>JBBMOI010000003.1:41657500-42257500 GCA_038088405.1 Porites divaricata
TACGTTCTAGAGTCTTCCAAAGCACAATATACTCGTTATATAAGACATATTAGCTAGATATTCTAGTAAAAACCTACAAACGAGAGAATAACTGCGTAGGTTATGTGCAAGTGTCAAGAGTCGTGTTGGTGTGTCAACACATTTTCAGCTGATAATAGGAAAAACAAAAAAAATAGCTTATGCAAATATCGGAACACGATTATCTAGCGGCGATTCACAGACGTCTCTCTGCCCATTTTTTTCTAAGGGGAAGGGGGCGTCTGTACACAGTCTAATTTGATGCCAAAATAGTCTGAAAATAACGTCTACTACAAATTATGCTATCCGATGTACTGAAGCGCTGGGAACATCGAGATGCCGTGAACTGAAGAGTTTTTTTTACCTTGATAAGTGATAAGTGTCTGCATTAGTTTCCGTTGTCCACTTTAACGGGTGTTCTTATTAATCGGGTTGAATTTTGAGAAACTGTATGGGCTTTCCCGAGGCACAAAAAAATTGTCCATAACAACCAGGTGATCTGTGACGTCATTGCGGGGGCCTGGGGAAAGAAATTTTAATGCTGTATCCCATAAACCAAAGCTGATGGGAACAGATTGAATTGAATTGAATTGGTGCCCGCGTTGGTTTATGGAATACGGCATTAAAGTTTCTTTCCCCAGGCCCCCGCAATGACATCACAGATCACCTGGAACGAGGTGTCCGTATTAAGCGGGTGTTCGTAAAGCGCGCTTTGACTGTAGGCTTAAAATTCAACATCAAATTTTTATCAGTATCTGGTTGTGCATAAGGGTCCATAAGTACATGTCGGCATTCTAGTCCTAACAGTAAGCAGAATGTTTGACACATGAACCTATTTTATTGGCCTTAGCTTAGAGTCTCCTGTAACTTACTGGTAGAGGATCTGAACTAGTATCTGAAAGGTCATAAGTTGGGGTCGTGTTGGTAGTACCGTATTTATTCGAATAAGCGCCCAACCTCAAATTAGCGCCCGCCTCAAATAAGCGGTCATCCTAAAGGCAGAAAAAGTTAATGAGTGCCCAGGGATAGTGCGAAATTTAAATTCAGATAGAAAAGCTGTAAATGCAAATTCAGTTTTATTTTTGTCTGCAATTTAGTCCTCTTCTAAAAAGAATAGGAAAAGTTATTCGAGAAAGTGCTTTTAAACAAAAGAAAATGAAACTCAGATTGAAATTTATTCCCGGGGTAGAGCTAATCGGCCTTCGAACAACTGGCCCGTGGATGTTGAAACTAACCCTGGTGAAACTCCTAAACGGACTTCTGCGTTGCATAAGGGGGTGTTTACATGACACCGGGGCGATTTTCGCGCCGCGGCGAGTTCACTCCGGTTCCCTCTCATGGCTCTACATTGGTTTACATGATACCATCACAAAATGTCATGCCGGCGCGAGTCGCCCCGGCGTGAGTTCACTCCGGTTGTCGCACCGGGGCGAGATTTCGCAACGGTATCATGTAAACGCGAAACGACCACCCGTTCCGGTGGGAAATCGGTCTGCGGGTAGACTGGAACGAGTAGCGCATGCGTAATGTTTGCGATTTTGAATCACACGTTTATTTTATCAACATGAAGTGTATCTTCAAATAACGAGATACGAAATGACCCAGTCATCATGTAAACGCAATACGAAATCAAAAAGTCATCCCGGTATGAAACTCGCGCCGGTGCGAGTTTTCTCATGTAAACACCCCCTAAGCCTTTAATACAAAAAAAAAAAAAAACAAAAAAAAAACATGAAATTAACTTGAAAAAAAAAAAAACGTCTTTTCTTGATAGGTGCCGTTAAACAAATTAATGTGCACAAGGAGGTAGTCAGAGCGATTTTACTTGACCCGTGAAAGAAAAACAAAAGAAGACAATAGAATTACGGCCAATAGTGCGTAGTATTCTACTAACTATTTCACGGGTTAAGTAAAATCACTCTACGCCTAAGCTGAGAGGCACCCGTACTTGTAACTGGTCAACTAATCCGATAACGTAACGTAACGTAAGATTGTTGTCTAGAGCTCACGGCCTCCATAAAACAAGCAAATAGGCAGTTTCACTTCGTGGTCGTGCAAGGCCGGCAAAGACATGTACAAAAAAGCGTGATGCACGTGCAAAGTTGTTGTCTTGCTACTCTAAATTAATTTCTTTTTTTCCGTTCTCCTTTCCTTCGCGTGGTCGTTACTTGCTTCCTAATATTCAGTGGCAGAGTACCGCAGGCTACCCAAAGCGAGTATGGCAGGGCTATGTTGAGCGAATGTTTACTTGGAAAGAGATAGACAGAGTAGTAAGGAGTTAAAACCGTGGGTATAAATAAGTAAGGTGCGGTTTAGTCTTCTGAATTCAAAAAAGGCCCATGTACCAGCTACATTAAATTAAAATTGTTTCTTCAATCTCCTTTCCTCGTAGCCGCGGTCGCTTGTTGTGGATTAGTACAACAGGTAAGATTATAGCTACAGCACCAAATACTGCTGTTAAAATGGCGAGTGTCCTCACTAGAGTATCTAAACGTGAAAAATGCAATAAACAAATTACTTAGTTTCGCTAGTATAGAAAGGACGCCCCAACGAGTTGCACCAATTCACTTTTGGTATAAGTGATAAAAGCATTAACCCGTTATCTTCCTCAGAGATAGTCATGAGAGCAAAGGCTGGCATACGCGGAGTTGCCTATTGGCCAAACAACTTAAAAAACGGTCTGCACCAACCTTGTCGTCAGGCCTTGCACGTGAAAAGCACTGGGGAACAGTTCTCGTTCCCACTGCTTTTTCCCTTAGGACATGGCAGGGGCGGCAAAAGTCGCTCAGGGTCTGCCATTTTCTAAGGGAAAAAACCTTGGAAACTAAGTTGGGCCAGCTTTAATTAAACGGGACACTGTGGGCCAACTGTGACAAATCCAATGGGAAAATAAGTACCACTCCAAGCAGCAATCCCTTCTTCTTACAAAACACGAGAGGTGGACTACACCACCAGTCAACGTCGTCCCAAGGTCCTTTTCTTAAGGAGAAAAGCGAGTAAAGCCTTAGGGAAGAGGTTGTTAACCCGTCAAGTCAAAGTCTCGACGAGTCTCTGGGCCTCCGGAGAACTGTATCCACAATATGGAGAATAACTAGCTGAAAGACGCGATTTTCGTATGACCCTCAAATCAAAACGCTCGAACAAAGCAGAAACAACAAACCAACGGAAATAGAGCGATTTGATTGGTTCATCGAACGGATACAAGTGCGCGTGGCTTTTGGTTGGTTAAGCGAATGCTCGGCTGAAAAAACGTTATGCCCGAGAACTTTCTAGAAATCAGTCAATACTTCGCTTTGACGTTAAACTGGAACGCGATTGGCCAGTCGAACAGTGCCTTCTCCATATTAAAGTTTTCTTTGGCGGGAAAACGTAGAGTCCACGATTTGATCTTTTTATCCATTGGCTGATAAAACAAATAACGGACACTAACCGAAACTATTTTTCAAGGTCACACGAAAATCGCTCTAATTACCAAATACCAATTCAGTTAAGAAGTCTGAATTTTAGAATATGTACCTTTATCATCATCAGGCTCTATCTCAGTGGTGCCTGAGGTTTAGAATTCATCGCGCATTTTTTCATCAGTTGTGGCCGGCTTGGGGCGTTCTGTGGTTGTGTGTACTTGTAACTGTTCTGGAAGAAACTCTTTCCACAGCGCCATCTTTTCTGGACGCATTTTGGACCTAACTGTTAAGTCCGCGCCCAGGCCAATATATTCCTCTCGGTCAGCTGTGTACTGGGGCCACGTGATCTCGAAGGGCATTGGAGAGTTGGGATTTCTAAAAATAGAATAAGTATTCAGGACCATAAAGGTTCTGATGATATGAATTTTCAAACTGTTTTAATTCGCAGAAAAGAAAACATAGTAAGACGCACATTGGAAGAGCTTAAGCAGGACGTACGGAGCTAGGGCTAGCTCTTACGCCCTGGCTTAAGCAACGACGAAAGCGAGGAAAGGCCCAAATGAAGATGAATTTCACTAAAATTGAATTCTTGGTAACCGATCTAAAGTTTAGAAGGATAAAGAAAAATTCGTCATCTTGTGTTTGCCTCGAGACAATCTCTCGAGGCAATTTCAGGTCGTGGTCGTGCAGTGAAGGAAATGTAAAAAACAGAGTGCTGCCAGCGCAGAATTTTTGTCTTGCTTATTCCACGTTCTCGTTGCCGTCCACGTAGTCGTCCCAAATATTAACAACATGCATGGCTTTGCAGTAAGCAGTAAAGTCATTTTAGTGACTCTTATTACTCTGCCTTATACACTGGTAAAAAAAAAAACCCACACTCAACTAGTACTAATTATTTCTTTCTACAAACCCTGTCTTGGCAAAATTGCTCCACAGCGTCATGAACTTCCTGCTGAATGTTATTTCCGTCTCAGTTGTGAGGTTCTTCTGAGACAGGAGTGGAAAGCCAAATGCGTATAAAATATCTGCTCCATGAAATATCCCATACCAATCTGGCAATGGAACACCGAAGTTAATCTTGGGTGCTATTTCTAGTTGGTAAAAGTACGTTGGAACGTGCTTCTTTACCAGCAATTCTGCAGTCTCTACGGCGGGAGCCTTAAAGTACGAGTCTGTTAATAGATGAATGAACTGCTCTCGTAGCACAATGGGATCGCTGGCGTTGGACCAGTCTGTGTATTCATAAACTAGCAAGTCTTCGATTTTCTCGGTCTGGGGTCGAGTCCAAACTCTCTTTTTTACCTGTTCCTCAAATACTTCTCTTGAAATACCGTTTGTAACGTCGAGAGGTTTCGTGAAACCTTTAATAGAATAAAAAAGTACGAGTATTGATAAAAGGCACATAAGCAGAAAATTGAGAAAAGGTGCTAATGCCTCGCTTATAGGTTTGAGAATGGAGAAACTTACACTAAAGTACTTGGGGCACGCCTGAAAGGAAATAAGTTGTTACAGGATGGACATATTTATTCTGCTGAATGTTTTGGTGACAGTGGTTATAAAAGCAGGTTCTGCTAGCTTACTTAGTAGATCCGATGAACTGAAAAGTCCAGTAAATATAGTAAGAGTAACTTATGTGTTCTCACGGAGGCGTTTGTGGTCACCGAGAGGTCAACATTTCAAACTCCGGATCTGGAAGGCTGGGGTTCAAGCCTTGCCCGTCGCTTTGTTTCCTTAGATAAGAGACTTTACTCCGGGACGTTTTCTCGCTTCTCCCAGGTGTATAAATGGGTACCGGCAACATATTGCTGGGGAGTAACCCTGCCATGGACTAGCATCTCGTCCAGGGATAGTAGCAATACTCCCAGGCAGGCTTCATGCTAACGGAAACGGGGATAAGCTCCGGCCGTTGGGGCCTTAGCTGGTGTGCACCTTAATGTGTTCTCACTCTGTTGCAACTCCGAGAAAGACTAAATTGGGTTCAAGTGTAATCATAAAACACCGAATCCTTGCACAACTGGTTCGCTTATTCAGGTCAGTTGGTTTACTGAGTCTGTCTCTAAGACTTTTCTACTAACAGATTTCCAAGGAAATTGGACTCGTACCTGGGATATCAGCGAGAAAAATAACACCATCGTCCCTTGTTACTCCAACCATAACACTACTGCCGCTGAATTTTCCAGCTTTTAAGAGCTTTATAGGAGCATCTAGTATTAAATGAATTACGAGTGGTCAGAATATCATAATTAGCTGCATAACTGTATGACTTTCTTGGATTGGATGGTCTTGTAAGGCGGTCTGACTAGTAAAGGGAAGGTAGGGGAATGGGAGCCCGGGACAATGGGAACAAAACGATCAATTCCAAAGTGTAAATCGCTTGTAATAACACGCTTTTTTCATATAAACAAGGTTATAGAATAAGGAAATATTCCGGTCAGAAAAACTTGGGTCGAACGTTTGTCCCGTACCTGGTAAAAAGTATCCATCCACAACAGGGCAAAAAGTCAAAACATGCTCCTTTGGATATATCTGAATTTGTGCATCAATAATTTCTTGAAGTGTTTTCTTCTTTGCACACTCTTTAAGTGAGGACTCCTCGCATCCCAGTACTTCGGCAAACCGCCTACAAACGAAATCAGTAATTACTACCACAAGCCTCAGCGACCCAAAATTCATAAAGTGAATGCGAAGCGTCCTAACCCGAACCTTAGCTTTAACCCTAACCCCAACCCTAACCCTAAACCCCAACCCTAACCCTAACCCTAACCCTAACCCCAACCCTTACCTTCACCCTAACCTTAAAGCGGCATTCTTGGACCTCGACTCCGGCTCCGCGTTTTACTGACAGCCGCCTTGTTGCTTTGAAGCTCAAGGGGAACACTCAAGTGTAGATTGGTTATTTTTCAAACTTTTATCATGGAACTAAATTTTTTTTTGGGGGGGGGGGGGGAAATGTAGGTGCTACAAAAGTACACCGCTCCCTGCAGCTTTCAGCACTCTCCTTAACACTCTTTCCGATCAAAAAAACACATTCTATTAAAGATCCCATATAAAATAACCTATCTGAAGAGCATGAAAACCCGGCACATCTCCGTTTACGCCAAATAAAGGAGTGCCTCGCGGAGCTATGAAGTAACGAAATCGTCCAGTTGGGAATCCGTTATTACAAGACTTATGCAGGTCACTACACCGCATTGCTCGAAATCGAAAAGTGCAATTTTTAGTCATCTAATTATTTGAATGCACTTTTTCATGTACTCACCAGACTCTAAATTGCGTCCGTTTGGACACCCTGATCCCTGCGTGTTTGCGTGTTGTGGGAGTTGCTTCACAAAGTTTGAAACCGGTCAAACGTTTAGCTACTCTTGATTTGCAAACGAACGCAAGTATTTTTTTTCAGCGCGGCTATAGTATATATTGGTTCACGTGGTGTCAGAGCGTTTTCCGTATTTCCTTGAATAATAATCATAATTTTCGCATCAAAAGGAGGCGATTATTCAAGGGAAGAGAAAATTTCAAATATTGCTCACTAAATAATATTCTGTTTTATTATCCCATAAATGAAAACAATATCAATGAAATCAAATAAACTGAAAATGGGCTTTTAAAGAGTTCCCAATTTGGTTGCTATATTAACTTTTCGAGCTTAAATCATCACTGATCACTTTTGCTGCAACAGATTGTTCTTCAGCTTGAAAGATCATAGGGCAAAAGAAGAAGATGGCGAGAGGAGTTGGGAGGGGGCTATCATTCGAGAGAGGCGACTATTTCAAATGTTTCATTCAAAGGGGGGCGATTATTCGGAGGAGGCGATTAATCGAGAGAAGCCTATTATTCGAGGAAATACGGAATTTTGAAAATCGGTGTAAAGTTTAGCCCATGCTAAGTTGCACCCCCTACTTACGACCGCACTGGCCGTTGACGTTATAGGTGGGCAGGGTGCTAGTACAGTAGTTAGTTTTCAGTTACCTATTGTTTACTAAATGTGTTAAAAACCCAACTGCTCCAGTCTTTCAATAGTTAAGTGCATTTAGGGGATCTCACCAGAAAGGCTCAAAAGAGCTTGCTGAGATCCCTGGCCAAGGAAATTGATTTTTGATGTATAGCATAGTTATGACTTGTTACTCCAAGTGTTATGGTGAATGAAAATTGATACAATAAAGTAGCCTGTCAGTTCACTCATGCAAAAAATGCTAAAACTTCAGCTTTCATCAAAGCAAGCAATCCGCCTCCTTACCCTGTCTCCCCTTTTTTACGCCTGCTACGCAGCCGACATCACGACATCACTTCGGGCGCCAACCATGTACATATTTTGCATGATGACCTGATTGCGTGAAATTTGACGCCTCTATCAGATTTTCCAGCTGAGAGGGCGGAGTTAACATACGGGTTCTTAGCTGGATACCCAGGTTCCTTTTTGTTGCTGATAAGAGCGTGCTAGGCACGTTATGGATCAAGTAATCGTCTTAAATGAAACGGATGAATGAAACCAATTAAAAGCCTGTTTTGTGACAAAATTCGTTTTACTGTACCTGGCTACGGAGTCTGCCTCATTTCTTTCTTGAGCAGCAAAAAGAACTGCTGCTGTACCACTCTGCATAATAGCGTTCTGGAACAAACCACGCGCCAGCGGAGATAACATCAACAATCCAACGCTTGCTCCACCTGCCGACTCACCAAATATGGTCACTTTGTCGGAGTCGCCACCAAAACTGAACATTTGCAAATAACAACTTAAGAAATAATAACTTAACAATAGTTCTGAGTGATGGCTATCTACAAATCGTGAACGGTTTTGTAAAAAACAGGCTCTCTTTCAAGAGCAGATAAGCAAGATTCAATATGTTATGCGAGTGCGACTATGGAAATAAGTTCGAGCTCAAAATAAATAAAACATATCCGATGCATACGTTTTCGGAGAGGTTGTATAAATATTGACACTGAACAAGTGTATAAATTTTGAACTCATTTCCCCACCAATATAAGCATTCCTTTTTCTCCAAGTTTAGACCCGTCAAGCTAAGAAGGAGCAGGCCAAAGATCTCTCGGCGTTCAAGGAAAAAATATCACCCACAAGAGAAATCAATTGGGCTTGTTTTCAAGGAATATGTCCAAAATCAATTACGTATATGCACAGAATAAAAAAACACTTCAAAAAAATGGTGTGATTATCCTTGCTGAACTAATAATCATTTTCGCACCATCAAGATAATAGTTAGGGGTTTATTATCTTTTTAAGACCTTCTTATAATGATACACCATAGTTATCAACTCTATGCTCAGTTGTCTTTCCTACCTCGCAATGTTTTTATTGACCCATCTCATGGCCTCTACTTGATCCATCATGCCATAGTTTCCTTTCAGATCGCTGCTTCTCGAGCTTAGGAAACCAAGAGCTCCCAAGCGATACGCTGCTACTACGACAATAACGTTTCCTTCGGTTGCCAGTGAATGCAAGGCTGACAATACGGCGAAGGGCTGATTTTTTTAGGCCATTATTTCGGCTAACAAAATTAGCTTCCCTGAGGGCCTGGGCTATTGCCCGAAGTAATTAATAGCAGAGCGTCCGGGCGCGGCGTAGACCGAACGCCTTAACCGTCCGTACAGACTACGAGGGCAAGAAAAAAAAAGCGAAGGGAATCCCGTTTTGCGTTTTGTTTTGGTGCAAAACTAAGCATTTTACGGGCAACCAGCGGAGTTGACTGGGTGAAAAATCTAGATTAATGTTTCTTGTACTCGACTGACAAGTACAAGAAAAAAAAATTCTACGGCTTTGCTTTTTGCTTTGATCACACTCCCCTCCCCCCGCTTGGTCAAAATTTTGACAGGTGAATTCATGAATGAAAACTTATGCAACATCAAATATATTAGTAAGGTTTTACTCGAATGAAATATGAAATAGTGTAATGTTAAGTGGCGATGGCAACGAAAACGTCCGGGAGCTAGAGTCCGCCACATAGTCATTCTTTGAGACAGGCTTATTCATGCGAGTATGACAGGTCTATAATGTTTACTTCCAAAGACAGAGACATAGACATAGCAGTTATTATAAACCTTAGGTGTAAATATTTAATAAGGTACGGTTTCGTCCTCTGAATTCAAAAGGCCTATGTACTACATGCTTAAAGTAAAACTGGCTTCAATTTCCTCTCCCTGATGTCTTCGCTTGTGGCATATCATGACGATTAGGACAACAAGAAAGATTACAGTTACAGCTCCAAATACTCCTGTCAAAATGGCGAGCATCATCATTAGAGTTTCTACTCATAAGAAAAGAAAGCCAATTAATGAATTAATTAGTTTCGCCGGTGCAAGGCCAGAGACCACTCAAGTCTCAAATTAATTTTGTAAGCGATCATCACCCATTCAAAACTCCAGAAATTTTCCAGTGAAGACTTATTGGTTGGAACCTCACGTAAACGACCTTATCTCTATTTCCCATTGTCGTAATTGCAAGGGGAGATCGTACATTTAAGGTGAAAAAAAGGAGTATTAAGCAGCGTGGAGCATCTATATGAGGAAACAAAAGCATAATGCAAAACGCCTAAGGATAGAGTTTTTTAACCAAATGTTTGTGTTTGGCGTTTAACGTCGTAAAATTCGTAATACTCTACCTAGCAACTGAGTCAGCCTCATCTTGCTGTAGGTAAGAAAAAAGGACGTTGCTGTTCCACTCTGCAAGATGGCGTTCTGGTATAGACCTTTAGTCAGAGGAGACAACATCACCAATCCAACGCTTATTCCACCGGCAGATTCACCAAATATGGTCTCTTTTTCGGGGTCGCCACCAAATCTAAACATTTACAAATTACCGTAAATCCTCTATTAAGCCCGCCCAGGGGGCTTATTTTTTCAAGCACTTTTGAGGGGGGTGGGGGGGCTTATTTAATTTTGCGAAACGCATCACCTGTAGCAAAAATACCGTGGCATGAGACAGAGTAGACTTACGCGTTGTACAATTAAAGTCACTGTTAAAAGTATTTAATCCACTTGTGGGAGCCTAAAAGTAACAAAAACAAGTCATCCAAGCCACCCTAGTCACCCAAATCACCCAAGTCACCCTTGTCACCCAAGTCACTCAAGTCACCCTTGTCACCCAAGTCACCCTAGTCACACAAGTCACCCTAGTCACCCAAGTCACTCTAGTCATCCAAGCCACCCAAGTCACACTAGTCACCCAAGTCACCCTAGTCACCCTAATCACCCAAGTCACCCAAACCACCCAAGTAGTTCCAAGTCACCCTAGTCAGCCAAGTCACCCAGGTCACCCAAGTCTCCCTAGTCACCAGGTCACCCAAGTCACCCTAGTCACCCTTGTCACCCAAGTCACCCTAGTCACAAAAGACCCCTAGTCACCCATGTAACCCAAGTCACCCCAGTCACCCTTGTTAACCAAGTCATGCTAGTCACCCAAGTCACCCAGTCACCCTAGTCACCCAAGTCACCCAGTCACCCTAGTCACCCAAGTCACCCTAGTCACCAAGTTACCCTAGTAACCCAAGTCACCCTAGTCACCCTTGTCATCCAAGTCACCCTAGTCACCCAAGTCACCCAAGTCAACCTAGTCATCCAAGGCAACCAAGTCACCTTAGGTACCGAAGTCACCCTAGCCACTCAAGTCACCATAGTCACCGAAGTCACCTAAGTCACCCTAATCACCAAAGTCATTCTGGTTGCCTAAGCCACCCATTTCACCCAAGGCGTTACCCAAGTCACCCTAGTCTCCCAAGTCAGCGAAGTCTTTCTAGTTACCCTAGTCAGCCTAGTCATCCAGACGACCCTCGCCACATAAGTCACCCAAGTCACCCAAGGCACCTAAGTAACCCTAGTCACCCAAGTTACCCCAGTCACGCTAGACACGCAAATCACCCTTGTGATTCCAAGTGAGTCTAGTCACTCAAGTCACCCTAGTTACGCATGTCACCACAGTCACTGAAGTCACCGAGGTCACCTTAGTAACCTAAGTCACCCTAGTCACCTAAGCCACCCATGTCATCCAAGGCACCAATGTCACCCTAGTCACCCTAGTCTCCCAAGTCACCCAAGGCACCCTAGTCACCCCAATCACCCTATTCACCCAAGGCACCCTAGTCACCCCAATCACCCTATTCACCCAAGTCACCCAAGTCACCCAATTCACCCTAGTCAGCCATGGCACCCATTTCACTCAAGGCACCGAAGTCACCCTTGTCACCCTAGTCATCGAAGTCACCCTAGTCACCCAAGCCACTTAAGGCACCCAAGTCACCCTATTCAGCTAAGTCACCGAAGTCACCCTAGTAAACCAAAGTCACCCTAGTCAGCTACGTCACTTTAGTCACCGTAGTTAACGAAGTCATCTTAGTCATCCAAGTCACCCTTGTCATCGTAGTCACTCTAGTCACCCTAATCACCCAAGTCACCCTAGTCATTTAAGTGACCCTTGTCACGCTTTTCACCCAAGTCACTCTAGTTACCCCAGTCCCCTAGTCACTCTAGTCACCTTAGTCACCCTAGTGTGCGAAGTCACCCTAGTCACACGTCACCCTAGTCACCGAAGGCAGCCTAGTCACTCTAGTCAAGTTATTAAACAAATTTCAGCGGGTAGCTCAATCCACAATAGTTTTCCGTGATTATGGTTGCGTAACATTTAAAATTGAAAAGAATGTTTGCTTTAGATTTTAGATTTTAATTTATGTCCCCTTCCTTGCCATTTGATACGTCATATGTGGGGGGAATAGTTAAAAGTGGACTATTTTTTTTGTAAATAAATTATGCTAATTGATGCGAAGAGACGTGTGAGTGATTTTTTTAAATAGCGTGAAGAGGGACGTAGCGTGTTGTTTTGAAGGGAAAGGTTGGACCTCTGAAGGTACTGCAAACTAGGGGTTGTGGGTGGCATGCTTCCTGAGAAAATGTTTTAAATTTCGGGGCACAGAAATGCCATTAATTTCCTGCGTTTTCCGCTGGATATTTTAAGTATATATTTACGATAGAAAATGCGATATGTAGTTGTTTAATTTAGATCACTAGTGTTATCGGCGGGGTCAGGAGCCCATCACACATTGGCTCCTGGCAAGTTACAGTGTTTACGGATAAAAGAGGAAAACAGCAACAATATATTGCGAAAGATTTATTAATCATCTTGATTAAATGATAAAAATGCTTTTAGTAAATTAGACATATTTTTCACGTTTTCCAGATTTCCGCTGTACGCATGAGCGTATGTGTATAGATGGACGCTACGCTCCTGGTGACATAGCACCTTTAAAGGGACCCTTTTTTCCAAATGCCAGTAATGGAATAATTAGTCTCCCCAGTAGCCTAACTCGGATGCAAAAAGAGTCTAATTCTAAAAGGGAAAATTGTGTATCGAACAAAAATTAAACCTGGGGTCAAGTAGGGAAAATGTAATTTATAAGTGTAGCTATTGTTTTGACACTCTAAAACAACGGGCTACACTTGTAAATTATACGTGTGAGAGTTTTATTAAATTGCAGGGGTCAATAACTTTTATAAAACTTTCACAAGTGTAATTTACAAGTGCAGCCATTGTTTTAAGTCAGAAAGTACTTGTACATAACACTTGTAAAAGTTTATTTAAAATTGACTTCTGTTGATGTAGACACCATCTCATAATAACAGTTAAGAGAAATAAAGGAAGTTGCATTTACGTCAATAACGAGTTTTGCATTACGTTCTGCACGGGAAATGTTTATAGTCTAAAATGGATAAGCTGTTTTAAATGCAACTTTCAGTTTCTTTTTGGAGGTGGAAAGATACAGAGTCATTTTTGGCCAAAAACTTTTACATAGGACTTAATTCATAGATCTTTGATTTAGGTGGCTTATCTAAAATAAAAAAAAAAAAACAAGGAAACAAAAACAGAAATAATTGAAATATAAAAAGAAAAAGCCTAATAAAATAACAATAAAACATCCCAGAGGAAGAAGAAAACACACAAGTTTCAGTTCCTTTTAGAATAACCAGTGCACTGATTTAATTTAAAATCATGGAAATTATTCTTCCTGTCATTTCTGAGTACAGGGTAATAGGGGAACAAATAACATTCTTGAAAGTAGCCTTCTAAAAAGATGTTGAGACAGCAAGACTTGAAATAACTTTGCGGCTGGCACTGGTCAAGTTGTCCAGTCAAACCTATTTTTGCTCGGACATAACACGTTTTTGGCCAGACAGTTACAAATATTTATTGGGACATATCTCTATAATACTAAATTTTTGGTCCAATAGAAGTGAAAAAGACTGGACAAAGTGTCTGTTCATTCAAGGATTTGACTGAAACAATTAGTCGCCTCAGGCGACGTGAATATTTAATAATTAGTCGCCGAAGGAGACGTGAATATCGGCAAATAGTCACCTCGACTGGTGACTATTCGCCAATATTCAAGTCGCCTGAGGCGACTAATTGTTTTAGTATAATTACATTGATGATTATTCGAGAAAATGAAATTATTGATCAATTGCCAACCCTGAAACATCAAAAAATCTGGCTGCCATTTTGAAAACTACTAGCCTTCAATGCTATAATTACCGCGCGGTGATTATAGCAGGATAATGCAAAGCTCCTAGCCAATCACAGCGCTCTATTTTCGATAGTCATCGACGTAATTATACTAATGGCGAATAGTCACCTCGACTTCGTCTTGGTGACTATTCGCCGATATTCACGTCGCCTTCGGCGACTAATTGTTAAGTAACATGACGAGACTTGATGTTTACTATTACAGGCGGTCATGTTAATGTACTGAGGGGATGGGTGTCGGGGTTTATAGTGGTAGGGGCACTGAGCTATCTTTCTTGCCTCCTACCAAACTTTCCCCTGCCCCGTAAAACTCTTTACTCATCCCCAGGCTAGACTTGGTACATCTGAAACCAAGGTGGCTGCCCATAGGGGTTGGTGCTTGATTCCTACAACCTTACAAAAAAGTAGGGGAATGTGAAAGTCTATTAATATATCCAGAGCTACTTCTCCACTTAAAACTTTGAAAAATAAATACACAGTATTAACAAGACAAATTTTTGTAGTGTACTTATCAATTTTGAAATGATGGTTTCAAGCTACATGTTTGTGGTTGCTCATAGAACAAAATAGCCCAGTTAACAAAATCTATAGCTCCACTGAGAAGAAATTTCTAAAGCAACCATGCCTTCTCTAAGAAACGAAATCAGAATGTGTTTTTCCTTAAAAGTCACAAGATCTATGATTTCCACTAAATAGTGAAAATTCCTTTAAAAGCAAATTGTGACATTCAAGTCTGCAGAACTGTTGTTGTAGTTTAATTAAAATTCTCCTCCTATCCTTGGTAAGTTAAGCCTAATGAGAAGTTCTGTTTTTGGTTAATGTCATCACTTGTACTCCATTTCAACTGCCTTGATGTCTACTTCATTTTTGACAATGACATATCTTGAGATGGAAGTAAGGCAGTAGTTCCTTTTAAGATTCATTAACTTAAATGATGTTGTCTTCTTGCACTTGAAGGTATCGATTTCTTCTTGAATGTTAGTTAAGCCTAAATTAACCTAAAGTGTTCTAGCATCACTGATTTGTGCCCCATTTCAGTGATCATGTCTTCATGAACTTGAAGATAAAGATATTTAGTTAACGAAAGCAGTGCCGACTGGTCAAGTTCTCCATACAATCCTTCCGCTCTACTTGATCTTGGGATGAAAACCACCTACCCCTTGATACACGTAATCAGTGTCTGAAAATGTAATCCAGTTACTATCCATCATGAATAAATTTCCAAGGTTGATGTGATAGTGTGACGACACAGTGGACATGTTTTCCGTTGATATCTTTGCATCCTAAAAAGTTGAGTACAGCAACTTTTGCACATGCACATGTGACGGCAAGGCATGACAACAATGTTCTTCTCCTCTGTCTGGCAGACAACACACAAGTTCCTGTCTCTCTCTCTTTCTAACTGTTCCATCAAGTCTTGGTCCTTTTCATCTGTAGGCACATTGCCAGACTGTGTGCAATGTCTGGGCCTCTGCATAAAGCTAGGAGTCTGGAGAGTTGCAATGAAGGCTAGAACACTCTGTAAAGAAGACTCCAAAAACTCAAATGCTACATTGAAAACATTTACTCTTAAAACAGTCCAAGAATACGCAATCAAAAATGCACTTGAAACAAAGCTTATAAGACTCCATTTGCCTCCTGGAAAGTAATGCACTCCAATAGCTAACAGACTTGGAAAATTTCTAAGACCTTCCAGGAAACAAGAGATCACTTTGTTCAATGACATATACAGCATCCATCCCATGGCTTTCAGTCCAACCCACAAGCCACGGAGCATGTTGCCAAAGATTAAATCAATGACCCAAATGAGGGTGTGAAACCCTGTCAGAGTCAAGTGCCCTAATGTGTGGAGCATGGCTTGAAGGTAGTGACACAGCCTGTTAAAGAACCAAACGAGATTACGCCAGGTAGAAAGTGAGCATGTCTGGACTATTTTTCCCACAAATTCAATGCCAGTGAAGATTGAGGTGAAAACTGAATAGCAAATTTCCACGATCAGTACCCCTGTGTTCCATATTGACACTACAAGACACTCCATCACGGCTCTGATGCTAGTTACAATGGTCAATGCTGCTGACGTGGGTGTATTGAAAACATATTTCCATCCCAGAAAAGATTGATACAATAGCACGCCGGTGGCGTTCTTGGCCACAACGGCTCCATGAGAAGCATGATACAACCCACTAGGAATAGAAGACACAGCTCCATGAAAGAGTCCTAGAAGGCTCTGGAAAACTGATACAATTCCACTAGCGACTCCCCCCGAAAACGAACATACAGAGTCTGCCGTACATCGAGCAGACTTCGAAAGGAACTCAAAAATGGAGGACACAACATTATAGTTCAGTTGGAAGATTGTCTTAACTCCACAACCGAGGTATTCAACAAACTTGATCGCGTATTGGAGACAGCTGAAGATACTGGAAATGGTTTCACAGGTAGTGATGACAACAGTATTAAGTATAAAATAGACAGCTCTGAAGAAATGTTCAAGAAACCACGCGATCCATCGAGCGAAGTCCAACAGAAATGGGACGGAGTCGAAAAAGGCATAAGGAAAAGGTTTGCACTCGTGAAAAATGAACTTCTCCTCATCTGCAAAGCCTGTACTGCAAGTGAAAATAAAAAGGATTGATAAGAAGAGGAATTTTCCCATTGCCTCTGAGACTACTCCACAATTTTCATATTTCTTGTAAAAACCAGGCGGAAAAATCCACAAGTTCAACGAAAAGTGAAGCTTGTTATTCGATACCAGTCTATCCGTCAAGTCTATCGGTGGCGATCGGTGGCTCTAGTCCCCAGAAACAACTGCGTGAGGGGAGGGGAGGGGAGGGGTTAGAAAGGCTCTTAGGTCGAAGAAGCCTAAAAAGGGGAATAAATCTTTGAGTTATTGTTTTTTGAGTGACTTTTTTCTGACTAAAAGAATTCAGTTGCATTTTTACAGATGTAAGATGACTTAAAAGAAATAAAATGATTACCATTTCTTGTCTCCTCACCTCTCCCCCAATGCGATAACCAAGCTTTTTTCGTTTCCAGATTCTTTGGAAGAGCGAATAGCCTTGTCAAATTTTACACGGTGGCAGCTATGGCGAACGCTTGTTTTGTCGAAACTTTCTTCACATATTACTACCGAACGTAACCCTGAAATGGCTGAACTAGCCTTAGTCCGAATATCTTTGAAACTAGTATGGGGATTAATCGCAAATAGAGCGATTGCACGCTTGGAAACAGGGAACCCAACGGACGAAAAGTTAAGGCAACTTCTGTTGTCAGAATTCCGAAAACTTCACGAGGAACTCGATGCCTTAAGACGCAAAGAATTGGTGGCCGCGACGGCTTTCATGGAGAATGCCTACGAAATTCTTAATGAAGATCCAGAAGAAGCAAAGAAAGAGTTCAACAAAGCTAGAGATGCGGCTCAGGTCGCTTTGGGTGTAGTGAAGGAGTTGCAAGATAAAGTTCTAGCCACCAAAATCATGATTGCATCGGCTATTCACGAATTTGTAGACAAGCCCGAAGTAGCTGCGTCCCTGTGCATGAAGTACGTATCTAGGCTCAATTCCCTTCCGTCTGTGGTAAATGCTTCGAGTATTCAAATCGGGCAAAAGATGGGTCCAAAATGGCGTTGGGGTAGCAACAATGTCACTAGGCAAGACCTGTTAGGTAAGGTGTCTGAAATTAATCGCTGTGTGAGGTACTTTGTCTTAGACCAAACCAGCAGTAGTAAATATCTAGAAAGCAACTCCTCACACATTGCTGTGGATGGAAGGTTGGTTGAGCCTCTGACAGAATTCATCCTTCTACGGAAGTGTGTCGAGCTTGGAACACTGCAAGAGGGGTCTGGTACCCCTATTGCCATGGTAGCAATGGAAAACAAGGTCTTCTTGGCTCAGAGCCAGGTAGCATCACAACAAACTGACCCCTTCCTTGGAAATGCTATCAAGTGCCTGGATCTTGAAACCAGGGAAGTTTCTGATCTTGTCGGTCACACAGGCATGGTCTTGTGTATGATTGGCATTGGCGGCAATGTAGTTTCAGGTTCATTTGACAAGAAAATCCTCGTCTGGGATGCAAATTCCAGTAAGTGCGTACACATTCTGTCAGGACATGAAGGATCAGTGAGGTGCTTAGCAGTTAACAATGCTTGCCTCTTCTCTGGCTCTACTGACAGCACTATCAAGGTGTGGGACAGGGTAACGTTTGAGCTGCAGCAAACGCTTGATGGACATCATGCCCCTATTTCTGCTTTGGCTGTTTCCAACAGGCATCTATTCTCATGTGAATTTAATGGACCAATCAAGTACTGGGATCTGAACAAATGGACTTGCTTGCATGATGTTAAATCCCCTGGGAATGTTGACAAAATGTACATCGTAAACAGCTCTCTGCTCATTTCCTATGAACACAAAATTTCCGTTGTCAACTTGGGGAACCTTAAAGAAGTCACTGTTGTCAAAGAAGCTGCTGAAATGTCTCATGTGATTGGCAGAACCCTATGTACTGCATCAGATGGTACTTTACACTCTCTGGATGTGTCAAGTATGAAGTCTATTGCATCCAAGGTCTTAAAGGTTGATGACATTCCACATTGTGTAAAGT
This sequence comes from Porites divaricata, assembly GCA_038088405.1. NCBI lineage: Eukaryota > Metazoa > Cnidaria > Anthozoa > Scleractinia > Poritidae > Porites > Porites divaricata. The sequence goes on from JBBMOI010000003.1 coordinate 41,676,041, forward strand.
GTTTGTATTATGAAGAGATGACTGGCTATTTGTTTATCATTTGTCAGTATTCTACACAAAACGGGGGAGAAAGATGTGTTTTGTTTAGAATGTAGATTGCAGCCTGTTGAATACCACACAAAAGCAGAGTGACCTGTGTTGTGCTTTATTAAATAAATGTTGTGCTTCAGTGACTAGGTAACCATTTCTTTCTTGAGTACAGCCTGGCTCTGCTTTTTGGCTTGTGCAAGAGGTCTTTTAAATAATAATGATTTTTATAGAGAAAAAGAGAGTGACCTGTGGTAACTACAATGTAGATTTATAAACCGTTTTTTCTTGAGTACAGCCTTGTGCCTTTTGCATGTGCCTGCATGAGGTCTGCAAATAATTTTACTTTGCACAAGTATTATTAAAATGAAACTGGTGAAATGCAGATCAACAACCACATTTGCAGGTCACAGTGCTGAGGCAGATTTCAAAATAGCTGTAATTCTGAGATTTTGGATGTTCACTGGGCTTTCATCTTAAAGCTTGTGTGAAATGGGCAAATTGATGATGAGGCTGGTGGAGATAGAGTTATATTTAGTCATTTTTTAAACAAATGAACATCATAATATCAACAATACTGAGCCACAGACATTAGAATTCAGAATGTTTAATGATACTTCTATGTTGCTGATTTCTTTTAGTAGAGAGATAGCATCAATAGAACATAACTTTTAGTTCTACAGAATACTTTCATCTTTAGACTACTCATAATGCAAAAATAGAACTTTATATTAGACTTTATTTTCAACAGTTGACCAACTGAATAATAAATGTGACAAGTAATGAATCAAGAAATTAAATTGGACTCAGTTCTTTCCATAACAACCTAGATAATACATTTGATACCTGTGCATATGTCCGCTCAGTTTTTATAAATTTGCTAAGTAAGAGAAAATCTGGTAAGAAGGCAAGCAGTAAACATAGTCTCCTTCACTGCTGGTTTAGTAGCAGTCAACTCTGACTGAGCCGTTTCACCCTTGGAGTAAATTAAAGAGACAATGATATTTGTTCCTAACTTTTCATGCTGTGAACAATTCAGTTGAAATATCTTCATGCACACTTTTCCATGGCACTATTAAATTTGTTTTTCAAATTTCTAAGAGCAATAATTAAGCTGCATCTGCAAAGATCAAGCAATTCTACAAAGTAACTATAGAAGAATTGTCTTAAAAATAAATGTACCCAACTTACTGTTGTACTTTCTACGTACATGTCATGGTTTAATTTTATTTTCCTTTTTTAAAACTCATTATCATACATTACCATACCCCAAAACAAAGCAAAATAAAATTTAAACCAAGGATAAAATTAAACCACAACATATATATCAAGACAGTTGACTGCACAATCAGTCACAAATAAAAATAATTGCTACCACTGAAAAACCCCAAGGGAACTGTCTCAATACATTGGCAACAAGACTAAAGTAACAAATACAGGCATAAGATATGACTTTCAATAAACTGGGAATTATTCTAAAATAAAAATGCTTATTGATAAAGATCTCACTAGGGACCTTACGAAACCACGATGACGACGGCAATGGGAATGTCAAAATATGATAGATTTAATGAGCAAAACAACAACTCTGCACGTGCATCACGCTTTTTTGTACATTTCTTTGCCTTCACTGCACAAGTACGATGCGAAATGACCAAATTTTAAGTTCACTTGGGAACGGGAACAGCAGCGCGATAAATTCTACCATCTCTGACCAAACTTATGCAGGTTCCCCTCTCTTCAGCTCCAGCCAAAATCCCCTTCTTTTAAGTGACAGGGCAAATTAGGATAATCACAAAAAATTATAAAATGATGCGAAGTCTGTTTTCCAGCGACAATTTCATGGACGTCGCCGTTGTCAGATCGTAAGGTCCCTACTGTCTTCCATCCAGCACCTTGTCCACCGAGTGAAACCCCCAACCCAGCCCCCGACCCTTGATAGCAGCTCTGGTTCAGTGTTCATTACTAGCACAAAATAAAAAGCCATAATAAAAAAACAGGTTCCAGGCACTACGAGGACTAACAATTATTATGATGATGATGAGGACGACAACGATGATGATGATTGTGATGGTGACAATAAGCATGACTGACATTGTCATCCACACACAATAAATTAGCACTTGCCTAATAAAACTATTCATTTACTACATGTTTCGTTTACGTAATTGGCATTCATAATAAGACTCGCAATCAATCAAGACCCAGTGCCAACCTTTTGTATGAAAAATGACTTTCAAGGCTGTTGTCATGAACAAAATATGCCCAGTAACATGCCGTAAGGAACCCTACAGGCAAAACGTTTTCACATAGGATGCGAAATATTAGGCGGCCATGTTATGGAGATAACCACAACCTGAGAAATACCTTTGAATAAAAGAAAACACATGTCACAAATTCTGGGACTGGGCTGTCATATTTTAATTTTGAACTGCATGTACTTCTCCAACACTCAAGGAAAAAAAAAAACAACAACAACAACAAGGGCATTTCCATTCTAGGCAGTAGAAAGTTTGTGACAAAGCCGCATCTTTTTTCCACATTCCAGTAGCTCCACAACTAAGTGGTTTTGAAAGTAAAGGCAAAAAGTGTTCTCAACCTGCCTGTAGTTGATAATGCAATTTTACTGATGTAAGGGATTTCAAAAGCTCTCATTCTGAACTCTAGGCATGAATTTGTCACAATAATTTTTCCAATCTTCCACTGATGCAGCACCAGATCAAGGATGCAGCTAAGAAAAATAATTTAGGGAGCCAAGTGCTCTGAACCTGTGAAATCCTGGGTGCCCAGTACACAAGATATATTATGATTTTTATGAAAAAACCCTAAGATTTCCTAGTTGTCCAAAAGCAAAACAGAGGCACAAGAGGCCACCAAGTACTGCTATAGCATAATGCTACAGATTGCTTTGAAACTGACTGTTTTATTCATAAGTTTTCATGACAGTTCCAATGAGCTACATGTACTTACATTATTTTTAGTATGACATGTTAGAGAACCGCAAAAAAAAAACAAAACAAACAAACAATGGTTTGAGATGAAGGACTTTACAGTACTAGTTCTTTACTAGTTCTATAATTACTTCACTGTAGTCTCGATAATGGTCAACATGCTCTAGGCCTACCAGAAACAAAATTTTTAAACAAGCCAGTTATAAATACTGTAAGAACATGGAAGCTATATGCTCAGTTCAAGAGTTTTTTTAACTAAAAAGTACATCTCTCAGATCTTTCAATTACAACCAAATTTTCCCCCTTTTCAATCCTGCAGCTTAAAGTCTACAGCATGTAAACTCTACTTTCATTATCAGTAACATCACCAATTAACCGACTAGGTAGTACATGTACCTTGATAAATCACAAAATTACCACAATGCAACTTAAGAGAAAACGTCAATTAGTAAGAAAAAATTATATTTTGCTAAGCTTGGGAACAAGTTGGATAATTTGCCACAACAATGTCCACACTGATATTTCCTTTTTAATATTACCACTTCTTCTTGTAGTCATCAACACTAACTCCACCAGGGCCAAGGGCAACAACCAGCAACAAACCACCAATCACAGATGTTGTCTGGAAGAAGTCATACTTGAGGAAATCTCTTAATGGTGATTGCCAATGGTACATCCACCATGGATTTATAAAGATGTTGATGATGGTGAGCAACAGAACAAGCACCAAAGAAGCAAGCTTGGTTTTATACCCCACGGCAACTAGGACCATCAAAATTGTACCTGCTACATCTTGAAGAATGTAGACAAAAGAAAGCCTAAACTTGATAAGGGTTGCGAACATAAATCCCAGGAGGACTCGGCCAGTCAGCTGAAGATACGTCTTAGGGGTGTTGCCTCCCATGGTTGGGATTCCTGCGAATGAGCTTTTCTTTTCAGAACGCGATTCAGCCAGCAGAAGTAACAAGCCACCAGCGAGAGCAAGATTCCTACAGACAGAACATTACCCAAGGTACATTTTCAGTGAATGAATAATTTACTGTTTTAAAACTTCATATGCACTACCCATGTACCATTTTGAATTGTTATTGGATCATTTTGATTGCACTGTTACAAAATCTTGAAAATAATGATTGTGGCAACCACCACATCATGAGGAAAACAACTGTACCTTGGAAATGAATTTCCCCCTGTACTAGTTGTATGTACTGGGAAATTTATTTCTGCTATTAGAAGGGCACTGTAGCTTTATTACGTTTCTAAAGGTAATGCAGTTTGCTAGTATAATACCTGTAGTTGCCCCCCCCCCCCCCCAAACCATACCATATTTGGCTTCTTACTGAAATGTCCTTGAGATAAAATGATAAACCCCACCCTAACCCATGGGGAGCAAGAATCGGAAGGGGGGGGGGGGGTGTTATTGCAAGAGGAGATTAACCAAATCCACTTACAAATTCTCCAGAATGATCTCCACACATTTCCTTAAAGAATAAGTTTAGAGAACTTGTTTGCTGATCATAGCTTTTCCCTTCAGTTGATCATTTCTTTAATTCTCACAAAATGTTCCCTAGATTATGTATTGATATGGTAGGAGAAAATGGACTTTGGTCACTCTTAGGGCTTAGAGGAATTGAACTTGGCTGATGACTTAACTCTGAAAAATAATAGATATTGCTCTTACAAAGTTATTTCTCCCAATTTTTTCAACCAAAATAATGCTGTGTGTAATTTACAAACTGCGCACAGGTGTGCGAGACATGCCAGACCCATGTCACTCAGCTTACGCAAGGGAATACGGGGGAAAAAACATGATGGATTCACAGATTCACATCATCAGGGAGTCCTACATTTTGCGCTCATATTTCTTTACACTGAACTTGTATTTAACTGATAACTTTACCAAGCAGACATAAGCGTAAACAGTACCTGCTTATCCAAAATTATTATTCTTGACATGACTGTGGATTAGGGATACCAAGCTACATATAACTGTCTGCTATGCAATTAGCTATGTTGATTATAATGGTACACAAATAATTTACCTGAGTAAGAACTTAAAATCCCATAGAATACTGTATGCCAATGTCTGCAAAACAAAAGAAATAAAAATTACTGACAAAATTAAAAGGCCACTAAAATCAGTTTTATGCGTTTTACTTCATAACTATATTAGCTTAAGTTAAATCTGAATTATTCATTAAACATTAAATGAATGGATCTTAAGTGGACAGCCAAGTAAAACTGATTCATCATTTCATAATATTAAAACCTGTTTAGTTTCAGTTAAGAAAAAATGATTATAAAACAAAGGGGATTTTGGAACAAGTAGAAAATATAATGGCGAAAAGTTATTTGTAGCCTTGGTTTGGGCGATACGACTGAATACAAAGAAAAAGAAAAAGAAAACAGAAAATAACAAAAGGGTAGGTTAACAGTAAATGGAAAGTTTAAACTCACTTGAACTACAATTACAGAAGACAGAATCCCCACAGCAATTTCAACTTTTTGCCGCGATAATACCATTACACAACCACCAAGCTGAGCGACTAAATTGAACAGCACAAAAATGGTGCCTATGACATAGCCACAGTGCCACGTTTGGTCCATATAGTCGCGCTGCTCATCCCACTGGAACCACATTCGAAAGCCGTCCTCGAAGAACGTGGAGATGAGACAAAACCTCGCCAGATGAGGCAACACGTGTTTGCCATTACGAAGGATTTGATCCGCGATATCTTCCGCCCTGCTTAAATATTCACTGTAAGCGGACGATCCCGCCTGGGAAGACGACTTTCCCATCGTTATTTGGAGAACATGAAAGAGAAAAGAAATGGCGCTCGCGATAAACGCGCAAAAAGGACTGAAGACTAGACCATAATACGCCACGGTAGAATGCCACGTACACTTTGTCTGTGACGTCACAGACTGTGGGCTGGCTTCCGATCAGTTAGAATCGCAGGTGTTCGTGAATTGTTTTGAATTTAAAAGCCAGCGAATAAAGAAGTTTTTGTAAAATTACTGTTGGAACGCAAAAGGTAACTCTTATTGAAATATATGCGCGCTGTTAGTAAGTTTAGTATATACTCTGCAATCAGACATTGTCGAGCAAACAAACAAGTGCACTGTGTTAAAGTCGGAGGAGATTTCTCGTGTTCATTCTCCTGATGTCCAGTGTTTATTCCACTAATAATTAGTACGGTTCAGTACGGTTCAGTAGCAGTCCCTAGAAAGTGAGATTGGTAATTAAATGGGATTGGTGAAATTGGTAATTAAATGGTTTATGGAAATCAGTTTTATTCAATAAAACAAAAGGAAGTATGGAGGCTCGAAACCGTCAATTTTCGCCCGGTATAAAAAAAGGCCATCCCCGGCTTTTTTTCGTTTAGCGTCGAATGCGTTTCCTGATGTTGGGTCGGTCGGTTGGATTGAAAAAAAAAAACCTAAAAAAATTCACAAGAAGCCTTGGAATAGGAGGCCCTGGTACCCCGGAATCATAACAAAATGCACATTATCGGAGTGTTTTCACATGACGTCACGGCGGCCATTTTGGTGTCCCAAAAACAATGAAACGGCGGCCATGTTGGTGTCCCAAACCAATCCTTTGGGAGTTCAACTCTTTTCTTATGCAAACGCTTTCTTTTGTTCTAATAAATTTGCGTAGATGCTGACCACGTGAGTGAAAACACTCTATACTGTAAAAAAATGTTCTTGTTTTTGTTCCTGTTTTCCTCTTTGCTGTTACCACGCTCATTTTTCAGATTAAAAGAATTATTTCAAGTGAAAAATGGTTTAACTACGTCGTTACTTTTTTTTTTGAAAACGCCAAAAATTCGGGTCAGTCGGACGACGCTAAATGGAGAAAAAAACAGGGGATGGCCAAAGAGAAAATAGAAATTCAGTAGTACTTAGAACAAACTGATTTCGGAATCAACCAGTCTGAAGCCCATGTAACAATGGCTTTCTGAATCATTAAATTTATCCTAGAGACCTTGGTTTGTTTGCGTGCCCGACCAAAACCGCCATGCTGAGCAGGCTAGAATAAGGCATAAACTTGGTCAGGAGCCCATCAAATTTGATGGGCTCCTGACTTGGTTTCTTTTGGGATCCAATTAGCCCTTAAAACAAGGGGCGGATACAGAAAGTTTTGATAAGATTAAGGGGATAATTTTTTTTAGTTGAAAGTTTTTACGCAGGTGATTATTTTCAATAAATAATAATAGATACTAAAATAAATAATGATTTAGAGGTAGCACTTCCACTGGGTGGTTCTTCGCAGTAGTGATTCCTGGTCGAATTGAAATTTGAAAATGTTGGTTTTTGCAATTGAGGAGAGGGGAAAACCGGAGAACCCGGAGACAAACCTCTCGGAGCAAAAGAGAGGGGAAAACCGGAGTACCCGGAGATAAACCTCTCAGAGCAAAGGAGAGGGGAAAATCGGAGTACCCGGAGATAAACCTCTCGGAGCAAAGGAGAGGGGAAAACCGGAGTACCCAGAGATAAACCTCTCAGAGCAAAGGAGAGGGAAAAACTGGAGTACCCGGAGATAAACCTCTCAGAGCAAAGGAGAGGGGAAAACCGGAGTACCCGGAGATAAACCTCTCAGAACACAGGGGCGAACTCGCATATAGCGTCGACGCCAGGACTCGAACCTGAACCTGGGCCACATTGGTGGGAGGCGATCCGGGGGGGAAACTCCCTTATAAGAGCTTAAGTGGGACGTGCGACCAGCCAGGGTATGTTTTTTATTCAATTTTTTAAGCTAGGACCAGCTTACAAAAAAGGAGGACCGGATCTTAATAAAGGATCTAATCAGCAATAAGTGAAAATATAAGACAAAAAAGCAAGGCTGATTTTACAGTCGGGAATATATTATCTTTTAACCAATATTTCGGAAGGCACGGCCTTCCTTCTTCAGGGTCTTACATATGTTTTTTATCATTTTTTGTCTTAAACAGGCTATCTTTTCTTGGACGATAAACAGCCTACGAATGTCTTAAACAGGGTATCAAAAATCGGAATTCTGTCTTAAACAGGATAGGAAAATCAGCTCGCCACCCAAGGATATATCGAGTACCCTCCCTCCCCCCCGGGGGAGGCGAGTGCTCTCACCACTGCGCCATCTTTGCTCCCCTTTCATTCGTCATTTGAGGCAATTTTCATTAAACCGGATGTGAAGAGGGCTTAGAAACGAAAAGCCATGTAAGTATTAAAACCAATGATAAATGTTGTTGTTGATCCTCCTTTTAGATCTAATTTCAGCTCCAAACTGCAAAGCAACTTAGCCGAATACCATAGGATCATGATCCGAAATCATATGTTGAATCATATCAACCCTGGAAATATAGATATAGAGGAAACTAGAGAGAGTGAAGAAGGGAAAATCCTATTGCATATAAAGGCTAAAAAAAGGCTTTTCCCTGGCTTTTTGTCATAAGGCGTGCAACCTGGTACCCAGCTCTCTATTGAAACGTCAGGACAGGGTCGAGTAAAACTGAGAACTAGTTGTTTCTTTAGGGTAACCATTAGCAACCCGGAAAATCTGCAGCAGAAAAACATGGCGGACGTCTGTTTGGATTCTTACTTGACCTAGTGTGTTTTGCACTTTTTTATAGTATGGAACATCAACCAAGAAATTAACCTAAATTAGCAAGACTTTTAATCCTGCAAATGCAAAAATGAGTGTCTCCACAGTTGTAAAACCAAGCGAATCGTCTCACATTTCCCCAGGAGAAACCTCCCGCGCTTCTCGTGGTAAAAACAAACTTGTTAAAACACCAAGTTCGGCCTGCGTTTTACCAATACTCGAGGGAGGAAAATCACAAGGTCACGAATTGAAACAAGAAATTATGGATTCTGGTGGACAAAGTGACATTTTAGATCGCGATAGAACGTTCTTAACCGGGATGAATGACTTTATTCCGGATGACATTTTGAACAGTTTGACCCAGCAGCCGATCCCGCCTTCACGCGAACAGTTAGGACCACCAACAAAATACAAGAGGCTTAAACCTCTCGAGGTAAGGGGTTATCGTTATGAAGTCAGACTAGTGAATCAATAATTCTTCCTTTTTTCAGCCACAGACTTTTAAAAGCGGCTGTGAAATATACATGTTCATGTACAGCTAGCCTGCGTGCAGACGATAACTAAACTCTGATTAGTACCGTCTGCGAAGCAGCGCAGAGATCCTTGTACTGGACCCCCAACGGACTCAACGAATTACCGGAAGTGCGTTTCGAATTTCCCTTCAGCCTGATTGGCGATCAAGACAAACAAAACAAAGGTCTTTTTTAACTAGCCAATCGTGGCGCGTACTCAAATCTGGGTACACAGCTGGAAGTCCAGAACAAGGATTTCGGCGCTGTTTCGCAGACGGAGTTAACCATAGTTTAATTTCGTCTGCGTGCAGGCTAATGTACAGCTAAATTTGTGAAATTTGCATTTGTGAAATTTTTGTATTTTTCCTTCTCAGTATTAAATTTGTCATTTTGCTCGCGCACTTACTTGTTACGGTCCCCTAAAAGTAACGACAGCCATGTATGTGGACATAGTCATATGTATGCAACCTAAATGTCCTAATCATTCTTGATGTTGTATTAAAATAAGTTGGTTTGCGATCTTCTTTTCCATATGATGTCCCATTCAGCTCACATTATTTTCATATTTACATGCCTGGACTCACTAGCTTGGCATCTCTTTAAAAACTGGAAGATGATTGTGATTGAAATTCTCTTATGGTAGGGTCTATCTTATTATGTGATCTGGGGTGTGATTATTGTTAATCAAAATTCCTGGAAATTTCAAATCCAATTTATGGAACCACAAATAACAGTTGGTCACCATACACTGCGACCTGCGGTCAGGCATGACTGGCTTAGTTCAAACACTAAAGACTACCTTAATTTCTGCAGCAGTTGATTTGCATATCTGACAACTTTCCTGGTTTGCCCAAGTAAAAGTGTGACCTGTTTAGGCCTGATAAGAGTTTTGATGTTGTATTCCATTTTGCCTCCAAATAATTTTTGCAATTCTCTCCAGGGGAGTAACCTCTTCAGAATACTTCAAATTAATGCACTTGTAGATGGATATGGTTTATGAATTTCATTGAATGTCTAATACTTCAACAATAATTATAATATTTTTTGCTTTAAATTCAATTTGCAGATAACTCCACCAGCTCGGCGAAGGCCAGCCAATGTGTGGAATTTCCCTAGAGGGAGAGAAAAGTTGAAACATCTTGCAGATCAGCCCCCTTGTATGTGTGGAGCAGGAAGGTAAGGGTTTCCTTTTCCTTTCCTGACCTGAACTTCAAAGTATTCTTGTGCAACACTGTAATTTGCTGCAGACACAAGTGTTTCCCAGTTAGGTCACATAAGAAATGAAATAATACTGAGAAAATTTGGTCCAATCAAGTCAGAAACAATTACACTGTATTTGCATCCTGACTCAATTTTGCTTCTGTGAAAATGCAAGAGATGGGAAAAAAATCCACGACCATGTAATGAGGAACAATTTTTTGCTCCTGAAAATATCTTTTTCTCCAGAGGGTCCACAAAAGGTTTTTTCTGGTTTGAACCCTTTCTCCCTGTCCTTCTAGAATGTAAATTTTAGCTGCAGAATTTCCTGTAAAAAAAGAAAAAGAAAAAAATGACCTCCAAGACCACACACTCTTCTTGGAATTTTCAATTACCCTTTAGGGGGTTGGCATGGATAATTTCTGTAACTGTACAACTGCCCAGAGTTTGAAATCAGATTACAGAGAAGTCAAGGCCTTAAATTAGGAGATCAGTGCTAAGAAAATAACAAAGCTGATAATGCGTTTGAATGTGTTTCTTGTTTTATTATTTTTTCGTAGAGATATATCTTTTCTATATGATGCTACTGGGCCAGACAAGACGGGCTTGGACTCAGCTGGAAAATCTCTGGTTACACCTGCCTCTGATAAAAGCAAAACATTGCCAAAAAACAAACAGCTGGACTTTGTTGAGAAAAGTAAAGGCGAAATTGGCCAGGAAGATGTGGTAAACATTAAAACATGTAAAAATATTATATTAATAACATCTAGTTTGGCAGCTTAAAAGTCAATTTCCCTGTTGTAAAATAAAGAAATTGAATTTAACATTATTTATTTACATCTAAGAGAAATTTGTGGTACATCTAGCTAATATGGCACCCCAAAAGATAGGGATTTTGAACCATTCAGGTCTAAAAACAATGTAAAAGATTCATCTTTTTCGGGAACCAAAATCAGACAGTTCTTTGTTCTTTATAGTATTAATTTGTGCTTTAGGAGGTGACATCACAGATTCCTGACACCCTTGTCCCAGCTGAATATCACATTGTCAAGAACCCTGGTGTCCTGGGATTAGAATTCCAAGAAGAGTAAGTTGTCAGTTTCTTTGCACAAAAGCTCTGTCTTTTCAAGCAGTTTATTGCTTACTCTACATTCATGTTTACCTTGATTCTAGTTGAATTCACAGCATGAATTGCTCTTGTTTTCCGAACATAGAATCAGACACAGGTAAATAGTTTGGATTTCTTTGCATTGGGATGAGTAGGCCAAAAAGTGCTTGGGTGTCCTGTGCATATTTCATTTTTGCTAATCATGGATTACAATGCATTTATGTTAATTTGAGTCCATGGCTTTTTCAATAATGTGAAAATAATTATGTTTTCTTTTTATTTTAGCAAGTATACAACTTACATTAAGGGACATGAAGATCATCTGACTATGTTCCCTTCAATGTAAGTGTAAGCATATAGATTATGGAATATAAAATATTATAAAATATTAAAATGGTATATTTACATACATGCCAACTCTCCTGGATTATCTGGGTGTCTCCTGGTCATGGCACCTACCTCCTGCTATCCCATACTGGTCACCAAATCTCCCAGATAAAGAAAATCTTCTTTTGACCTTTTCTGTGCTTTAGTTTGAGATTCAGCCCTATTTTTTCCTCAACATTTGATTTTTTTAATTCCTTGTAAAGATTATTTTGGCATAAAAATGATGATCACGAATTTTGATAGTATGTACCTCATGTAAGACTTCATATTATGTCCTAAGCCATTTCCATTCGGGACTGGATCAATTTGTTGGGGAGGGGGGGGGGGGGGGGGAGTGGCATTGGTCTGTTGAAATTCGGGGATTGGGGGGTGGTAAAAAAAAGAGAGTCGTCAGATTTTAGATCTCCACAGGTTGGCATCTCTGTATTTATTATTAATAGTTTGTACCCTGAACAATGGAAAAATTTGCTCATGAGAACCTTTTAACCTGGCTTGTGATGTTATAATTATGATGGTGCAGTTTTGATCTTGTATTGCATCTGATCATGAGAAAGACTTTAGTTCCAGTCTTAAAATATCAGTGCTAATTGCACCAAATATCAAAGAGCATGCTGCATGTATAATAATATTTAGCTTTGAAACACCATGTAGAACCTCCAAAATGTTCTAATTTTGATTTGAATCTGATGACCATACACCCATGTAAATGTTTTTAACCCAATTTGCTCTAGATAACTTGCATCTTTCCAACACAATATACCATGTTAATGATATATGAAATGAATCATATGTGAACTGGGGAAATGAAATGAAATGAAGAAATGATCGTCGCACTTAACGCAATTCATGCAATTGCGTAGAGAAGCCTGAAAGAAATTCAGGACTTCAGTGGGGTTTGAACCCGTGACCTTGCGATTGCCGGTGCGATGCTCTACCAACTGAGCTATGAAGCCACTGACATTGGGAGCAGCGTCAGTGGGAGCTCCCAATGTCAGTGGCTTCATAGCTCAGTTGGTAGAGCATCGCACCAGTAATCGCGAGGTCACAGGTTCAAACCCCGTTGAAGTCCAGAATTTTTTTTTCAGGCTTCTCTACGCAATTGCATAAATTGCGTTAACTGCGACGATCATTTCTTCATTTCACAATATACAATGTTGTTGCATAATGTAATCTCATAAAAATTCTACGGGGATTTCCTTATATTTTTGGTTCTCTTTCAGAGAATCCGTTTTTCCTACAACATGGAAACGTTGCATTGTTTTAATAGTGGTGCAAAGTATTTTTGTCTCATCAAAACACAGTACATTTTAGTCAACCGCCGCTTCTCTGATAGTTTAACTGTTTATTTTAGGAAACCAACAGGAAGACAAGAAGTACTTAAACTTAAGGTACAGCTCATATATGAGATTTATAAGAATACTTTGGTACCCTTAATTAATTTAAATTTACAAATGTCTCAAAATAATGTAATCCTTGATAATAAAAATATTTTGTATTTAACTGGTGCAAATGGGGCAAGGGCTTTGAACAACAAACTCTGTTCAGGTGTTTTAGGTGGATCAGCTATGGGCCCAGATTTTGTTTCCTTCCCCACTTTGCAGCACCTGTTACCACTCCATACATCTCACCACCTGCTGTATACATGTAGCTGTCACATAGAGATATTGTAGTGAAAGATTTGTTATTTGGGCATGGCCCAAATAGAGTAATGGAAACGGCTTGTTTTGACGCAAATGTGCAGTAGGCACGCAATACCTGCAAATGTAAACAACGGAAGTAAACAAGCGAAGCGAAGCGAATGTCTGCCATGCGAATGTCATTCAACACTACATGTTCTCCATTATCGTTTTCGTGTAAACCAAAATTCATAAAATGTGCCTTCGGAATCTCACGCAAAATGTAGTTTTTTTAAAACCTCAACACTCGCTGGCAGATTCATAAAAAAATATACTCTTCTAGTAACTCCAATTTGAACTTGACTTTGCATCACCATGTTGACACATGCAGAGTTTAAAAATAGAATCTGTTCCCATGAAAAACCTGAAAACTTAGATAGCACGTGATCAAAACATGATCGTACGGGGCCAAAAACTGTTGTCAATTTCATGACAGAGACTAACCGACAATGTTTCATTGGCCAAAACTGACAAATAATCCAATGATATAATAATTATTTCAAAGTAGCAGAAAGAAGCAGTTTGGATGAAATTTGGTGACAGTGTTTCGAGGAACGTATTTTTGAAGTATGTTATCGGGTTAAACGTACAAATGCAAACACTGTTCACAGTATAGGCCCACGCTAAAATAACACCTAGTCTTTTCCTAATGGGCTGGTCTGCGACCTCAAAGGAAAATTAAGGAAATTGTCAAGACTTTCAAAGACCATCGACCTCATAGGTGCAAGGACAAATCATAATAATTATCAGGAGTGTACGTGAAAAATCGAGTTTGAACCGAAGAATGTGTATCAGATTTGAGAGTCGCCAGATTTTTGTAGCTGATAATCAGTGTGTGATGATGGTGATTTTGATTTTTACATTTCCCTTAATTGTTACCCCTTGTTACCATTGCTCCCCATGTTACCCTTGTTACCCTTGTTACCCCTTGTTACCCATTGTTACCCCTTGTTACCCTTGTTACCCCTTGTTACCCTTGTTACCCCTTGTTACCCTTTGGTACCCCTCGTTACCCTTGTTACCCCTTGTTACCCCTTGTTACCTTTGTTACCCCTTGTTACCCTTGTTACCCTTGTTACCCCTTGTTACCCTTGTTACCCTTGTTACCCTTGTTACCCCTTGTTAACCTTGTTACCCTTTGTTACCCTTGTTACCCCTTGTTACCCTTGTTACCCCTTGTTACCTTTGTTACCCCTTGTTACCCTTGTTACCCTTGTTACCCCTTGTTACCCTTGTTACCCTTGTTGCCCCTTGTTACCCTTTTTACCCCTTGTTACCTTTGTTACCCCTTGTTACCCCTTGTTACCTTTGTTACCCCTTTTTGCCCTTGTTACCACTTTTTACCCTTGTTACCCCTTGTTACCCTTGTTACCCCTTGTTACCCTAGTTACCCTTGTTACCCTTGTTACCCTTGTTACCCCTTGTTACCCTTGTTACCCTTGTTACCCCTTGTTACCCTTTGTTACCCCTTTTTGCCCTTGTTACCACTTTTTACCCTTGTTACCCCTTGTTACCCTTGTTACCCTTTGTTACCCTTGTTACCCCTTGTTACCCCTTGTTACCCTTTTTACCCCTTGTTACCTTTGTTACCCCTTGTTACCCTTGTTACCCCTTGTTACCCTTTTTACCCTTGTTACCCCTTGTTACCCTTGTTACCCCTTGTTACCCTTGTTACCCTTGTTACCCCTTGTTACCCTTGTTACCCCTTGTTACCCTTGTTACCCCTTGTTACCCTAGTTACCCTTGTTACCCCTTGTTACCCCTTGTTACCCTTGTTACCCCTTGGTACCCTTTTACCCCTTGTTACCCTTGTTATCCTTTGTTACCCTTGTTACCCTTCTTACCGCTTCTTACCCTTGTTACCCTTGTTATCCTTTGTTACCCTTGTTACCCTTGTTACCGCTTCTTACCCTTGTTACCCCTTGTTACCCCTTGTTACCCTTGTTACCCCTTGTTACCCTTGTTACCCCTTTCTACCCTTTGTTAGCCTTTGTTACCCTTGTTACCCCTTGTTACCCTTGTTAGCCCTTGTTTCCCTTGTTACCCTTGTTACCCTTGGTACCCCTTGTTACCCTTGTTACCCTTTGCTACCCTTGTTACCCCTTGTTACCCTTGTTACCCCTTGTTACCCTTGTTACCCTTGTTACCCCTTGTTACCCTAGTTACCCTTGTTACCCTTGTTACCCCTTGTTACCCCTTGTTACCCTTGTTACCCCTTGTTACCCTTTTACCCCTTGTTACCCCTTGTTACCCTTGTTATCCTTTGTTACCCTTGTTACCCTTTTTACCGCTTCTTACCCTTGTTACCCCTTGTTACCTTTGTTACCCCTTGTTACCCTTGTTACCCTTGTTACCCCTTGTTACCCTTGTTACCCCTTGTTAGCCTTGTTACCCCTTGTTACCCTAGTTACCCTTGTTACCCTTGTTACCCCTTGTTACCCCTTGTTACCCTTGTTACCCCTTGTTACCCTTTTACCCCTTGTTACCCCTTGTTACCCTTGTTATCCTTTGTTACCCTTGTTACCCTTTTTACCGCTTCTTACCCTTGTTACCCCTTGTTGCCTTTGTTACCCCTTGTTACCCTTGTTACCTTTGTTACCCCTTGTTACCCCTTGTTACCCTTGTTACCCTTGTTACCCCTTGTTACCCTTGTTACCCCTTGTTACCCTTGTTGCCCCTTTTTACCCCTTGTTACCCTTGTTACCCCTTGTTACCCTTGTTACCCTTGTTACCCTTGTTACCCCTTGTTACCCTTGTTACCCTTTGTTACCCTTGTTACCCCTTGTTACTCTTGTTACCCTTGTTACCCCTTGTTACCCCTTTTTACCCTTGTTACCCTTGTTGCCCCTTGTTACCTTTGTTACCCCTTGTTACCCTTGTTACCCCTTGTTACCCTTTTTACCCTTGTTACCCCTTGTTACCCTTGTTAGCCTTTGTTACCCCTTTTTGTCCTTGTTACCACTTGTTACCCTTGTTACCCCTTGTTACCCTTGTTACCCTTTGTTACCCTTGTTACCCCTTGTTACCCCTTGTTACTTTTGTTACCCCTTGTTACCCTTGTTACCCCTTGTTACCCTTTTTACCCTTGTTACCCCTTGTTACCCTTGTTACCCTTGTTACCCCTTGTTACCCTTGTTACCCCTTGTTACCCTTGTTACCCCTTGTTACCTCTTGTTACCCTTGTTACCCTTGTTACCCCTTGTTACCTTTGTTACCCCTTGTTACCCTTGTTACCCCTTGTTTTTCTTGTTACCCCTTGTTACCCCTTGTTACCCTTGTTACCCCTTGTTACCCTTGTTACCCTTGTTACCCTTGTTGCCCCTTGTTACCCTTTTTACCCTTTGTTACCTTTGTTACCCCTTGTTACCCCTTGTTTTTCTTGTTACCCCTTGTTACCCTTGTTACCCTTGTTACCCCTTGTTACCCTTGTTACTCTTTTACCCTTGTTACCCTTGTTACCCTTGTTACCCCTTGTTCCCCTTGTTATCCCTTGTTACCCCTTGTTACCCTTGGTACCCCTTGTTACCCCTTGTTACCCTCTGACCCTTTGGTACCCCTCGTTGCCCTTGTTTCCCCTTGTTTCCCCTTGTTTCCTCTGTTACCCATTGTTACTCTTGTTTCCTTTGTTACCCTTTGTTACTTTTGTTACCTTGTTTCTTGGCTCTGAACTACAACTTATTCATTTTAACTGTGGGAATCATTTATGTTGACTCTCATGGTAGAGATATGTATGGTAACAGTCATAATCGAGGTGCATGTGTATTGTTGGAAATAACATCCAGGCATAAATATTATTAGTACAATATTTTGATAGTCTATATCAGGATACATGTAGGAATGAGGATATATAATGAGCTTATAAAGGTGTACATATTGCCAACTTTGAAGTTGATCTTTGTTCAAGCAGTGTTGTATACTGTAGTATATCAAATGTTAATAGTTTATACCAATGGTCTTGTAAACAGTGTATGCTGTGCTATAGGAATTTGTACAATGTGTTACTCTGTTATTAATCCACGTGGATACTGGACTTCAGGAACTTTATCTACCCTTGCTACTACTGGGAATACACAGTACAATGTGATGGGTGTGAAAAGACATATTATACCAGTTGATCTTCCTAAATGTGAGCGTATTAGTGGAGCTGGGATAAACCTTATTGTTTGCGCTGTAAACATTGGTGTCCTATGTTGAAATTTGGCTGAGAGCAAATCTGTGTTGAAGATGTGCATTTCAAAACATTGTCATGAAGTTACAGGATTTTTGTCATGGACTGGAACATACTGTATAAGCTGTGTAGTTCAGCAAAGAAGTAGAGTAGAGGATTTATCTTTTAGTGTGGGATATGATGAAAGTCAGGTGAAATAAGACTTGTTAAAAGTATCAAAGGTATACAGTTATTAGTTGAAGAAATTTGCAAAATTACACGAAGTAAGTTAAATTGTCAAAGACTACAATATGAAATACACTTTTTATTATGCTCGTGCAAAATTGAAAGCAGTGAAAGGAAAGAGACTGCGAGGAAACACGGGTATAGTTCATTTGAGTATAGTGAGATGGAACCTCTTAACAAGAAACATTTAGTTACCAGTAGAAAAGAAAACAGGCAGATTGGGGTATAGATTTTTGCATTGAACAGTATAAAAATAGACTTTTTTTCAGTGTACAGTCTTCATTTGATGGAAAACAGTATGTTTGTAAAACATGTCAGTTAATGCAGACATTTTCTATCAACAGAGTTTGACTCTTACCAACATCCAATAAAAACAACCCCTTGTGAAATCCCAGCAACTACCTCACAAACTACGCCCATTATCTTAGTAATCAAACACATCTCAACTAACCCCTCAAAGATGCAATACCACTGCACTACCCACATATCCCTCACACACCTAACAAACTTTACATACGCGTAGTACAACCACGCCCAAATATACGCTACCACAGCGTCTTGTTTGTATTGTCTTTAGCATGCCATGGATTCCATGTTGGCTCGTGCTGGTGTTGATGATGATGTGAAAGAGCTGTCAGGTCCGACACAGGTAACTATAACAGTGAGCCAAAAATACTAGAAAATTAGATGTAAAATATAAGAATGAAATTATTTTGCTCTTACTACTAGAACATTCCTCCTCCAGATTTCAAGGAGGTTGTAGTGGAGAAACTGGAGAGGGTTACTTTCTATTAATGGGGTTGGAAGGCAATTGAAACAAGGAAGACGGATGGAAAATTGTTGTTGCCCTAAATATCTACACTATACAAGTGGAGACTGTTCATCAGTAGGATGCCTAAAATGTGTGCAATTCCACAATATTTGGCGGCTAGGAGGAGCCACCCACAGTGTGAGCACAGTTACTGACAAGTTGTATGAGTAGGGCACCCTAGGACCCCACACCCTCCCTAACCTCGCCCCTGCATTAACAGTGATTTAACTACATATATTTTATCTCGAGTAGATTCACAACCTTCTGGAGCTGGTAAAAAAGGAACAGAACATTTACAACGTGGCTTTCAATGAAATAATTCGGCAAGTAAGTGATAAATTTCTAGGAATTTTTTTTTAGTAAATTTGAACACCCTGCAGCTAAATTTTTATTGCTAATCTTTGCTCTAGGTAACAATAGAATGTACTGAAAGAGGAGAATTGTTGGCAAACTTAAGGAAGCGCTATGCAGATCTTTTAGATCGCATTCCCAGACAAGTAAAAAGGTAAATTAAATCATGTTTGTTAGGGCTTACGGTTGTTTCGATGCAAGTTTATTCAGTCGAGTTGTAAGTAGTTTCACGTACTTGGTTGAAAGAACGAAAGAACGAAGAATATTCACCCTAAATGTTTTTTTATTCACGAGCAAATTATACTTGAAGTGATCGAAATTTTTGGGCAGCTTCACTGCTCGAGTTCGTATCGAAACGACTTGTATCGAAATGACCAATTTCCCTTTGTTCGCCTTTTTTAGTAGGCGTACAAAGAGAGCTAGAGTTGGGTGAAACGGGGAAAAAGATGAGAACGCCACGCGCACATGAGGAAAAAGACGCAGAACTTGCTGCTGTCTCACACACACCGCATGCATTAGCGAGAAACAGGCGCCTGGCGAACCCGCGTGAAAATTACTCCTCGCGCAAGGAAGTTTCACGTCATAAAAGTGAAGTTGACGTCAAAGAAATATACCAGAAAGGTTGCCTAGTCCCTAGTCACTATTCCGCGCGGCCAATTGACCGAGATTGCCTGCGAAAACGCCGCACAAAAAAGTGTGAACTGATGCACGCTCTGAGCTGATGTTTTGCTCATAAACCATTAAATTAAAACCATTTTAGGATTTATGAGCAAAACAAAAACCGCGATATCATGGCGACGACGTCAAAGCGAAAATCCAAAAACAAATTTTGTTTTTTGATGGCAAACAATCGATTTTGCGATGTAAAATGTACATAAAAGCTACATGATCTGATTAGTAGGCTTCATTAAAAAAACTAAGTGAGAAACCTAGTGTGTCACTGATTCTCTGTTATATAATTTTTTTTATTTTTTCAATTGCAGTCTTCATCAAGAGGTTATTGCTCAGAGAGCTTTAGACAGGTACGAAAAGATCATCTGTGTTTTAACAGTAGCCTGTAGCCCTCGGGGGGACAGGGGAGTGGGAATTTGCCCACACCCCCACCCCCTTGGGGACCTCGCTTGCTGGCTATCGAAACTGAAGTTCGTAGTCGAACTGAAAGTCTCCAAAATATTTTAGACTGATCTCTGATAACTAATTTATTTTGAACAGGAGATTAACGGAAGAACTTGTGCGATTCAAGGCGTCCATTAGCTGTCTTACAAGGTTTGATTTCAATTTTGTTATTATATTTCAACTTTATTTTATTTTATTTGCTTTGAAAATTTATCTCGTTAAGTTAAATAGCTTAGAGTATAAGAAAGATCCTTCGACAGGCGATTAATGACAATGCAGTAATTATCTTTTCTTTGTTTGTTTGTCTTTTTTTTTTGTTTTCAACAGTGAGCTTGCTTTAGTGAAAGCTCATGATCGAGAGATAACACAACAGGCTAAACACGCCCAGGATGAGGTAATTAACGGGAAACGCAGCAGTACAGTCGCTTAAAGTATTTTTTCGTGGCCTTCACGGTGGCATTAAGGTTGCATTCCTTTTAGCCAATCTAAATCCGGATTTTGCGATCGAAAATTCGATATTTTGTTCCTTTAAGGACTAAACCAGTCTAATATTGCAACCCGAACGATCTACCTCAGAACGTGGATCGTTCAGACTGGTATCTCAATCTGGTTTCAGATCTTTGTTCCATTTAATGAAACTGCTTTTCGATCTCAAAAACGTGCTCGTTCATCAATAATTAGTTCAGGCAAAAGTTATTTTCTACTCCTTCGTTGTTCTATACCGCTAAAGGATTGTAGTATACTAAACTCAAGTTCCACTGTCACTCTAAATCCGTTAGGAAGTGAAAACGCTTAGATTTTCTCACCGGAAAACTATACTGGCCAATGTCTGTGTGTCAAGAGCGCCCTTCTCAGCGCTTGAGAATTCGTAATTGTTTTCTGAATTTTCTTGAATCAAATTCCAGATAATTTTAAATTGACGCCGGAGTCCCAGCATGAAACACCACAAGTTGAAGAGCAATTTTTTCCCTTTTTCCACGAGAAGATGCTTAAGGTTATTCCCTGGTTTTGCACTGCGCATCTCTTACTGCGTATAACAAGATGGCCGCCGCAAAAAAGAGCATGTGAAGAAACATTAAAATGAAGTTGACTGAAGAGAAATGCTATTGAAAGTTTTGCTTGCGGTTGATTCTTGCCGAGGTGAGACTCATTGTTTTGGGAATGTGCACAACGTACACAGTACGTGTGTTGCTGAGTTCGACCTTCTCTCGGAGAACCTCGATAGTGGATGTTTAACTTGTGCTCACTCACTTTGATTTTCATCTAAACGCTTTCTTTATCACATTGTGTCCTAAATGTGATATCTCGATGTAAATTCTGTGAAAACGGGTTTTTTAATACTTTCTTCCCCCTTTCACATGCATTCTATTTTGAAACTCGCTCCAGTCCTCTCTCAAAAATCGGAGAAAATGCATTTGGTCCGCACCTTCTGCAGCTCTACCGCAAAAACGAGTTCGGTGACCCCCATTTTTTATTTCATGATTTTAATAAGGACGGTGCTTTCTTTCGATGAGAGAAAAATTGGCACAAATCTATGTTCAGTCTTTTGGCAATTTTACTAAATTGTACGGATTAAGCTAGCACGGGTCGAATAGCGCGTGACCAGTTTATTTCTACTTTGGAGCGTAAAGTAAAAACAAGGGCATTAAAAGGCATTTTTCTGGTACGTAAGTGGATAAACAATACATGAAAGTCAAATTCTGTGCGATACCACGTGCATCATCGAAAAAATCTCTCCTTTTTTGTCTACTTTTGGGTTGAGCGCGGTTTTTGTCAAAGGGTCCTAAATGGCCGTATTTGTCAGCATTGTGACGTCAAAACAAGCACGGTGACCCCAAATTTTATTACCTTTTTATAGTCTTCTTGACTTGTTACATCAGTGTACCAAGTTTCATCTACAGTCTATGTTAGTTTCTTTTACTAAGGAATCACCTTAATTTAGCAGAAAGACGTAAAAAACGATGCGTTAAAATTGAGATGATCGGAGCGGCAGGCAGGTTCTGTATGGATCAATCTTATTTCAGATTTTTGTTCCGGCTTGCACGAAAATCCAAACAATCTGGATTGTCCAAATCCGAAACAAAGTTTGGCTAAAAGGAATGCAACCTAATTTTAGCAAATCTGTCACGTGACGTAAGGTGAAGCAACTATCCGCGTTCAAATTGAGGACATTCAGGTGCACGTGATTTAGAGTTGTGTTTGTGTACGTGGAGAAGGTACGACACGGGCTCGTGGACTGGCAATGCACGGAGTATTTTGTTATTTAGCAACTCGGCCGTCAGTGAGGTCGATTTTTAAACCAAAAGTCCTTTCTCTGGGCGAGGAGGCAACTCACAATGGCTACTGCTAGAGCGTAGGAAAAAAGTGTGACAGTTTAAAACCAAAGCAATAATTTATAAATAAATAATGTGCATTTACTGTTTGCTCTATTTAGTTACAAGATGCTCTTCAAGAATCTGAGAAGAATGCAAGGTAATTATCGCTTCATACTTGTGCTAATCCGCGCTTTTTGCCTGCTTAGCACTTTCCGTTCCTCTTCTCATTTCTGAATTTGGATACTGTCCACAAGAATTCAATTCCAGAAAAAATTTACCTACGTTTAACAAATAGCCCATTTTACAGTTATGGATGGAAGCGAGGCTGAAGTTGACCTTGTTTTGATACATACCTTCTTTGCTTTGTTATGGAAATTGTTCTTGAAAAATACTATTTAGCATAAGAATAACTTGATTACATAATGCAGGAAGGTTTGTATCAAAACAAGGTCACCCTCAACCCCGCTTTCATCCATAACTGTAAAATGGCCAATTGAACGTAATAGTGTTCAATAATAGCGATGAAGTTCTAAACTCGCGGTTGGTGACCGCTCATGTTGACCACTCGCCCACGCTGCCTTCTATTCGATCCAAGGCGCACCCACATTCGTTTAACGAGCTCTTGAGAGCTCGTAGCGCGCAGTTCGAAGGTAAACCAATGACTTATTTTTTGTGCCATCTTTCAGTTTGATATCAGAATACCATGACTTGTACGAGTTGCAGAGAAAAAGACTGGAAGTCTTAGTTGGTAAGTGGTGCTTGATTCCTAAAACAGCCAATAGGAGAGCAACGATCAGTCAAACAAGGTTTGAACGCAGTGACTGAAGACAGAAGTAGATTCATGTGAGTTAATTTATCCAACTGGAGAAAGGTTTTTTTTCCTGATATCCAATATTCGATTGAAAAACTAAGGCGTTTGTGGCTAGAATATTGTATAAGTCTTTCGAATGTAGATGCTTGTAAACCAAAAACCAAGAAAATGACGTCTAATGTTCAAAGGAGGGTGGTTTACCTTTAAAAGTTTTGAACAGTTTGGCATTATTTCCACGGGTTAATTATAACAAAGACAAAAGAAAATTGCTGTTTATTTTTTTATTTTAAGAAACGTTGAATGCTTTAACCGTCCATTTCAGGCGAAGTTTCTTGGAAAATCGAGCGCAAGGGACAGACAAAAAATTGTGCCGTGTCATTTTCATTGCCCATACTCTCATAGACCATAGTTCTCGAGCAATGACTGGACGAGAAATCACCCAGAGTCATGACTTTTGATTGGTTCATGAATTACCTTTGTCATCGTTGTGTGACCATAGTAATAACTTACAACACAGGCCTCGTCCACACGTATCTGGATATTGTGGAAAAGGGAGATTATTTTTTGCGTCGTCTCTATCGTTTGTGGCATGCGCTGTATGATATTTGACATCGTCGTATTCGAAAACCTCTTTTTTCGTCCTTCCACACACAAAAAAAAGTTAAGGCCAGCCTTTTCTAAAAACTCCACTCTGGGAACCGGTTTAGAAAACCTGCGTTTTTGGTGCCCGAAAACGATATATACGTGTGGACGGAAGTCTGCGGAGTAAATTGTCTTCGTTTTCAAAAATATCTGCATACGTGTTAACGGGACCTAAGAATCGCGATATTTGTCTTATTTTTATAGTTCAATAAAGACAATATATAATATATAGAAAAAAAATTTAATAATTTAAGTTAGTTGTTATTATTATTGTCATTAGTCACAGAAAATTTAAGCACTTATCCATTAAAATCCCCTTCCCCTGCTATTACGCATCTGGGATCCAAATAAAGATATATTTATAGTTGTCACATTTTCTGAACTCATGCAGTCGTTAATGAACGTAAGTGTCTTTTATGAACTATGTTGTCTTTACTGAACTATATTGTCTTTATTGAACTATAAAAATAAGACAAACTACGCTATATCCTGTGTTGTGTAGGTAAACTCACTGAAGAGCGGGATCTGTGGAGCAGTGCAGCCTATACCCTGTCCTTGAAGGTCACGGACAAACACTCGCTCAACACTGCTAAGAAGCTGCACCTCTGCGAAAAAGCTTGGGCAAAATTGAGCCGACACTTCGCCATTTTCTTAAGTGAAAAGGATAGTATACAGGTAAGTGTTAGTGAGGCATTTCCTCTTACGGGTGTTGCTCGATATACCAAGTCAATATATACACTATTGTCTCGTTCTATTGTGTGAAGTTTATTGTGTGATTGTGTAAGTACTAGAAGTCATTGTTGTGTTCTTTGTGACGTAACTCGAGACTTGCTATTCACTTGGTATATCGTGAACCAGCCTACACTAGCTATAGGACGAGCAAAGGAAGAGGGAGAGATTGTGTCTTATTTTGAAGAATTTGAAAGAGACTTAATTACCCAACGTTACCTACCTAACGTACGAAAGGTTTATTGTATTCATGTAGAATACTGTAGAATTAATTATTAACTTATTGGCCTAAGCCATATACAGTTATAAATTTCTGTTGTGTGTAACTTTTATTAGTTATTTGGAATTAGTCAATGTACTAATACATTGAAATACACCAATCACAGCGAACCAACGTGCATAAATAGCTACACGTAAACAATCGACCTCATCGCCTGATGAAGACTAGCAGTATTGCAGTCGAAACGTCGCGATCAATATCTCAAAGCGATTCTATCGTGAGACAAACGAATAAACGTTCATTCCTGTACTATATATTGTATACGACTCCAAATAAAAATATGTCTATGTCTATGTCTATGTAGAGCGCAGGTGAGAAGGGCCAAAAAGTTATGCGCGCAAATCGTGTGCGGGAATTGCGCATAGGCGTTTACGTCTTAGTCTCGGACAGGCGCGTTTGGAAAAGGTAATGCAATGTAAATCTAAGCATCAGGCTTGCTAGCCTGTCTTAACAGAAAACAGTAGAAAACGTCAACGACGTCATACGTTGGTCCGATATAGTACCCTGCGAACATTCATTACTGTCCTGCTTTTAGCCTTTTTCTATAGTTAAGTGTACCTATTTAACGATTCTTTTCGGGTGCGAATTGAATATGAGATGGTACTGAGATGTCGCTGAGTTGGTTATAATCATCTCAGATCCAACAAGCGCGAGTGAGAAGATCTGTTTTATTAGCCTTGTCAGGATTTCTACATCTGACCAAAGTTGATAGAAGACTACTGAACGAATTGTCCTGATGGCAAGGGGTGAATATTGTTGTCCTCCTACGAAAAGAGCTTTCAAAGAAGTAACAGAGAAGCGCCATTTGATAGTTGTAACGCACGCAAGTGTTTTGAAGATTTCACAAAACTTGCGCGCGACGTTCGAATTCTCCACTATGACGTCTTAATGGCATAGCGCGCGCCTGTCCGTACACACTGTATTAAAGAAGAAGGAGAATTCAAACACCAGAAAGCCTAAAAAAAGATTCAGAGCTACAGGTGAGAATCGAACTCACAAGCTTCCTTGTTGTTTTACAAAGGCAACTAGTATTCATCCAAAACTAGCACTGCTCTTTTCACATTTACTTTTTTCGAGTACATTCAAACAAGCAACTACAGAAAGCTTTCCACTTGTTAGGCCGGAACACGAAGATTATCCAGTATCTAAATACGCAGAGTGTGTTTTTTTCTAGTGTTTTTCCATTTTCACCATGATGATTGTATATGGATTTCCTTAGTGTCTCTGTATTCAATTTTTGTTTATTTTAGCCCATCAAAGTATTTCAACTGGTATTCTTATCACTTCGCTTGTAGCTCGAGAGGTTGACACATCATGTACAGCGATGGCAAGAACTTTCGGATAAGTTCAATAAAAGTCTTGTTTCCTCAGAGGAGGAGATGATAAACAGAGTAAGTATTTCATATTTATATACCAGTAGAAAATAGTAACACGTCGCAAACATAATAATCTGATTAAGTAACTTCATCTTATTGGAAGTTTGTTTATGGTTTTTAACCTTTACAAACAATACCACTTTTCCGCTCTGCAAGGGGTTATAGTGTAGTGTCGTGTCATGAATGGTTTAGTAATAATATTATTGTTTAATGCAGCTTAAAACATTGATCGCTCAACTTCAGAAGTGGAAAAAGGAGTTTCAGAAAATTGTGAAGTAAGTAAAAGTTACTAGACTTCCGCTTTGTTTCCAACGAAAAGAAATGATGATGATGATGATGATGATTACAGGAGCTCACAATCCGGACGAGCAACGTCCATTCGCTCGTGTCACGGCGTTTTCACGGACCAGTTTATTTTTAGAACGACTTTGGCGTGAATTTTCAATATCTTTTAAATTCCACAAACCAGTCAGAAAAACCTACAAACCGTTTTTTTTTTTTTTGCTCTGTAATAAGGTTTAGTTTTCCTTTTTGATATCTTATACTTTGATTACGCTCATAGACATGGTGGAGGTCTATGTTGGGAAAGTGCCCTAAAATGTGTTCAAAAATAAAGTGGTCCGTAAAATCACCGTGACATAGACCAAGGATGGGAGTTGCTCGCTCCAGGTTTTGGGCTCCTGTGATGATGATGACGATGCTTAATCACAGACGGGACCAATACCTAGGGTCATAAAATAATCAAGGGCTAGACCTAGGTAATGTCGGCCTGCCAAGAAAAAGACCACGTACATTAGTGTATCGAGCCTTTGATACTTATTGATGTCACGTGTCTAAAGAAAGTTGATTGATTCACTGTTTGATGTGGCCCCGGCTTGGATGATCACGCAAAAGTGGCGGCCCTTTCTGCAGTAGGCAAAGTCAGACCTTGTCCTCAATTGGTACTTCACACTAAGTAAACTTACACTAAAAGAAAGATATTGAATTTTTACGATTTTTGAGGCGCACTTGTAATTTTTGTCCATACTTTGGTTTCTTTGTTCTTGTAAAGTTATGATGATGGTAGCGTTCGACCTCCCGATGAACATTTGATCAAAAATCTGTTTGAAGACCTTAAAACTTGGGAGGAGACTTTAAATCAAGAGGCGGAGCATTTTACAGGAGAAACGCTACTGTCTCGTGAAGAAGAGTTGTATCAGATGAACAAGGAAGTGGATGGGTGGACTGATGTGGCACTCAAGGTAAATAACAACAATTTTAACAAGTAAACAACTAGGCCCCATGTGTTTAAAAACTCGACAACGCTATCCACCTGGCCCCAGTTGTTCGAAAGGTGGATAGCGCTATCCGTTGGATAAATCATTATCCACTGGATAGCGCAATTGGTTGTCGTAATACTTTACTGCTGGATAGCGCTATCCAGCTTTCGAACAACCGGGGCCTGATAAATTACTACTGCTAGTGGATAAGTATTAGGAAGCAGATTGCACCTTTTGAACAACTGGGTCCAGGCCCGGGTTGTTCGAAAGCTGGATAGCGCTATCCAGCGGTTAAGTATTACGACAACCAATTGCGCTATCCAGTGGATAGCGCTATCCACCTTTCAAACAACTGGGTCCAGAAGTATACGTCAGGGGAAGGGGACTAGAGTGGTATAGGTTCTAAGGTGACTGACAATAAATGAGCAAACAAACAATTGAACATCTATGGGTGTTATTGCACACGCTGCTGTCATATCACAGTGTCAAAACTGTCGGAGTATCAGCAGCCGAAAGTTGCAGGGGAAACAAGCGCCCACTTGCAAGTATAGCCATCGCTGGTTTGTTGAATAGGAGGCCGCAAGTTCGACCAAACCGGCACCATCCAGGGTAAAAAAACCTTCGGGGAGCACGCTGGGTGTCGGTTAAGCCTTGCAGATTGTCACTGTAGTGACAACTAAAAGTCTGTACATGCTCTCGTCTGATCCAACTTCCCAGGTGCTACCGACTGCGCTCGGCTATCCGCTGAAGTGACGTCTGAAAAACGATCGCAGAAACTACGCACTGATAACGTGTGGCTTGGTTGAAGCAAATTTCCCTCTCCGCACAACCTCGCGCAATTCCCTAGCCAAACGGAGTTTAGCGATTTGCTACAACTTTTTATTCTATTTTGGCCATTTTTGACTCTGATGTGTCCTTACCAAAACGATGTGGTTTTTCAGGTATTTAGCCGTCATCAATCGCGGGATGGAACAAGATGGCCGCAACATGAGGTCATGTTACAGCTAAATGCTGAAGTAGACAGACTACAACAGCAGTATCACGTGCGAATAATCGGTGAAAACGGTGTAGCGAAAGGAATCATTGACCTTGTTAATCCAATTGAAACATGGTAGGCTACTTTGTTTTACTTTTGTTTGTTTGATTGTTTTTTGCTAAGAACGTAAATAAAGTTTAGGCCAAAACAAACAAAACTTAACGACCAAATTCTCGTGACAGAGTCCTTCTATTTTCCTACCAATGTCTATAGGGGAAACAAACTGAACACTGTTCTAAATGGAGGTGAAATGCTGCTGGACACGGACTGGATACGACTCGCGGATCAGGTCAGTGAAGAGTGGGCTGATCACCTGACCGAAGCTCTCGCTCTGATTGGCTCAACACAAAAGGAAAGTGCACGCTTGAGCGGCGAGGTAGAAAACCCAGTAAACGTGGAAGACGTGTTTAAAAACACAGTCAAATGGCTGTCTGCTACGACGAACAGTATTGATAACGAAGATGCAAAAATTGTGGAAAGAGTAAGTAATGCGTTTCAGATGTTTGACCTTTTTTATTGCCAGACTGATTAAGGAGAAATTAAATGAAGTTGGAAACTTTTGAATCTAAGTTTTAATTGAAAACTCCAGGACAGCACGTTTTGCACGATACCGTTACATTGTTAGACTTGTGCAAAATTAAAATTGTCAATAGCTTTTTGAGATTTGATCACCCTTGGGTATAACAAAGTTAGCAAACAGAAATTATACAAAATTGAAAAAGAACAAGAGAAAACTTACTTAACGACTTGGCCACAGGCTTTCTCTCAAAATTGTTTGTATAGAACTTCCATGTAACAAATCTTCGTTATGGCGAAAATATTTTGCCATTCCCTTTTTGCCATTTCTTGCATCGAGGTTCCACTGTGACCGTATGTATTAATCAGCTTATTATACTCTGTAATTTCAGGTCACACAGGTACATAGCGCCATGATCCGGTGGATGATCACCGTTCTTCTGCGTCTGACCCCAGATATGGAGGACAAGGAATTGGAAGAAATAGACAAACAGACTGGCGAGCAAGAAGTGGACGCGTCGCTGGGGGGAGGGGAGATCCTGCTTCAGGCGATACCTGAAGAGATCTGTAATAGAGCGCAGAGGCTGTTTGAACAGCTCAGAGAATTTTCGGTCCTTTTGACAAAATGCTGTTCTGATCTGGTGATTGACTTAATGCAGGTGGGTTACATACGTAATACATTGTTACATAGCAGAAATTCCATCCTGAACAGTTCAGCCCCTCATGGGCTACTGAAATCACATGACATCGAATAATGAAACAATTTCCCGACTTAAATCCTCAAGCGGGGAACATCTCAATTTTTCCGTAAAGCAAGTGCTTTTATTTGCTGTTGGCAATCAAATAATATTGGGCAATGACAGACACCACTTCCCTGCTAAAGTCTTCGAGAGAGCAATATCCTAAAAAGCGCGCGATCTCATTAGCTACCTCGAGGTCACATGAAATCTAACATTAGGCTATCAACTGCATATGAAATAAAGATTCTCAAATGGTGACTTTTCGAGTCTGGTCTTTCCTCAAAGCGGTTAAGAAATTATTGATCATTTGTGTGCTTCGTGAAAGTAGTATATCTGTTACTGGAGATATGCTATTTGGGGAACCTCTGGTAACCAAGACGAACGTAACAAAAAAAAAATGTTGAATCGAAAGCGTTCCTTGATCTTGTGATATGTTACGCCATTAACCTTGGGGTGCTGTCGTTTTTCCTTCCAGTTTTCACCCTCAATGCCATGTTTATACAGAGATTTGCAACAGAGGTTAACGGTATCGTACACTTGTGAACTCATTTCATCCTTCGTTTTTAGGAACGGCGAGATCAGGGTGATGAACACGCGGATATGGATTTCAAAGATCTTAAGCGCCTGTCTGTAGAATGCGAGGGGTGGATACGAACAGCTGGCCTCCTTATTCAAGACGCTATGGGCGATGACTTTGTTTTCCAAGATCTGTCCGCTGGTAAGAAGGAAAAGGGACCCGACAGAGCGTTCTCCACTGACTCTAAAGCTACTGGTGTAGAGGTAATTTTCGTTTTGTTGAATCAGTCTTGTCTACGTATACTGTAAACAGAACCCTTTTTTCTTCTTTCCATTTTCGCTGAAAATCGATGAAATCACTCCCGTTCGATTGCGAATCCTCAATCTTGGGGTTTTGGGCGAACGAAACTGTCAGAGCAGATGATTTACTTTTGTTATGGAGACTGATTGTTGCAGCGCTTAAAAAATGGAGGGCTAATTGCTCAATCCAGTACTTTTGGGTCAGTAAAATCTAGTGAAATATTTCAGTGCTTTATGACGGCTACCTCAAATAAAAAGGAGACAACGTGGACGAGCGGTGAGACAGCGCTTCGGACTTTGACCACTTGCTGCCGGGATTTGTTCACGGTAGTCCCGAGTTCAAATCCTCTGCCACGGTTTTAAAAAGCCATGCAACTGCTTGCCTTCTGTCAGTTAAGATTTTGAATCCTGTAATGTTCTATTTGGATTATTTGTTTCTAATTATTTAAGTGTCTGCAAATTGGCTACTTAAGCAAAGTGTATTTCACACTATAGACAAACCTTCAACCTTCTTTAACCTTAATGAAATGTGGTATTATCTTAGGGCTACATTTAGTTTTTAGTAGTCTTCATTCTATTTGTCGCTAACAGACGCCAGTTTCAGGATATAAGGGTAGCGGGAAGCGAGAAAGAAGAACGATACTTACCTTTCTAAGTAACGTTTGTGATGGAGTAAACTGAACCTTATTTTCCAAACAGTCACAAGATGAAGACATCAAACAACCGGAAAATGCCGAGCAAACAGATCAACGAGCTACAGCCACTGAACAACAGAAACCTGAAAAACCAGAAATGAAAACTGTATTGCCAGAAGACTCTGGGAGAGTAGATGCCCCTAATAAGGCTGCCGAAGAATCCCATGTGACCGCGCCTACTATTGAAACGAGTCACCCAGAAGCAAAAGAGGAGACTGGAGAAAGGCTTGAAGAAGGGCGCGAAGTTGAGGCTGGAGACCAGGACCAGGATAAGTCCCGGATGCATGTACTGGGACACGACGATAATATAAGGACCAAGTCCCTGGAGGAGCTGCCTGCTGACCAAGTAAGTTAAAGCTATGATATTAGGGACCATCTCCCCCCACCTGTAGTTACTATGGCCAAATGAAGGACTGGTGAACACAAATATAAAGTACCTAAATAAAAAAATCTAATGCATGGCGAGGAAACCCTAGGGAAACCACTGGGCCCCTCAATTAATTATTTTAACGAAATATTATCCTTTGGTTTAATAGTTCCTGCCTTCCTTCAGTCATTTTCTCTTGACTCTCTATAACGCGGACATCTTTCCAGGTGATCTGTGACGTCACTGCGGGGGCCTGGGGAAAGAAATTTTAATGCCGTATCCCATAAACCAAAGCTGACGGGAACAGATTGAATTGAATTGAATTGGTGCGCGCGTTGGTTTATGGGATACGGCATTAAAATTTCTTTCCCCAGGCCCCCGCAATGACGTCACAGATCACCTGGTCTATTACGACCACTTAGGACTGGTCCCAGCGGTGGCCATCATAAGGGGAGTTGACGGCAGAACCATGTAGCAGCTCCGCTTTAATTTTTTAGTCACCCCTCTGTTCAATATTACAACGGAATCAGATGGCTAGATAATTCAAAACAAACACTTCTCTGTTTTGTAGGAACTAGAACATCTCCCTGTGCCCGAAGGCGAAAATCAGCAACCTGGTAAGTCTGTGGAGTTTGCCATCGTTTGAGGCCATGCAGGCATACGCGTTTGCCTTTTTTCTGCTTCAGTAAACCCGCTTATCTCTGCACTGTAAACAAATTTCCTCTTATGTTTTTGTTTTGTTGTTGTTGTTTGTAGCGCGCTCACCGTCCCCTGATACTAAGAAAGCCCTGGAAGCTTTAGCTGCGGTGGAAAGACTTCAGGCCCAACTGCTGTAAGTACCTTTTTTTCTTTACTTATTAAATTAAAGTAAAGGCCCAAAATCCATGAGCCACTGGTTGAGTTTTAATAGTTAAACTAATTTTAACTAAAACTGTACAGTTATCGTAGTAAGAAAGTCTATTATCAGTGCTGTCTGTTTTCCTTTTTCCTTTTAATAACAGGCGCTTATGAGCCAAGCGAGGCGAACGCACCATTTTGCGCAAAGCGCGAGATGAGGAGAGGAGAAAACTTAAACCGCCTGTTACCAGTCCATTATTCTGGCTGTTCCGTCCACCTACGCCAACAAAAATTGACTGACGGCGATGATGTCAAAAGAACCAATCAAAACACGATCCATAATTCGCACGAAAATTGTCACCTTTCTGGATACCAGAAACACCTTCAATAACATAACCCACAGGAAATGATAACTCTATTAGTGCATGAAACACCTCTAAATGTAAGACTCAGTGCAGCAAAAATAAGATTTGCTCACTCGAACTTTAGAATGTTTAAACACAGCGGAGAGAAAGAAAAGAGGGAAAAACCTGTGTTCAAACAAACTCTAAGGTCACGTTTTACATTATCACGAGCTTATAGGCCGTGTTTGGCCTGTCATATTTCAAAACGTTGGTAAATCTAGCCTCCCCGCAGACGTCCTGTGGGGTTTGTTCGTCAACCCGACAAGACGTCTGCGGGGAGGCTATGGTAAATCAGGCTTTTCCGAAACCCAGTTGGAAGCAATAACTCGGGATCTTAGATAATACTGAAGAACATCCTTCCTCTTTACCAATAAATGTAAGATTTCTTCTGTTTCTCCTTTATATCTGGAACATTTTAAAATAAAGGAAGAGCTTCTAAAACGGCATCGTCAAAAGAACATGAATGCGTGATGGCAAGTTTGTTCCAGTCAAACATGCCAGAATTTCGCCAGAACAACGTGTCATCAATTCACCAATTGACCACTCCAGAAAATACCATAACATACCATAATACTCTTTCTTTGTCATCCCAAAATTTTGCATAAACATTGTTTTCAGTTTCTCTTGGGGCCATTTTAACTCCCAAGAGAAACTGAAGACAATGCTTATGCAAAATTTTGGGGTGACAAACAAAGAGCATTATTGTATGTTATGGTATTTCTGGAGTGGTCAATTGGAACGCGACGTTCATGTGGTGAACGTGAGAAAAGCCAGAACATCGGACTGGTAACGGTCGCTTTGTTTTTCTCCTCCCCTCCCCTCGCTATTCGCACGAAATGCCATGTTCGCCTCGCTTGGTTCGTGTAGCGCCTGTTATGCAGAGTAGTAACTGATTTTCTTTTCTAATTTTAGAGAGACAGAAGAACGAGCTCAGGTTGCAGAGGAGAGAGCCATCCAAGCCGAAACAGAGCTAAAGCAAGCTCTAGAAAAAATCCGAGCTCTTGAGCGGTCAGCTTCTCGCGCCAGTGCTGGAGAATCTCAAACGCCTGCGGAAAGACCGGTCAGCACCAGCATGTCAAAGCGAGCACCCTCTCAGGCGTCTACTGCGCAGCCTCATTCTCCTCAGCCGCCACGCACTCCATCCCAGCAATCATCACGGCCTTCAACTCGCGCATCAACAAAGAAAAAATAAATAGTGGAGTGCTTTATTAAAAGAAACCTTTGTAAATAGATTTAATGTGGAGAGATACATCTACTGTGAATGTTGTGCTAGTTTGTTTGTAGTGCTTTAAGAAGAATTTTTAAAAAGAACAGTACATATTTATTTTTTATACTGTATAGGGATTAAAACGACGTTGTACATTGCTTGAGAAACATTAGTTCACCCTATTATTCTCGCTATAATCGTGTCTTTATAAATGCTGCGTTGCGCATGGAACGAAAAAACAAAAGCTTTTTACTCAACTGATCTTCCTCAACGAAATCGTTCAGTTCATCATAGGTCATCATATTTGTTATTATATTCATAACCGGCCACATTATCCCCTTCACAAACGCAAGGGGGCAATTAGCGTTTTATGTCTTTCCGAGTTGGAAATTATATTTTTACCCTGGTAAAAAACTGGAATAAAGTTGCGCGAAGTGTCCGCATCTGGAAGTATACGTTCTGAATTGGAACGTACAGTTCAAGAAAGGTGGAGTCTTTTTATCAGGGGACACAGTAAACGGGAAGCTAAAAATTCTTCAGAATCGCTCAAAAAAACACTTCTGAGGGAAAGAACGACACTTAGCTAGGTTAGATAATGTCTATTTTGCATTGATCCATACACTTTTAAGCCATATTTCGATACAGATGAAGCAAACAGTAAATTCAGCACATGTGCAATGAAATTTCAACAAATTGTGTGGGTAGCATGTGCTGGGCCCTAGCAGTGAAACTATGCCAAACTCCCTCAAGGGTACCCTAAGTTTTCCTTACCTTACCTAATAGCCCACGCTCGATGTATAAAAATTCTAACATGACTCCGAGCTTTCTGGTCATCTTTTATATATTTGGTTTGGTTTTCTTTGTGCTTTAATAATTCTCTTCTGGGAGTTACGAGAAATTGAGTCGTGAAAAATTTGCAATTTTGACCCTAAAAATGCCTCGGAGTCATGTTCGAATTTTAATAATATCGAACGTGAGCTATGTGTATCATCTTAGGTAGGCCTTAAAGTGGCGTTCGAGTTTTTATGGATTTTATTGGGTCCTTACTTCCTTATTTCGAATGAAATATCTGTCCTTCAAGGCCTGATCTACACGCGACGGCGCTGGGGTTCCCGTGGATACCCCCGCTGTAACAAAAAAAATTCCTCTTGGTGTCCCGCTTAGTAGGCAGACGTCGTTTTCTCGGAAAGCGGAAGCCTGAACCTCGTTACAGCTAGAAGGGAGTATCTGATTGAAGATTCTTTCGAAAAAGAGTGTTGAAAGGAGGACAGATCACTCCAGGAGATCACTTAAGTACAGTGCAATTACGAATTTCCCCGAATGTCTCAAGCAAAGCAAGTCGACAAAGTACAGGTATTTGAAACAAAACAGACCGCAATTAGCTGTAGAGTGTTTTCACATGACGTCACGGCGGCCATATTGGTGTCCCAAAACAATGAAACGGCGGCCATGTTGGTGTCCCAAACCAGTCCCCTGGGAGTTGAACTCTTGAGTGAAAACACTCTATACTTTTATTTACAGGAACATATTTAGCTGCTTATTCTTTTTGGTAATCGTGATTTCAAAGCCAGAGGTTCTTGTCTTTTCATTGTCATAATTTTCTCCCTTTAATTTGTGTCAAAATACATTATTTCGATTTCAGCTATATGATTAAACGACGTAACTTGCATGTACCTTGTACGATAAACGTAACCTTATAATTTTACACTGCTTGCGTTGGAAACACAGCTTTAACACAAACTGAGATCCAGCCATTATGCTCTTTCAACCACTGTGTTGCCCTTTTCAAGGAACAACGTATGCAATGTCCGAAAGGTGGGTTTCAGCTTTGATTGAACACTGGGTGGAAGGGGGAGGGGGTAAAACAGTAGCACTCCAACGCTAACAACATTCCCATTTCGTCTTCCTTTCCTCTACATTAAAGCTGGGAGGATGTTTTTTGTAGTTTGGATGTGAATCGTGTGTTAAGTTTGGGAGTGTTTGGTTTTCTAGGGTAAGTGGTATTTTGTAATGTTCTGTTATCAATATCTGCATAATCCCGTCTGAGGGCAGCAGTAAATTTAAGATATGGGTTTTGACCCATTTTGCTTAAATGTGGCAATTTTTCACGTTGAATCTATGCCTTACTTGAGGGTCTGAATGGGGGGGGGGGGGGGGGGGGGGTCCACTTGTCGGTTCAAATTCAGTTATTTTCTCGGTAGTCGGTTAAAATTTTCGATCTTTGTCGGTTGTCAGTTAATCACAGTTAATAAGTGAAAATGCATGTTAATGATTAATATTTGTTTATGTATTTCAATTAGTTTCAAGACTTTGATCGCTATAAAATGTGTAAAACTTGTAAAAATGCATCATTTAATTGAACTTAAACTTCATTGTGCAACATGATGGTTTATTTCACCTTTGTTGGCCATTATAGTACTGGTTAAATCACCAAAGCTTTAATTGCAAATGTGAGCTTGGTTCCCTGTTGATTGCAGGTGGCACTATAAAAAGTAATCAAGAAAGGTTAATTGGACACAGGGGGAAACACCCACTTTAGCATTTTGGATACATAAATTATTTTTGGTGAGAAACTGCAAGGGGCGAGAGGATCGATGCGCATCTATACCAGCATGAAACCGTTGGTTGACCTTTAATATTTTGGCTCTAAGAAGCATGTTCTTTGCCATGATTTTCCTTTCTTGCAGTAAATAATAGGTGGTTCTTTAAAAATTTGGCAAAGTAGTGGTTGTATTTTGTATGAGATTCCACTTTTCCATTTAAAAAGCTTCTGACTTTGATAGTGGACACTAAGGGCTGGTATTCTGTCATGAAAGGCAACATTTCTTCTTCTTCCTAGCTGTTTTGTTTCAGGAACGTGGGCTTCCAGTTTCTGTGAATTTCATTTTATTATTTCTGATAGCCATTTCTCTTTCAAGTTGTAGTAGCCTCTGTCCATCTTGTGTTCATTTGAAATTTGAAACACTTTCCTCAAACTCCTTTGTCAAATCAGTGGGTAACTAGGGGCGGAGTGTGTGTGCATGAAGGTTTCCGTAGTCATTACATCACAGATAACTTTTTGGTTGAATCTTGTGCCTTTGTATGCAACTGTGTTTAAAAAATTGTCTCAGTGAATTGGGGTGGTGAATTTAATAGTAGGATGATGTAAGTTTGCTTCTTCAAAGAAAGTTACGATGTCTGGTTTAAAGATGGTTTCTACTCAGACGTTTTGTTTTAATATTTGGCATGAAAATGTTGACAAAGGATACTGCTGTCTTTGTGCCCATCGTGGTACCATGGGTTTGTAGGTAGAGCTTTTCATTGAGCTGGAAATAATTTTCTTTGAGGATTAATCTAAGCATTTCTCGCAGGTAATGTGTAGGACTAGGACTCTGCAAACCGATCTCAATACCCTCGTTTTGTGCTTTTTTTTGTAAAAAGACTTGTGATGTCCAATTAAATATGAAATGTTCGGTTTTTCACCTTTGTCTTTCAGCTGAATAAAATTTATAAAGTCGGTTGTATCTTGGTTACTTCTTAGAAAGGTAGAGCGAAGTATCCTCGTATAATTCATTGAAGGGGGTACTCCTCTTCTACGGACTGATGATGTCACAGGGTTATGCACAAGCCAAGGCCAAACACAAATTACCAGTGAGAAGGAAATTATAGAGGTGCCAATTGTCATAGGAAGTATTGTCCCATGTATTATAAGCAAATACAAGACAGTCTTGGATTCTGGATTCCTTACTGTGGACTCCCTATTCCAGGTACTGGATTCTGGATTCCTTGTTGGTGGAAATTGAAATTCTGGATTCCAATCATTAGCAGGATTTTGGATTCTTGAGCTGTAGTGGATTCAAAAGCCTACAGGAATCTGGATTCCGATTCAGGAAAAATTTCCCTGATCCCCAAATTTCTGGATTTATTTACATGAGGCGAGGAAGTAGAATTGCTTAAATCTAAATTCAGTGGCTGTCAACAGAGGTGCTGAGATAGCTGTTGGGAGACATTGAACTATTTGTTATTCCAGTAAATCATCTTATTATCATCTCATAATCGTCACTATTCGAAATGATTGTTGTTGCCAACAAAGCAGTACGTGTTGTTTTGTGCCTCTTAGAGGTGACACTTAACTTAAGCTGCACCCACATAAGATGTTGGTACCTACATGTATTCTGGGTGTAATTTTTGTAATGTTTAGATGAGCAACCCATCTTTTTCACACGCTAAAGTTTTTAGGATAGTCACCCCTTGGGGGAATTGCCGCATCTACATTGTCGTTAATACTCTACCAAAGCAAACTGTAACTTAATAAATTATGAACCTCTTTGTTTCCTCTTCAATTCTGCCATTGACTGAGGGGGCTAGAAATATGGTATTGTGTGGTGACCTCTCTTTTTCTTCCGCCCATGCATTCAACAATATCAATAAATTGGTAATAATATGCCTCTGAAATATGGCCTGTAGCTATAATTGGATCAAAGTTGGCTTTACAAAACAAACTCGTTAATTAACCCCTAAAAGTAAGGGGGACAGGCACGAATGTCAGGGAAGTTAACTGTGTATTTTTGCAGTTTCAAATCCTTGCTGGCTTCCTTAGTGACTAATTATTTTTTTATATAACTGTCTGTTGCACCACGACACATTTGCACCATCTGTCTCTTAGGTCCTCTTTTTGGTGAGCCTTTACTTTATTTTACAGGGAACAACAATAACAAAAAGTATTATCAATCATTACAATAAAATTATCCTATGATGCTATGCGAGTTGCAATCCTTGACCGCATACATACAATTCTGAATTCAAGGCGGAATCTAGATAGCTATAAATAACCTTTTATTCTCTATTAAATTCGTTGGCTCCCAAGCATTAAAATTCTTCATTGTGCATTGTGTTTTATTTCTGCAGACATTGTCTTCGGAAGAAGTCCTTGAATGTTCTCTCTGTTACGAACGATATGATGATAACAAGCGATGTCCGCGGCTACTAAGTAATTGCGGTCACACATTCTGCACTTACTGCCTGGAGCAGCTCTTGAAGGATGGGACTATTACTTGTCCTCAGGACAGAAAAGATGTCAAGGTAACCGCTGGAGTCGGTGGACTGCCCAAAAACTTTGCCTTTCTGGACGTGCTGCTCGCTAGCTCACATAAACAGCCAGACACCACCCCTGTTCTTTGTGATACTTGTAGTGATGAGGGGCACCCGGCCACATCATGCTGCTTGGAGTGTAAGGAGAACATGTGTGAATTAGTAGCGCAGTTCCACACCCGCCAAAAAATAAGCCGCGACCACCGTGTCGTGTCAATTACAGAGCTGAAGGCTAGTCCACACCTAAATACCATCTCTGTCTTCTGTCCAGAGCACAACGAGCTTTTCCGCTACTTCGACAAAGATTGTGGCCAAGTGATCTGCAGGGATTGCCAAGCCTTGGAGCATAACGGCCACAAATGTTGTTCCCTCGCCGAAGCTTCCGCCCAGAGCAGAGAAGATTTGGAAACTCTAACCTCAAAGCTAAAGCAACTGCTGTACAGTTGAAAGAGGCTGAGGAGTGTGTTATGACTGTCGTCAGTGACCTGAACCGCAAGAAGAAGCATGAAGAAGACAAGATTTATGCCTTTTTTAAAGAAGTGAGTGCTTTTTCCTTGTGTTGTTTATACGCTTTTGTAAGTGTGATCATTTTATAGGCATATTCTTTTAATTTTGCTAGCTTCGTGCCTCTCTCGACGCCCGAGAACAAGTACTTGTTGCGAAACTGAGTCAGCTTCACAAGGCCAAGTCTTTCACCCTGGCGGAACAATGCGACCTTCTTCGAACATTTGAAGCCTGCCTGTTGAGTGTCGTTGACCGTGCAGTAACCGCCATCCAGTCGGCGGGTGACGTGCAGCTACTCGTTGCAAAATCCGACATCGCCACGACCCTGATGGCCATGGAGAGTCAGCCTCCCGTCCTGGATCCACAAGCAAATTCTGCATTGGAGTTCTCCGTAGATGGTAAGCACTTGCTGGACGTGCTTTCCGAGGCGGGGAATGTAGCTGACGAGTATACATGCGCCGACACTACCAGTGCCTTTGGCGCAGGAATAAAGAGGGCATCTCCTGGCCAGGATGTATCCTTTATCATCACCACACGCGACCGCCAAGGAACTGAGCGCACTGTTGCTGGCGATCTGTTTGAGGTAGATCTCCAGGGAGAGGAAGGCGAGAAAGTGGAAGTAAAGCTGGTTGACAGAAGGAATGGAACTTACTCCGCGACATATACTCTCCCTGCCGATATTAAGGGTGAGCTCCAGCTGTCTATATTATTCCATGGGACACATATTCAAGGCAGTCCTTATCATGTTCGTATAGGTACTGTACGTTACATCGGTTTTGCAAGTTGGAATCAGAATAAACAACCATACGAGGAGCAGTGGAGACTGATGGACGAAGCTTGTGCAGCCCTCTCAGTAGCACTACCTGGCTGCCGCGCAGCTACATGGCAAGAGTATGTAGAGGGGAAAATTGAAGGCTTGCCGAAACTTGTTCCTTCTCCTCATTACGTTCCGTTTACAGGACCTGGTAGTGAAGGTCAAAGGGACGAATTTCACTGTATGAAGGCGATCGGTCCTGGACGGCCCCTTGATGGTACTTTCACATGCGACAATTTGCATACAACCCCCCGATGGGCGGTCTGTGTTAGGCCCGGTTCAGACGCCGAACTTTTCATGAGCCGAACCTCATTCGAATTAAGGCCGACCCAAATCATTTAGACCGGCTGAACTGATTCAGACGCCGATCTTAATTCCAGCCGAACTAAATTCAAAAGGAGAAAAATGCTCATTTCGGTCAAACTACTTACAAAATACGTTATAATAATTTATGCATTAGGTTCGGTACATGAAAAGTTCGGCGTCTGAATCAAAGCCGTTCCAAAGTCGCTCCAAAGGCGAAATTCCCGGCCGGGCCAGGCGAAAAGAACGGCTGAGCCGTTCCAAATTGAAACAGGCGTTCCTAATTGATTCAGACGCCGAACTTTTCATGTACTTAATTCAATGTATTAGGTTCGGCTCATGAAAAGATCGGCGTCTGAACCGGGCCTTAGATACGTATAAACGACCACAGCAGGCCTCCAGCTATGAACATGTTACCTTTGTTTTGTAATTCTTAGAATCATTTTATAAACTAATAAGAAGAACTAGAATCAACACTTCTCTTCAGGTGCTTTAAAGTTTTAGATTGAAGCTTACAGATCACTTGAATATTTCAGTTTTAAGTAATTTGTAAATCGTGAGGGGAAGCTTTGTTATCCGTACTCTAATGCCGCGTCTTTCGTTTACCTTTTTCAAGTCTCACCTTACAGCATGCTGTCTCTCTCTTCCCAGAGGCTCCCACTGGTATTTCAAAACTTAAATCCCAGCCACCCTGTGGCACTAAGAGTAATAATAATATACACGAAAAAATTACTCAATTCTGATTGGTTGAGAAAGGAGTGCAGTTCTCCTGTAACATGAGTGCAAATTACAAATGGTTTTTTGATGTTTTCGAAAAAACAAAAGAAATCAACGAGAACCAGTCATATTAGAGCTTTTTTAATAACAAAATTCAGTAAAAACTTCCGCGGTTTTCAGCAAACAGCGATTTGATTTTGCATGCAAAACAATAGAACATTTCAAAAATATTCCAAAACCCAAACACAGTAAAAAGTACGTCTTTTGGGCTAAATGTATTGAAAATGTGGTGCTAAAAGAAAAATAATGTCGACAAAAACGAGGAAAATGAGCCAGAGAAACTAAACAAGCTACTTAAAACA
The DNA here is from genome assembly GCA_038088405.1 of Porites divaricata. Lineage (NCBI taxonomy): Eukaryota > Metazoa > Cnidaria > Anthozoa > Scleractinia > Poritidae > Porites > Porites divaricata. The sequence continues at coordinate 41,717,954 of JBBMOI010000003.1, forward strand.
GACTTCGCTAAAGTAAAAGAAAAAAAAGAACAAAAACGGTAACAAGCCCATGTAAGCCATGACAGCTACACTTGTCAGGCATTTAAATGAACAAGGATACAATTTTTTCATTATAACAACAGGGATTTCAAACCACGTACGTTGTCCAAATTGGCTCCTTCATTTTCGTGTTTTAAATCTGAAAAATGTCTCCATGAATCCAGCCAGTCATGGGCCGGGGGTCTCAGGAAAAGACAATGATGAATAGTGATTAAACAACTCAGCAAGTACTATCTTTGATCTTTGGCTGCTCCAAGCGTTCTCCTGGTTTCAAAACAGCCGTATACTTCTTGCCGAGCTTTCATAATCGAGGATGATTCTAAAAATTAACATTTACCTTTGCTGATTATTGTAAACCGAGTTATCTTTAACAGGCTGGTGTAAAATCAATCCTTACACATTTCCAAGTTCTTAGCTGAATGATTTTGAAAGCGCTGGTCTTGAAAATGTTTGAATTTGACAAAGGTTGTAATCTGTTTGAGCCAATCAGTTGAATGAGCTAAAAAGTGCTCGCTGTCAAACTTTGTCGTTGTAGTTAGACTAGTTACGTTTTTCGTGTATAATATTAATTAGTATAATTACATCGATGATTATCGAAAATAGAGCGCTATGATTGGCTGCGAGCTTCGCTTTATCCCGCTATAATCACCGCGCGGTGATTATAACATTGAAGGCCAGCAGTTTTCAAAATGACAGCCAGATTTTTTGATGTTTCGGAGTCGGAAATTGTTCGATAATTTTATTTTCTCGAATAATCATCAATGTAATTATACTAAAACAATTAGTCACCTCAGGCGACGTGAATATCGGCGAATAGTCACCTCGACTTCGTCTCGGTGACTATTCGCCGATATTCACGTCGCCTTCGGCGACTAATTGTTAATTAGTATCACCCAACTAGTGGACTAATGTAAATCCTGCATTTTAATTGGCTACGCTACTAGAGGACTATTAGTAGTAGTCCTCGAGTAGCGCAATTCGCCGGTTTTGAAAACCTACCAAAACAATGTCGCGTTTTGTGGAATGCCACAGTCTTTCAACTTTCATGGCTGCTCTGTTTCGATCATAAACAACAACTACATGCGATGAACTAAAAATCGACAAACTGTTGAAAACTTGGCCCTATTATCAATCGCCAACTTGATCTAGTTTACTTGAGCTTTCCTTGCAGTTCATAAAAGTATTGTGGGTCATTGCACTACCTTAAAGATGTTTTTTTTTATTAACAGTTTTGATTGGATTTTCACCAACTTCACATCTGAGTGAATGAATGAAAAAAAGCACTTGTACATTTTTCAAAGACCACAAAGTGGCACTTTTGTTGGTCTTTGAAACATACACGTGTTCATTTATTACAAATTGCACTCGAAATCATGTGATTACCTATACTAATATTTATTGCTTTTATTGCGCATTTTAACATTAAAAGATATGATCAAATGCGCATAACACTCACCTACTCTCTATATACTAAAGCTTAATCATTTGTTACATTTCCTTTCTAATACGTAATTTAGCATAACTCAGGACAAGTAAGAAGTAAAACGAGAAGGTAAAAGTGGAAAATTAAAACCTACGATAGCTCAAGACAGGTCGCTATAGACCTCTTTAAAATAGTGCGTCTTAATGAGTCTCTTATAAACTTATCAAAATCATTCTCTTTCCTAACATAGTCCGGTAAACCGTTCCATATCTTTGGAGCAGCTGCAGTAAAAGGTCTGTCCCCAAGAGTGCATTTGAACTTAGCGGTAGGGTCATGCAAAATAAAATTAGGAACTTCACCGGTAACCAATGCAGTGCAAGCAGCACTGGAAATATGACATTATCTGGGTGTATGGGTGATTAGTCACGCTGCGGAATTTTGAAGACGTTGCAATTTGGATCGAAAGATGCGCAGCTGGTACACCATAGAGAGGACCGTTACAATAATCAATGCGTGCCATGATCACGCCTTGTACAAGCAATTTGGTGGAGGCAAGCGTCAAGAACTTCCTTAATATTTGAGGCCTATGCACAGGAGCCGCTTGGTATTGACTTTTGTAACCTACTTCCTTTACGTGCGTTAGATATTATTCCACGTTTGCGTCCTTATAAAGGTCTTTCAGGTCTTTCTTGCATTTTCAAAGTACATGTTTAGCAAACTCATTCAGGATGGTCTACACTAGTTAACCAGTTATGCAAGTAGATTAGTGTATTTTATTAGCATCAAATTTTGTAACCAATGATCACTACCACAACTGATCACAGCAAGTACATAATATATTTAGAAATACACTGAAATACTGAATAATATATTTAGCGCTACACTGGAAATACTGAATCACGTCTGACGTTGCCACAGCAGTACACCTAGTCACACAACAGCAAGTATTTTTTCCTAGAGTTCTACCTCTACTACAAAATCTAGTTGAAATTCATTTCAGACAAACGTGTCGTCCTGTACAAAATCAGGACATAATGTAAAGCTCAATGCACTTCTTCTTGACTTAAGGTTACTCTTTTCGGAACATTTTAATAAGTTTAATTTTCTTTGTACATATTTGTCATCTCGAAAGTTCCCTGCCAAGGCGGGCGCCTCCAAATTTACAAGTAAACTTTGACTTACTTCATAAACGTTCCGATGCTTCACACAGGTACATATCACCATGATCCGTTAGATGATCATGGTTCTTCTGCGCATTACCCTGGATATGGAGGACAAGGCGTTAGAAGAAGTAGACAAACAGACGAGCGACCAAGAAGTGGAGGCGTCTTTGGGGGAAGGGGAGATTTGTAATAGAGCGCAGAGGTTGTATGAACATCGCAGGGAGTTTTCGGTTCTTTTGACAAAGTGTTGTTCTGATCTGGTGATTGCCTTAATGCAGGTAGGTTATACACCTGATATTAGGGAACTTCAGAACCACGACGAAGTTCACGACGACGACGTCTGTTGACTGGGAAAAGACTGGAACGAGAACGTCAGTTTCGGCGGGAAAAAGGAAACTTAAGATGCAGTCGGTCGGTAGGTCGACGACGATGACACTGAATGTAAACACAAATGTAAATCTGTAATGTCCGTTCGCAACAAACTTTTCCGCACTGGCGTCTTTTAAAACAATGCAAGATCTTATCTTTTGAGCCGTACATCTAATTTCATTGACGATGAAGAATTTTTTGTGTTGTCTGACCTTTTCGAGTGGAAAAACCTGCTTTCCGCACGAAGATTATTCAGCTTTCAACTGAATGAGATGACCGAGTCCGAGTATCTGTCAGAGTTTAGATTTGGAAAAAGAGACAAGCTGATGTGATAGCTGTTTTCCATACAAAGTTTATTTCCTCTATATTAAACACATTTGGTCTTGATTTGCTTCACCTAAACGTACAAATAAATTTATCACTTAGGAGTTCGCTCGCTTGGCCTCCACAGCTGTTGTCATTCTTCGAAGTAAAAACAATTCATTAGTCAAATTTTCAATCAACATCGCTTGTTAGGAGAAAAACAGAACGATACCTGGATTTACGAGAATAAAGAAATGCAAAGGACTTCAAAAATCGCTTAAAACAGTGGATTTATACCTGCCGAAGCTTGTGGATTCCAGGACGACGTGATTCTACTTTGTTTGGCGTCGTCGACAACACCACGACGACGAAATTTACTAGTCGCGCTTGCGCAGTACACTGTAACTCACTTCCGGTCGTCGTCGACAAAGCCGTCGTCGTGGTTCTTAAGTTCCCTATTGTTACATGCAGTTCGCCCTCTCATAGGCTACTTTGAGATCACGTGACATGTCAGCCAATGGAACAATCTCCAGTCTTAACTCTTCCAACGGGTCACATCTCAAACTAATTTAGAGAGGGAATATATTTCCTACAGCGCGTGATCTCATGCATAGGCTACTGCGTGATCACGTGACGTATAACAATGAAACTATTTTCCACCAATAGTGTTTGAGCGAAAACATCTCAAACTATTGTGTAGCTGGGATTTTTCCTTAACAGTGCGCAATCGCATTGGCTACCTCGAGGTCACATGAAATCGAACAAAAGGCTTTATCAACTGTATTAAAATAAGAATTTTCAAATGCTGACGTTTCGAGTCTGGTCCTTCCTCAAGGCGGTGAAGAAATTGTTGGTCATCTGTGTGGTTCATATACCTGTTACTGGAGATACGCTATTTGAGGAACTAATGGTAACCTTGCAGAAAACGAAAACGTATTTTTTGAATCGAAAGCGTTCCTTGATTCTGGGATATGTTACGCCAGTAACCTTGCGGTTCTATCATTTTCTCTTCCAGTTGTCAGGCTCAATTCCGTGTTAATACAGAGATTTGCAACAATGCCTCGTTCGCTTCACTTGGCTCATAAAGCGCCTGTTATGCAGGCTAGTAACTGGTTTTCTTTTCCAATTTTAGCGAGACAGAAGAGCGAGCACAGACTGCAGAGGAGAGAGCCATTCAAGCCGAAACAGAGCTAAAGCAAGCTCTAGGAAAAATCCGAGCTCTTGAGCGGTCAGCGTCTCGCGCCAGTGCTGGAGAATCTCAAACACCTGCAGAAAGACCGGTCAGCACCAGCATGTCAAAGCGAACACCTTCTCAGGCGTCTACTGCGCAGCCTCACTCTCCCCATCCGCCACGCACTCTATTCCAGCAATCTTCACGGCATTCAAATCGCTCATCAACAAAGAAAAAATGAATAATGGAGTGCACTATTACAAAAAGCTTTGTAAATAGATTTAATGTGGAGAGATAGATCTACTGCATGCGTAATGTAGTTTGTGCTACTTTGTTTAAAAAAGAATTTTGAAAAAGAACAATACATATTTATTTTTTATACTGTATAGGGATTACAAAAACGTTAGGATGTTGCGCTCTGTTTGAGAAACACTAGTTCACGCTATATTATTTTTGCTGAAATACGTTTCTCGATAAATGCTGCGTAGGATATCAAACGAAAACCACACACTTTTTATTTAGCTGGTTATTGCAGCCGTCCCAAGAAAAATTGAAAACAATACTTATGCAAAACTTTGGGGCGCAAATAAGGTGGATTGTGAGAGATGTGCAAATGGTATTTGCAAGAGAGAATTCATTTTCTCTTCGTATTTGCCTTATATGGCTTTCACAGTTGGTCTTTTTTTTACCCTAGTAAAAAAACTGGAATAAATTTACCTGAAGTGTCCTCAACTAAAGTACGAGTTCATAATTGGAAAGCACTCTTCAGGAATGATGGAGTCATTTTTAGGTAAACGGCAAACAGGACTATCTCACAGCCCGTTTCCGGTTCGACACTTAACCTTGTAGGTAATAAGGTAACGTTTTTTTTAGCATTGATCCATGCACATTTTGTCGACATTTCGTTACAGATTAAGATCTAATGGGAGCCCGAGAAAATGAATGTTAAATTTTACAAAATTACATTTTACCAAATTTTCAGAATTTTACCTGTATTTTCACAATTCTTGTGAAACTTGACATTCATTTTCTCGGGCTCCCATGAGAAATAGTCTTTGGTGTTATTACAGAGGACTAAGTACCTCTTTAGGCCTTGAAAAATGTAAAAAAGAATGCAATGTTCTTTATATTATTTAGGTACAAGGTTTTTGTCGACTGAGAATTAAAATTACTCAATTTTCTGGTGGATTCCGTCTTAAGCAAACAGTAAATCCAGCACATTTGCAAGGAAATTCAAAACGGTAACACACACATATTATGTGGGTGTCCTGTGCTCAGCTTATGTTCGGTCAAGGGTACCCTGGGTAATCCCGGGGATTTTTTTTTTCTTACTTAATTAGTTTCATCTTTAAGTAAAGTATTTCGAGAACGGGCCTCTGGAGCTAGGGTACCCCATGGGGTGTCGACAATATTCGAATGAAATGTCTGTTGTAAGACTCATATCGGACCTACACAATAAATGTGCTCATGCCCACATAGGCGGCGGGGTTTTCGTGCGTACCCCTACTGAGACAAAAGTTTACTTTTGGAGTCCCGCTTAGGCGAAAGTGCCGTTTTCTTGGAAGGGGGAAGCTGTAGGTCGGTCAACCGTGATAGGACTGAGAACGCAATTCATTTCGTCTTTCCAAGTCGAACTTAGAAGGGAGTACATGACAAAAGATTCTTTCGAAAAAGAGTGTTGAACAAAGGACAATTTTCTTTGGAAGATCACTCAAGTACAGTGCAAGTACGAATTTCCCATTATGTCTCAAGCAAAGCACGTCGATAAAGTTCAGGTAAACAAAATAGACTCAGTCTCAAATACTTCAGCTTACATTGCTAAGCTTATGTGAAATTTACAGGAACATGCAGAGATTCTTTTAGCTGATAATGATTTCAAAACCAGAGGTTTATCCTGTTTTCATTAATTGTCTTCTCTGCCTTTTAAAATTTGTTCCAAAGTACAAAAACAACGTTGCATGTAAGCTTTTATACGTTGTATGATCCAGCCATTTCGCTTAAAAAGCAATGTGTTGCTCTTTTCAAAAAGGGGTTAATTAGCTAATTAGCTATCCTGATATGTTTTACCGTGTACAAATAAAAGTGATGATGATGATTGTTTTACCGGCCCCTCCTCAATGTTACAATCAAAGCTGCAACCCTTTTTTGAAAAGAGCAACACATTGCTTTTTAAGCGAAATGGCTGGATCATACAACGTATAAAAGCTTACATGCAAGTGTAAGCTTTTAGGACCTTTTAGTAAAATCCAACTAGTAGTCTATTATCAATATGCTGCATTCTGACTGGTTGAGCTACTACTAGGCTATATGTTATAGCCCACTAGTTGTGAAAAGCGCCAGCTTTTTGGTGCCGAAAGAGGATTAAAGTCTAGCTTTAACTAGCTAAAGTTGTTTTGCCTCTATATTTTTGACCAACTAGTTGGATTTTACTAAAATAATTATTCATCTCGCCCTCATGGCCTCTGAGTCAATAGCCCGGCATTCGCCCTGATGGCCTCATGGGCTATCAACTCAGAACCCATTCAGGCTTGAGGAATAGTATTGTTAAATATACTTTAAAATCCTAAAATATTAGGAACTTAAAATTTAATCAACTGTAATGGCACTTGCAGTAATGAATGTTGAAAGAAATAAGAACCAATAATTAAAATTAAACTATATATTAAATTAAGGCCTGTTTTCCATGAATGCCGTGTTCGAGCTATAAGTTAAAAGTTCCCAAAAGCTAGTCAAAGATTAATTTTCTTGTCTTACATCAGAGGGCATATTGTTCCACAGAACAGCCCTGCTGTAGCAGAAGCTATTTCTATAGTAATTGGTTATTATTTCTCCCCCATTAAAGTGAGTCTGTACACAGGCTAGCCTGATAGTTTACAAACCTCTTTTGGGTAACATATCCTCATATTTAAATGGAAATATATGAAATGAGTCATATTAGTATTTACCAAGTCACTGAGTAGCAATTTTCACGCATTTTGATTGGCTCCTGTAACTTGGAATATCCTAGGCTATAATTTCACTGTTTTGCAGCCGGACTGAGCCAAGATGGCATTTTCTTTCCAGACATTTTCGTAACATGAAATGTGAGTGATAAATGAATTGGATTGTTGGTGTTTACTGGTAGGTAGAAAATTATTTTCACTCTGAATTTGCAACAAAATCGTAAAAATGCACTTGACCAAGTTTCTATTGGGTAACATTTTTAATTTACAAAAAGTTTCTAACTGATTTGGAAATACTAAAACAACTATCCCCCTCAGGGTCGGTGAACTTCGCTAGATATATACCTCGATGCTTTGCACCTCGGTATATATCCACCTTCCTTTGGGGGATAGTTGTATACTACTTTGAACAGTGGAGAAAGTTATGAAAGTGGAAATGATGCCCACAGTTGAATAAATAACCTAAGAGGTTTAGAAAAGAACCTGAAAAAATTTAGGCAGACATACTCTGCTGAATCTTGACCTTTGGGATGACAAGATGCAACACTCTATTCATTAAGGCAACTGAAGAGCAGGTCATTGTTAGTTCTTCATATAACCGATGGTGCTTGAAATGACATGAATAGATGATGAAATGACTCATATTTTGAAATGTGGAGAAAGAAGCCATACCCCTGTACAGACTGAAGATGGCATTCTTTAGAGTTAAATGATGTACAGGGCTAAAGAAAAATTGCCAGTGAGAAGGAAATGATAATTGTGCTAATTGTCATAAGAAGTATTGCCCTTGCAAGGAAATCCAAGACAGTCTTGGATTCTGGATTCCATGGTGTGGATTCCCAATAGGCCATTTGCACGATGGCATCATTTTACTACTACAACCAGAATCCTTTTTGTTTTTCCTTTCATATTTTAATTTGGTAATTCCAGCAAGGTTTAAATAACAAAAGCATTAAATTGCATAAGAAAGCAAAACCCTGAAGGATTCTGGTTGAAGTAGTCAAATGATGTCATTGTGCAAATGGCCTGTTCCAGGAACTGGATTCCAGATTCCTTGTTGATGTAAATTGGATCCCGGATTCCAATCATCAGTGGGACTCTGTATTCCTTGAGATGTATTCCAGATTCCAATGCCCAGTATTCCGGATTCCACAAGCAAAACTTTCCCAGATTCTGGAATCTGGATTACATTACATGAGGGAAGGAAGTAGAAGTGCTAAAATCTACATATTTCAATGGCTGTCAATATAGATTGCTGGGATAGCTGTTGGAAGGTTTTAGACTATTTGTTATAATCCACTAACAGATGATATCTTATTGGATATCATCTCATAGTCATCAACATTCAAAATTATTGTTCGTGCCAATTAATAATGCAGTGTTGTTTTAAATTTTTTTGCACTTGGAGGTGACCATTAACTTAGGCCACACCCATATAAGATGTTGGTAACCAATATGGGTTTTTAGATGAGCAACCCCATCTTTTTATGCAGGGTTTGAGGTTGTCACTGAGGGAATGTCTGCACCTACATTGTTGTTATTATTCTACCCAGCACAAAGGGTAACTTAATAATATATTATGAGCCTCTCTGGTTACTCTATAATTCTGCTATTGACTATCAGCAGTGTCGGGGGGGGGGGGGGGGGGGGAGTAGAAAACTGGTTTGGATTAGACTTAAAGCATTATGTGGTTCTCTCTCCCATTCCTCTTCCACTCCTCTTCTCACAGCGTGCAAAGAAAGTAGTGTCTGATAGCCCAGGGCTAATGGATTTTGCTATCGGGCTAGTGAATTGTGTTCTTAACTTGCCCAATGGGCAAGTGAAGTTTTGAGAGGAATTCAAGTTAAAGAACTGTGAAATCAATTCTGCTCATCCAAATGTGTTTGGGGCTAGTTGAAATAACGTTTGGGCTAGTATATGCTAGCTTTAGCATGCCCGAATGGCAAACTTTAAAAATGACTTTCTTTGCACCCTGTCTCAGATCAACAATATCAATAAATTGGTAATAATATGCCTCTAAAAATATAGCTGTAGTATAATTGGATCAAGTTGGCTTGATAAAACAAATCTGTTAATTCCTAAAAAGCAAGGGCGATAATTATTTAAAGTGAAAACGATCCTTAAAATTTAGTTCTCAATATGTTTCTTACGTATACAATAGGAAAAGGTACTTATCCTACAATTCCAACCAGAGTGTAGTGTAGCTGTCAGAGGAGTGGTGATGTGCAGGTAGAACTGTCCTTGGTTCTCAAGCGTTAAAAATTATTCACTATGTTTTGTGTTTTGTTTGCGCAGACGTTGTCTTCGGAAGAAGTGCTTGAATGCTCTCTCTGTTATGAGCGATATGATGACAACAACCGGTGTCCGCGGCTACTAAGTAATTGCGGTCACACATTCTGCTCCCACTGCCTGGAGCAGCTCTTGAAGGATGGGACCATTACTTGTCCTCAGGACAGAAAAGATGTCAAGGTAACCGCTGGAGTCGGTGGCCTGCCCAAAAACTTTGCCCTTCTGGACGTGCTGCTTGTTAGCTCACATAAACAGCCAGACACCACCCCTGTTCTCTGTGATACTTGTGGTGATGAGGGACACCCGGCCACCTCATTCTGTTTGGAGTGTAAGGAGAACATGTGTGACGTAGCAGCACAGTTCCACACCCGCCTCAAGCTGAGCCGCGACCACCGTGTCGTATCAATTGCAGAGCTGAAGGGCAATTCACACCTGGCTGCTATCCCTGTCTTCTGTCCAGAGCACAACGAGCCTTTCCGCTACTTCGACAAAGATTGTGGCCAAGTAATCTGTAGGGATTGCCAAGCGTTGAAGCATAACGGCCACAAATGTTGTTCCCTAGCCGAAGCTTCCGCCCAGAGCAGACAAGATTTGGAAGCTTTAACCTCCAAAGCAAAAGCAACTGCTGCACAGTTGAAAGAGGCTGAGGAGCGTGTTATGACAGTCTTCAGCGACCTGAACCTTAAGAAGAAGCATGGAGAAGACAAGATTTATGCCTTTTTTAAAGAAGTAAGTGATTTTCCTTGTGTCATTTATACGCTTTTGTAAGTGTGATCATTTCATATTTGAATATTGTTCCTTATATTCTTTTCATTTTTCTAGCTTCGTGCCTCTCTCGACGCCCGAGAACAAGCTCTTGTTAGGAAAATGAGTCAGCTACACAAGGCCAAATCGTTCACCCTGGCGGAACAATGCGACCTTCTTCGAACCTTCCAAGCCTGCTTGTTGAGTGCCATTGACCGTGCAGAAACCGCCATCCAATCGGCGGGTGACGTGCAGCTGCTCGTTGCCAAATCCGAGATCACTACGACCCTGATGGCTATGGAGAGCCAGCCTCCCGTCCTGGATCCACAAGCAAATTCTGCATTGGAGTTCTCTGTAGATGGTAAGCGCTTGTTGGACGTGCTTTCCGAGACGGGGAATGTAGCTGACGATTATACATGCGCCAACACCACTAGTGCCTTTGGCGCAGGAGTAGAGACCGCAACTCCTGGCCAGGTTGCATCCTTTATCATCACCGTACGCGACTGCCAAGGAACTGAGCGCGCTGTTGGTGGCGATCTGTTTGAGGTAGAGCTCCAAGGAGAGAAAGGCGAAAAAGTGGAAGTAAAGCTGGTCGACAGGAGGGATGGAACTCACTCCGCGACATATACTATCCCTGTAGATTTCAAGGGCGAGCTCCAGCTGTCTATATTGTTCCGCGGAATTCATATCCAAGGTAGTCCGTATCGTGTTCATACCACTGCATTGAACTTTATTGGTTTTGCACAGTGGTATCAGAACCGGCAGCCTTACCACGAGCAGTGGAGACTGATGGACGCGGCGTGTGCTGCTTTACCTGGAGCCCCTCCTGGCAGCCGTGCTGCAACATGGCAAGAGTATGTTGAGGGTAAAATCGAAAGTTTGCCAAAACATGCCTCTGGAGACGTTCTTTTTACAGGACCTGGTAGTGAAGGTCCGTTTAGTGTGTTTTATGGCATGAAGGTTGTAACACATGGAATGCCCCTCAATGGTACTTTTACTTACAACAATTATTGGCAAGGCTACCGACAAGCGATCTGTGTCGCACAAATATGAAAGGCTGCAGCATTGCACAGGAACGTGCTAGTAAACTGTCTGCATGTTAAAGTGCACTCCGTGTTAAGTCCTGTGCTTTTAAGCTCTTATATTTACTGAGTGATGTATTTTAACTTCCTTGAATTAGATACACCGCCGCCCTTTTGCAGTTAGTGTGACACAAAGTAGAACCATAATTTAATTCTTGCAACGATTGATGCAATGTATACTCTGCCGGCTTTTTTTTGGGGGGGGGGGGGGTGGGGGGGGTGTAGTGGGCAGGTGTAACAGTATTCACCTTTAGCGCAACCTGTCTCGCAACGATGCAACAAAATGGCGAGATAAGTTGCCGGGAAAATGTCGATATAGTACCTTTTTTCTGACTTCAGTACTCTCCTTTGTTAGTCTCATCCTTGTATTGATTCTATTATTATCGAGTACGATGCCTCCTTTTGATACTGTACAGTCTTTGTTTAAAATCCTGCCTTGAAGAAGAAGCATGTTGATGTCGATGTTGTAAATGACGAGCACATTACTCTGTTTGGTTTTGGTAGCCATATCTTGAGCGGCTTTAAAGTTATAGAGAGGGGCTCCAAACCCTTCCTCCGATTAAAGGAAGGAGAAAAGGCCGGTTTGAATAGGGTTAAGTTCGTAATTGAGTACCATACTATTACAGTTCAAACCAAGTCCGTGTTCGTGTGTATGACTATTTTGAGGGGTTGTTCAGTTTTCCTCTATATTTATTGCTACTTCCAAAGCCAAATAACTCTTTTCTCGAGTTATAAAACCTGAAGAATAATAAACTTAAACGTTGGAGACAAAATTAACTCAACCTTAGGAGCTGTACAACTCTTTTAAAGAAACAGTTTTCCAGAGTTTGCCATTTCGTTGTGAAAGCGTGTCGTAAAAACTTCTGTTTGGGTAAAATAAAAACGCACGACAATCGAGGCCAATGTTGGTAATCAAGAGGCTTTCCGACTGGCAGGTTTAAGACACCCATCAGACGAATAAGACATAAGAGCATGATCTAGAAACATACAACCACACATTCCAGTGAATAATTTTTTTGTCTTTTTTTGCACCAAGTCACTCAATACAGTCGAACCTTACCATAAGCGACCCTTATCTAAAACACCAAAGTTTTCTCAGCCTTATAGTTACCTCTTGGAATGTTCTATTGTTTTTGTGTTAGGTGTATGTACTAGGCTACTCGGAGTACGAGAACTTGGATCAAATTATGTTTCTGGGAAACTACCCACCTACGCCTCCTCTAAGCCAACGTTTTGCCCTAAGTGAGAAGTAATTGTTAATGTTGGCTTAGGGGAGGGGTAGGTGGGCAGCTTCCCAGAAACCTAAATTGATCCGAGAACTTTTAGAAACAACAAGGATTTATAATATTGTAACCTAAAAATTGCATGCGATACATTCTCTCCACAAAAAGTAGATGTGCCCGGACTTCTCCTCTTTAAAGACGTCCCACAATTCGATCGACATCTTGTAAGCGACCACGTAAGCTTCGGCTAGGTGGCCCACGGGTGACTCAGAGGTGAAAATAGCAAATGAACGTTACACTAAAATTTGTCCAAAACGATTCAAACCACAATCTTGGACAAAATAATATGAGATGGAACAGCAAACCCCCATCTCCGAAATCAAGGATGAAGCCGCGCGAAGGGCAAAAACGCGGCATTTTCCCATCCTTGATTTGGGGGTGGCGGGGTGGGGGGGGGGGGTGGGGGGAGGGTTTAGGTTTTCCACTTATTTTGTCCAAGATCGTAGCCTCTTCCCATAAATAACGATAAAAATGACAAAAAGGACAAATCTCCTTTTATGGTCTTCAAGTTATTATTTATTCTCGCATTTCATTTGAAGAAAACATTTCAGTTTACCGATATAAATCATTACGTAGCGGCGTTCAGCGGTCTAAATTATGTGCCTCCTCCATAAGCCTCGGTTGCTTCTAATGATACTGCATCGGCAAATAAGAGATCTTCAGAAGTGAGTTATTACACAAAATTCATGACTCTAACGACCTTTAAGAAGAAGGTCACACAAATGTGTCTCTAAAATAGGATGTTTCAGTCAGACTGCATGAGCTACCCTGAAATTAAAATTCACTTTGAAGTACAGTCCCAAACAAGCCAAACGTTATCTTTAGTTCAGACTTACAAAGCGGAAGACCGTGATCACGGTTTCTCATGCGCCCTCAGTCCTCAGCCCGTAAGGTGCATCTTACAAGTGCATAAGAGAGTACAGTATCTATGTGCTCGAGGGGGCATTGAAGAAAGAAAAAAAGACTAGAGTTTATCTACTTTCTAGCGCCATCGAAATAAGTTCCTTAAACTGAACCATGATTTCTTCTCGACTTTGCCCCTTATTAGCGTTCTTATGTCTTCTGGTGACTTGTATGCGGGGCGACGTCGGACCATTTTCTTTGAGTAAGGCCTAAAGGATTTCTCACACATTGGATTCATGAAGAACTGAAGGCGGAACTCTTGTCCATTTCTGGTAAATGTGTAGTTCCCATCTCGACGAAGAAACGCGGTCTCCAGGTCTTCTTGCTTTAAATCAGATTCGCCAGCCTGAAATACAACCAACGGCCATCAATTTACAGTGTGGGTTCAATGATGGACACTACACTGTATAACAATAATATATAGTTGGAAAAGATACGGAATGAAAAGTTGTCTGTCGCCTTCATACTAGCACTGAGTTTTTTCGCGTCATATTTTACGACACGCCTGATTGTGGCATAGGTTTAAATGTCCCATCGGAGATTTTGGCGAGATTATTTGTCAAGTCTAACTTTTAAATCTGTGGACGAAATCACCTTGGCAGGGTTTTTGCATGGTAATTATTTCTAACTATTGAAAAAGAGGATATTTGATTTTGGTGTTGTTTTTTTTTGCCTTGACAAATGTTAGGAATCGTGCACCTTATTAGCGTTCGATCCTGGCAAATCTGAACTTTTTTCACAATTCAGCAGTTATGCCAAGGATACCTTCCATTTTCCATTTACTTCATCTTACCGTTACTCCATACTCGATCCAGTCACCACTTTCTTCTTTTCTATACCACAGCCAGTGTGTGCTAAGACTTTTGCCTTCCTGTTTAACAAACGATTCTGTAGACAGTCTTCTCAGGTCCGCCCGGTGATAGCTTTTCCCTATCCTCATGTTGTCAAAATCTACTTTCACTGCATCGTTCCTGGATGATGATCTGGTTGTAGAAAACGATGTAGCAAAGTAAGGAGACTACATCTAACAGTATAACATAGTAATGAATGTGACCAACAGTTGCTGAAAGGTATAGTCACAAAGGTAAAATGCCCTTTTTTGAAGTCGGTAACTTGTAACAGGACTCATTACACTGACAAACCGGAGGCCGAAGATGCGCTTATTCCCCCCATCCACCCCGTCCCCTCCCTCTCTCCCTCAGTGCCCCGTTATAAGGGTACTTAAAACTTCTTAAACTTAAACTGGAAGGAGAAACAAGGCTTTGAGGTCACAGCTGGTAATCGAGCTCGAAACCTCCCGCACAGAAGGCCGTGCACTAACCTTGCTTTTGTCCCTTTGTTTTTTACTAAGGAAATAAATATTCTGTATAGAGTGTAGGCTTTTGAGTTGAGAATCGCGAAAGGCGAAGGTTCACGTGAGGGCGGCCAGCGCCAATGCATGCTGCAGGGCTTGCTTGCGCTTGGTTTTTTATCTCTGCGATTGTAGCCTTAATAGACTGTTCACAGTCCTCTATTTTTTCGTAAGATCGTCGAGACGAAGCACTGCGTTACGGGCTGCCATCTTACATGAGTGTCAAAACTACTTCAGTAGGGGGCGGGGTGGATTGGGAGGAAGCGAGAAAAATATTTTTCACGCCCCCTCCCCCTAGAGCTATAATTCCGCACGCCCGCCCCCTCGGTACATTTGAAAATCAAGATGGCCGCCATTAACGGTAAGAAGCTCTGTATGTCGACGACCTAACGAAAAAATAGGGGACTGTAAACAGTCTATAGCAGCCTTAAAAGCTACAAGATTGATTGATTCCTGCTGATAATTAAACTCGAATCCTTGTAAATCTGGACGTTGCTTAAGGACCCGGGGGAGACATTTCAGCTAGAATGGAAACAAAGCCCGCAGGACCGTATAGCCTTCCCAGATTTAAACAACAATAGAGCTCTTAAAGAAACCACACCCGATTCTCCAACTCACCTCTCGCCGCTGTAAGACTTGAATGCAACATCTATGTCAGCTGCTGACACAACATCGTTCTTAGGGTCGCAGAATAACTCCTCTATCCTGTAATTGTCTTCTGCGGTAAAACTTTTCCACCCCTCCAGGGACAGGCGATACTGCCAGTGGTAAGGGAGGGGACAGTGATGGGATTCACACTTGCCTCCTTGATGGCACATGCCAGTGATGAAGTCAGGGCAGATATGAACTTGCGAGCTGTAGTGGATATGTCCTAAAACGTAGTGAATCATTACACGTTTCTGGAAAACTACCCACCTACCCCTCCCCTAAGCCAACATTAACACTTAATTCTCACTTTGGGCAAACTGCTGGATAATGGGAGGGGTAGGTAGGCAGTTTCCCAGATCCAGTAGTACACTTAACTATTATAATGAAATCTGATAAAAAGACGTTGTAAGAAAGGACTGGAAAGAAAAATTCATTCGTCATAAAAGGGGTGAAGTTTTTAGCTTTTTGTTCATTTGTTGATTCTGCCTGATTTACATTTTCACGCTTTTGAAAAGGTGAATTCTAAAACCAACTCCCTAGAGACCTCTCCAAAGCCGCATTATTAGCAACAAAAACGTTCACCAATGAAAGCTGATAAAATGTTTGCAGGACCACGTTATAAAACGACTTGCCAGTTTCACTTTTAGGTCAAAAGCAGTTGGGGAGGTGGTGAGGCAAAGCAAAGCTACCCCAGTCCAAAAACAAATAAACACACACAAACACACATTAACAAATAGGTGATGAGGCTTGCAAAGATTTATATCAGATACTGACACTGTTCACCAGACAAACTATATCGTCGACTTGGTCAAAAAGGACAGGTTTATGGGGACATCGTTGGAATTCAAAATCTGCTTCGTTAGACTTACGTCATGAGTATATAGGAGTACTTTTGTTACTGTTGGGAGAAAAAGACAGGTAGTAAACAACTGACTACTAACTGTAAATTGTTTGACCAATCATTTACTTTAAACTAACGAAAATGCGGGCCGGGGTGGGGATGGGTGCATCAGGCTTAAGCCAATGCCCCTTCTCCCCCTTCCCCTACGATGGGCCTGAATAATAAAATGATACTATGCCCAGGCTACTTGATTGCAGATCGAGAGGGTTGTTACGTTACAACCGTTGCATGACGAGACAAACACGGCTGCGTTCAGGAGACTACAGTGTCATCCGCGTAACAAATTTTTCACTAACTTACCTTCAGTTCCATCGTCATTTTCAGGACCCTTCTCTTCATTGCTTTTTGTCTTACCGCGGAACCGAACACTCGTGTCGTTGCCAGTCGTCTTTCTTCGTAAACTGTCGTATTTCGCAGAGCCCTGGGAGTAAGAAGACCTCCCTCTTCTTGAACTATTACTATCGCGATTAGCAGCGTCCGTGGATGATGTTATAGCGTATTCTTTATCATCAATTTCCGAAAAAAAAGTTCCTGATAATCGATTTCTAAGTCTAAAAGCAATCAGTAGAGCCCATAACATAAATACACAGTTTCCAATTCCAGATGGATTGAGAGTTTCAAACTTGTCCTCTACTTTCACCGTGACCACGAAAAAATTCTCGTATACCACGGACGAAATGTCAAGACAAAGCGCTGTGGTATAGTATGATACCTTTAACGTCAAGGGAAGAAGTACCGTGAAAAATTTCTCTAGTAGAACGTACGCTGTCTTTGAAAATATTGCCAAGATAGTGTTCCAAAGAAATCTTACAACTGTGGAGTTCGCAAAGCTCTGCCAGAATCTGTACAACCCTGAGGAAATTGAAACGATGTTCAACCACAGGAACAATCCAGTTGCTTTTAGCAAGGAAAGAATTGTGTGAACAATGATTCGTATAAGGTTTAAAATGATTTGAAACAAGGGGTCGAAAACTGACAGGATGTCTTTTAAAGTGAGAAGAAGAGGATGCAAAAGGAATGCCACAACATTGTACATGATCTGAACTATTTGCATCAATACTCGAACAACTGTCAAGATTTTTAGCAACAGCACAATAGCGATGACCACCAGAAAAATTGTAACAGTCACCTTTCCTCCTGGAGTGTAATCGCTGGCAAGAAGAAAGAGTCTTCGGCAGATTTCACAAAATCCTCTCGCGTACACAGCACTTGCACGAAGCCTCGCGCGTGTAGCGCGCGTGATTTGATTAGATCTTCTTTTTAGAGATTTAGCAATTGGCATCCACAGATGTTGCTTCATTTGTTCCTTGCATTTGTTGTAAGAAGCCACCGGTATTGTAAGCAACCACATTAAATAACCTTTGTAGTCAAAATAAAAGATCTGTTGAACGCAGCCAACAATGCGAATAATCAGTAATACCACCCGCTCGTAAGCACCGAAGATAGCAACGAAAATTCCCGTAAAGAAGTTAGTCACTAAGTACATCATAGCTGTCATGGCTTTACTGTAGCGTTGTACAGCTATCTTCAAGCGGCGGAACGTGTCGATTGTTTTCTGTTCAAGGTTTTTGAGAGAGAATGTTTTCTCCTGAGACTGCTGTGTGTCAGCCATGTTGATTTGATTATTACAATTCCGAGGTTGAATGATCAAACGTCTTCTTCTTTTGTTGTTGGAGATAAAAACACAATAATCTCTTCAAGTTTCTTGAATCACAAGCGGACAATCAGGTCGGTAGCTGCTTCTTAATTGCCTGAATGATCAAACTTTGTGTCGAGCCGTCCATGTTTGCAATATGCACAGTGAATATAATATAATTGGCCTGTTGTTTATATATGCGGGTTGATCACGTAATTGATTTCCAATAAATTTTATGCCCCGTTGCCTTTGTCTTTTGGTTTCACGTTCACTGACCTTATTAAACAACCACTCCTGCCTTTTTCCATTTCTGATAACCATACTTTCATCTTTAATACCTTTTGATCAGCGAATGAGCGATGTATGTTTTCAAAAGAAACTCACAATTCAAAGTAACATTTCAGCTATTGCGTGACACGGATGTTTTGCATACCAAAGTACACAACCTCGTTCCCAGGGTTCTCTCCTACCCGTCCCTACGGTTAGGAGAGAGAACGAGGTTGTGAAGTACAGCGCATTCTTGGCTCCAGACGCAGCCGTGAAATTCTTCGGTGACTCAGTATTGTAAAGTTTGATCATCAAAAAAAGTATAAAACAGATTTGTATTTACTTGCTTTCTCGGAGCAGCTATCGGAGGTACCATTAGAGTCCTACTACGATTCAAAAACGCAATTGGTTCCAGGCTTCGACTTTTCCACAATACACTTCTACTTCCTCTGTCTTCCCTGGTCTTAGGTTGGAAAGTCGGTTTCAGCGAAGGAGAAATCTGCCGAGCAGACTGAGCAGACAGGGAAGTGACACTGAAGTGAGTGTAGCAATAAGCGTGACTAGTTGGGATCTTCCGCCCGCACTCATTTCATGAAGCGGATTTCCCCCAACGCCTCTTTTCTCGGAATTCGAAGCCCGGAAGTTTTTATTTCTTTGAAGACATCTCGTGACAAGAATCCGGCGCTGCAAGATGGCGGATGATCAGGATGACGGTTTGTTTCAGAAAGTCCACAATTTTATTTGCGGTAGCGGCGGTTTTGTTGAATTACCAGTTCTTTTCAGGCGTCCTGCACCTCTGGGGAGCAGAAAATCTGCGCTGGAATCGAGAAAGTGGCTGAACAATCGGAGTGAATTCGTCGTTGTGAAAGATCACAATGGCGAAGAGAAAGGTGTGCGAATCAATTTGAGAAAGAAAATCTGCCAGCAGTATGTTGTGAAAGGCTCATGTCGACGGGGTCAGAATAAGTGCAAACACTGGCATATCTGTAAAAGCTTCATCGAAGAAGAATGCAATGGAGCTTGTGGTCTGTCTCATGACTTCCATGACCATGGAAACGATAACAAACTAAAAGAACTTGGACTGGAGAAGTATTCAAATGGTAGTTTGAGAAAAATTATTGCTTGGAGTCTGCCGACGATCTGCAAACTGTACGTGAGAAGTGACTGCAAATATGAAAAATGTCCGTATCTTCATGTTTGTGCTAAAGAGGCGCTTGGTCTCGCATGCAGCTGTTCACTTTCACACAACCTCACGGATTCTCACAACATGAATGTTCTCAAAGAATACGATTTAGTGCCACCAAGTGAAGTCGTCAACGTCGACTTCGTTCGTTGTAGTATTTTAGTTTTGGATAAACAGCAGTTTTTAAGCTCAAGCGAAGATGATGCTGCTGTGACACTAAAACCAGCTCCAAGCCGATTCAAGAATAGCACAGCGGCCAGTGTGTTCTTTGAACGCTTATGCAAGGAATTTAGCTGTTCGGCATCCTTAGCAAATCTTCTTGAGCAGAAAGTTGTCCTTCCGAGCGAAGTTAAAGATTTCCAATCGCTTCTTGAAGAAAGCAAAGATAAGTTCTTGGTCACCCGTAATGAGCGTGGAGCTATTCAAGATGTCACAGCATTCTGTCCAAAACTGCGTTTGTGTCGTGACTTTGTGTCTTCGACCAATGAGTGCAGAAAGAATCGGTGCCCAAATTTTCATCTGTGCAGAAAATTTATCACAGGGAGCTGCATTCACCGCGAAAGCTGTTCCAGAAGCCATTCATTTCGAAACAAGAGAGACGCAGAAACGCTGTCGAATCTTTGTTTTGACGGATTAACAGATGAGCAGCTCCGTCTACTTATGATGTCATCATCTCCCCAAGTTTGCCTGGATTACAATAACAGCAGCTGTAACAGAGGTAGTCTTTGCCCCCGAGTCCACATTTGCAAGAGATTCGTAACAAATGCCTGCGGAAAGGGAAAATCCTGCTGTTTAGTACACAAGCAAGCCCTCGATACCTCCCACACCCGCTCTATACTTCTGAAGTACAAAATGGATGACACTAACCTTAACCACGTTTTGAAGGATTTATTACTTTCTGAAGGACACAAAAGCGCATGTGACTCCAGTAATGAATCAACAGTGGGAGGGAAAGATTCAGGATCTCTAGGTGGCTTGAATAGTTTGCCAACCAAAGAAGGAGATTTTGTCGAGAAGTGGTTGATGGACCTTGAACCTGAACAAAACTCTTCCTCCCAGCCCAAAATTAAGGCACAGCGGCAGAAGAGGCGGTCATCCGTATCGAGCTCTTGTAGCTCTTTAGCACCTCAATATAAATTCAATCCTTCTAAGAAAACTGTGTTCGAAAGCATTTGTAAGGACTACGATGGGACGGTTCCCTTTTCCATAATTTCCCAAAGACGAGATTTATTTAGTACAGGAAATTCACAGAACATTGTTAACTGGTTTCGACAAAGTAATGATAAATTTCTTCTCACAGAGGACGCAAATGGTAATATCTTAGAGGTCACCTCGTTTTGTCCAAAAGCAAGATTGTGCTTTAACTACTTGTCGTCGCAAAGTTGTTCAAGAGAGGATTGCCAGTTTTTTCACGTTTGCAGGGAATACATAGCTGGATCCTGCAAATTCTTCAGCCGATGCAAATGGCGACACGATTTCCAGTTTGACGAAGATCGCGACTTCATTTTCAAACTAGAGTTGGGTGATCTTGCGCGAGAAGAACTGCGTAAAGTTGTGCAGCTATCGATGCCGCAAGTGTGTTTGGACTATAATTCTGGAGGCTGTAAAAAACGTCTTTGCGGTCAGATACACATTTGCAAGGACTTTATCAGGCGAAAGTGCAACGATTTCGACGAGTGTGATCTGCAACACGAAAGTGCACTGCTGACTCCTCGTGCATCTGAAATATTTGAAAAATATGGCCTGACATGCTCAGATGTAAGCACTAAGTCTATGCTTAAGGAGGTCCTAGTTTGTGAGAGGTCTTCGAGCATTCGCCAAGAAAGCCGATCAAGCAGCGTTAGTAGTCTTAGTGCTACGAGTCTGAGTAAATCGCGAAGACTACATGTACAGTCTGATGATGATTTTGTTTCTTCAGTTAAACGGGCTTTCCCCACTGTATCTGATGGCCCTGATCCAAAGAATAGTTTATCAAAACAGACAGCAACCAAATGGACCCCTTGTTGGCCAGACGAACAACAGGTCTTCGAATGTTTGTGTACAGAGTACGACTGCTCAGCTTCCTTTTCCGCGATCGGAAAACGAACTGACCTATTCCCTCATGGGCCAGATAGTGCTGAATCTTGGTTTCTCAGAAGAAAAGGCTGCTTTTTGATCATCGAAAACGAAAAGGGAAAAGTTTCCCAAATTGAGGCATTCTCTACGAAGGCGCGTCTGTGCTTAAACTATACCAGTAAACAGCAATGTCAGAAGGTTGACTGCCCTAACCTCCATGTTTGTAAAGATTACATTACCGACTCCTGTAGCCGTGAAGAGATGTGTCCTCTGAATCACCACGTCCATAATAGAAGAGACAAAGCCTTGTTAGCTACCTTTAAGTTGGACATGTTAACAGAGCAGCAGCTCCGCCAGCTTGTGCTATTATCTACACCTCAGCTTTGTGTCGACTACAATAACGGGATATGCTCTCTTGGACATTCTTGTCGTAAGATTCACATATGTTGTGGGTTTCTTAGAAAATGCTGCAGAGGGGAGCATTTCTGTACTCTAGATCATGAAGCAGCCTTAAAAACTAACCACTCCCGCGTTGTTTTTGACCGTCTACAGATCAGCAATCTCAGCAGCAACGACATGGTGAACATCATTTTTGATGATAGGCTTAGTCTGTCAGGCAAAGACAAAACAAACTGTAAGTTTTGTATATTATCAGTATTCTAATAAGATTATAGTCAAGTAAACTACGCTATTTGAATTATCTTATGAGAAAACAACGTCTTAACCCCTTGATAGCTGGAACCTATGTATTTTTACCCTTAGCAAGTTTTATTGTACTATGAGAACAACTGTAATCAAGCAAACTTTCCCCTAGGATTTCTGATTTTGCGTTCTTTATGGACAGTCGAATATATTTGTTTTACTGGTAAAGCCGCCATGATATAAGAATTGGTAGAAACATTTTAGCATTTTTCTGTTTGATTTAACAGGTAACATTCATTATGACAGTCCAGATACACCCATCTGCTCAGGTTTTCTAATTGGTGAATGCCAGAAAGGCGTTAGATGCTTGAAACACCACTGTTTTTTGCCCTACCACTGGCAGTACCAGGTCCCGCAAGGCTACCAGTGGAAAAGCTTCTCTGAGATGGACAACTTAACGTTGGAAAAACTGTATTGTGACGTTAGCATCGATACCCTAGTAAATTTCAAGCCTACCCAGTTCCCTGACGTATCTTTGCTTAAGAGGCAAGTGATCAGAAAGATTTCGAATCACATTTACAGAAAACAACAAACGTAAAATTCAAATTTAAAATGTTCTAAGAAAAGAGCAGATAATATACAAACATAATATGATTCTCCATCGGTCGTTGATAGAACCAAATTTTTGGTAGATATAATGAAAAGTAAATGGCTAGTATTAGGGAAAACTTGGTCACGTGGTGTAAGCCGGCATTTGCTGTGAGTGTTTGATTTCTTTAGCCTCTCTATTGCCATGATTACTTCTGAATCAGTTACTGAATGGTAAGGGCGGGTATGTATTCCTTTTGAGACAGACAAGCCTACTTCGGTGAACTTAAAGTCAGTCATGGATATATGTACTGTAGTATTAAGTAAAGTCTGTGGATGACATCTGAAGGCGTGACTATCAAGTGAAAGTTACTGAACAGTTTTTTTTATAGCTGTACAAATGTCATCCTTAAACATTCGAGTCTGTGATTAAAATCCAATGGTGTCCATTGAAATCTAACCTATATCACCGGCAGGTGGTGCTAGTTGTTTTTGAACATTTTACAAACGAAAATGTAGACATTTGACTTGGGGAACAGCTTGGGAGTAAACGGGGTAAACTTAATAATTCTTCTATTCTTTCTTTAAATTTCTACTCAAGAGCTCGTTATATTCGAAAAGAAGAAGCCTTCACAAAGACAAGGGTTAGGTGATTAAAAACATTCCCTATCAAGTGAGTAAGGTCAATGCTTACTGAACTGCCGGTTTTCATTCTCTTTCAGTATGCCTGGGTTCACCGCGGTTAACGATTATGAGACTAAAATCGACTTAAGCAATATGCTCATGCATTTGCTACCACCGTGTTCTCATCTTGGCCTCAAAACTAAGTTGAGGCGGCTATCGACGATTGCTTTAGTCCAAGAGCCCTGTGAAATCATGCAAACTAAATGGACTTGGTACTGGAAAGAAAATGGCAACATCTGGCTTAAGTATGGGAATGACCGTTCGGTAAGATCAATAATAACTGTTCCGTGACAATTACTTAGTAGGTTTTATTATATAGACACGAGTGTTTTACTGGAAAATATACCACTCGTAAAATTCATAAAAACTACATCTGGGACCCGAGTGGTTTATTTTCCATAATCTCACACGTGAGTTTATCGATGACGTAAGTTCGGTCATTTCCCTCTATTAACTTTATCGATGTCTTTTTGTCTATATAATAAAAAGAACATTACACGGCGGCTTGAAGATATGAATTTTATTTTCTCGTGGCAAAACAATATTCTACTCACACGCTGCGCTCGTTCGTAAAATATTGTTTTACCACTCGAAAATAAAATTCATATCTTCGCGCCACCGTGTAATATCCTCTATATATCGTTATTTTTTCTCGCCTATCTCCCCCTTCCTATCTCTCTCTCTCCCGCTCTTTCTCCCCTCCTCCCCCCTTTTTCTCTCTCTGGCCCCTTTGAGAGTGACACCCAACTGACACCCCGAGTGAAATTTTTAACCCAATATTTGTAAACTCCCAAAGCCTTCATTTGTTGATAATATCCTGTTGTAGGGACGAGATCTTCAGCTTCTTATAGAGCAGACCTTCTTGGACGGGAGCAAGCAAATGAAATTCAAAACTGCGCAGCATGAATACAACTTATTCTTTTATTCAAGTTCTTCTTTTACTCAAGTTAACTTGAAAACTGGCACCAAACGAGCGGTGAAAAGAAGACCCCAGGAGTATGTGTCTCCTGAAGAAATCCAAGACCTGAAGTGGTAAGTTTTCAACATAATCTTCATTGCTATACCGTTGTCGTGGAAAAAAACTGCTGTTACGGGAAGAGTGAAAGTTTGCAAAACATGTTTCTGAGAATTTAGTTTCTAAGGTTACTTTCAAGTGGGTAACATTATTTTGCTTTTGCCACAGTATGTTTGACTCCAGAGGTCACGCATATCACAGTTAAAGTGTTTCGAGACAGTTTTTGGGAGACCATACCAAAACTTAGAATTAAGCTGCACTTAGACAGGTGGTGAGAAAACAGGTTAGTTTTCAGGATCGCAAGAAAGAAAATACGCTAAAATTTCCTAGCATCGAAAAATGATATTAAGTAGCCTTCTGACGCTACTTAAGAATAATGTTAGTTATTTAGAACTTTTTTATTAAACATTTTATCACGGCTATTGAAAATATAAGTTTTTTGGACTTTATTTTCATTTTATTTGAATTTAAACATACAAATAACCTCGTTCCCAAGGCTTTTCCCTTAAAAATGGGTTGGGCCACCCATTTTGTAAGGGAAAAGCCCTGGGGACGAGGTTGACGTACAGAATTTTTCTACTTCTCAAGGAGGTTATTTGCTAAACACCACACTTAAAGTTTCTGGTGTCGGATTTTCAGTAGTAAGGTCTAGATCACGCAAAATTCAGAATTTATCGATTTCAAAGTTTTTGGTTTATTGTTGTCATAGTGATATTGATTTTACTAAAAACTACATTTCGACAAACTTCAATTCATAGCCAATCACTGGTGAAAATTTTGTAGCGGTCGGACAAGGATAAAATCACTTTTAAGGTGATTGAATAACATTGGTATGTTCTCCCAAAAACTATATCGAAATATCTTAATTTATAGAGTGGGCCATTAAGGCGATCAAACATGTGTAGTTAGCTGTACCTTTTCTAGTTTAATCGGAATGTTAAATTGAAGGTATTAGAATAAATATTTTTTTCTTTTGAAGGAGAAAGGGTGATTCTTGTCTCAGAGAGCAAATACGCAAAAGAAGCGCAAAGTACAAATTTATTCCCAGCAACTGGTCCTCCGCCATGCCACCCAACTCACAGTATGAACGCGTTCCATTATTCTCTCATGAGGAGGAGTATAAAACTGTGGAGCAGTTGTTCAGACGTACTATGAACGACGGCTTTAGGATCCAGAGCATTGAACGGGTACAGAACCCGTTTATGTGGGAGAAGTACTGCAGGTATATTGAATTTAAGTACTGTACTTATTCGATAAAGGGACACAGTCAGCTGATGCACATGCGTAATAGATATCATTTCTTAGCGGATTAGTATGTCACAAGACGCGTGTGAAACAAAAGCGTATCAGGAATACTCTAAACAAACCTTGTAGGGTTGAACTAGTTACAAGTCGAAATCGTGATTATAGGCCCTAAGCCATATCATCAGAGCACATTTTTTATATATACCATTGAGAATTCACCGATGGATTTTTCCAGGGAAAGCCAAACATCGACGAATACTTCCGAAATTGACCATCGGTAGAGGTGAATCATTGTCGAAAGTTCATGGTCGAGAAAGTTTGATTTTACAAATATATGTAACCTTTTCCATCGATTTTCCAAATATATATAACGATTATTTATTTTGTTCGCCAATGTTACTGATTCATTTCTCTTGTTATTTTGGTAAACGAAGGCGATTTCTCGCGCCCGGCGCCTATGCGTTTCTCACCTTTTCTGTTGATCTTCCTTTGAATACTCTTTTTAACCAAATAATGAAATAATGTAATAGGATGATTGAAAGTTAGCTCAAAAAGAGATTTTCAGTAAAAGATCGAGGATCGAATGAAACACTAGACAGGATTGAAGCGGTTTCTAGATGCATCCGACGCGTAGATTTGATTTCCGGTTGAGGTAAACGCTTTTCAAACTGGGAAAAGTAGTGTCCAGGTCAGCGCGGTCCCATAGGTCACTGTGTCCCTTTAAACGCCGCCCTGCGCAGATGGAAGCAAAATTACCAATAAACGCCGCACCTAATCAGAAAAATGCGGCGTTTACTCGAGGATAGTAAGAAGGACCTCTGTAAAACTTGGTAATTTACACCATCGAGACATAGACGATTCTATCTTAGCAAAATAAGAGAGACATTAGAAGCTTTAAATTGCATAATATTTACAAACGATTTACAATAACTGTTCGACAGCGATTTAACAAAAGTGACTTCGAAATAAACTCCGCCCTTGAATAAACGCCGCATACACCGAATGCAAATATGGTGGACCTCTCGGCCGTCCCAGGTCTAGTTGAGGCCTCAAAAGGTTTGTTTTCTCTGGGCGTCTAAGCCCCCCTTTGATGGAAATATTTAAAAATAATCACCTACTCCGAACAATAGCCCCCCACCTCACCCCTCCTCGCCATCTTCTCTTCCTTTTATCCCCTCCCTGTCAAGTTGAAGTGGACTGTGATCCAGAAAAACGGATCAGTGACGATTCAAGGTCTGAAAATTAATCAAGGAACCAAAAAAGGCCATGTTCAGTTTATTTCGTGCGATTTTTTCTTGATTTAATGGGATAATAAACAAAATATTTAGGGCACGACTTCCAGTGAGCAGTATTTAAAATAATCGCCTCTCTGGAATAATCGCCCCCTTTTGATGTGAAAGAAGAAATAATCGCCCCGGCTATTATTCGAGGAAATACGGTAAAACACTTTTAACATAGTACCAAACTTTTTTAAGGAAAAAAGAAAACATGATGGAAGTGGCTAAGGGCAACCAGCAAGCAGTCAACGAGAGGCAATTATTTCACGGAACCAGCCCAGATGCTGTGGAAGCCATCTGCAAACAAAACTTCGACTGGCGTTTACACGGAAAGAATGCCACCAAGTACGGCGAGGGAAGCTACTTCGCAGTAAATGCCTCTTTCAGCCACGTCTATGCCAAGAAAAGTTCAAGCTCTGACCTGTTTATGTTTTTAGCCAAGGTTCTTGTGGGTTCCTATACCACTGGCCTTTCCAGTTATCGAAGACCACCGTTAAAGAACCCCTCGGATCCTGCAAGTGATTTGTACGACTCGTGTGTTGACAACCAAGCCAAGCCAAAAATTTTCGTCGTCTTTGACACCGACCAGTTCTACCCCGAGTACATCATTCAGTATGTTTCAAAAGCGTCTCACACAACTCCTGCCAGTGGCTATGCCTTAACACAACCAGGCATTCCTAAGAACCTGCCAGTAAGGGCAAGGCCAGGAGCAAAGCCAACTGATAATAGTGCTTACTATGCCCTGCAAACACCAAACCTTCCCAGCTCCCAACCACTAAAGGGCATTCTGAAGCACCCGACAAGATCGAGTGTTTCTGTAACGTCTAGTCTAAACGTAACAGACACGCGTAATAGTTATTCCCAAAGCACGACTAGGCCGTCACTGAGGCCAACTCATGTTGCTTCAGCAGTCAATTCGAGTGTTACTGTAACGTCTAGTCCAAACGTAACTGGCACAGGAAGTAGCTATTCTCTAAGCAAGACGAGTTCGTCACAGAGGCCAAGATATGTTGCACAGAGGCCAACACATGTTTCTACAGCAGTCAATTCGAGTGTGCCTGTCTCAGGAAGTAGCAAGTACTCGACAGTATCGACCAATAACTCGCTAAGTACCTCTAGTACTTCAAGCACTTCTAGTACCTCAAGTTATACCGCAAGCAGTTCTTCTGCGCCAACTTTTTATCACAGAGTGGCTAGTTCAAGCCACATTACACCAATACCCCATGTTAGATCTCCCATGCAGAGCGTTAGTCAAGCAAGTGCCTCAGATTCTTCTTTTTCCACCCCTTTCAACTCGAAAAGTTCAGTAACATTCCCGACACCCAAAAAGAAGAAAGACTGTCTAATTATGTAATGTAGTACGTAGTTAATGAAGGCTACATTAGCGTCATAATGGAAGACATAAGTTATAAACTCGTTTATTGTTTATCGCTCAGTAGTTACTTTGTTATTGATCATTCGACTGCGAACTGCTGTCTTTCATGAAGTCAAGGTGTCCATGTACTGATCGGTACCATTATTGGTGGGTTTCGATCCGAAGCATTGTTGGCTTTGTTAGTATAAGAAACAAGAGAAACTGTTCCCTCATCGGTACGCTGTTTTTTAAATTTTGTACCAACAACAGCAACTTAACAACAACAACATAACTTTATTGCAAGAATGAACTTAATTAATTACACTGTCCCGCAGGTAGCAAAAGCTAATCTAGGCGGGACAGAAGAAGAACTGAGGGTTAGGGTTTAACTTTTGCTGTTTCAGGTCAGTTCTATGCTTAAAATAAGTAATTAATTATTGCCTTTGTCCATAAACAAAATGCTCCTCTAGTTTCTTTATAATATTTTATCAGGGAGTACTAGCCGTTAATAATTATGACGTTTACATGCATAAAATCGCATTAAAATTTGAATCGATATTGGCTTAAGTTTTGAAAGTCTCAATTCATGTCTACCCTTGTCATCTGTAGCAACAGAGGATAGAAAATATTTTCAAAGACTAAATAAAATCTTTAGAATAACACTGCACAATATACTATTTTTTTGGAGTTTAAAAATGCCAAGTTTCTTATTTAGCGCTGATTTTAGCCATAAATCTATAAATGTTTGGAAGGATTTGGTTCCTCAAAAAAGCTTTTCAATAATTATAAAATAGTTATTAAGCATTTGAAGTAAATGGAAAGAAATTCCAAAAAGCACATTTTGTTTTTGTGATATTGTGATACAGAACCATTCGAAACAACTGAATTTATAAACCTACCTGAAGTTCGCAGAAAAAGCATTAATCGTGTGTTCAAACACACTTCTTATTCAACTTCGTATTCGCACAGTTATTCGCGTGAAAAGAATTGAGTACTTTGTACTGGAAGTCTTTAACGTACAACTGAACAACGGTAGAGAAAATATTTGTCAACTGGAGATATGATGGATGCTGGTAAATTAAAGTTACTCTTAGCTTATGCATAATATTGGGGGGTTTGGGTTTGTCACTGATAACTATTTTTAAAATAACTGTGGTCGCAAATGTCAAAGGTTCGTGGCCGGATTACGAAAGAGAACAGACGCGGCTGCGAAATTCCTGAGAAAACTTTTGGCCACGGGAAAGAATTTGCTCAAAGTAATCATTCTTTGTTCAAGCAACAAAGCCGTTTCCGGTTTTGAGTTACAATCAAACCTTCCATTTCCTTTTAAGTCGACGACTTTCATTGCCGACGAAATTATGACTTCAGCGTGCTCTGCATCAATTTTATTTGATTGCTCTATAAAATGAGCCACACAGTCGCTTGATTAAGTCTACAAAACTGTTTTGGCAACTACACTTGCGACCACACTTGTCAGATTCTCTTACTAACAAATTAGTACGTGATTCTCACTTTAACCGCTAACGTTTTAGGTCCTTGAAGTCAATTCACATAATATTGGCCAATTATCACCGTGACTCCTTGTTTAAGCCAACAAAACTGATTCCGGTTCTAACTTGCAGTCAGCCGAAGACCTTTTCTTTTAAGTCCAAGTACCGACCCTTTCCAGAACATGGAATGTGTTTGACTGACTTTCACTTGTCGGGGAGCTTGACCAAGTTTTTCCTTTAATAACTTGTCAGATTCTCTTACTAACAAGAATGTAATAACTAGGCTAGGACTATTTTCTTTTGCTTGATATTAAAAAATATCTCAAATCATATTGGCTATTATCCATTTCTGTTTCTTCGTATTGTGGAGTGCGTGTATAATGAACTAATTCATTTATATAGCCTAGTTAGCTCGTTCAAAATGTTGCATTTGGTTATAATTATGATAATTTAAGGAGCTGCTTTTACGACTTTAATGCCTAAAAATCCGAAAGTCATATACCGGTCTTTTCAAGAAGCGACTTGACTTATCTGGATTATCAGTCATAAAACTGCAATCTTGTTGAGTTCTAGTAACCACCACTTCATAATTACTCTATTTGTCTGCCCGAGATGAAAAAAGGCACCAGTGAAATGTTTAGGCCGTTTTATTATAACTGAGAAAGTAAATGCCTCGGATGCGGTGGCTGATATGGACAAAACAAGACACAAACGAGAAAACAGAAAACAAAGTCATAACAGAATAACGAAACCTTCAAAAACGAAACAAAAAAACTAAAGACAGAATAGCAAAACTTAACACCTAAACATATTACGGTGTTCCGTTAAAAATTCTTCTGGTGCTCTGTGATTGTAGCTTAAATCCCTGCGGGGAGGGTTACGTTAGGACTTTTTGGGTGGTGATGTGCCGCTGAGACCCTGGAACCCTTAGCCTATACCAGAGCTAGCTCAAGTGACTTTTGCTACCCTATACTAGACTTAACTCCCCAAATCCCCCCCTCCTAGAGTAGCTGTTTTCCAGTAGAGACTAATGAGGTCACTAGCACAGTCAAGCCAAAACAAAACCGATTTGATTTTCTTATACTTTTGAGTGGGAATTCCGGGTTTCCGTAGCCCAGTCTAAAATCTTCAGCCAGTCACTTTAAATGGAAAATGATACCCCCTTCTAGACCCAAACTATCTGATTTATATACCCTATCCCAGAGTAAACTGCTTGAAAACCATACCCTTCACAGCGGCACATACCTATATAGCCCATATATGGAAGTACCCCCGGGCCTAAATCACAGTATAACCGGGCTCAGTGTTGCTACTTCAGTATACGAGTACTGCAAAATTATAGTGTTTGTACGGGGTAATCCTAAGAGAATTTGTAGGAAATGCAGTGTCGCGCTTGACAAGTGGCCGGAATGTTTTATATTTCAGTTTGCCCGTTTTCATTTTTCAGAATGGGTCTACTTGTCTTCTTTCTGGTTTGTGGAGTAGTTCTGCTTGACTCTTGTACCGTTGGAAATGCAGATCATGGCCCCCTGCTGCCTATAAGAGAATCGTCGGATGCATTCCGAAGGGAATATCACCACTACCTTCAGTGCCGTATAACGTAGCGTTTTGTCTTGCTTTAAAGGTTTACGGAATATTTTGCATACTTTATAAGAGTGCCTACAAAAGCCATAAAATGCCACATGTTACCGCGAAGTATTTGACTTTTATCAAGCGCACAACCTGGAACGGATTTTTCTTACCCGAAAATCTGACTTTTGTCCGAAACCACTTCCTTCCGATTTGTTGTAAATACAGTAGTCATTCTTTTTCAAGAAAACAAAGATGACTCGGGTTGTATAAAGTTGCAGTCAGCCCAATACCTTTTCCTTAAAGTCTACCGACGTTTTGCAGTTTGTTCTAAGAGCGTGAAATGTTGGTATAAACTTGCTCTATAGAATTGAGTCACTCAAACTCTTAATTGAGGCCATGTCCACACGATTCCGGATAATTTAAAACCGCACATTTTTTATCCAGATTCTTGTGCACGGGGTCTTAAACTGCTCTTAGAGCTGTTTCAAAGCAATGCGGTTTCGGTGAACCGATTCACAGGTTTCCGGACAGACGGCCCTGGGAGAGGGGTACTCCCTATGATGTCCTATATGGGGAGGCTCCACCCGAAAGGGGTACCTTTTTCAGGCTTCAGGTATATGATAGAATAGGGATTTCACTAGTTAAAGTGTATAAAAAGGTAGGGAAATCTGTCCTTTGGGTCCTTGAAAAGGCCCAAAAGGGCTAACAGATGAATTTTATAGTCGAGAAAACGTTCTAGTTTTGTGACTGATTCCTATTTAAAACAGTGCAGTTACAGCAGTCAACAGGAATCGCAAGCGGCTGTCGGCAGAGGTCTTTTCCTAGGCTGGTTCACAACCAAAACAAAACGCGAGCAACCAAAACCGTGAAGAGAATGGCAGTACAACGCTGAGAAACACAAGGGAAAAGCCTCTGCTAGCAGGGTATGGTTAAGTGCCTCCTCGGACACTTTTGACTCAATAAATTGACGGATGGTAGACTGCACAAGTTCTTCTGGGTAGCACAGGGAAAAGGTCACTTTGAGATGTTCACACTCTTGGTGAAATAGATTCCATATAGAAGAGAGCTTGAATGCACGGTTGAGCATGGTGTTCAACAGTGACCGCTTATATCTTTCATCCACATGGCTATGATACGTAAAGTGTCCGAGGAGAGGTCGCCAAAATTATTTGTTTAGGTCGGTTTTTAATTACTTTAATTGTTTTTAATTGTTTCCGTAGTATTTTTAAGTCTCTTTAAACTTTTAACTTCATAAATATTTTGTCACTTATTTTTACATATTTGCATATTTTATCGCATTTCAGCGTTCGTGACATTTTTGCCTGATTTTACTATTTCAATATATTTACGCTAATTTTATATTTTACTCGCACTAGAAAATGACCTCGGAGAGGTCGAAACGTCGTGAGCTTTTAGCGTTAAGTTTTATAGAGTGTTTTCACATGACGTCACGGCGGCCATATTGCTGTCCCAAAACAATGAAACGGCGGCCATGTTGGTGTCCCACACCAGTCCTGTGGGAATTAAACTCTTTTCTTATGCAAACTTTTTCTTTTGTTCCAATAAATTTGCATAGATGCTGACCACGTGAGTGAAAACACTCTATAACAAAAAATAAGTTATGCGAAAGAGGTACCTTTTTCGAAAACAAAAAATGTTATGTAAAGGGCCGGGGTAAGGGTTTGAACCTCCGGGCGGAGCCTCCCCGTGTGAACGCTAATTTTTAAGGTTTTAGTTTTTCAAAAGTATCCGGATTCGAGTGAATGTAGCCTGATATCTATAATGCGAAGCTTCCTCTGTTGCAACTACACTTGACAGATTCTCTTACCAACAAAGTACGTGATTCTCACTTGCTGCTAATCACTTAGCATGATATTGACCAATTCAAAGTCATTCTTTGTTCAAGCCAACAAAGCTGATTCCTATTGTAAGTTGCAGTCAACCCAATACCTTTTCTCTAAAGTCTACTGACTCTTTTCAGTTTGTTCTAAGAACGTGAAATGTGTTTAACATACTTACATTTTAGAAAGTTATGACTTCTAGGGCGTGCCTATTGTTCTACAAAATTAGCCACTCAGTCCCTTGATTGAAGTCTACGAAACTGCATGGGCTGCGACAGTTATAGCCTGCGCGCGCAGACGAAATTAAACTCTGTTAACTCCGTCTGGTATGCTTGTGGCGCGGACGGACGGTCGCTCGCTCGGTGTACGGTCACGTGATTACCAAATTTTCTTGGATGGGTAGATTACCACATTTCCTTAGCTGTGGAGCTCCGCTAATAAATATATCATATACAACTTAGCTTACCCCAGGCTCAGAGATGGCCTATGTAT
This sequence comes from Porites divaricata, assembly GCA_038088405.1. NCBI lineage: Eukaryota > Metazoa > Cnidaria > Anthozoa > Scleractinia > Poritidae > Porites > Porites divaricata. The sequence continues at coordinate 41,751,906 of JBBMOI010000003.1, forward strand.
AGTTTTAACAAACCACAAACAATCAGATTTGTATCAGAACCATACGCAACTTCTCCAACTATTGTGTCAAGTAACTCGATACTATCCGCATCAGGGATCATTTTCGGAAATCGAACAGCAGGATTTACTTTTTGAAAATTTAAATTTGTTTCAATCTTTCAACTGAAACTAGGTCTAACTTACGCGATTTTGATGGTCTTGGATCGAACAGCTTGGGAAATACGCTTTAGTTTCTTCCCTGGATGTCTGAGAAATGGCGTGGTTTAAAAAGTTCTTTGTCATGATTGGCTTATGTTTTCAGTCCTCTTTCCTGGTATTCCCTATTTTCTAGGTTTGGAGGTACAGCTATGGTTATCAGTAGGTTGAACGTTCTTCTTTCTGGATATTTCATCCAGTTTCCAGATTACCATCATCACATGACAGCAACAACCACTTTTTCCGGCTGGGCATATTTTGTCACACTCGGCAGCTAGATTTTTTGGTTTGTCGTTGCTCTGACTGTCATTTTGACTTTGTTTCATACAGATTTCCTATAGGAGGCCCAGCATAGCAAAGCACTCTAAGGTAAATAACATCATCCTTGGAATTTGGACTCGCACACACTTGGAGGTCGTGAACAAATGAGAGTATTCTGAGCCCTTTAGGACTTGTAAACTCGGCAAAAAGGCATCAGCAGATTTCCTGGTGTTCTTTCCACAGTTCTTTAGGTGTTCTGATTTATGAGTCGGAACGAACGTGGGAAAGACGGTGAAATCATCACCAACTGCTGAATCAACGGTGGGAAACTTCTGAAAGTGGTTTGCTGCATCACTCGCGGTTTCCCCATTTTTTCTTAGTTCTTCAATCTATCTCACTAACTTTGCTTTAGAGACCGGTTATTATTTATCGGCGGGGAGGGGGAGGGGCGGAGGATTTGGGCCTAAACAAGGTGAAACTTAGCCGACCCCCTTTGAGAGTTACTTCACTGAAGTAATCTCCCCTAATGACTTTTGATGACTTTCGCGATCCCCCCCCCCCCCCCCCCCACATGTCTTCATATTCCGAGCAAATTTGAGTGGTCCTCCCTTTGAATTCCTCCAAAGTTTCCAGCGATACCTCCTTTTGGGTTCTCAGTTACGACTGATCCCCCTTTTGTTCTCCCAAAAATTAAGTGATCCCCCTAAAGCGATAAATAATGACCGGTCCCTCAGTAGAGTAAAGATCCTGCCAGGGTCAGGGTCATATATTTTTAGATTTTCATTGCTTGCAGGTTTTTAACCCTGAGAAAGCAAATTTTGTATGAAAACATATATCTAAACCGCCATGTAAACAGCTGATCGATTGCGCGAAGCTGGATGATGTACACCTACCTTTCCAACAGTTCCTTCTTGTCCTCCTTAGCTTATTACCATTTTGATTTATACAGAGACATTTTAACCAAAACTTTAGTTGAGCAAAGGTCAATTTTTCTCTCCTTCTTCAATAAAGCTAGCATCAGGAATGTCCTCAGTCTTACTTGATCGTCCGCCATGTTAGTTCTTTTTAACTTGCCGCGAGGGCTATTAAGCCTCACTTCTATGCCACCTTCGTCGGAGTATTTGCAACAAAAGGAAAGTTTACCGGGTGATGACACATTTTTGCATAACAACAGTCACTCTCAGGAGTAACGCGATTAGTGCTCTCCGGCTCCTCATGACAGATTTCCCCCAAACGCTTAAAGTCGGCTTTGACAGTGTGAAGGTTCAGAACTTCTTCGGCAAGTGCTTTGCTTTTCTCTGCTTCACTTCCGTGCTGGATGGCTTGCCTGATTGCGTGACGCGATACGGTAAAAATTTCTCAGAATTCCGGAAACGGAAATTTGCTTGCAGAACCGTGACAGGGCTCCTGAAGGAAATTCTTATCCAAAACGGTATTTTTCATGGGGCGTAAAATGCTCAGATTTATAGCGACCCCTTAAAATAAGCGCTCCCATTCGGATTTTGGCTAAATATAAAATAAACAACCGCTTTAGAGTAATATGAATGTAAAACCATTCCTCGTACATGTCTGTCCTCCGTTTCTGAATGTACGCCCAAAGCACATTTATGCTAAAAGACAACTTTTTCTTTTTCAGTTTTTGTTTTCATTGTTGCAGTTTCCGTATATTTGAAACTAAAGTGTGTGTCATCTTGGTGCTGAAATTATGAAAAATGAAACGAGCGCCCCCATACCAGCTGATGTTGACATGAGCAGCCACGTGTTATAGTCAGATTTAGCATTCACAAAGACACGCCACACGCATCTGTGCTACGATTGTTAGGAAAGGAGACAGGTCGACCGTTTAACACCCTTTTTCAAGGTAAAGGCTGAAGTTTTGTGTTGTTCATGACAATTGTTTACAAGCGTTCAAATAGTAATCCCACGTAAGATACGTTGCTATTTTTCTCGAAATAAATTCAGACATTTCACAACTTAGGAAATTTTCGTGACGGACAAGATGGCGGATTTGGCAGAGGAAGGGTTCAATTATATCTGCGTTAGTGGCGGTTTTGTGGAGTTATCTGTTCTTTTAAAGGGTTCCCCGCCCTTACGAAGTAGAAAATCAAAGGAAGAAGCGAAAAACTGGACGATGAGTAAAGCTGGTCCGCGATTAGTCGTCGTGAAAGATTTCAATGGTGAGATAAGCTGGTGTGCGAATTGAGAAAAATATGTCGACAATAATAATATCACGAGAAAGGTTCTTGTCGAAGTGCTCAGGGGAAGTGTAATTTTTTTCTCGCACATTTGTAAAGGATTTATCGAAGAAAACTGTCATGGTAATGCAACCGCTTGCACAATTTTTTGACTCAGTCGGTTGCGTTCGTTTTGACCACTCTAAATCCGGATTTTGCGATCCGAAATTTGCAATCTGAACGATCACCCTTCGCACTTGAATCGTTCAAATTGGTATCTCTATTTGGTTTCAGATCTTTGTTCCACTTATTATATGAAACTGCTTTTCGATCGCAAAAACGTGCTCGTTCATTAATAAACACGGCGGGTCAAGGTTAGTTCAGGCAAAAGTTGTTTATTACTCCGGCCTTCGTTGTTCGATTCTTTGCCGCTAGAGGATTGTAGTATATTGAACAAAGTTCCTCTGTCACTTTAAATCCGTTAGGAAGTGAAAACACTTGGAGATTTTCACCGTAAAACTATACTGTCTAATGTCTGTGTGTGTTTAAACCGCGGCTTCTCAGCGCTTGAGGACTTGAGAGTTCGTACTCGTCTTCTGAATTTTTTGAATCAAGTGAAAAACGATGCGTTGAAATTGAGAAGAAGATCGTCGGAGCGGCAGTCAGCTTAACTGTATGGATCAATCTTATTTCAGATTGTTGTTCCGGCTAGCACGAAAATCAAATCAATCTGGATTGTCCAAATCCAAAAACAGTTTGGCTTAAAGGTGCAACCTTAATTGGGATTGCCTAAACATCCGAACGGGACTATCAAAAAGGGTGTTACTAAACAGAGTAACGCAGAGGAACGAGTAACGGGAAAAAAATTCAACAGGTTAAAAAAAATCCTAATGAAAGAAAAAACATAAAAACAGTTGTAATATCCTAATAATGACCTTTACCAATCACAAAAAATATGTGTATTCCAAAAAGTGCTTAAATCAACAACGTGAACCCCCCCCCCCCCCCCTCCCCCGCAACCTACCCCTCCCTCCAGCAAAGTAGAAGGTGTTTTCGTGCGGAAAAAGTCACCTGGCTACAGCTGTTATTTGCAAGTGAATATGCCACTGGGAACGAGGGCTCTTCTACGATTTCAAAATGCTATTAGTTGTTGCCATCTTAGCTCAGGCGTTTCATATAACACGCCAATACTTTTTTTTAAGTTTGCCGCAAGCGTAGTCTGCTACAGAGAGCGTTGCGTGACGACACTAAAAACGGCTGTGTAGCAGACTATCGCAAGCGTGACAAGAAGAGGAAAAAGTCCCTGACAGAATTCAGTGCTGACAGGGGCGTATAGTAGCTACCTTTAAGCCATTAAGCCCGGGCTTAACAAATTAAAATTTGGTCCAAAATGAGTTCATGAATTGCAAGTTATCAGGGAGTGAAATTGCAACTAATACAGGTACCAATGTCTGTGACGATTACGCAAAATGACACATATTTCACAAGGAAACTCTGTCGCCGGCGAATGCCATTTTGGTTTTCCTAGTAGATATGTAGGGGCCCTCTTTGCTTAGTTTTGATGACCTGCTAGAATCATTTGGTTTCAAAACTTTTGAATTTGGAGGATCTCAACTCCAAAATAACATCTATCTAGTCTTAAAACCGGCTGTTTACTCCTTCATGCTCCTTGTTTGTTCTGTTTGTTCTTGTTTGGTTTCGTTTACATCTTTTTTTCTCGGGGACGCTCCAGACTTATTCGACTTAATGCAATTGACTTTGAAATAACAAGTAGCCAAGTGAATCCTACAAAGAGTTAATTTCATGCCCTGGCAGTAGTAACTATGCTTCGCGTGTATTCTGCATTGATTGATGTAAAACGCAACTTCAAGCTAACCCATGCATTTGAACGTTTGTTTACTTTACTTTACTTTAATTGAAAATCGATCTAAAAACTAGTCTCGCTCTGCTATTCTATTTTGCCGCCAAGCCGCCAATATTCAAACTTCAGAGTCTTTGCATCGGCAGGTTATTTTTAAACATGATTTATAATTCCTTTTAAACCGATAGAAACGTACCCTGGGTACCAGAGGTTTTTCTCGCGAGCAGCGGAAACCGCGCTAGAAAAGTCTCTGGCACCCAGGGTAATAGAAACGTTCACTATAATTAACTTTTGAAAGGTAGCCATGATTAAGTCGAATCCCTTATTTTCGAGAGGACGAGTAAAAGACATTGAAATCTGAGCAGGAAAGGTAATAACCTCGGGAGTAATAAGCGAGCAAACTGTTTCTAAGCCTTGGCAATCGAGTACATGCAATTGGTTAGTTGATAACCGTAATAAGGGTCCAACAAGGTTCTATTAGTTTCATTTAGTAATACCTGGCAGAGCTATTTCTACTAAGAAATGAAATAATTGTGGCAATAAGAAAGAAAATCTGTACCTCACCTTCCTCCATTGTTGCTCCTAGGTCCTATTATAAGGTCATTAGTAGGATATTAAAACCATTTTTATGTTTTTTCTTTCATTAGGATTTATTTTTTTATTTTTTAACCTGTTGAATTTTTTACCCGTTACTCGTTTTCTCGTTACTCCGTTACTCGTTATTCGTTACTGCGTTACTCTGTTTAGTAACACTCTATCAAAAATATTGTTGCGTGGAGCCTCCTAATAGCTACCACAGGTTTGTGAGATGTAAACAAGAGGCATTTGTACATCGGATACATGCACAAGCTTGTACCTTCATCTTTGTGCTCAAGCTGTCCGAAGCTCAGCGTGTTTTTGCTCTTTGTCGCACATCCTCACTGATTCTCACAACATGAGAATTTGCAAACGGTACGGATCTGGTATCTCATCTGTCGATGTCAACAGATTTTGTTCGTTGCAATATTTTTGTTCCGAAGGAGCAGCAAGGTCTGTACAAAGCTTATGAATCTTCACCCGAAGTTTGCACCACAGGTGCGAACACCTCAAATGCAGCGCTAAGAGTCACTCAAAGTACTAAACCATCGCCGGAAGTTTCCTCATCGTTCGGCAAACAAGAAACTACGAAATTTCCGGTTAAAGCGCGCGAAACAAACCCCGTTACTGAAACCCCACTTGTCAAATAGATCTTAAAAAGGTGTGATGCTGGTTTTAGTTTTAACGGGGAGGCTGAATTTATAAAGAAAAATGCGGGACCAACCTGTAAGGAAATTCAGTGAACTTCTCAATAATTTAACAAGTACCGTGAATGATCGATTACAATATTATATATTATTTCAACTACGGGTAAAAAACTGAGGGGAATGTAGAGAGTATTAATAAAGTTATTATTGTTATTCTTCTCATTATTCTTGTTGTTGTTGTTGCACAGTTTCGCACAGGTTACCAACCTCATAATTCATGGATTTTGGGCGTGAACGAAAACTGTGTGTTTCCAGTTCTTGCAGCTCTGTTCAAGACTCTCGTAAACTTTTGCCCTCCAACAAGGCTGTTTTCGATTGCATTGTGAAAGAATACAGTGGCACGGTGTCCTTTGATGTCATTTCAAAACGAAAAGATTTGTTTCCTAGCGGTTGTGGGGACGTTGCTAAGTGGTTTGGAGCCAGAAAAGAAAGCTTTTTTGTCAGAGAAAAGGAAGGAATCATTGCCGAGGTCAGTGCCTTCTGTCGAAAGGCAAGGATTTGTTTCAAGGAGAAGTGTTTTCAGAAGGATTGTCAGTTCTTTCACGTGTGTAGGGAGTACATCGCTGGCTCCTGTCGGCGTGGTACTGGGTGCCAAAGAAATCACTGTTTTCAGTACGATCGAAATCGAAAGTTAATTTCTAAACTCAAGTTGGATGGTTTGACAGAGGAACAACTCCGCAATTTGTTTCAGCTTTCAACGCCTCAAGTATGTCTGGACTATAACAATGGACGTTGCACGCACGGTTTGTCGTGCGGCCAAGTTCACATTTGCAAGGATTTTGTCAAGAAGAGGTGCGACGATGAGGAAGACTGTGGTCTCCGACACGAAAGCGCGTTTGCCAAAGCTCACACCACTGCAGTACTTCGGAACTATGGCTTGAGAGTCATAGGAGACAAATTCAATTCAGTGCTTCGCACGCTTTTGGTATGCGAGGAGAAAATTTCCAGGGGTTTGAAGGACGCCAAGGGCAATATCCCTGCTAAGGGCGTGGCCACTAAAGTGAGCAAGAAAGATAAGCACATATCATCGAAAGTAGTCGTGGCTGCACGTGCCACTGGTAAGCCGGCTGAGTTTAAGGTCTTCGAATGCCTTTGCAAAGAGTGCGATTGCTCTGCTTCTTTTTCTGTGATTTCCAAACGAACAGATTTGTTCCCTCCTGAATTAAAGGATATAGAATCGTGGTTTCGTAGCAAGAAAGGAAGTTTCCTCATTACAGAAGGCGATCACGGAAAGATAACCCAAGTGGACGCTTTCGCTACCAAAGCACGTTTATGTCTAAGTTACAATAACTCTCATTATGGGGAGTGCAATAGAAGTAACTGTTCTTACTTGCACGTCTGTAGAGAGTACATAACCGATTCCTGTAGCAACGGAGCAACATGCCCGCGGAATCATCACTTCCAAGATGACAGAGAAAGAGCTCTGTTGTCCCGGGTTAGGCTTGATAAATTAACAGATGAGCAACTTAGGAAGCTAGTGCTTTCATCTACTCCCCAAATCTGTGTAGAGTACAACAATGGTTTGTGTGATCTTGGTGAGTCGTGTTCTAGAATACACATGTGTAGAGAACATTTGAAAAAGTGTTTTAGAAGGGGATATGGCTGTGACTTACTTCATGAAGAAGCCATGACAACTGAACACACCCAAGCGATTCTTGAACGTTTTCAGCTAGGACACCATAAATCAGACCTGGTAAAGAAAATTATTCTTGTTTGTGATCAGCGCGAGAAATCTGCATGTTCAAAAGAAAAAACTACAGGTAAGTAATGTAAAATTCTGTTATCTCTACGACATCTCTCTCTATTTAGGTAATTTTCGTTTTAACACACATTTGCCGTATGAAAAAAAGTCGCTTCCAAAGTAAGACGCTAAAAACGTAGTAGTCTTCAAGGTCCACGGCTATGTACGTTAATGCTGCGGTTTTCGAAACCCGCGTACAAGAAGCCTTACTTATTAAATTACATTGTTAAACAGTAAGTTTGAACATCATGATTTTAGCGGAAAGGGAAAATTTAGCTTTAGATATAACACAATAAAAGTGTCTAAAAGAGGGAAGCTGCCAATGAAAGACGGGTATAAAAAATTTCCACCCTGGCCGAGGGTTTAGAAAAGTTGGATTTTCCGTGGCCTTTTTAATTTATCGTGAACGTTAAGACGAAAAACCAGTCTGACCGAAAATAACAAAGTAAGGATAAAAATAAATGAATGTAAATCTAAATAAAAAGTTTTTATCATATATATATAACTACTGATACAGTACCTCAATAGTCAAAGGAAGTAATTTTAATAATGAAAATGATTAAATGAGCCATCATTTCCTCTCTCTTTTTTACTTAAGGCATTCTCACAGGACACATTCTCTTCAACATGCCAGATGCACCCATTTGCGCAGAGTATATTCTTGGCAAATGTAAGAATGGTTCTACATGTACAGGCCATCACTGCTTTTTGCCTTACCATTGGCAATATACCGATGCAGGTGAATGGAAGAGTTTTAATGAGAAAGACAACGAGAAACTGGAAAAACTGTATTGCGACGTGACGCTTGAGGAATGCTCTGCTACAGGCATGCAAATATCACATGAAAGGTATGTTATAGCGGAGCTCTCGCACGCGAAGCGCGCGCGGCGGAGCACCATGGGTAAGAAAATGAAGTAATCTACCCATCCGAGAAAATTTGGTAATCACGTGACCGTACACCTACCGCCCGCCCCCCTGCCCGAGAGACCATCCGTCCGCACCACGGGCATACCAATGTAAAATAACTCAATCAACAGGTATAGGTTATTTTGGCGGGAAATCGCATAGCCACCGGCGTCTTGTAAAGCAGAGACAACAAAAGAGTCAATAAAGACGAAAACGGAAAGCGGAAATTGTTTCTGTATCCGTGTTGTCTAAAGTATTAAGCTTAGATAAATTGTCATGTCCACAAATTTGGAATATAGAGCAAGAGAAAGACAGAGAAAAAGAGAAAGTGGGTGGCAGGCCAGCGAAGCTCAACGAGGAAAAGGGCGACAGGGATTTAGAGCGAGAGATAAAAAACAAAGGAGACATTTTTTTGTTGGAAGAACAACATGAAAATTTTGTAGCGGCGGTGACAAAATGAGAAATGCTAGCGGCCACCAATGCAAGGTGAAAATGAGCGGCAGTGAAAAAAAGTGAACGAGAACGTTGTTTTCACCGTTTTCCGACGTTGCATGCCTTCGCCGCTTAGCATTACACGATTTTATATTTTGTTTGAACAAACTATCAATATTATCGAGAGCTTCGCTTTTAGCCCTGGCTAAATCTACATGTTAGGAATTACACACAGAGAATCTTGTCAAATTAACGGATTTTCACTCATTTATAGTTATAATCATTATGCGAAGTTAGTAGACATACTTCAGCCCAAAACTAATGTATGAGAAAAGATAAGGGAGTATGTTCAAATGCAAGGGCCAAAGGCGAATGAACCAACAACAACAACAATAAGCTTTATTTGCATGACTATATCAAAGTATTACAGTATTGCAAAAGCTACTTGAATTTAATTATTGATTCCTTTTTAAATTAATTATTTAAAATAACTTTAAACATAAAAATCATTACTTATTTTCAACCATCAGTAGGATTTATTTAATTATTCCGGAGAATTCATTTGATGTGATAATAAGTTCTCATGTGACTGTAGTCGTAGAAACGGTATTTTAGGTTCTAGTTTAGAGAAAAACATCTCTCTTACCGAAGGAAAACTTGGACAATCTAACTGAGTTTCATCGTCAATTGTGTTACAATTGCAGAGACTGCACAGCCTTTCATCACGTGGTATATTTTCGTATTTACCTGTCTCAATCCTAAGTTTGTGACTACTTATTCTCAGTTTTACGAAATAGTGTTTTCCTACAAGGGTTCTTTCTTGTTAGATCTAGGTAGGCAGGGGGGTTATAATTCGTTTTGATTTTGTAGAACCAGAACGTTGGCATTTTATGGTATGGTGCATATTTTTAAACATGAATTATAGGTTGACATTATTATCATTTTAATATTCATATTTTAGCTATGGATTTTTACTCCTTAACGAGATGTGTGATGTCGATTTGCTCAATAATAAGCTGATGATTACACACAGCAACTACCTGTCGCAACTACGACGCCTAACTACGGAGTCTGACATCAGCTCAAGCAACCCTCTAGCTACGGAGTGGACATGGTACTGGCAGGACGAAAACGGATTCTGGAGGATGTATGACCAAGACCACACTGTGAGTAAATAGTGGGAGAAATCATGATACCTTAAATCCTCTATTAAGCCCCCCCCCCCTGAAATAAGCCCCCTCCCTCAAATAAGCCCCCCCTTTCAGGAGAAGGAAATTAATAAGCTCCAACTTCCCTCCTGTAATTATTCTTCACCAATAAATGATAGACTATTAATCAATTACGACTGTTAAACTTCATGTGGACTGATCCGAGATGGTATATTTATCAACTCCTGGAAGTTTGGATTTGATTCTGATCCGCGGCTGCATGACCTCCAACCTTCCTTTACTTGAGCTTTTCCACTTTGTATTCTAATTCTTCATGGAGAACTGATACCATCGTCTTTTCTAAAGTAAATAATTCCCCCCTCTCAAATAAGCCCCCGTCTCTATAAAGCCCCCCTCAAGTGGGCTTGAAATAAATAAGCCCCTAGGGAGCTTAATGGAGAATTTACGGTAACTCACCTGTAAGTAGCCTTACAGTCCCTCAAGGCCGAAGTGGTGCGAGGGGTGAGGGGCGGTTAGGGCCCACCTTGGGTTGTTTCTGTGTAAAGGTTCTGCGAGAATTGAAGGTTTAATTGACGGCTTGTGGTGGGCTCCGAAAGGTGATTAATAATAATAATGCTAAATAATTATTTATCCAACCCCCTTATGGGGCTTTTCAGGGATATGTTAAACAATAATTCAAATAGAACATAATATGTTTAAGAATCCCAACTGGCCGGAGGCAAACCAGTTGGCTATTTTACAAGCGTGGTTGAGGATTTGAACTCCGGACTACCAAGAACAAATCCAGCTAGCGTCAGGGCGGGACTTGAACTCGGGACTTCCGGATTACAAGTCCAGCGCTCTCACTGCTCGGCCACGCTTCCTCCACGATATGGAGGCAATATTATGGGATATGGAACGTTTCTCTAGGGGATCTGTGAAGTATACATCCAGGACGACCCTAGCGCGGGAAGTCTGGAGTCATGTGACTTGACGAAGTTGCGTTTTAGATTGTAGCGGTGAGATAAGTAGTGCTCGTGTTTACTAGACTATATGGCCTCGGTGGCCCGTTAGAAAAGCTGTTATCTGTAATGTCATTCAATTCGTTTGGGGAAATGAAGAAAGGAAATCTCTTGTCCCACGGTAGACAAAAAAGGGAGAAACCTTTTGTACGTCAACGGATGAAGTTGTTGCATACTGATTGTGTCAACTCTTTCAGTGAAATAGGAAACTGAAACATGATTGATTTAGTTTAAAAGCATTGAAAAGAAAATGGAAACACCGTGTGAGAGGTTTCATTTATATGGTCACGTGCCCGATAGGATAAAAAGTATGTCGTCAGAGTTTTCCATGGGGGTGAAGTCTTTACTTTGACATCGTATATGACTGTAGTCTTAGAGTAATCGGGCAGAACCCCCGATTAAGAGTTGGACTTGACTGGTATATTAGGCCACAACACAACAAACATTCCAAGTAATATATGGAGTGCGCTTTTTAATTTGGTACATCAGCAAAATCCTGTATAGAGTAGTGTATGGTATCTTGTCTCGACAAGTAACCTTGTTATTCATAGGGAAAAGATCTTCAAGAATCCATAGAAAAAGCCTTCTTGAACAAGAAAAGCGATTCCAAGTTTCGGATTGCAGACCAGGATTACATTTTAAGTTTTAACCCATCAAGTGACATGAGCCAGACAAACGTCAAGTACGGTACGACGAAAAAAGTGAGGAGGAGGCCTGGAAAATTTGTGTCTAAGGATGACATTTCTCAGCTTAAAAGGTATTTGTGTTGTAGAATTAATTAATGGCAGGAATTTTATCCCTTGCCACCGATATGATGGGCCAGTTTCTTTATATCAAAATGATTAGCATAAAATCTCACATCTTCTTTTCACTGTGAAATTAAGGTGACCAAAAGAAATGTTTGGTGAAGCTCTGTTTTTAAGATAAAAACTAGGTACCGAGCAAGACAATGATTTATGTAAAATTTGACCACAATTGTGGTCGTTCATTTGCATTATAATCAGTCACAAAAAGATGTCACATGATGGGCCATGATGTGATGTCTAATCTGTTGGAAGCTGGTCATTGATACCTGAAGCGTGTTTCGTGAAAATTACCTCAATGTGCTTTTACTGTTTAGGTAAATGGTGTATACCTCTTTGGAGCCCACAGTCAGCCCCCGTGGGCTAATCTGATGGATCTATAGAGGAAAACGTATGATGTAAGCATTTAAGTGAAACATCGGGTAATAATTCTTTCACAGAAAACAATCAGTTGATCATTTACGTGCTATAAATTCACTGAATTATGCGTTGGAACATTTTTAGGACAATAAAACTGGAAAACTATGTGCCACTGCATTGGGGTAGTGTAAAATGAAGACTGTGGACTATCGTTTTTAGGGCTAGAAAACAATGGGACTATTGTTGTCAACAGGGGTCTTTTTTGCATGAGCATGCGCGACCGCTGACTTGACAAAGAGCACGAGACCAGTGACAGCGACCGTGGTGCATAGTCATAGGAGCCAAATTGTTCACTTCGAAGGCTTGCTTGAGGTTAAAATGGTAGCAGGAACTTGGGAAAGACCTTCGTTGTACAAAATAAGTAAAGATCTGGTGATTTAAAGTGAAGACTGATGCGCTGAACGAGGTGAAAGAGCAAGTTTATCAAGGATGTCTGACACGAACATGGCTGCTTGTTGTTGTTTGGCGCTCGACTCGTGTCTTGATTCCCCTTTAACAACCGCAGAGTTTGGCATAGAATGCATTGCTGTGGCGTAGCTATTGAGCAAAATGTTCTTTATTTAGTGTTTGTCTATAAATCGGATGTAAATTAGTTTCTCGATGCCGTAGAGGATTTCTGTCAACAATTTGTTGAGAGCTGATTTAGCCATATTTCGGGAGTGGATTAATTATGATCCGCGGGCGACTACCACGCCGTTATCAGTTGGAATAGAAAGTTGTTCCTTTAAGTATTTTAGCAACACAAAGTTTGTTTATCGGAAAATTGTAGAACTTCTTGTTTTTGCGTGGACTGACGTTGTAACGCATCTTTTAAAGGAATTTGCTTTTAGCCAGAACTTAAGTGCTCTAATAATTTTTAACTTTTGGTCGGCATCACTTGTTTACTATACGTCTTGGGAAACCTAACCGTTTGTTTCATCAAAATCAGTCACAAGATTCGACTTTAATTTCGGTCCTATTGAATGCAGGTTTGACTGCGTCTCATTGATATTAATTTTTTTTTTGAGACATACAGAGTGACTACCACCAACATCTCACCAGGTGACTAATCTACGTCTCGTGTGCTCTTAGTTTTGTAGCTTTAAAGTGCTGGGAAAATTGTAGAACATATATTAATTCAATGCTGAACACCGGCTTTTGCGCACTTCAAGCCCACTCGCTGAAATTTGCTTCTTTTTCTTTTTAATATTTCTGTTCCTTTCTCATTTCAAAACAAAGAAAATTGAAAGTGTTTACTTGCATCAACAAACGTTTCGGCACTTTGTTTAGACTTTGATGAAGTCAGCGCAATCCTACAGGCACTACATATACGTGCGCGTTTGTCCAGGTCAAGTGGGGAGATGAAATTTGATAGTAGCTCATGTATGTTAACCCCGGTTTACTTCGCTTTTGTTAAGACCATGTAAGAGGTTTTTTGCAAACTACGCATTTTGTTAAATCACGAGCACATTCGCCAAGACCAACGGGCAAAACAATCGCGATGATAGCTTTGAGACGTGCCATTTTGATGAAGGCAGACCCTGGGGTGAGCCTCCATGCACATCGCTTGTTCAGCGGTCGCGCATGCTCATGCAGAAAAGAACCCTGTTATTGTTGTTAAGGTTATCATTTGCATAGTGAACTAGTCCGCAGTTTGCGTTTTACAATGACCGCACTGCATTACCATCTTTTTCATTAGGTCTCAGAACGCTGCGAGTATCCAGCAAAGGAGAAACACAAGAGCCACTAATACGCCAAGTCATTGGTCTTCCATGCTATCCGAGAGGCAACATCAACGTGTTTTGTTATCAAGACTTTCTGAAGAATTTAACGAAGTGGAAAAACTCTTCAAAAAGTCTATCAAACGGAGTGTGGTAATTGTTGGAATTGAACGAGTGCAAAACCCTTTCATGTGGGAAAAGTACCAAAGGTACTACTGAACAAATACATTAAAAGTAAGGTATTAAATGGTACGTCACCAATAAACGTTTCCGTAGCTTATTACACCCTAGAGGTGTGAAGAAACTCTAATTGTCCCTAAAACACAATGAAAGACGATATCAAAACGTAAGGATCACGAGGGCTTAACTTGAGTGCCCCACCGAATTTCGCGAGGGTGTGTGAGGCACGATTTTCTAGTATGGGCTAATTCTTAGTGATAAATAGTGTTTTTCAATCAATACATCTCTATTTGAAGGGAGATGGGACAGTGGGGGCTTATTTAAAGGGCGCGAGCTTAATAGGTTATTAATGGTATTTAACTATCGTCTTTTTTTAAATACCTTCTTAAAAAATTTTCCCAAAATTACGATGTACTTAATAGTTAAGTTTTTTATATTTGTATATGCATAATTCACATTTTATCTTGTTTTGTATTTTTAGTTTGTCGAACGTTTTTAACATGAGCCTATGGCTCGGAAGATTGTGCAAACACTTCTTACGTCTTCGACATTTAATAAATTATTCTATTCTATTTTACCAGCATATACTGTAACTGTACCCATCTTAGTCTTATTTACTCGGATTGCTCGAGGGTTTTCTTCACTTCCACTTGTTTCTTACAGTAAGCTCCTTTCAAGCCCTCTCTTCCCCTTCACAAGAACACTATTGCAAAACACACATGCGCGACCTTCAGGATAGTTCTTTATTATTTTTATTATCAACATGACTCAATATTAAAGTGAATGATAGGATTTCAAGGCCAAAAACAAAAGTTGACTTTGATTACTGTATTTTATTCAGGAAAAAGGAAAACATGGCAGCAGCGAGGACTGGCTCTACCAAGGGATGGTTTGTTAACGAGAGGCAATTGTTTCATGGAACTGACCCTAAAATCGTAGAAGCTATATGTAAACAGAACTTTGACTGGCGTCTTCATGGGAAGAACGCAACTGTTTACGGAGAAGGAAGCTATTTTGCATTAAACTCCTCGTACAGCGATACTTACGCCAAGGAGGATACCAAAGGATCTAAGTTCATGTTCGTGGCCAAGGTCCTCGTTGGGTCTTACACTAAAGGCCATTCCAGTTATCGAAGGCCACCGTCAAAGGAGCCTTCGAACCCCGCAAGTGATCTGTACGATTCCTGTGTTGATGACAGGTCATGCCCAACCATTTTCGTCGTTTTTGATACTGATCAGTTCTACCCGGAGTACATAATCGAGTACACCACAGCTCGAGGCGGTCATCAGCAGCCTGCGGGACCCGCGAGACCTGTGGCAAGAGCACCAGCTCCAACGCCTAGACGCTCACCAGTTGCAAAGGGAGTAGCAGCTAAAGCGCATTACAACGTTAGCAGCCCATCCACAAGTCATCGGACGACCACAACCTTGACTGTGCGTTCGCGTGTTCAAGCACCATATTCAGGTGTATCTGGTACAGGCGGTTACACTTTCACATCCAGCACAACATCTGCAAATTGTTATCATTCACCCATAGCAGGAGTAAGCCCATATACCAGCGCATCAATCCAAAATCAGTCTCCTCCCACGACTTCAACTTCTACTTCATACGCGTACTCTGGCGCGTCAAGCAATCATTCGGTTTCACCTTCCTTATCTCGGTCATCCGGTCCAGCCTACAAGCCCAAAAAACACAAGGGTTCCTCTAAAAATAACAAATGTTTAGTTATGTGATTTATTCCATTGTTTTTGTTGATTTTGTTGCGTTGAAAGAAGAAGGAAGTTCTAAAAATGTCACAAATGTTAAATCGTAACACCCAAAACTGATGCTTCAGCGCAAGGTTGTAGACTAGGGAAATGTTTGGGCAGCTAATTAATAAGCTCATACACTATGAACCTTCTAAATTAGAAGAAGCATCTAAATTTTTCTCTGAGAAGATGATCCAGAAGGGACTTTGTTACATATTATCTTGAAAAGCAGTAGTTTATATTGTTATAAGGTTAAGGTACGAATCAGTTTAATTTTTTTGGTGACGAGAGGTCGGTCACACTTTAAGGTTCGGCTCCAAAGAAAATGAGTAATCGATCACAACTGTAAAATAGAGGGGTCAAAATAAATTCTCTTGCGGCGAAAAAGCCGCCTTGCAGGCCTAGGCCTTTCTAGCCTTTCTAGATGTGGCTGGGAATACGTTATTTAAATGCTAATGCATGATCAGCATCGAAATAGCTGGGATTAGTCTCTGCTCGCCGAGCTTTCTTTGAGTCCGCCGGGCAGTGAAGTTTCGAGCAAAACAAGAAAAAGAAACAAGTAAAAAAGAAAAAGTATCAGTTTCTCCAAGCACTTTTTCCACTACTACAAAATAGGCGCATTTATCTTTAAAAATGTACCCGGAGCGTCCCAACAGCTTTAAATCAGAGTTAACTGTACTGTTCGGCGTGAGCAGCAAAAAAAAATGTTTTTGCCTCTTTTTCTGGGCCACATCCATGAGAAGATGAATTTTTGTCTACTGGCGGAGGAGTCTCCCCTTATTTTGCTTGCTAATTGGTCTGCTGCAGAGGCTATCAGATGTATCAGTTGGAGTAAGTATTCAAGTACTTTCTTTTTTCCAAAACCTTTCAGTACTTTCATGGGTCAATCTCGCATCCATCGACTTGTTACGGTTATAGCTAGTGAATCTATTTGCCCTGTAAACCTATTTCCCATTAAGGTCCTTAACTTTATATTATATTAACCCCTCAGTTCTTTTTATTCTATTTTGCACTGTGTATTGTGTTAGACGTGGCTGCATCGCAGTTTGTTGGTCGCTCAATATCAGTGTTTTTTAACTGTTAACATTTTACTTTGTACTGTATATTTGTGTTGGACGTGGCTGGATTGCAGTTGTTGGTCGCTCAATATCAGTACTTTTTCTAACAATTTAACTATTAACCAATTTTATTTGTTTTTATACATACAACACTCTTGTATACACACATCCTCCCTCCCCACCTTACCCACTATTGTAGTGGAGACTTGGGAACCCTTTCATTAGGGATTCCATACCACACCTGTAATGGCCACAAAGGTTGCTAGAGGAACTACTGTTTTTTGTTTTTTGTTTTTGTTTTTGTTTGTTTTTTTTTTTTTACAAAAACAGCAAAGCCTTCATTTGTTGATAATATCCTGTTGTAGGGAAGAGATCTTCAGCTTCTTATAGAGCAGACCTTCTTGGACGGAAGCAAGCAAATGAAATTCAAAACTGCACAGCATGAATACAACTTATTCTTTTATTCAAGTTCTTCTTTTACTCAAGTTAACTTGAAAACTGGCACCAAACGAGCGGTGAAAAGAAGACCCCAGGAGTATGTGTCTCTTGAAGAAATCCAAGACCTGAAGTGGTAAGTTTTCAACATAATCTTCATTGGTATACCGTTGTCGTGGAAAAAAACTGCTGTTACTGGAAGTGTGAAAGTTTGCAAAACATGTTTCTGAGAATTTAGTTTCTAAGGTTTACTTTCAAGTGAGTAATATTTGCTTTTGCTACAGTATGTTTGACTACAGAGGTCACGCATATCACAGTTAAAGTGTTTCGATACAGTTTTTCGGAGATCATACCAAAACTTAGAATTAAGTTGCACTTTGACAGGTAGTGAGAAAACAGATTAGTTGTCAGGATCGCAAGAAAGAAAATACACTAAAATTTCCTAGCATCGAAAAATGATATTAAGCAGCCTTCTGACGCTACTTTTAAGATTAATGTTAGTCATTTAGAACTGTTTTATCAAACATTTTATCACAGGTATTGAAAATATAAGTTTTTGGAATATACTTCCATTTTATTTGAATTCAAACATACAGACAACCTCGTCCCCAAGGCTTTTCCCTTAAAAAAATGGATGTGGCCACCCATTTTTTAAGGGAAAAGCCCTGGGGACGAGGTTGACATACAGAATTTTTTACTTCTCATCGAGGTTATTTGCTAAACACCACACTTAAAGTTTCTGGTGTCGGATTTTCAGTAGCAGGTCTAGATCACGCAAAATTCAGATTTTATCGATTTCAAAGTTTTTTGTCTATTGTTGTCATAGTGACATCGATTTTACTAAAAACTACATTTCGACAAACTTCAATTCATAACCAATCACTGGTGAAAATTTTGTAGCGGTCGGACAAGGATAAAATCACTTTTAAGGTGATTGAATAACATCGGTATGGTCTCCAAAAACTTTATCGAAATACCTTAATAGAGTGGACCATGAAGGCGATCAAACATGTGCAGTTAGCTGTGCCTTTTCTAGTTTAACAGGAATGTTAAAGTGACGGTACTAGAATAAATATTTGTTTCTTTTGAAGGAGAAATGGTGATTCTTGTCTCAGAGAGCAAATACGCAAAAGCAGTGCAAAGTACAAATTTATTCCCAGCAACTGGTCCTCCGCCATGCCACCCAACTCACAGTATGAACGCGTTCCATTATTCTCTCATGAGGAGGAGTATAAAACTGTGGAGCAGTTGTTCAGATGTACTATGAACGACGGCTTTAGGATCCAGAACATTGAACGGGTACAGAACCCGTTTATGTGGGAGAAGTACTGCAGGTATATTGAATTTAAGTACCGTATTTGTTCGATTAAAGGGACACAGTCATCTGATGCACATGCGCAATAGATACCATTTCTTAGCGGAAATTAACATGTCACAAGACGCGCGTGAAACAAAAGCGTATCCGGAATACTCTACACAACCTTGTAGGGTTGAACTAGTTACAAGTCGAAATCGTGATTATAGGCCCTAAGCTATATCAGAGCACTCTTTTTTTATATGTATCATTAAGAATTCACCGATGGATTTTTCTAGGGAAAGCCAAACATCGACGAATACTTCCGATATTGAACATCGGTAGAGGAGAGAAATTGCAGTCTGAGTCATTGTCGAAAGTTCACGGTTAAGAAAGTTTGATTTTCCAAATATATGTAACCTTTTCCATCGATTTTCCAAATATATATCACGATTATTAATTTTTCTCGCCGATGTCACTGATTCATTTCTCTTGTTACTTTGGTAAACGAAGGCGATTTCTCCCGCCCGGCACCTACGCGTTTCTCACCTCTTCTGTTCATCTTCCTTTGAATACTGTTTTTTAACCAAATATGATGAAATAATGTAATAGGATGATTGAAAGTTCCCTAAAGAAGAGGTTTTCAGTAAAAGATCGAAGATCGAATGAAACACTAGACAGGATTGAAGCGGTTTCAAGATGTATCCGACGCGAAGATTTGTTTTCGGGTTGAGGTAAACGCTTTTCAAACTGCTGGCAAAAGTAGTGTCCAGGTCAGCCCTCTCCCATAGCTCACAGTGTCCATTTAAACGCCGCCCTCGAACAGACGCAGCAGATGGAAGCAAAATCACCAATAAACGCCGCACTTAGTCAGAAAAATGCGGCGTTTATTCGAGGATGATAAGAAGGACCTCGGTAAAACTTGGTAATTTACACCATCGAGATATTTACGATTCTATCTTAGCAAAGTAAGAGAGACATTAGAAGCTTTAAATTGCATAATATTTACAAACGATCTATAATAACTGTTCGACAGTGATTTAAAAAAAGTGACTTCGAAATGAACTCCGCCCTTGAATAAACGCCACATACACCGAATGCAAATATGGTGGACCTTTCGGCCGTCCCAGGTCTAGTTGCGCGAAAGCGAGGCTAGTGAGGCCTCAAAAGGTTTGTTTTTCCTGGGCGTCTTAGCCCCCCTTTGATGGAAATATTTAAAATAATCACCTACTCCGAAGAATAGCCCCACCCCACCCCTCCTCGCCATCTTCTCTTCCTTTTATCCCCTCCCTGTCAAGTTGAAGTGGACTGTGATCCAGAAAAACGGATCAGTGACGATTCAAGCTCTGAAAACTAATCAAGGAACCAAATTGAAACACTTTAAAAGCCCAGGTTCAGTTTATTTCATGCGATATTTTTTTATTTAATGGGATAATAAACAAAACGTTTAGGGCACGACTTCCAGTAAGCAGTATTTAAAATAATCGCCTCCCTCGAATAATCGCCCCCTTTTGATGCGAAAGAAGAAATAATCGCCCCCGGTTATTATTCGAGGAAATACGGTAAAACACTTTTAACATAGTACCAAACTTTTTTAAGGAAAAAAGAAAACATGATGGCAGTGGCTAAGGGTAACCAGCAAGCAGTCAACGAGAGGCAATTATTTCACGGAACCAGCCCAGATGCTGTGGAAGCCATCTGCAAACAAAACTTCGACTGGCGTTTAAACGGAAAGAATGCCACCAAGTACGGTGAGGGAAGCTACTTCGCAGTAAATGCCTCTTTCAGCCACGTCTATGCCAAGAAAAGTTCAAGCTCTGATCTGTTTATGTTTTTAGCCAAGGTTCTTGTGGGTTCCTATACCACTGGCCTTTCCAGTTATCGAAGACCACCGTTAAAGAATCCCTCGGATCCTGCAAGTGATTTGTACGACTCGTGTGTTGACAACCAAGCTAAGCCAAAAATTTTCGTCGTCTTTGACACCGACCAGTTCTACCCCGAGTACATCATTCAGTATGTTTCAACAGCGTCTCACACAGCTTCTGCCCTTGGCTATGCCTTATCACAACCAGGCATTCCTAAGAACCTGCCGGTAAGGGCAAGGCCAGGAGCAAAGCCAAATGGTAATAGTGCTTACTATGCCCCGCAAACACCAAACCTTCCCAGCTCCCAACCACTAAAGGGCATTCTGAAGTACCCGACAAGATCGAGTGTTTCTGTAACGTCTAGTCTAAACGTAACAGACACGCGTAATAGTTATTCCCAAAGCACGACTAGGCCGTCACTGAGGCCAACTTATGTTGCTTCAGCAGTCAATTCGAGTGTTACTGTAACGTCTAGTCCAAACGTAACTGGCACAGGAAGTAGCTATTCTCTAAGCAAGACGAGTTCGTCACAGAGGCCAAGATATGTTGCACAGAGGCCAACCCATGTTTCTACAGCAGTCAATTCGAGTGTGCCTGTCTTAGGAAGTAGCAAGTACTCGACAGTATCGACCAATAACTCGCTAAGTACCTCTAGTACTTCAAGTACTTCTAGTACCTCAAGTTATACCGCAAGCAGTTCTTCTGCGCCAAATTTTTATCACAGAGTGGCTAGTTCAAGCCACATTACACCAATACCCCATGTTAGATCTGCCCTGCAGAGCGTTAGTCAAGCAAGTGCCTCAGATTCTTCTTTTTCAACCCCTTTCAACTCGAAAAGTTCAGTAACATTCCCGACACCCAAAAAGAAGAAAGACTGTCTAATTATGTAATGTAGTACGTAGTTAATGAAGGCTATATTAGCGTTATAATGGAAGATATAAGTTATAAACTCGTTTATTGTTTATCGCTCAATAGTTACTTTGTTATTGATCATTCGACTGCGAACTGCTGTCTTTCATGAAGTCAAGGTGTCCATTTACTGATCGGTACCATTATTGGTGGGTTTCGATCCGAAGCATTGTTGGCTTTGTTAGTATAAGAAACAAGAGAAACTGTTCCCTCATCGGTACGCTGTTTTTTAAATTTTGTACCAACAACAGCAACTTAACAACAACAACATAACTTTATTGCAAGAATGAACTTAATTAATTACACTGTCCCGCAGGTAGCAAAAGCTAATCTAGGCGGGACAGAAGAAGAACTGAGGGTTAGGGGTTAACTTTTGTTGTTTCAGGTCAGTTCTATGCTTAAAATAAGTAATTAATTATTGCCTTTGTCCATAAACAAAATGCTCCTCTAGTTTCTTTATAATATTTTATAAGGGAGCACTAACCGTTAATAATTATGATGTTTACATGCATAAAATTGCATTAAAATTTGAATCGATATTGGCTTAAGTTTTGAAAGTCTCAATTCATGTCTACCCTTGTCATCTGTAGCAACAGACGATAGAAAATATTTTCAAAGACTAAATAAAATCTTTAGAATAACACTGTACAATATACTATTTTTTTGGAGTTTAAAAATGCCAAGTTTCTTATTTAGCGCTGATTTTAGCCATAAATCTATAAATGTTTGGAAGGATTTGGTTCCTCAAAAAAGCTTTTCAATAATTATAAAATAGTTATTAAGCATTTGAAGTAAATGGAAAGAAATTCCAAAAAGCACATTTTGTTATAGTGATATTGTGATATAGAACCATTCGAAACAACTGAATTTATAAACCTACCTGAAGTTCGCAGAAAAAGCAGAACATGGAATCTGTTTGACTGACTTTCACTTGTCGGGGAGCTTGACCAAGTTTTTCCTTTAATAACTTGTCAGATTCTCTTACTAACAAGAATGTAATAACTTGGTCCTTGAAGTCAATTAGCAAAAACTAATTACGTGGACTGATTTGCGTTCATTAATGTCGACTTTTCATGCACAATAAATTTGACCTGTTCAAGCCAAAAATGCAGCCCGCCCATTTCCGTCTCTTTTCAAAATGTTCAAAGAACGTGAAGTGTACTAATTTTAACTTAGGTTCTTGCTTCCTGGCGAGCTAAGAGAAATTGAAAACACTGCTTATAGGGACAACAAAGAGTATTATGGTATTTTTATAATGCTATAAAATGACCCACATAAACTCACCTACTCATTCATTGTAGTCAACGAAGCCACTCTCTGCAAAAAAGTCGGAAAAATACTCATTCCTCATATATATACTTCAATGCACAGTTCCTCTGCCTCGTATCAAGATTGCTTTTTAGACTTTGTACGTCGGTCATTACCGGTATCGGAAAACGATTTCTTTGTTTTTTTTGTTATTTTTTTTTTTCATTTTTTCATGAATATCACGAGTGGCATATAGTTAACAGCTATTTTTTATGTAATTAGAATTACAAGACAAGGCAAATAATAAACCCTCGCTATGGTGATATAAGGCTAGGACTATTTTCTTTTGCTTGATATTAAAAAATATCTCAAATCATATTGGCTATTATCCATTTCTGTTTCTTCGTATTGTGGAGTGCGTGTATAATGAACTAATTCATTTATATAGCCTAGTTAGCTCGTTCAAAATGTTGCATTTGGTTATAATTATGATAATTTAAGGAGCTGCTTTTACGACTTTAATGCCTAAAAATCCGAAAGTCATATACCGGTCTTTTCAAGAAGCGACTTGACTTATCTGGATTATCAGTCATAAAACTGCAATCTTGTTGAGTTCTAGTAACCACCACTTCATAATTACTCTATTTGTCTGCCCGAGATGAAAAAAGGCACCAGTGAAATGTTTAGGCCGTTTTATTTTAACTGAGAAAGTAAATGCCTCGGATGCGGTGGCTGATATGGACAAAACAAGACACAAACGAGAAAACAGAAAACAAAGTCATAACAGAATAACAAAACCTTCAAAAACGAAACAAAAAAACTAAAGACAGAATAGCAAAACTTAACACCGAAACATATTACGGTGTTCCGTTAAAAATTCTTCTGGTGCTCTGTGATTGTAGCTTAAATCCCTGCGGGGAGGGTTACGTTAGGACTTTTTGGGTGGTGATGTGCCGCTGAGACCCTGGAACCCTTAGCCTATACCAGAGCTAGCTCAAGTGACTTTTGCTACCCTATACTAGACTTAACTCCCCAAATCCCCCCCTCCTAGAGTAGCTGTTTTCCAGTAGAGACTAATGAGGTCACTAGCACAGTCAAGCCAAAACAAAACCGATTTGATTTTCTTATACTTTTGAGTGGGAATTCCGGGTTTCCGTAGCCCAGTCTAAAATCTTCAGCCAGTCACTTTAAATGGAAAATGATACCCTCTTCTAGACCCAAACTATCTGATTTATATACCCTATCCCAGAGTAAACTGCTTGAAAACCATACCCTTCACAGCGGCACATACCTATATAGCCCATATATGGAAGTACCCCCGGGCCTAAATCACAGTATAACCGGGCTCAGTGTTGCTACTTCAGTATACGAGTACTGCAAAATTATAGTGTTTGTACGGGATAATCCTAACAGAATTTGTAGGAAATGCAGTGTCGCGCTTGACAAGTGGCCGGAATGTTTTATATTTCAGTTTGCCCGTTTTCATTTTTCAGAATGGGTCTACTTGTCTTCTTTCTGGTTTGTGGAGTAGTTCTGCTTGACTCTTGTACCGTTGGAAATGCAGATCATGGCCCCCTGCTGCCTATAAGAGAATCGTCGGATGTATTCCGAAGGGAAAACCACCACCGCCTTCAGTGCCGTATAACGTAGCATTTTGTCTTGCTTTAAAGGGTTTACGGAATATTTTGCATACTTTATAAGAGTGCCTACAAAAGCCATTAAATGCCACATGTTACCGCGAAGTATTTGACTTTTATCAAGCGCACAACCTGGAACGGATTTTTCTTACCCGAAAATCTGACTTTTGTCCGAAGCCACTTCCTTCCGATTTGTTGTAAATACAGTAGTCATTCTTTTCCAAGAAAACAAAGATTACTCGGGTTGTATAAAGTTGCAGTCAGCCCAATACCTTTTCCTTAAAGTCTACCGACGTTTTGCAGTTTGTTCTAAGAACGTGAAATGTTGGTATTAACTTGCTCTATAGAATGAGTCACTCAAACTCTTAATTGAGGCCATGTCCACACGATTCCGGATAATTTAAAACCGCACATTTTTTATCCAGATTCATGTGCACGGGGTCTTAAACTGCTCTTAGAGCTGTTTCAAAACAATGCGGTTTCGGTGACCCGATTCACAGGTTTCCGGACAGACGGCCCTGAGAGAGGGGTACTCCCTATGATGTCCTATATGGGGAGGCTCCGCCCGAAAGGGGTACCTTTTTCAGGCTTCAGGTATATGATAGAATAGGGATTTCACTAGTTAAAGTGTATAAAAAGGTAGGGAAATCTGTCCTTTGGGTCCTTGAAAAGGCCCAAAAGGGCTAACAGATGAATTTTATAGTCGAGAAAACGTTCTAGTTTTGTGACTGATTCCTATTTAAAACAGTGCAGTTACAGCAGTTAAAAGGGATGTAAAGTTCTAAACAAGGTTTGTGAAAGGGGTACCATTTGTCAATAGAAGTTATGCGAATGAGTAATTTCTTAGATATTGATTAAGGCTAAAAGGTCACTATGTTTCGACCTCTCCGAGGTCATTTTCGAGTGTGAGTAAAATATAAAATTAGCATAAATATATTGAAATAGTAAAATCAGGCAAAAATGTCACGAACGCTCAAATGGGATAAAATGGGTAAATATGTCAAAATAGGTGACAAAATATTCATGAAGTTAAAAGTTTAAAGAGACTTAAAAATACTACGGAAACAATTAAAAACAATTAATTTAAAAGTAATTAAAAACCGACCTAAACAAATAATTTTGCGCGGATGGAATCGCATTGTTTTTTTAGAGCTGGTTTCAGTTCTTTGATAAAAATCATTTCAAAAATAAGGCAATAAAACTTGCTCTGGCACCTTTTAGAAATTTTAAAACACTGCGCAATGTCATCCGTTGGTGAAGATGTCGGTACGTATAGCCGACATACCCTGCATCACACAGGTTATACTGAAAATTATACACAACGCATTGTTGATTCACAAGGGGTGGCTTGTTTTCCCTCACTTTGATTTCATCCTTTATTTTCCGACTCGTGTACACGGGGCTGATGTCTACATTGATCTTCCGGCTGAGGTCTCCTAGTTGTCTGCGCACTGAGTTCGCTGACTTCTGGTCTTTGAAATTAAGGCAGCAAGATTCTGATTGGGTCTTGTTTCTTAAGCTCTTGTTGTTGGGTAAGTGCATCCTTGGACACTTTTGACTCAATAAATTGACGGATGGTAGACTGCACAAGTTCGTCTGGGTAGCACAGACGGGAAAAGGTCACTTTGAGGTGTTCACACTCTTGCTGAAATAGATTCCATGTAGAAGAGAGCTGGAATGCCCGGTTAAGCATGGTGTTCAACAGTGACCGTTTATATTTATAACATAGCGCGCGTGCTTGCCCTATATAGGTCCTATTGAGCCGCTATGAACCAAATCTTTATTTCCGCACGCCCGTGCGTAAATAAGATGACGCGAACATTTTTTTTTACCTGACTGCAAAGTTGTCGTCTTTTAAGCTGCAATGCAGTTTTCCTTCTCTTTAAAATATGGAAGAAACCATCGAAGAACTGCTGAATTTTTCAATCGGCATTGACCTTTTACGTTCTGATCCAACAAGCACCAAAAATAAAGCCGAATTAAAAAAAACTCGCAAGTTGCCCGTTTCGCAAATTTGTCGAAAGAGCAGCTGCAGTAAATTTTGGCCGAGAGACATTCACTGGGAACAGAAAAGACACCAACTGGTCATTAATAACAATTAAAGGTAAAATTTCCGTTTTTATTGTTGTTTTAAAATTTGTTATGCACTTTTGTTATCACCGAACAATCCGACTAAATCAGGAAAATTTCTCTTGCAATAACACAGAGATGCCAACCTCTGGAGACCTAAAATCGGGTGACTGTTCTTTTCTTACTTCCCCCCCGGAAATTCAACGAGTCCCCCCCCCCCTCGGCTATCGCCTCGTGCAACTCTTACGCATCTTTCGTGCTCTCCAAACTTCCCGCGTGCATCCATAACTCGATATACGCACGCTAAAGCATGAACAAATTCTTGATTTTCATCCGCATGGCTATGATAATGTAACCAAAGTGTCCGAGGAGAGGTCGAGCAAAATTATTTGTTTAGGTCGGTTTTTAATTGTTTTTAATTGTTTCCGTAGTATTTTAAAGTCTCTTTAAACTTTAACTTCATGAACATTTTGTCACTTATTTTTACATATTTACATATTTTATCGCATTTCAGCGTTCGTGACATTTTTGCCTGATTTTACTATTTCAATATATTTATGCTAATTTTATATTTTACTCGCACTTGAAAATGACCTCGGAGAGGTCGAAACGTCGTGACCTTTTAGCGTTAAGTTTTATAGAGTGTTTTCACATGACGTCACGGTGGCCATATTGGTGTCCCAAAACAATGAAACGGCGGCCATGTTGGTGTCCCACACCAGTCCTGTGGGAATTAAACTCTTTTCTTATGCAAACTTTTTCTTTTGTTCCAATAAATTTGCATAGATGCTGACCACGTGAGTGAAAACACTCTATAACAAAAAAGAAGTTATGCGAAAGAGGTACCTTTTTCGAAAAAAAAAATGTTATGTAAAGGGCCGGGGTAAGGGTTTGAACCTCAGGGCGGAGCCTCCCCGTGTGAACGCTAATTTTTAAGGTTTTATTTTTTCAAAAGTATCCGGATTCGAGTGAATGTAGCCTGATATCTATAATGCGAAGCTGCCTCTGTTGCAACTACACTTGACAGATTCTCTTACCAACAAAGTACGTGATTCTCACTTGCTGCTAATCACTTAGCATGATATTGACCAATTCAAAGTCATTCTTTGTTCAAGCCAACAAAGCTGATTCCTATTGTAAGTTGCAGTCAACCCAATACCTTTTCTCTAAAGTCTACTGACTCTTTCCAGTTTGTTCTAAGAACGTGAAATGTGTTTAACATACTTACATTTTAGAAAGTTATGACTTCTAGGGCGTGCCCATTGTTCTACAAAATTGGCCACTCAGTCCCTTGATTGAAGTCTACGAAACTGCCTGGGCTGCGACTGTTATAGCCTGCGCGCAGACGAAATTAAACTCTGGTTAACTCCGTCTGCGAAACAGCGCCGAAATCCTTGTGTTCTGGACTTCCATCTGTGTACCCAGATTTGAGTACGCGCAACGATTGGCCAGTTAAAAAAGGCCTTTGTTTTGTTTGTCGTGATCGCCAATCAGGTTGAAGGGAAATTCGAAACGCACTTCCAGTAATTCGTTGATTCTGTTGGGGGTCCAGAACAAGGATCTCTGCGCTGCTTCTCAGACGGTACTAATCAGAGTTTAGTTATCGTCTGCACGCAGGCTACGACTATTATTGATTCAGTATCTTACTAACAAAGTACGTGATTCTCACTTACCGCTGACTTTTTAGGTCCTTAAAGTTAATGAGCAGAAATTATTTCCATTTGGACTGATTTGCGTTCCTTAATGTCCTCAGTTTCCATGAAAAAATCTTGACCAATTAGTCATTCCTTGTTCAAGCAAAAAAATAGGCTGATTCCTGTTGTAAGTTACAGGCCGCCCATTTCCTTTTCTTTCAATATGTTCTTAGAACGAGAAGTGCACTTAACGTGCTTTCATTTTAGGAAGTTCTTACTTCCTGGGCGTGCTAAGAGAAATTGAAAACAATGCTTATGCAAAAATTTGGAGGGACAACAAAGAGTATTATGGTATTTTTATTGTGCTATAAAATGAGCCACGTACTCACCAACTCATTGATTGTAATCACAAAGCGATTCTCATTTATCAACCGACAGAGAAGCTGTGATACGTAAGTACTCAGAAAGAAGAACTTTGTGAAAAAATATAATTATGTGGATCTTAATCTAATTCTGTAGTACGAAAAGTCCAGTAATAACTGTATACTCTCTATTATTGTGCGCGAAGTTTTACAATTTATTCCAGTTTTTTGTTCATGTTTTCTGACTGAAATTATGTTCGATTTTATGATAGAGACTTGTTCGCCTTTGAAAAAGCCAAAAGAAATACTCAAGTTCTTACATGCATACTACAGAGCACAGTTCTTCTACTTCGTATAATTGCCTTGTAGACAAAGAAAATTAGTAGAAATTATAATTTTAATAAGTTTTCTGAATTCAAACACATCAGTTATTTGAGACGTGGAATGTCAGGACCTGTCACCTACTTGGTTCTTGCTGGTGTGTTGGCATTCAGTGCCACGTCAGTGTTACTTAGCTATTTGTGACTTCCGTACGCAAACACGTTGCTTCGCAATACAGGTGGCAGAGAGTAGAGATTTAGACGTCTTAAAACTTGTGAAGAAGAAGAAACGAGTGTGGCCAGTGCTATACTTAAGTCTACCCGACACAAAAACAAATGGGCGGCTGGGATTATTGATAATTTGCAAAGAGCTCTTTTTTTTCTAAAGTTGCAACGTTACGAGACTTCAACGGCGACAGCAACGGGAACGTCAAAAAAAGCAATAAGTTTAATCAGCAAAATAACAACTCGGCACCTGCATTATATTTGTAAATTTCTTTGCCATTCCTGCACAACTACGACGTGAAATGACCAAATTGTAAGTTTACAGTTGACTTGAGAACGGGAACGGCAAGGCGATAAATTCTACTATCTCTGTCTGAACTCGCTACCACCTCTCTTTTCTCCAACTTAAAATCCCTTCTTTTAGGGTCGACATGCGATAATCGTAATAGGTTTAAAAGGACGCGAAATCTATTTTTCAGCGACGTTTACGTTTCCATGGACGTAGCCGATGTTGAATCGTAAGGTCCCTATTAATTATGATCTGCACAAAGTTCAGTCCTTGGAAGTTTCGTTAGTTCAAATGTGTGCCTTAAGCCTTACTGGCTGACGTGATTCTATCCGAGAAGTTGCCAAACCGTCAAAGGAAAGGTATTCAGCCAAAACATTTTACCAGAGTGTGTGAAAAGCTGTGAAATATGTCGTTTCATCGAGGAAAAGAATGAGAAGTTGGATTTTAATCCTCTCGATCGATGCTTCGGACAAAAGGTGCAGTGGTGTTGCTTTATGTGGCACTTGTCATTATGTATTTTTAATACTTTGATACTGTTACATTTAATGTTAGCAGTAAATAAGCTTGCTCTAAAGTGTATTGTAACTCTGTAATCAAAGAGAGTTTTTCATCTTCATACGCTCGTCTTGCTCTTTGAATATGCAGATTAAGAAAAATATTACACAAGGGTTTGAAATCGTCTCCAAACACGTGTGCTTCTCAACTCGTCTCATTGGGTTTCTAAACTGATCCACCTGACCAGAATGAGGCGTTCTGGTTGGGTGACTACATCATGAATAATTAATGAGTTGGAGAAATGCGTATCACAACTGGCATATCGTTCACGGTTCAGTGACGGCATCTTTTTTTTTATATACACAGCTATATTTCGAGAAAGGTTGTCGGAAAAAAGTGCACGCGACAATCCCAAAAGGTATTGTGGGTGTTTTCGAGTTCACTATTCTTCAAAGAAATTTGAAAGAATGGCACTAGAGGCCATGGACATACGTGCTAGAGGAAAGAAATAAAAGTAGGTTCGACAGCTACAGTGTCAAGAACAGTATATTATATTGATCATATGCCATTTTACCTGTCGGGATTGTCACGTGTACATTTTTCCGACAACCTTTCTGTAACTCTATAGCAGTGAATAATTAGAATCACAAGACACAGCAAATGTTAGCCGCTCACGTTTCACGGAAAACCCCTAGCGTACTATGGTGATGTAAGGCCAGGATTATTTTCTTTTGCTTGATATTAAATAATTACAAACAAATCTCAAATCATATCATATTAATAGATAGCAAATGCCTCGGATACGGTGGCTGATATGGACAAACGAGAACAGAAAACAGAGTCACAAAACCCATTACACTCAGAAACACAAAACCTCACAAAACAACCAAAAAAACTAAAAACAGAATCGCAGAACTTGACACCGAAAATACACTATGGTGTTTCCGTTAAAAATTATTCTGATGCTGTGTGAACGCAGTCTAAATTCCGGGGGGAGGTACTTTAGGAATTTTTAGGGGGGATGTGCTGCTGGGACCCTGGAACCTTTAGCCTTTACCAGATCTAATGAATTTGGCTACCCTATACAAGACTAAACTCCCCAAATCCCCCCCCCCCCCCACCATCCTAGAGTAGCTGTTTTACAGAAACTATTGAGGTCACTAACACAGTCCATCCAAAACAAAACCGATTTGATTTTTTTATATTTTTGAGTGGCAATTACCGGTTTCCCTAGTTTAGACTAAAATGTTCAACCAATTGATCAATTTAAATGGAAAATGATACCCTATTCTAGGGTCAGCACTCGTTAACATCCGTCGAAAGGCCCTTGGACACCTTATGAAGTTTCCACAAGGTAAATTAAAGTACACACAGCATCAACCCCAACCCAAAAAAGGAACCTAACCAGTTTCGAAACAGTGCTTAACCCTAATCAGTAAAGGAAGTGCTTAACCCTAATCAGTAAAGGTAGTGCTTAACCCTAATCTGTAAAACGCAGTGCTTATCCGGCTGATCCAAAACGATAAGGAATAATATATAGATTTAGCCAGGGCTAAAAGCGAAGCTCCTATTAACTCGAATTTATGATTTAAATCAAACAATAAACTTGTATTCCACAATTCAGTTAACTTTAGAACACATTCATGTGACTAATTTGAGGAAACGGTTAAGTGATTTTAGAGAACAGACAGTCAAAGCTAAGAATGAACTTAATCTTACATCGAGTTCATAGCCTTATATATGTAGACCCAAAAATAGCAATCATCTTCGATCACATTTAAGAGCGCGGACTCTTGATCACAGTAGATTAGGCCTGGAAAACAAATCAGGCGGAATTTTTTGCGTTCGACAAGTTTACTTTACAAAATCTTGCCAAAAAGTCTGGGGACGTGTAAACCAACCTTTTATCAGGGAGGGGCACCCAACGAGGATATAGTTCAAAACCACTTAACATAGCATTGTTGAAGGTATTTTAGTATTTAAATGGAAGATATAGGCATATTTTTATCCCCTAAAAACTTTTCATCTGTTCGGATTTCCTAGCTGAAAGTCTAGTGATCCGAAAATTATAGGGATCAAAGCTTACCTTCTCGAAAATTTCAGCCAGAAAAAGGCTCCCGAAAGTTCTAGGTGGCCTTTTTTAGGGTAAAAATACGTTAAAAATGGGTAATTATACCACTTTTTAGATGTTCGAAAATCCTAGGAGAGGCAGGCAAGCAAAAACTTTTACAACAACTGTTCCGAAAATTTTAGATCAAATCGTCTTCCGAACAATTCTTCCGAACAGATATTTTCCGAAAATTGCCGTTGGGTGCCCCTGTTTTATACTTTTTATACATCACATCTGAGGTGAAACAGTACCATGAGGCGCTGTTTTTATCATACAGACCTCGGACAGAATGCAGTATTTCACAATTTTGCAATACAATTTGCACTCGCTCAATATTCAGGACGATCGAAGCACGTGTGGGCTTTTAGCGAAACCGTTAAAAAATATCCAAAATCACCTATACCGCGAGCCAGTTCTCACTTTTGACAAGCGCCAAAGTCGACTGTTTAAATTATGATTAATAGAGTTATACGCTTCAACATAATAAAGAATTTATTAAGTTTATTTTTTATTTAATGTTTTTATAACGATGTGTAATCGTCAAAAGCGTTTGATACGAGCGGCATTTTGACTACTCCTTCATGCAAGCGATGTTCATGAGCGACTGAAAACAAACGGCACAGCGATAAAAATTGCAAAAGAGACTACCAACAATCAATAAAAGGACAATAATTCGGTGAAACATATACAGAGACAACAATTTTCATTCACGAACTCAAGACAAGTATTAAAGTGTCTCAGAAAATCCTTGTTTATGTTTTTCATTTCGTAAGCCGGCTTCCCGGTGTTTGCTTTTTCAAAGATGAACTCGAGGCAAGAAAATCGCTCAAAGCTTTCTTTTACAGCCAGAATTATAACGAAATATTCTTTGGAACGTTTTCTTTTTATTCGCGGTAAGAAAATAACTAAAGGCTTTTTAAAGTTTTATAAGCTTATAATCAAACCTGATACTCGGTCAGATCATTGTCTCAAATCTTACAATTAACAACGTGCACAAACTAAATAACCGCATAAACTACGCTCGACTTCATTAAATTAGATATAAAGAACAAACGTCAAATAAATAATTACTCAGGCTTACCATTCGAGATGCACTGAAAACTATCAAGTAAGGCCAGACTCGCTTCAGACTTTTCAACCCTCTCACGCATCAAGCAAGGTGAAAAAGGAAAACGATGCCATCCGAAATCAGATTTCCGACTTTAACAAGCGACGTATTTCTAAACCAAAAACCCAATAAACAAACTAGCCATGAATAACAGATGACTCTTGATAGCAGCTGAATTTCATTTTGTTCATTCAGTGGAAAAAGACAGTTAAAAACAACACAAGTTGACACAAAACTCTGTCAGCTTCAGCTGTCAAAGTAAACAGGTTTCAAGATGCTGCATAAATTTTCCGCATGAACTCACCTGTCAAATTTTGACCAATCACAGCATAAAAATTGGACGTAGAGCGAGACCAACGCGTGACCTTGGTGAGAAAAGTCAAAAAGCAACTGGCATGTATTCCCTGCCTGTAAAAACTTGCTGAATTTTAGCTTCCGAGGTCAGTTTGAAATCAAAATTTTAGTTGTCCGGCACATAAAAAACACAACATATTTCATATGAATTTAAAAAAATTAAACTTGAGCCTGCGATCATTTGAAAACTAGTAACTTGTCAGCGGATAACTTCAAAAAGATACTCAGCCTCAATGGGTCGACACCTGAGCCCGCGATACGGTTGGTGATACTGGTCAGCGGATACCCTGTTTTGACAGCTGTCAATTGATCACAACATTGATGTGCAATATATGTTTGCAATATCAGTCTTCCTGTGCTCCCAAACTAGGCAGAAAGTTTGAGGATTGAACACTGGTTAGCCTGTGGTGCGGACGTACGGACGGGCGGGCGGGCGGGCGGGCGGTGTACGGTCACGTGATTACCAAATTTTCTGGGATGGGTAGATTTACTTACCCATGGTGCTCCGCAGGCGGGCTTCGCCCGCCAGAGCTCCGCTACTACGTTGTGTACACTTCATAAGGTGTCCAAGGGCCTTTCGACAGATGTTAAAAAGTGCTGACCCTATTCTAGAACCAAACACTCTCACTTAAGGTGGCTGAACACAGTTTTGCGCGCGGTCAGCGGTAACTCGCGTGACGGCGCGTGTTTTAAATTAGACAAACAAACATGGCGCCGAAAAAGCAATGGTACACAGAAGACGATTTCTCAAAATCTACTCATTAAAATTTTGTAATATTTGGCAGAATTTTTACTTTTATGGTGTTTTAAATAATGAGAACTTTAAAATGGAATTTGAACAGACGATTTTTATGACACATTTAATAATTACAGTACAATTATATTATTGATTATCTAAAAACCCCTCTGTTAAAATTTGATCAAATAAGTTTCAAATGGTTATGATTAATTATAGTAAGCTATGTGCAAGTTTATAGGAAAATCTAATGAGTGAATTTTCTGTAAACTGAGCAAAAGTGAAATTTTAAGGTTGTATTCAATCGTTCATGTTGCCATGGAAACTACGAAAATGTCAAATTTTACCTGTCAATCAAAATCTTTCATCAGTATATTTTTCATATGCCAAGTTTCAGCTTGTGAGCTGCGACCCTTCTCTTGCTATAATTTGGCAAATGACATATACTCACAAACTGCCAAAACTGTGTTCAGCCACCTTAATATAAACCCTATCCCAGTGTAAAGTGCTTGAAAACCATACCCTTCACAGCGGCACATACCTATATAGCCCATATATGGGAGTACCCCCTGGGCCTAAATTACAGTATAACCGGGCTCAGTGTTGCTACTTCAGCATACGAGTACTGCAAAATTACAGTGTTTCAATGGGATGGTCTTAGAATTTGTAGGAACTGCAATTTCGCCCTTGACAAGTGACTGGAATGTTTTATATTTTTGCATGTTTTCATTTTTTAGAATGAGTCTACTTGTCTTCTTTATGGTTTGTGGAGTAGTTCTGCTTGGCTCTTGTACCAGCGGAAATGCAGAATGGCCTCCTGCTGCCTATAAGAGAATCGTCGAATGTATTCCGAAGGGAAAACCACCACCGCCTTCGGTGCCGTATAACGTAGCATTTTGTCTTGCTTTAAAGGTTTTACGGAATATTTTGCATACTTTATAAGAGTTTAATAAACGAAGCAGCCAGCTGAGGGACAAGGGGTCAATACTGAAAACGTCCCGGGGGTTTCCGGTTTCCCATAATTAGGGACTTTAAGATCCAACGACGCGACGGCGACGAGAACGTCGCTTAAAAAAGTGTATTTGCTTCGTTCAGTCTTTATAGGGATTATTCGTACCCAATTACTTTGTCAAATGTAGGCGAACCCTCATGAAGCTGAATTTCAAGGGACCATATCCAAGCTCAGAAAGAGAAATAAAATTTCGTCCTTGCTTGTTTACGTCCTCCATAAAACACGAGATTAGGCATTTTCACGTCGTAGTCGTGCAAAAACGGGAAAGAAATGCATGTACAAAAAAAGTGTGATGCACGTGCAAAGCTGTTGTTTTGCTTATAAAACCTATTGTTTTTTGACGTTCTCGTCGCCGTCCGCGTCGTTGGATCTTAAAGTCCCTAATATAAAAAGAACCGAGGATGCTTGTCGCCTCGCATAAGTGGGGTTAAAGCTTCGTATTTTCAATCTCACTTTTTTACGTGCTCGGGGAAAAACGTCAATATTTTTAGCCTTTAAAATCTCGTTTAGGGTTGAAAGCAAAGAAATGTATCGAAACATGAAGTCTATTTTTACTATTTTGGGTATCTGTCAGTGGTCAAAAATAACTTGAGCCGCGCCCAGAAAGGTTTTCTTTAGGCGTTTAATTAATAATTTCCGACGAGTATTCCCATTTGTTTCCTTTGGCAATCGTCCTTCAACCCCCTGCCACCCCCCCCCCCCCCCAACCACTTCTTCACAGGTAAAAATGCCCGCGTGGCTGAACGATTGCCTACGGCAGGTACTGAAGGAGATAACGTCACCACGGAAAGGAAAAAGAAGGGAAAGGAAAAGAGACAACAAACAAACAAAACAAAGAATTAAAGAAATGAATTTCCCTTTTATATAAGGCTTAATGTAACCAAAAGTATTAACGTTTTTATTTTCAAATCTAAACCAGATGGATTCCGAGTGCCTACTAAAGCCATTAAATGCCACATGTTACCGCGAAGTATTTGACTTTTATCAAGCGTACAACCTGGAACGGATTTTTCTTACCCGAAAATCTGACTTTTGTCCGAAGCCGCTTCCTTACGAGGAATTAAAGGAGCTTGTCCGCGAATCTGGTAAGTCATGATCATTTTAAAACTAACAGTGTGGTTTACCCACTAGAAACCTTTCCTGGATGTAGAATTCTACGCAACATGTAATTTAAACCGACTGGTTCCTTCTTGCCGGATCTCTGATGCTGATGACGTCCCTTGAAGTATTTTCAAAAACTCAACTGAATGCAAGGCTGGCAATACAGCAAAGGGCTGATTTCTTTGGCGCCAATATTTCCGAGAGTGGTTTACGCTTTCCGGAAGTGGGAAAGGGCACACTCCCATGTTTTTTTCTTTTAGAAAGTCATGTAGTTATGTACGGCACCTAAGGAATATGGTTTTCGAGCCCTTGAATCAAAAATAGTGTGTTGATTTTATTTACGTGTTGAGGTCAGAAATGGGAAAAGGGTTTTAAGATCCTCTCCTTTATCAAGCTCACATTCAAGTGGTTCTTAGCTTGAACTTAAAGCTATTTATTAAGTTTTTAACTGAATAAATTATATACTTCTTAGTACTCTTTGACCGGCTGACTCATCTCTATATGTAAATTGGCTTTCTTTTTTAAATAGGTATCATGGAGAAAGAACATCTAACTAGTATTGGTAAGCATGCATGCAAAGCCAAATAAGCGCATTTGGAATGTTGGCCAGGAATAGCACTGCTAATGCGGCTTGTAAGACATTTGCTTGCAATTGAGCACATGGTTTTTTATTACTTAACCAGGATTGTGGTAGACTGCGAGCAGTCTCTTATTTTCCTTTGAGTCACGATAGATGGCGAGCATGGTAAATCGCAAACACGCTCGAGGAACGACGGCGAAGCCTGAGCGAAGATTTTTCCATTCCATTTTCCCTCTCTCTGACCCAATATATCTTTCCTCCTTTTTACCGTTCATGTGCATAAGAGTTTGAGGGTAGAAGGAAGACCGCTTACGGTCTGGTTGCGGTCCAGCTGAACTTTATTAAGTATCGGTTTTGCCTCGAGGATTAAACGCTTGCATATTCATGTCTCAGGGATTTTCTTTTTTCTACCTTTAGAGAACGATACCTACGTGAAGTGCGCTGGTACGGTGGAGAACATTTGTGTTAAGGTGGCCGTTACAAACTTGCATGAGGGCAAAAATGTCCTGGAAATATTCCTTAGCTATATCAACTGCTACGATAAGGAGACAAAGACATGCTCCTTTCGTATTGCTCGTAATATCAACGATGTCATACAGACCTTTAAAAAACATATTTACGCACATCATGGCCTGCTCGCCAGGATGCTGAAAAAGATCATTCCCGGCCGCTGCTGAGTACATCGAAAACATCCTGTTAAACATATAATCGAATACCTTTCTAGAAAGGATATTGGATAAATTCAAGCTAATTCAAGGTTGATAATGGTTAATCAGGTTATGTCAAAAATAGTTCCTCATAAGTTGACAATCTAAAGCCAGTTTACTGCTGTAACTCGTTACATGAACAAGTTCTTTTAAAGGAGCTGTGTCGAGAAATTTATCAAAATTAAAGCACTTGGAACAGCTGCCAAATTAAGTGAAACATGAAAATAATAAATAAATTTTATCACTTGTTTATCCCCTGAAATATCACGTGACAGTGCTTTTATCCCATCAACCCTAAAGCGAGCGCAAAGATGGCGGGTACAGTGAATAAGGTCCAAACTTCCTAATGAAACACGTTCATGTCTTAACTCACCATAGATACCTTTTTTTTTGTTTGCAACGTGCCTTCTTCTACGCTCAAAACAAAAACCAACACCACCAAATATGGGATTCACATAATTATTAACTTATATTTAATAACTGTCTCCAAAAGAAGTTTTGGGTTTTGAAGGTTGGTGGCGGGGTTGAGTGAAGTGCAAGTGATGCAGAAACACAGCTTGACGCACCAAAGTACGAGTTTGAACTTTCAAGTTTTGATAAGGACCAGTAAGCGAATATCCATCGATATTTCTGTAAAGGGCACCTTTTTTAAAATTACTGAGTAAACTTGCCAAGTTTTCAAGTGATATGTCTGAAGCTAGCGAAGAGGAGGCGCAAACGTACCCCTCATAATAGAAATATCTGTAAATTTTCGCGACTTTTCTAAGCTATCAGTCGTTAGTTCCCAACAAAATCACTCTCCAAATTAATAACTTTACTGACTTTAACGCGTTCTTTCCAGTGGTCTTGACCGACAAAGTTGACAAAGAATGTGGACACGGAAGGGTCTATTATCGTCCTTACTTATAACTGGTCCTTTCCGAACTTTTAACGTACATTCAACTCGAGCTTAAATTGGCCCATTTTAAAACTATTTACAAATGCATTTTAACATGCCCTATACATGGTAACTTAATCCAGATAACTTTTTAAATCTACCGTGACTAAACGCGATGTTACGCAGAATTAACGTTTTCTAACGACGATTTTCTGCGCAATATAGCGTTGCAACACTGTTGCGATATTAACTCTAATTGTGACAACATTGTTCCAAAATTGTTACCCAATTATGGTCACTTGTAACATTGCCTTAAAGGCTTGGTTACGACTGCAGCGGGTGCAATTGACCAATAAAATAGAGAGCTTTAACAACCACGTCGATGAGTTCAGCGAGAACGTCCGCAAAAGCCAGGCACACTCTTTGGTACATTTCTTTGACGTCAGCTACAACGAGAAACGTGCTAATGCGATGCAATAGTGAGTTTTCAAAATGTTCGTTGCGAAATATGCTTATATGTGCGATTTGCGATTAAAAGGAGAAGCAATAGCGAACTACCTTCTTTGTTTAATTTGCCAGCTACATCATATTAATGAGTATCCGAGTGCGTTCAAGGCAACCAATTTTTGATGCGCTGTCATAGCGTCCACGCAAAATAACGCGCGATATGACAGATCTACAAACTTTGTTGAACTAGAAGTAAATATCCCGAGAACAATAGGCATTCTGCGCGATGGGACGTTAAAACACGTGCACAACAGCGACAAGTTTATTCCTTCTCTTTTTAAAGTACAATACAGCGGTAAAGAGTTTAACTTCAAGAAAATTCGCCTACAGGACAAACTGAGGAGGAATAAACATAAATTTTGAGAGAATGGAAGTTCATTGTGGCGTTTTCAGTGCCGGCATCTTCGTTGTGGTTGATAAAGGTCTCAAACTGTTACCTGTGAGTGTCGAGGTTTTGGAACAGGTGCTCCTTGCTTAATGCAGGCTGCTAATAGCTGCCTTGAGATGTGGAGTATTCGATTATGTACTCCGGAAAGAACTGATCTTTATCAAAAATGACGAAAATGGTAGGACATGACATATCATTAACACACGAATCGTACAGATCACTTGCTGGGTTCGAAGGCTCCTTTGACGGTGGCCTTCGATAACTAGACTGGCCAGTAGTGTAAGACCCAACGAGGACCTTGGCCACGAACATGAACTTAGACCCTTTAAAATCTTCCTTGGCGTAATTATTGCTGTAGGAAGAGTTTAATGCAAAATAGCTTCCCTCTCCGTAAACAGTTGCGTTCTTCCCATGAAGACGCCAGTCAAAGTTCTGTTTACAAATAGCTTCCACATTTTCAGAGCTGGTTCCATGAAACAATTGCCTCTCGTTTACGAACCTTCCCTGGTGGGAACCAGACTTCGCAGCTTCCATGTTTTCCTTTTTTCTAAATAAAATACAAACATTTGAATAGACCTTAATTTCGTGTCCACAAATTTCAAATCCAAGAGGGCTAAGGGAGCATGCCGATGACCTAAATGCCAAACTCGCTAGCGAGCTATCTCTTCAGTCAAATTCACTCCCATTTACCTGTTACGTACCCAAGAGGACAGGCGCGTGAAATGCCTCAAGCAACCCTTGTAAATAGGACAGAGTATCCTTAAAAGAAAGATGTTCTGTTTTAAAAATATAACTAGAAATACGTTATCACAAAAACCTTGTGAAGCTGTTAAGGATCAGCATTAAGACTAAAGGGAAACAAGCTAAAGGGAAAAACATGATTAAAGAACAAAACAAAAAATAAACACAAAAAAAGATTAACAACAAAGCATGAATTCAAAGGTACAGATTTCATTTAAAGAGGAGCAAGGTTTTGACGATAAAAAGCCGAACTGAAACGCACTTCGGACAAACAAACATATCCCGCGACCAAGTAACCCGTTATTAGATCGTCTGCCTGCGAAGTGAGACGCACTGAAAAATGTTCTTTTACCTCGATTTTCGCTTGAAATTTATTTATTTTAAGCGACTGGCCCAAATTGCTTCATTGTTCTCTGTACATACTTTTGCCGTCGAAAGTCATCACCAAAGGCATTTCTTAATCGCCAAAACGGCCGCAAAAAAGTTAAAAAAAACATCGACCAAGTTTCTCGCTTGACGAGGTCATTACATTGCGGACACCAAGACATATATTCAAAGAAATATAAATGGGCCGCACGCGTTTGCAGGCCGCTATGATCCAGGGCGGATAAAGGTTGGGCGGTGAAACGAGCGCGTCCGAGCAAAAAGGTGTGATGCAGTGGACTGGGACTCTGCTTAGAAATGTCGCTTGTTTTCGACCGGTCAGGGCTTGCGATGTGGTTTGTCCTTTAGGCACTGCCGCTGTCACTGAATTATGGCGGCTTGATTTGTTTTCTTGCACTTCTTCCTAGTTCCTTTGTGCTGGTGCGCTGTCTCCGAGAGGCAAATGTTGCTATTTTTTGCGGGAGGTTTAGTTGGAGTAGACAAACATCTCTTTCAAAGGGTTTCTCTTATTACTTCCATGACTCTACCACTGAATTATATTTTCGTTCTACTACTCGCCAATGTCGATGTTATTCCAAAACAAAAACAACTAAGTACTGTCTAAAACACCAAGGATCTCATCCATGTCATCCATGGCAAAACTAAAAGACACCAGATCGTGTTTCATAACTAGATGACGTGTATTTTCTAAATGCGTGCAGCTCGTGAAAGGTGAAATTATGGTAATTTCAATCAACATTATCCTTCTTTTTAATTTTGAAAAAAACATCTCATACGTCTTTCTGTTTCTTCGAAATTTCAAAATTAGTTTCTCCTCAGTTTTTACTGTTTACCTTACTTTGTTTTAGAGGGAAAAACGGAGAAAAAACCTTACAACTAACCTCAGCAAATTTTGTTTACATGCGGTTGCCGGATTTGCAACTCATTGCGCGAATCGCCATGGCGCGTTGCACCCGAGAAGCAAAGTTTGAAGCAATACAACGCCACTATATCAAAATATATCAATGTAATCTTTTGTTATGTTATATAAAATTTATCCCCCTTTAACATATGTAAAAATTAAGGTTAAGAAGTGTTAAGCTTTTGCAAACGAAACGGCGAAAGACGAATAGGTGATATTTAGTGGAAGGAGGAGGTATTCAACACTTTTAAATTAAACTCAAATTTTGGCATTATACGACCAACAAGTTTGACCTATAGGCATACAGACACAAACATATGAAACTGTTTATTGATATTGTTATGAAACGAATTTATCTATTTAATACTGTAGCCTGAAATTACAGAAAGAAAATAGGATTTCCGGTTTGCAAAAAGGAAAATTTCGCCGGCATTCAAGCGCACCGGAAGCGCGGAAAGAGCGCTCGTGCCAGTCCTACTCCGCATCACACATTGAATGAAGAGCGGAGCGCTCGTTTCACCGCCCAACTTTTATCCGCCCTGCTATGATCTGTAGGCGATCTTCGGAGTGCCCGCACCGCAACATTATAAATCTCGCTTTCGCGAGGGTGCCTGCGGAGCCTCGCTTCGAGGGGAATCATAGTTTCTTCAGTTTTCAGGTATTACTACACACAAAGATCAATTAACCCTTCACAATTAATCTCTGTGTTCACAGATAATTCGTTTTTTCTAAGGTTTGTTATAAGCGCCAGTAGCGTTTGTTATTATAACAGCACACCTTACAGGTAATGGACTTGTTTACGAGAGTGAAGAATGATCATCG
Organism: Porites divaricata; assembly: GCA_038088405.1. Lineage (NCBI taxonomy): Eukaryota > Metazoa > Cnidaria > Anthozoa > Scleractinia > Poritidae > Porites > Porites divaricata. The sequence continues at coordinate 41,793,949 of JBBMOI010000003.1, forward strand.
CAGTGAATTTTCCAATTTAAGCAATTGGAAAGAAGAAGCCTGAAAAAATCAGGGCTTCAACGGGATTCGAATCCGTGACCTCCGCGTTGCCGGTGCGTTGCTCTACCAACTGAGCTATGAAGCCACACATTGGGAGCCACACATTGGGAGCGAGGTCGGACTTGTTTACCTTTGGTACTTTTCCCACATGAAAGGGTTTTGCACCCGTTCAATGCCAATGATTACCACACGCTGCTTGATCGACTCTTTGAAGAGTTTTTCCACTTGCTTAAATTCGTTTGAAGATCCTGATAATGGAACACGTTTATATTGCATTGTAGATGGCATTGGATCCCAATGGCTTGGCGTATAACCGCCTCTTGAATATTTTCCTTGCTGCTTGCTAACCAGTACTTCCTTCTGAGACCTAATTGAAAAGACGATTAATGCATACACATTATCGTTCTTACATTCCAAAAATGTTCGGTGCCACAATCAGCAGTTTTAATATAAGTTACTGAGCAGTAGATATGTTATGCGAAACTATCGTCAGGGGTTTCACCTGAACGGAAAAAAGTGCTAAATATCGGCCAAAACGTTTTTCAAACTACTATTCAAAATATCTAAGGAATGTTACCAAAATCTCTTGAACTATATATATTTTCTTATTGTAGTTTTCTAAAGTTATTGTTTCAAATTCGTCATTGTTTATTAATACTGCGCATGATCAAAAAGCCCATTTTGTGACGTCAAAAATGAAATTTGAGAATTCAAATCAGACAAGTTCCTCATTTTTTTATGCTCTGTATTTCTCCAAAGTACCCCAGTTTCAGATTAAATACTTACAACGAATATACTTTTAGGAGTTTTGATTTTTTAATTGGCCACGACTGGTAACCATAGAAACGCTTCATTCAAGATATTCCTGGAATGAAATCAAGGATTGTTTCTTGTATTAATTCCAGTGACAGACCTTTAAAGGAAACAAAGTTATAGCCCCAAGAATTCAATAAAGTCCTGTGCCTATCACGTCCCCACATAATTTGTTGGCCCGCAGTCTCAAAAAATCCCCATCATGCATAGAACTGACCTTATAAAAAGATTTAGCCAGGGCCTAAACCGAAGGTCTCATGGAATCTTTGAAGAAATTTCTTTATGGAGTAATTTCAAGAAGTAAACTGAACTCCTCCTGAAAGGACGTGAGACTGCGAAAACCAAAATCTGGTCAACGAGCACTAAATAAAAAAAAACATCACCTCAGTGAGTTGTACACCTGATCTTGCGCGTTACACTCATCAGATACTGTTCAGTAGATACCCTTTTTAGACAGCTGTCAATTGACCATAAGTGGAGGTCCAATATCAAGTTGAACAAAAATTGTTTTCAGGCCTTCTCAGTCTTTTTCTGGTAAATGAAACTGACTTTTGAACGTGTTGTCGGTATTTGGTTTTGTTTCTCATCATTTGACTGTCCCCATAGTCGTTAAAACCCACTCATACACCCAGGAAATAGTCTCGTTATACTCTGAACATATCATTGGCCATAGCTTATCACCTTTCCAGTAATTAAATATACTACACAAATACCTTATAAGTTGAGAAATGTCATCTTTGGACACAAATTTTGCAGGCCTTCTTCTTACTTTCTTTATGGTCCCGTATATTACGTTTTTCTGGCTCATGTCACCCGATGAGTCAAAACTTAAAATGTAATTCTGGTCTGAAATGCGGAACCTGGAGGCGTTTTTCTTGTCCAAGAAGGTCTTCTCTAGAAGTTCTTGGAGATCTTTTCCCTGTGAATGGAATTTCAACTCGTCATTGAACTGTACATGCAAACTAATCCAAAGACTTAGACGTACTAGTCGGCGTAGCGAGACTGGTGGTATCAGTGTGTAGGAGTGCTACTTGGCAGCGAAGCAGCCGCGCGCAGAGAGCGTCGAGCCCGCGAGACACTTTCTCAAGCGTGTGACTCTTCCCATTCTTTACGCGGATTTACAGGCCTAAATCCCTTCAAGGGTGCTTTTGGCTTTTTTGTCAAAAGTCGCACGCGTTATATCCTGCTATGGTATTACATACATAGACAGTGTAAAAGGTTTCCCAGGAGTCATTTGAAAAGATCGTCTGGGTGAACGTAGTCCTGAATAGGACTGTTGTTATTGACAGTAGCTGACGTTTTGACAACCTGTACGGTAGTCATCTTCAGAGTCAAAGTGAGTTGTACCACATCAGTTGACGGTGTTATACTCTGGTTATAGATCTGATTGGTCAATTTCGTCGCGATGTTATTGGTCGTCTATCAGTTAAGCCGTGATGTAATATACGTGCGATAGTTTTACAACCTTACGATATACGTGTTGCACACAAACCGATAACCACTTTACGACGACTGCTTACTAATGTCAAGGACAAAGACAAACCGGAGGACAGACAGGGAGCAGTATTAATACAAGATCAAATGCTGCGACTGCCAGGCTTCTTACCTTGGTGAAACCTGCGGAAACCTTAGCACGCGACTGACCGAACACAAACGAGCGACGAGGAATGGTAACGTCAACAATCACATTGCTGAGCACCATTTACAGACGAAACATCAAATTGATTGGGACTCTGCGACATGTATAACGTATTCTACAGACTACTATCAACGCCTTACTTTAGAAGGCTGGTTTACAAACTTAGAACAAACGCCACTGAATCGTAGTCAACAAACGACTTACTCTGAAGATGACTACCGCACAGGTTGTCGAAACGTCAGTCACTGTCAACAACAACAGTCCTATTCAGGACTACGTTCACCCGGACGATCAAACGCAACCTATTTTTATGCACAGACAGTGTTGGATTAACATCTTAACGTCTCTTTTGCTCCCACAGACCTGAGATAATTCAAATGACTATTCAGTCAAACAAATGTGATATGTCGCTGCATGGAATTTAGATGTTGGGAACTAAGGCTATGGCAGTGAAAGAATGGAGTGAACAGACGCTTGCGTCAGGCTGTAATGAACAATAGAACTCGGACAGACCTCATAACATTTGATGAAGTCCTCTGTCTCTCACCACAATGAATGCCGAGTAATTTAACCCTAAAACGTGCAAGGGAGGACGGCACCCTTTCATCCACATGAATGGTTATTCCCGATTTTTTTTTCAAAATGGCTTAACGCCTACACTGGCCGGGCCCCCAAATGCGTTTTCAGTAACTGGTGCAACATGGGGCCAAGATGGCGTTTAGGTTTTAGGGCGCTTTCCATTCAACAAAAATTCCATCCACATGCCCAACCGAACGGTACATTCTGGTTGCACAGAACCGACTCAATTAAGCCACTGCTTGTTTCAGTTTTGTTCTCGAAAGCAGCAGGATACGAAAAACCTGCACTGTCGACAACAATCTTGTCAAATGGAAAGAAACATTTTGGTCCGACTGACCAAAATGACCAGATCGGTCAAAATGGTCCACTTTAAAGCTGAAATGGTCCGTTCCATTTGATGAACAAACCGAAATTTCCGGATTTCAGGCTTGAATGGACTGAGCGCTCTTAGTCCCAAGCAACGCTACATTCCATGATACTCTTATCCTTTTGTAGGATCGGTTTATCATAGCCTACGAGCAGGCTCACTTTTGCAAGCTCGGTAAAAATTTTTGGCGGCGGAACCACCATCTCACGAGGAGCCAAAAATTTTCCCCGAACTCGCACAAAGAAGCCTGCTCAGGCTAGGTTCATCACAGGCCACCTATAAAACGTCTAATCTTTGCAGCCCAAAAATTTCCCCTCTCTCACCCCGTTGTACGTATGATGGTGACGCTAGGGTATGGATTCAATTTCGATGATTGAGTTATTATCCGAAAACACGACGCCAAATTTTTCTATTTTGCTCACCGTATCGTCTTGTCCATACTTCCGCCATCCTCCATCTTCGTGCTTCCAGTACCATATCCACTCAGTAGCCAGAGGGTTGGTTGAGTTGACATAAGACTCTGTAGACAGGCGTCGTATTTGCACGAACTTTTCAAAATCTTTCTGTGTGATCTGTACCCTATTTTCCAGAAGAATATGAATATTTTACATGTAGTTATGGTAAGCATGCGTGTAACACTTAATATAATTATGAATAAAAAGAGGTGCGAGGTCCTAAAAAGCAATTATATATAGGTTAGCAGTTTGCAGTTATTTCAATCAATTTGCCCTTCTGTAGTTATTGAAATGAGTATAAGTGATTAAAATATTAAATAGATTTAAAAGAGGCATTCAGTTTTACGGGTTTATCGCTTTCGATCGTGCCATCCAGGGAGTAATTAGGAAGCGGGGGGCGGGGGGCCTCCATGTAGCCCGTGAGCCTTCCTTTCTCAGAAAAAAGTTAAGATATTGATAAATCAATTCAATCTACGCAAAAATCCTAAGCTTTACTGTCTTTAATTGTAATATCTCGGCCTTCTGGTCCCCAACGTTTTTGTAAAACCATCTTTTAAAAGCTCATTTTTTTCTTTAACAGTGTCTTATAACACTGAGGTTTTTTATCTTTGGTCTCTGGCCGTACTCTTTTATGCGCACGTTTCTCATGTAGCATTGATTTCATTTGGACTGAAAAGTGTTCATTAACTTCACTAGGTAAATGAGTGATGATAATAAATTAGTCCATCAGAATATTTGTGGTAATTTTTTTCGTTGTCCCACTCTCGTGACATGCTAATTATTTCATTTTAACGATAGAACATACTTTCTAAAATAAGGTCTTCGAACGACCTTGTGAGAAAATTCCTCAAGATTCACGTCACAATACAGTTGTTCCAGCTTTTCGTTGTCTTCCTCTTTTAAACTATACCATTCCTGTCCATCGACGTACTGCCACTGGTAAGGCAAAGCGCAGTGATGGCCTATACACTTGGAACTATTCTTACATTTGCCAAGAATGAACTCTTGGCAAATGGGTGCATCTGACCTGTCTAAGAGAAGTGGCATGGTTTAAGTGTTTGAGAGAATGTAGCATAGTTTAACGTATAAAACAACGAGATAGAAAAACGTCCAAAACATTGCACTGCTGAGTTATACAAATGAATAATGAAAAAACGTAAGTTTTAAAACTAGGTGGGTTTTCGTGACCTTGTGTTATCGGCAAAGCATTCTGAACAACTTAGTTACAGCATCAAGCCAATTGGGAGCTGGTTATGACGTGGTTTTTTTAATAAACCAATGACAAGCAATGATTTTAGAAAGAGATTTTGGCTGTACTATACTAATTATAGCCGAACAATTATAGTGACAATTAGTTGGCAAATGCTATTAATAGCAATGGTTTATTTATTTTCTTGATTTTTTCTTTTTTTTTATCATCCTTTGACAATGATAGAATCAAAACGGGAGCACTATGCTTTGATGATAAAAACGTCTTATCGGAACGATCGAAAAGTCAAGGGAGAACATCATGTTTTACTGTGAATTATGTGACACTGTGTTACAACCTGCAAGACCACAGCTGCAACACTGCCCCTTACCCTGTAGCATGGTGGGTGTAACAGCTGTAAAACTGGCAAACTCTTTAAACATCGTCTGTGTTATCATGCATATATTCATTTAATAAATGAGACAATACTCAGGTGACGTTAATTGACAAAAAGTAGAACTTAATCTTACGGAAATGACAATGAGAAACAGACAATACAGAATGGCAATTTAGACAGTTCTCAGTACATCTTCCTAAAGATACCAAAATTCATTCAGTTCCTACTTCCTGTGGAGGAAACTTAAAGTACTCTTTAAAAAAAGAGTAGGAGTGTATTATCAGACTTAAAAACCTCGACGCCAAGAGTCTTTAAACCTAATTGATCGCCGATGAACCATGAATCAATTTGTTTTCCATGGGAATTGCATACTGACTGTGTCTTCAGGCTTTTGTTTTCATTTTTCTCGTTCAATGCGACTATAAACCATGATTCTTTAGTCCTTCTAAAAAATTATCTGGTAAGCGTTTGAAAACAAGACGTGTGGTGAATTCTTGATCGTGACCAATGTATGACCATGACTAGCACTCTGGACCCTGGTCACTCTACTCAGTTGTTTTCCTCTTAGGTTTTTTGGTGATCATGGTGAAAAATAGTTGTCTGACTTCACCTCACATCACAGATTTATTTTTTTCGTGAAATGGCCATTTTAGTTTTCCTTCATCAACCTCGTATGCATAATGGGGTGGTTCAGTATATTGAGAACCGCGAAAAACTGAACCTTGAAATGTGTAACGGCCGGCGACTGGGCTTTGATAAAATGTATAATATATGCACACCCGCTGGCCGGTTTGAACTTAACTCTCACAATGCAAATAAATTCAGGTTTTTTGTCTTTTTCAGTGATAGATACCATAGAAAAATAACATCTGACCAGTAATGGTAAGCTTACAGAGCCAACCGACCTGTTGGAAAGTCAGAAACAAATATCCTTAAAAATAGCTTTATTTTAAGAAGCTTAACTTGTGGTACTACAAAATACAGTCGCAAAGACATCGATATATGAGCCGACAAACCAAAAGAAGTTCCATATTGTACTACCATGCTAGCAGAGTCTCCTTCGATCTTCCGTGGGATTTTTGTGATAATTTCAAGCGACCAGTGTAGAAGTGTTGAGGGAGACCTAAGGAACATGTTTAATGTTGTCGGCACCTCTGTAATTTGTGCAGGAGGTATTTAAGGGGCACTGAAAAGTTGCCCATTGAGCTTTACATGAAAACGAAGATAAGGTTTGGAAATGCTTAAAAAACGGCTGTTTAATCACGCTCTTTTCTGTAAATGTAAAAGTAATATTTCATAAGATATCTAGGAATGTTAAATTACCTGTAGTGCAGTAAAAGTTAAAAATCCAAATTTTTAGTTCAAAGGAATCCAGTTGTTTCAGATAAAAATTAAGATTCTTTGGAATATCAAAGTGGGAAAACAAGTAATTTGTTCTGTAACAAATGTGGACATTCCTCGTTTTTTTCCCTAGCACTTAAAACGTCAGGTATAAACTAGATTGCTTTTATCATAAAATAAGAAATTCCATTTTCAAACTATGACATTTATAAAGCCTATTTTTTCTTCATTGCACGTGCTAATACATATTCCAGTTTTCTGGTTTGGTGTTGTGTGTTGCCACTTGAACATCTGGGATACATATTACCGTTACGTCTTTTATCCAGTCTAAATGTCGGGTTCTACAGAGACTGGAGAGACCAAAGACCTCAATTTAAGTTTGTGTATTATTTGTGGCCAAAATTAAGCCAAATGAACGACTTGTAGAGAAACCGACTTCTCATGACAGAGTTTTTGACGTGTATACAAGCCCATTTGAAATATTTCGAAAGTTGGTCGAAATTAAAAACGTTTACAGCTCAAAAGCTTAAGGATAAAAGAGCATCGTAGCACAGACGGGGTTCAAGTGGTGTAAGGACACCATCCACAGGGTGATATATCGCAATCGCTCACAGATTTTCGAGCAAAAGAGAGACTACTCGCGGTCTATAAGGGAATTCCCAGGCGAGCAAGAGAACGGTACGAGAGAGAGTTGGCTGGACCTAATGAAAAAAGACGGAAGATCTCGAACGTAGCGCCAGAGGAAATACCGCCGCGGCTAAAGAGATGCAAAACATTACCAGCTTCTTTTGTAACGGCGGTGAGTCTCGCGGGAAAGCCCTTTTACTTCGACTATCTTACTTACAGAATTTTCAGCAATGACAGAGATCAACTTAAGAAAAGGTATGATCATGGCCAGAAATTCCGGACAACGCGACGGCGCACGCGCGGGGTTACTTGGCAATATGGCCGCCAAACACTCAAAGGAAATGTATGGCAGAAATAAAACAAAATAAAATAGAGCAAGTTCTGGCTTACCAGGAACAAGTGCGGCGATGCGGTCGGTTTCTTAAAAGTTTCCTCGGCTATTCTGACTAGTTGCTTTTCATCAACAATTGTTACTGGCCCTGCTTTTCATCGATGTTTATTTTCGAAGCTTGGCTCATACAACGTTTTATATTACAGAGGCTTGAAATCCAATATTTGCATCCCAAACAGATTTTGATCCGCTATAGCAGACAACATAATCGGGATATCCCAAGTGCCGCGATCGCTTGAGGAAAAGCACCGTATGATGTACTATTTTACCAACTTTCACCTTCGAGGCTGATTTCATCACCCTGCTAATTGCCTTCAAAAACAGTTCAGAGTAGCACAAATCAGCTCTACCAAAAGAGAAGATATCAAATGCCACGCGAGTGTCTTGTTTGTGTTGCTCCGAGAACCACATGCCATATTTTTGGGCAAAAAACTCGCATTTTGCAGCAAACTCTGCCATGTTTGGTATCAAAACTTTCAGTGAAAAACAAGCTTTCTAATGCAGTAGAGAATTGTGGGATACAAGGACAATGGAGAGTACTTTTGGCCAGTAAACATTCCCATGGACGCGTCAAATTTTCGCGGGAATATTAAAATTTTTTACGCAACCACTAGACCGGTTCGGTTTTTGTTTGTTAAAAATGTCAGATAACTTAGATTTAATTCAAATTGAGAAGTTTAAGAACTCTGTAAGTGTTAGCGATGATCAGTGCTTGCAATATGTTCGTAAACAATGTGTATCATCAGAAGACATAATTTTCACTGTACACATCGGATACGATTGTTTGCGATGTTTATACATGGAAAAAAGCGAGAACGCCTGTTACAAGAGCAATGTTGCAGCTATGTCTTCTTTCTTTTGGGTGTGTTGTAAAGAACGACAGAAGAAAGGGCGTTTAACTCTGAATAATAAAGAACATTTCTTTATCGACGGCGACTCGTCAAGTTTTCCGTCATCTTTATTTCAGTGGTAAGACCGCAGATAGAATGCGGGCTCAGATGTCCGGAATTTCTGGCCATGATTGACTATGTCCGACTTACAAGCGGTATATTCATGGGAGACTTGTTGAAGCAAACAATGTCCATGCGGATGTATGCGATCAAAAACGCTAAAACCGTTAACTTAAATTTTGATACCTCAAGTGGAATTTCACCGACCACCAAGGTAACGAAGCAGACCGACTAAGCTTTAAGAAGACACGGGATACCACCATTCATCTAGTAGAAAAGAAAAGTAGTGACGATTCAAAACAAATGAATGTACTATTTAAAGCTGCACTCTCGTTACGGTAGGCAATCAATAGCTGAACAAAATGGGTGTCTCCAGTGATTGGCCAGAATGTTGAGTTTTCTGTCAGTTCCGAGGTCTTTGTTTACACCCGATGGTAACATGCTTTACTATTTTGCAGAGAGCGCTTTGATGACAATTCTCGAAAAGTTAAGCGCTTGGCGGTGAATCAGAGCAAAGAGCGACCACTGGTCCTCAGATTATTGCGAATGAAAGTGTAAATATTGAACCCTCATCTCAGCTGCGAGTTGATGTTGTTTACGCCAAAAATTGGCAGAACGTCAATCTCTGCAAGGTGAACTATATCAAAGACTGCTTGCAATGAGCTGAGCACTTTACTGCCAGAATCATCCATAAGTACAATTCCAATGATGAGGTCTGTCTGATTTTCGATAGATATGACTTGCCAATGTGTCTACCTGAGATACCTGAGTAAACGGGCAGGCTGGTCAATATCCCGTATATTAACGAATTAGTAATTCCCCGCTTTTCTCGTAGTAAGACCGAGAACGAGCTATCTAGCTACCTGGCAGAGAAGTTCCTAGCTCATGCTATGAGGACAAATCTGCAAGTTTTTGGGGCCTGGGGTTACCAGTGTCGTGCAACATAACAAAATATGAACCATCTTCCAAGTGATCAAAAAGAAGCACACAACAAGATGGTGTTACATGCTCTGGACGCAACTGCCAACGGTGTTGTCTTCACTACGGGTGATAACCATCGTGTGATCGGCCTTCGTCCAATAGCTAGCGCCCTCGATGGTGTTAAACTTGCCGCATTACCAGCGTTCCACGCATTCATTGAGGCTGATATCACCGGGCGTTTTTCTGTTGAAGGGGAACTTTTTTTATGCTGGAAAACGTTCATAGACGCAGAAGATACCATAACTGCTTTGGGAAGCCTTGGGGCCACAGTGCTTCCCCCGGACGAGATGTTGGTCCTTGTGGAACCGGTACCTCAAAAGTCAAGGAACTAAGATGGCATACATGTATGTTCAGAAAAAAATCAGGCGGAATCGGATAGGCTTCCACCAAAACAAGGGGAATTTTATGAAGCAATTCTGCTCGCCGACTATCAGAATGTTAGTTTGGAACAATGGTAAAATGTGCTGTCCTAGTTTGCCACAGCCAGATGGATTCGATGGGAGAAAAGGGAGGATAAATGGATCCCCGTTATGACAAAAGAAGCACCTGCTCCTGAAGAAATCGTCCTATTGGTCAAGTGTGGCTGTGAAAGATCCGATGCTCAAACAATCGATGCCACTGCCTGAAATCAGGCTTGAATTACGCCTACCTCTGATCTTACTGTGACAGTGATAATCCTTGCGAAAATGCATGTGAAGAAACTAATACACTAAAAATTGAGGACGAGGACTCTGACGGTGAGGTGTAGTAAGATTAGCAAGTCGATGTTTGTTGAAAAATATGGCTTTCAATTTTTCGATGAGAAAAGGTATTAATGTAAGTACTCTTTAATGGTCGCATTGTATTAAGTCTCTACTTCCCGTCACGTGACCACACAAAAGTGTCACCATCAACTACTTATTAAGTAAGATATCCCAGAATATCGAACCTGATTGGAGTTTGTTCCAAAATTTTAATAAAGGGCAATTTTCAGTCGTTTTATTGTTCAGCCTCGTTGTCATGCAGGGCATAACAGTGCTCTTCTTTTAAGGTGGCTCGACTGGACTTTTTGGGGGGGATACCTCCCAAGTTTGAGCATTAACTACGTCACCATGAGTAAAAGATAGAGAAAAAAGGTTACCACAACTGTATCATATAACGATGAAATTTTTTTATGATTTCGGTTTTAGCGCAATCGGAGTCGCCATGGCAACGTAACGACGCCATTATGTTTTTTTATTTATCTTTGTGTTTCTCTGTACCAGGAGTTTTTTTGGAGAAATCGCTTAAGGGAGTATGTACCTGCCACAATTCCCTCAATTATGGCAAAGTTTGAACAGATTCTATGAGAGCGTTTTCGAAATATTTTGAAACGAAGTTTTAAGCATCATAAAAACAGCGAAATAGCATGCTATCCACACAATTAGCTAATTTTTTATGAAAATGATAAGCTTTGGAAACGCGGTTTCATTTCATAGTGGTTTGATTCCATTGAAAACCTCCTACAAAAAAAGAGGGCAATTGTTCTGGGCGATCGCGAGTAAGAAGAACTTTATTAACTTGCATTCAGCTGCTTTTGTTACAGTTTTTGCACGTAATTTGGTCCACGCCTACAAATTTCGCATTTTTCGAAAAACCGCTCGATAAATTTTTTTATAAATTTGACAATCTCACGATCAATTGTCAATAAGTATACCCTGCAAGTTTCAAGAACATTGAAAACAGGAAAGGCTTTCAAATAGGACCTCAAATATGACCAATGTTTCCCCCAGATTTTGTGTTTACAAGCGAGCGTCCTCATTATTCACTGGCATTGTTTTCAAGTTTCATATGCACGTGCACATTTAGCAAAAAGTAGTAAATTTGCATCAAAAAGAACTCTCGATTACTTTCGGAAGAAATATCCGGAATATGCTAATAATTGGCCTGTGTCACAGATAGCAGTGAGGGCCGAGACGGTGAACGTCACGGCTCATCTTGTAGGATGCAACACTTAATTATTTTACTCTGGTTATAACATCACGGAAACTCTTACGAAGAGTTGCTGTGATGTTATAATATATCACAAATTTCTTTACCCGGTTATTAGCATATTCCGGAGATTTAACCGAGGGTCCTTTTTTATGCAAATTCTATCTTTTTGCTAAATTTGCACGTGCATGTGAAACTTGAAAACAATGCCAGTGAATAATGAGGACGCTCGCTTGTAAACACAAAATCTGGGGAAAAATTGGTTATATTTGAGGCCTTATTTAAAGACTTCCCTGTTTTCAATGTTCTTGAAACTTGCAGGGTATATTCATTGATGATTGATCTCGGGATTTGCAGATTTATAGAAAAATTTATCGAGCGGTTTTTCGAAAAATGCGAAATTTGTAGGCGTGGACCAAATTACGTGCAAAAACTGTAACAAAAGCAGCTGAATGCAAGTTAATAAAATTCTTCTTACTCACGATTGCCCAGAGCAATTTCCCTCTTTTTTTGTAGGGGGGTTTCAATGGAATCAAACCACTATGAAATGAAACCGCGTTTCCAAAGCTTATCATTTTCATAAAAAATTAGCTAATTGTGTGGATAGCATGCTATTTCGCTGTTTTTATGATGCTTAAAACTTCGTTTCAAAATATTTCGAAAACGCTCTCATAGAATTTGTTCAAACTTTGCCATAATTGAGGCAATTGTGGCAGGTACATACTCCCTTAAGCGATTTCTCCAAAAATCTCCTGGTACAGAGAAACACAAAGATAAATAAAAAATATAATGGCGTCGTTACGTTGCCATGGCGACTCCGATTGCGCTAAAACCGAAATCATAAGAAATTTTCATCTTTATATGATAAAGTTGTGGTAACCTTTTTCCCCTATCGTTACTCATGGCGACGTAGTTAATGCTCAAACTTGGGAGGTATCCCCCCCAAAAATCCAGTCGAGCCGCCTTAACGCCTTCTAAAAATCCTCTGCACGCAATACAAAAGTGCCGACAACATTAAACATGTTCCTCAGGTCCTCTTAACATTTCTACACTGGTCGCTTGAAATCATCACAAAAATCCCACGGGAATACCATTGCTCCTAGACTATATACCAGATAGCTTTTCGTGCCGCCACGAAAAGAAATTAGGCATTATATGAACCGTAACGACCGGCCTGGACAGGTACAAGTCGTTAACACACATCGAACATCGTGCCGGAGCAGTTGACCGAGAGGACTTGGTGAGATAATCCCAGTCCTGACTCCTGAATTATTTACTTTCGTCTCAGTGGACTCCACTCCTCGCTCCTACTTATCAGTACTTCCGCGATGGTCCGGATAGGTATTTGCACAAAGTATGGCACAAAACCTATCCCATTTGGGACGCTCCACTTTTGGAGATCGGCGCGGCGCAGCTTCCCTTCTCCCTTCGTCACAGAAATCGGGCCAAAATCACCGTTCTTGTGTGTGAACACAGAAGCCTTATCCGGTTTATTTTCGTGGCGGTGCAAAAAGTATCCGTAAAAATGACGGGTATATAACAGTCTTGGTGAAAAACTTAAAATGAAGCTTCCACGTTTTTTTTGATTTAGAATACGCGAAAGATGTAATAATTATGAAAGTAAATTATAATTATCGTAAATCATCCCAGAATCCTTTGAACCAATTTTTTTAAAAGCTTTATAACTCTGACAATTTTATATGTAGAAGAAAGTCAGACTACAACAAGACAACAATTCCAACAAAATATCTTCCCATGTCACATCTAGGGTGGCGACGTCATCAGTCACGTGACTATTTCTGAATTAGGTTTTTTGTTGCTGTGACTAGATTATTGGGTTAAAAACAAATAGCATATTTGAGGTTTTGGTTGTGTGGGGCGTTTAAAAATAACCAGTTTACGTCCGGCATTTAAAATTTAAGGGGGTAATGATCATGAGCGAAAAGTCGGGACACTAGGCCGAGGGCTGCAGAGAGTTGACGTTTTATCACATGGCAAACAAGTTTCAAGTGACTTGAAAACCATCCTTAAAATCGACTTAGCGAACTTGCGGTTTCTTGAGCTTTGAGAAATGCGAAGCATGTCAATCAATCTTAATTATGTTGTCTGGGAAAGTAGGCTTAAGTACGCCTGAAGTAAAAAAGATAGGTTGCGCCAGAAGTTTTCTTTTACTTGAAGAATTTAAAATTTATTCGTCTTGAAATATTTCTTAGCTTACTAGACTCTAGTCTAAAGACTACCAATATCAATACAAAATTCCACGAAATCACATAGAGTTATAAAATTTATAAAAAAATCAAGTTCAAATGTAATAATAATAATAATAATAATAATAATAATAATAATAGTAATAACAAAAATAATAAACTTTAAGTCACATCTCGTCCTCCTCATCCGCAAATCTAAAGGTTTCTATCAAATACACGTTGTGTAGTATTGTCAGTGTCCTGGTTCTGTTTTATATTTGGAAAATGGAAATTGAGGCAAGGATAATATCAAAATGCAAAATACCTGTATTAGGTGTGGTCATCGTGGCTTTAGTAGACGTTTTCTTAGAAGCATTTTTCTCGGTAGAGGTTCCATTAACGACTGGTCAAGAAAAAACAATGAAAGGAATAATAAATATATGAATTACATTTGCAAATATTGTCTAACTACAATAACAAAACAGCAATGACAAAGGGAACTTGAGTATTCTCGAGGGTCAAGCGGTCACCTTCTTTAGGGGATGGTCCGTTTTGACAGAACCCAGCTTCAAATACGGCAAAATATTCCGGTAATGTATCGGTCAAATCGAAGCTTCAACATCCCCCCGGGCATATCCCAGGAATTTGACACCTTTGCAGTCCCGGGGAGGAGGGAATTTGATTATCCGAGTCTTCCAGGGGGTGGGGAATTTGAACTGCACCCTCGATTTCATGTGAAATCTCTGGTGTGGCGAGCTAACATGGGGGACGCTGTGTGAGAGGATTTTCGTGGAAAAGATGGTGCCTTTGTCAAACCAATTGGTTACGAGGAAAGGGATTAAACAAGCTTTGTGCCGCATTTGAAGGTATTTAAATTTTAATATTTTTAATATTGAAATCAGGCTTTGCATATATTAAGTTGTGTTTACAATGAAATAAAATACCTATACCGGCGATTCAATACAACCATAAAAAGCTCAACAGAGGTCAATTACTTTGACCTGCCGCATGTATGTTGATTAGTAAGGTGAGCGATGATGCATGTCAGTGAAATGGTCATGATGTAGTAATCTCAATAGATGGGATTTTTTTATAGAACGCTTTGTATGTTGTATGACACACGAAGAACAGTTGAGCATTCAGTGACCTTGTAGCAGCGATTTCCGCCGCTTTGCAGGCGACTTTTGCTCGTAGTAAATACGCTAACAGTGTTGCTCAGTTTTTGTTATATTGAATGCGAATTATTTGCTGTATTTATAAAGATTTTGTTCGACAACTGAAATGTCCCCGGGGGGGGGGGGGGCATTTGATCACCTGAATAGACTCTACTATGGGACATTTCAAGGGCATTTTGGCCCGGGTAGGGGGGCAACGCGTTCCAAACTAATTTGTGGCGTTACAATTTAGAGAAATTCACTGCAAGATTACCACAATGCATTGAAGAATGTTTCCAATCCGAGTGATGTCAGGCATTTTATCGGACGAAAATTTGGTTTCCGTCAGGTTCACGAGATGGATGATTTCAAATACCACAATTACGTACTGATACACACAAACTCATCCGTAGAAAAATGAATAACATCTTACTTAAGAAATTTTCCGAATTTCGGAAAACTCCATCACTTATCGGTAGAAAAATAAATATTTACATCTAGCATAAGAGGTTTTCCGAATTTCGGATACCCCATCACTTATCCGTGAAAAATTGATTATTAACATCATGTTTCGGAGACCCCCGACACTTATCCATCACTCATTCGTAGAAAAATTAACAATTAACAATTAATGAATGAGGCTGAGTATCTAATGAAGAATTATGGAGATCGAGGAGGGTGTTATTCTCCAAATAGCAGATGTCGCCCTTCGAGTTGTCTTCTTGCTGTTCTTGCCATGTTTATGGCTATTTTTCGTCTAGTTCTTACTCTTGAAACGAGTGAAATGTCCACCATTTCAGTTCAAGTTCACAACCAAAACAACTCAACCTCGTCCTCAGGTCTTCTCGGTTAACGGTTCATTAACCTGCAAGCAAGAACAGTGCATTTGTGACGTCATTTCCTCGCTAAATACAAAATTCTTCCAAATTTGGTCGTCAGTAACTGGTTATGGTTAATTATTATTCATTCAAAATATTTCCCCAATCCTGATTGGCTAAAAGCACACGCATAATTCACATAATCAGTTACTGATGACCAAATTTGGAAGAATTTTGTGTTTAACGAGGAAATGACGTCAAAAATGCATTTCTCTACAGGTTAAGGCACCGTTAACCGAGAAGACCTGAGGGCGAGGTAGAGTTGTTTTCGTTGTGAAAACTCGTTTCAAGAGTAAGAACTACAGCTGGAACTGGAGGAAATAATGGCTAAAAACATAGCAAAAACAGCAAGAAGACAACTCGGAGAGCGACATCTGCTATTTGGAGAATATTTGCGGAGCTGGACGAACCTAAACGTACACTATCGAAGATAAACTTAACATCGATGCAGGTAAGCATGTTTTAGCTGTGTTTTTAAACTAGGAATTATTTTGAATGAATAATAAAGCAATTAATGAATTAGGCTTTCGTAGGATATGAAGAATTAAACAGATCTCGGAGGGTGTTATCCAACTCGGCCTTCAGCCTCGGTGGATAACACCCTCCTCGATCTGCTAAATTCTTCATATCCATCCTCGGAGACCCAGGGGCAGTCAGTCGGGTAGGGAGAAAGACGCGACGAAAGTTTTCAAGTACGGGCGAAAGAGCTCCTGGGTACCGACTCTCACCGAACTGTTTCCAAAAATTCAAGTTGATGCCGGCTCCTGATTGGGCACAAAAAATGCTTTGTATTATTGTGCCCAATCGGCGAACAGTTTCTCCTGAGTTCTTTTCGTGAGTTCGTACACGACGGCTATTGTTTCGATCACGGCTTGTCTGGCTCATGCACCAAACAGTGACCAAAGAACTGCACGCAGTCAGGAAACTTTCAGTTTGATATAAAATCTCCATCCGATTTCAAAATACTGTCTGCTCGAAAACTAAAGACGCTTTTCCGAAAATACAAGCTTGAGCTTACGACAGGTATTCACGCTTGCATCGGTCACGTCTTGCGTAAATATTAGGGAATTTTTAAAAGATACCACGACGGCTGACAACCACGAAAACGTCGCGTGGAAAAGGGAACTCACATTTTTTTCAGTTTCAATCGTGATTATTCCAACTCGCTTACTTTGCCAAACGCAAGCGAACTCTTCTGGAGCTGAATTTCTATCAACCATATCCAAGTTCATGAAGAGAATGAATTTTGTCATTGCTTGTTTACATCCTTCACAAAACATGAAATTAGGCATTTTCACGGGTAGTCGTGCTGTTGACGGCAAAGAAATGTACAAAAAACTGTGATGCACGTGCAAAGTTGTTGTTTTGACTTGTCAAGCTATTGCTTATTTGAGTTTCTCGTCGCCGCCGCATCTTTAATTTCCCATTATTTACGATACATTGTGATGAGTCAAAAACAGAATATTCTCGAGGCAAATTAAATTGCTCCTGCAGATAGCATTCCAAACGTTTTTTCGACTAATCGGTAGTTCCTTCGTTTCCGGTTAGGAACGGTAGAAAATAAAAGTTTCCCTTGCTCGCACAAGCTTGGTGAACGAACCAGGCAAGTGACGAAAAGAACTCAGGAGAAACTGTTCGCCGATTGGGCACAATAATACAAAGCATTTTTTGTGCCCAATCAGGAGCCGGCATCAGCTTGAATATTGGAAATAGCTCGGTGAGAGTCGGTACCCAGGGGCTCTTTCGCCCGTACTTGAAAACTTTCGTCGCGCCCTTTCTCCCGACCCGACTGACTGCCCCTGGGTCTCCCAGGATGCTTCATATCCTACTCAGCCTCATTCATTAGTTGCTAATTAACATCTAGCATAAGAGGTTTTCCGAATTTCGGATACCCCATCATTTATCGGTGAAAACTTGATTATTACATCATGTTTCGAAGACCCCCGACACATCCCCCGACTCTTATCCCAGGAAAAATGAAACAACTGGTAGTTCAAGATGTTTTCCGAATTTCGGAAATACCCCTGTCACTTATCTGAGGAAAAATTTTTGTTCACAGCTAAATTTAAGAGGTTTTCCGAATTTCGGATACCCCGTCACCTATGAGTGGAAAATAGTTTTCATAACATCGAACTTGAAAGGTTTTCCCAAAGGTTTTTCATATCAAAGAGTCAATAAAAGAATCAACGATCACTAACGTACTGCTGAATCTCACTTTTTACACCACCTGTTAAATGACTGGACAAAAACAGAAAACCGTGAATATCAGAAAATCTATAGGTCAAGGAGTTTTCATTGACTTTGCCTATTCTCGTTAACTACACGAATTAACCTTCAAATTGGAGAAAGAAACACCTTTTACTGACAAAATTAATTATTACGACATAGCACACGTATAGATTTTTGTCCAAGGCATCATTAGTCGTCAAGATAAATTTGAAAGAAATCGACCGCTCCTTTTTTCTTCTGTCCGTCTTCTTTCCTGGCTTTTCGGAAATCTCTCATATCAGTCAAATAAATGATTGCTTGATAAGGAGTGAAGGTGCATAACACAGCTTGACCTACACCCTTAATAAACTGATTCCTAAGTTAAAAGTTAAACCAGAGATATGTGATGTCCAGACATCACTTAAAACGTTCTCTAAAATTGCGATTCTCCATTATGCACAAGCAACTTAACTAAAATTGCTTTCTAAATTTTAGTGGGTTTCCTATTCTTTATTTGAAATTGGCATAGTGCGAACGCGTTCCAAAGTAAAATGTGTTTTCCAAACTTCAAAATTCCGTGAGAAAACCTAACTTCCCTCGCCAAAAAACACGATTTCCGCCACACAGTTAATATTATAACTGCACTCTTACAAGAAGCCAGAGTAATACCCAGTAAATACAACGAAGTCGCTGTTGTTGAAATAACCCATATTTATTCTGAGTAGAGTTTTACTCCATCAATTCGTACGCACATTTAATACGGTCGATCCGTAGCCGTATCCCAGTCGATTCAAACAGTCAACAGAGTGAAAATATTAAAACACAACTCACTAATAACAATGGACCGTAGGTACGCTTCATACGTAACATTCCTCGATTCAAGCCACGAGACAAAATAAATGCAAATACGGATATTAAATTATTAAACACACCTATAAAAATTGAGCACGAATCGACTAAAACTACAATCTTGGATAAAATAAATGGAAAACCTTGACCCCCCTCCCCCCCAAATCAAAGATGGAAAAATGGCGCGTTTTTGCCCTTCGTGCGGCTTCATCCTTGATTTGTGGGGGGGGGGGGGGGGGGGATGGGGGTTTGCTGTTCCATTTTATTTTGTCCAAGATTGCAATCTTGGACAAAATAAATGGAAAACCTTGACCCCCCCTCCACCCCAAATCAAAGATGGAAAAATGGCGCGTTTTTGCCCTTCGCGCGGCTTCATCCTTGATTTGGGGGGGGGGGGGGGTGGGGGTTTGCTGTTCCATTTTATTTTGTCCAAGATTGTAGGTACAAATCGACTGCAAACTTCCCTACCTTAGCTTTTAAACTATAGAGAATGTGATACGTGACATTGTGAGGAAATCCGGCTTACGGTATTCGACGAAACGAAACGAAACAATTGGTAATCGAAGAAACGAAACGAAAACGAAACGAAACTAAAACGAAACGAAACAATCTTTGACCTTAGAAAAAAGTGCATGGTAATTGTTCTTCTGCAGCTCCTAACACTTTGGACACGATAGCAGTTTTGTTTCGCTACATCAAACGGGGAAAATACTCAGATCCTAAACAATTCTTCTTCTTTTTGTTTCACAAAATATTAAAGGGGGCTCAGTTGGTAATTGACTAAACAATGATCTCAAATTCTTATCATAAACGGCCTTGTTCTGAAGTATGGTGTTAGAAATTATTACGTCATTGTGGCGGGAATTCGTCACGTGACTAGAGAACTGAACCTTTGCACAGATTTTCTCGGAACTGTGTAGCTGTTTCGGAGTCTCATCGAGTGTATTGTGAGTATAGATCATCGAGAGTTACATGAATTGATATCGATGAAACGTTTGAGTATAGAACAGAGTGTAGAATTATAAAATCAGAACATGTGGAGAATTACGCTTTCGAAAGAGTGAAGAATTAAAGTTACAGAAAAATAATTGCATCATATGATTCATGATGACATGGTCCTTCGAAGTCGCCGCACAGAGCTTTTGTGCAGAAAACGATGGAAGGTGCAACGAGGATCTTAGTCGAGCAGACTACCGATCACGAGGAAGATTCATCAAGGGAAAAACTTCTGGGATTGAAATTCACCCTGAATGAAAGGCTAGAAACTATCCAAAAGCTGGACGAAAGAATTCTGGAAAACACTAAGGGCAGAGACATTGAGAAAGAAGTCGAGGATTCTGGTGAGTTTTGTGCTAACGTTTACCGTATTTTGGCTAGAATTTACTTGAGTTTAGAGGACGCTAAAAATAGCGCACACGTGGGAACCTCACCAAGCTTCATTCAAGGTACATGTAATGACAATATGAAAAGCAAAGAGGGTGGAAACATGAAGCTACCTAAACTAGAACTTAAGTCATTTTCAGGCAACTACGAGGAATGGCAGAGTTTCTGGGACACTTTTGAATCTGCGGTTAACAGAAACACTAACATTTCAAGAATCCAAAAATTCACCTATTTGAAGAGTTGTGTGACAGGCGCTGCGGAATCTGCTATTTCTGGGTTGCCTCTTACTGAAGATAATTACGAAACTGCCATTGATATTCTCAGAGATAGATTTGGTAAACCACAGTTGTTGATTTCTAACCACATGGAAGCCTTGTTGAAATTGCCAATTGTCAGTTCAGTGCATGAAACGAAGAATCTCCGTGATTTGTATGACAAGATTGAGATAAACATTCGAAGTTTGAAGGCACTAGGCGTTGAATCAGAGTCCTTTGGAAATTTGTTAGTTCCAGTTGTGATGGAGAAAGTTCCTTCTGAGTTGAGATTAATCATCAGTCGCAAGTTTGACGGTAAAGAAACTTGGGACCTTGATGTCCTGTTAAATGCATTGAAATCCGAGTTGGAGGCAAGAGAAAGGTGTAATGCAGTGAAAACAAACAGTGCAACCAATTCTAACCCTAGATTTGACCAGCATAAGGGAAGATTCAAACAGCCCCTTTCCTCATCTGCACTTCATGCAGGCAGTGAAGAGTGTACTCTGCAATGTATCTTTTGCAAGAAAAATCACAAGTCCATCACCTGTAGTACCGTTACTGAACCAAAGGCTAGAAGAACTATACTGAGACGAAGTGGCAGGTGTTTCGTTTGCTTGAAAGCAGGGCATATTTCTCCAGTTTGTCAGTCAAAGGCCAAATGTTTTAATTGTGCAGCTAGACATCATGTGGCCATCTGTGAAAACCCTAGGAAGCCTGTCCAACCTAGTAGTTCAGGAGCTGAATTAGCATCACCTAGTAGGTCTGAAACTTCCCAAGAGAGATTCAGAGACGTTGGTACATCAACAATGCATGTTGGCAGCAATAATAACTCTGTACTGTTGCAGACAGCCCAAGCCTTTGCTTGTAGACCAGATAATCCGGAACCTGGAATGTATACTCAAATTATTTTTGACTTTTGTAGCCAGAGATCTTACATTACCAGCAAGACACGTGAGCAGTTAAACTTACCTGCTGTTGGTAAGGAAACTTTGCTAATCAAGACATTTGGTGACAATTCAGCATCTGTAAAGGAATGTGACATTGTGCAATTGTGCATCAGAACAATAGATGCAATGAGTGTGTACATCACTGCTTACGTTGTACCAGTAATATGCAGTCCGGTATCGAACCAAGAAATTCAAAGTGCTGTAGAATGCTATCCATATCTTCAAGGGCTACAGCTTGCATGTGGAACTATTAACGGAACAGTTGGTGTTGACTTACTAATAGGAGCAGATCACTGCTGGTCTTTCTTCACTGGAGGCATAATCAGGGGAGATCCTTCTGGACCGGTAGCTCTTGAGACCAAGTTGGGATGGATACTGTCGGGACCAGCTTCAGTTCCAGCATTCACAGAGTCATGCACAGTTAATCTGAGTGCTACACATGTTTTGAAGATTGAGTCAGCTGACATCAGCCATGTGCAAGATGATTTGCAGAAATTTTGGGACTTGGAGACCTTAGGCATAAGGGACACTGAAACTTCAGTTCATGACAGGTTTTCAAATGAGATAAGATTCACTGGTGAAAGATACCAAGTCAAGCTACCATTCAAGGATAATCACCCTATGCTGTCAGATAATTACAAAAATGCATCACGAAGGTTGGCAACTGTGATTAAGAAGCTTAAGACCCAACCAGAAATACTGAAACAATATGATCAAGTGATTAAGGAGCAATTAGAAAGTGGAGTAGTTGAAGAAGTGCAACAAAATCAAATCACAGAACCAGGAAATGTACACTATCTCCCACACAGGGGAGTTGTGAGACTTGACAGAGATACAACAAAGGTGAGAGTTGTATATGATGCCTCATCCAAGGTGTTTGGACCAAGCTTAAATGACTGTCTGCATGTCGGACCTTCATTAAATCCTCTTCTACTGGACATTTTGCTTAGATTTAGAGTTCATGAAGTTGCTGTAACTGCTGATATTGAGAAAGCATTTTTGAACATTGAGATTATTTCAGAACACAGAGACTTTTTGCGATTTCTATGGGTGGATGATGTCAATAAGGAATCACCTCAGATTAAGTTACTTCGCTTCACAAGAGTAACTTGTATTTGGAGTGAATGCTAGCCCCTTCATTGTCAATGCTACTATCAGACATCATGTTAATACATGTATGCTGAATGACATTTCGCTTGCACTTGACCTTTTGAAGTCCTTGTATGTAGATGACTTCGTTTCTGGGGCCAAGGATGTGAACAATGCCTTTTTTTTGTCAAAGGAGATAAAACTTTGTCTCAAATCAGGAGGGTTCAATATGAGGAAGTGGAACAGCAATTCAGCAAGTCTTTCGCAATACCTCAAACAAGATTCAGCCTTTAGTGGAGACTTTGCTACAAACAGTAAGGAATGTGTTCAAGAGGAAGATGAGAGCTTCTCAAAGTCAGTTTTTAAGCAAGTTACTGAGAAAGAACAGAAGGTTTTGGAAATGTTTTGGAACCCTAACCAAGATGAACTGATCTATGACTTCACTAAGGTATTAGAGGGTGTGGAAGTTCAGCCAGCTACAAGGAGACTGATTCTCAGTACTGCTACGAGATTCTTTGACCCCTTGGGGTTAATATCTCCAGTTATTTTACCCTTCAAGATTATGTTTCAAAAGCTGTGCAAGGCGCAAAGGGACTGGGACGAGTTAGTGGATTCTGAACTCAACCAAGAGTGGTTGTCAACCTTGGCAGACCTAAGACTAGCTGGAAGAGTGAGTTTTAAAAGGTGTTATGCTGAAGGTCTCGGTGGGAATGAAGTTCAATCGCTCCAACTTCATTGTTTTGCAGATGCGTCGGAAAAGGCGTACGGAGCCGTTGTTTACATGAGAGTTGAATGTGAGTCAAGAGTAGAATGTGAGATTGTGGCGTCAAAAACCCGAGTCGCTCCGTTGGATAAGCAAACCATACCGCGTCTAGAACTGTTGGCTAACCTTACTGCATCAAGATTAGTGAAGAGTGTGAGTCAAGCTTTAGAAAACATTGTGAAAGTTGATGATGTAGTCAATTGGACGGATTCTATGATTTCTTTGTGGTGGATTAGAAACACTGATAAGGAATACAAGCAGTTTGTGGAGAATCGCGTGAGCGAAATCAGACGAAATGCACCACCTGAACAATGGAGGTACTGTCCTACGTCAGAAAACCCGGCTGACATTGCATCAAGAGGAATTAAAGCCACCGCACTCAAAGAAAGTAGTCTGTGGTGGCATGGTCCAGAATTCCTGTCTAAGGAAAACGCTTACTGGCCAGTCCAGCCTGTAAATGTACAAGCCAAGGAAGAGTACTGTGAACTGAAATCAGCGCAACCTAAAGTCTCCAGTTTATTGAACACTTCTACCGAAAAACAAGAAGGAAATCTGGAGAACATCATCAATCCTGAATCTTACAGTTCCCTTACGAAGCTGATAAGGGTTACTTCACTTGTGTTGCTATTTGTGAAAAAATTGAAAAGAGGAAAGAAAGGATCAACTGACCAAGACGAATCCTTGCAAGTGTACAAGCAAGCTGAGAAGAAGTGGATTAAACACGTTCAAAGGGGTATCCTGAATAGTGACAAGTACCAGCAAGTGAAGTCGACCCTGGGACTTTATCAGGACAGTGAAGGTGTAGTCAGGTGTCAAGGAAGAATAGGTATGTCATCGTTACCCTATGATACCAAATTTCCAATGCTTCTACCTAGAGAACATTACTTTACAAGATTGGTGATCCTTAAGTGCCATGAACAAGTCATGCACAATGGAGTAGCAGAGACACTGGTTCAACTGCGTTCAAAATACTGGGTCGTTAAGGGTAGACAGACTGTTAAGAAGATATTAAGCAAGTGTGTAGTTTGCAAGAAACTTGAAGGTCGCCCCTATGGAGTGCCTCCTACCCCTCAACTACCTGAATTCAGATTGTCTGACGACTTTGCATTTTCAAGTATAGGAGTAGACTTTGCGGGTCCCGTTTATGTCAATGATGTGTACAACAAGAGTAGTGTTATGAACAAGGCGTATATTGTGTTATATACGTGTGCATCTAGTCGCGCAGTTCATCTAGACCTTGTTCCAAATATGTCATCTCAAGCATTTGTGAGAAGCTTCAAACGGTTCACTGCTCGACGAGGTGTACCAAGGCTTGTTGTATCGGACAATGGTTCCGCTTTCAAGAGTGACGAGCTCAAAAGGTTGTTAGCAGAGTATAGCGTCTCCTGGAAGTATAACGTGGCATTAGTACCCTGGTGGGGTGGATTTTTTGAACGTCTCGTTAAATCAACAAAACGTTGTCTGAAAAAGAGTTTAGGACAGCTCGAGTCACTTATGAAGAACTGCTTACAGTCATTGTCGAGACCGAAGGAATCCTGAATTCAAGACCCCTAACTTATGTGAGTGATGAAATGCGAGATCCTCTTACACCGTCGCAACTCGTTATCGGTCGTCGCTTGTTGAATTCACACGGAAGCGCTAAACAACCAAGTGCGGGCTGCACGGTGCGCGATCTTTCAAGACGCGAGAAGTACTTGAACACTCTACTTTCACATTTTTGGAAACGTTGGCAGAAGGAATACCTAACGGAATTACGTGTTCATCACAATTGCAACTCGAGTAACAGGAAGCCAACAATCAAGGTCGGAGATGTTGTTTGTGTCTACAAAGACAAAGCGCCGAGACAACTTTGGAGTATGGGAGTCGTCAAATCTCTCATTACAGGACGAGATGGTTACCACAGAGGAGCTGTTGTAACAGTGCGTAGTGGAGATCGAGTCGTGGAAATTACAAGACCCCTAAATAAGCTTTACCCTGTGGAAGTCGAATCTCAAGGGCGGGAAGAGCGTCAGAACAGAAGCACTGATTTCCCTATTACCTTCGTGGGAAATGCTGAACAGGAACATGTTAGTGAACATTAGAATTAAGTCAAGGAACAGCAAACTCTTTTCCTTTTCATTTGTTTTCTTATTCGTTTCGTTGTTGATTGACCCGAGTCAATCAAGGTGGGGAGTATGTTAGAAATTATTACGTCATTGTGGCAGGAATTCGTCACGTGACTAGAGAACTGAACCTTTGTACAGATTTTCTCGGAACTGTGTAGCTGTTTCGGAGTCTCATGAGTGTATTGTGAGTATAGATCATCGAGAGTTACATGAATTGATGAAATAGTGCATATCAGAACAAGGAAACCAAGAAGGGAAAGAAGACTCGTAACCTGCTGCTGACAACGCCTACTCGCAGCAATCGAAACATCTCTTTTGTCGTCACAGTAGTTAAGCCAAGGGTATGATCAGCATTTTCCTCATCGAAAAAAGAGAAATAACACATACATTTACTATATATAATCATTACATGTTTCATTTCGAGAATCACCTAATGAATAAATATTTCAGCTTATTGGAAATAAGTACCTTGTAGCTATTTGTTCAAATCCCGGATTCTAATGTACGCTAACTTGAACAATGACAATAAAATAAATAAACAGATTAAAAAAAATGAATAAATTACTTGGGCAGAGGAGACTGCTGTAAGACTAGAGGAGTCGATTCCAGTGAAAAGACTCTTCATACCACTTCTGGCAATGAAGGCAAATTCTCATGGGACAGCAAAGCGAGGAAAAAATACATCACTGACAATGACTAGTTCCTTTAGAAAGAGGTAACTTATTTGGGGACAAACTTCGTTCAACCTTCTCACTTCCAAATTTAGCCAAAACCAATTTTAACCAAATGTGACAATTTCATTTTCTCAAATTCTGAAAAACAAATAGCACAGTGTGTAAGTACAGGCAGAGAGCTTGCATTTGAATGTTCACATCATAGGATTTCGTCCCCAGACTCAACAGGTAGAGTCACCTTAAAAACTCTATCAAGCAGCAACTCTGGCAGTGAAAGGTTTAAGTCGACAGAGGCGTCGTTTATATAGCTGTAAAGCGTCGTCTTCCAGTTTTTCCTGGGTGTCTTTTCTGGGTTGTCTTTAACAGTGGCTGAGTGTTCAGTTTTATTTATCAAGACAACTTGCTCAAGAGAACCATGGTATATTGGAGTCCATAGAGAATAGAGAACTGTGCATGCATTTGTTGATTCCACAACTGATTACATCAAAATAATGC
Organism: Porites divaricata; assembly: GCA_038088405.1. Lineage (NCBI taxonomy): Eukaryota > Metazoa > Cnidaria > Anthozoa > Scleractinia > Poritidae > Porites > Porites divaricata. The sequence continues at coordinate 41,820,652 of JBBMOI010000003.1, forward strand.
GCCATGTTTAATAAGCCTCGTCAACAAAAATACGGACGTCAACACAAACTCAATTACACCAGTATTCCATCAGCATTCAGCTTGGCGAAAAATTAAAGTTGAATTTATGTCTAAAACACACAATAACAAGACACGAGAGACAATAACAAGAATATATTTAATGGGACTGCCAAGAAAACTAAAACAAATTCTCTTTGGATTGTACTAAATTATGCAATGTGAAATTCTTTAATTTTCTATCATTGGTAGTTGATTCCGTTTCCGTTTCCGGATTCCATGTTTTAGTCCTGCCCGATTGTAGCGCGACACCCGACTCTCTTGTGAAAAAGTTAATTTACATAACAAACTCGTAACGTGAGCTTGGGATACCTGTGATTTTCATTTTCACAAGTTACAATACTTGTTTCGTTTCGTTTCGTCGAAAACCAATTGTTTCGTTTCGTTTCGTTTCGTTTCGTCGAATACCATAAGCCAAGAAATCCATCACTCTTGATCCCCAGGTCTTTCACTGGTTCTATGTTGGTATGGTGTCGACGTCTGCTGTGATGTGCAGGCAACGTTCGCAGAAGTGGAAAGAACTCATCTTGTATCTGGCCTTGAGACTAGGAATAAAGTTTGTGGAATGAACGCCGTCAGTAAACTTTAGAACACTGCATCTCGTTGCAATAGTGCTTTCTCTCAGGTCCATATCGAACTCATGGCTACCGATACCCTGTGTAGCGATGTCCTCAGTAAAATCTCCCTATACGCCTGGATTTTTTCCCTTGATTAATTTAATCACACTATCGGACGTACTTCTTCCACAACTTTCCCCAAAGTGCCCTTAGCTTTACACGAAAGGTGATTGGACATTTCGAAAACAGGATATGATCTGATTGGCTTACGTATTTTATGGTTCAAGCGCCATTTTAAAATCGATGCTTCGGTGGTGGTTTTTACTTCTTGGATTCTTTTTCCTTTGATGTGGTTGTTTTAGTCCTTCGTTTCGTCAAGGTCATGAAACGTGGTGTTCGTTGTAATTCGACGTACTGTTACGGCGGGATTGGAAGTCGCTGAATTTGAAGCAGCTTGCGGATATCCCCACAGACGCTGTGTCACAAAAGGGCGAAGTATTGTGCTACTGATAAAACCTAAATGGTACGTATTACAGTGATTTGATTCTAACAGTCCTAGCATTTTCAATTGTAAACAACGGCCTGCGCAACCAGCGGCACAGAAAGTGCGTCGTTACATCATACTTCTTCTGTGTGAGGGCTTCTAAGATCTTTTAAGAATATCATTGTTAAGTTTTGAAAGGATGAACCCCAAGAATAATTTCTGAACGGGACAGACAAAAAATGCCACTTGGCCCTCAGTGTTTTAAAAACCTGGACCAGTGTGGGACACACTCATCGAGAGATTGATGCTTTTTGGGGGTTGTATTCAGGGCGGTAGGTGCACTCAGCTGTTTGTTGTGGTCGCTGTGATAACAGCTAACTAAAATAATCTTTTAAAAACAACTATTGATATATCGTAAAATTCCAAAAATAAGCCCCGGGACTTATATTTTTCAAAGGCCCTTTTTGAGGGACTTAATTTTGGATCGACTTATCATATCTACGGGAGGAAATTTGTGTTTCAAAATCGATTGGGCTAGCCTTATAGTTGGAAGTAAATTTACCTTTTTTGCTTTGTTTTACTTTGTATTTGAGGGCAATTTTCCGAGTACAAGCCCCCAAGGGGTTTATATTTGGAATTTTACGGTATGTATTTCCAGCTTCAGCTAAAAACAGATCCGAAACAACGCTGCCCATCTGACAAGACAGATGGCATCATTCCCATTCGAAGAGGTCTGAATAGCTAAACATAAAATTTGGATTTTTCTTTCCTAAGTATCAGCTATTTTTTCCATGTTTATGAACTAGCATCTCTCTTTGGTAATTCTTTCTTATATTGTAAAGAGTCATTTCCTTTGTGCTGGATGCTGTTTATAACATAAAAGAGTGGCTGCATGATCACACATAGCCAAAGTACTACAAGTTTATTCGTAATGCTTCAGGGAAGTGTGGGATGTTTTATCAGAATTATTCTCACATGGGAAGGTCCTGTTGTTATTTTAAAGGTACAGCTATGGTTTTTTAATTGAGCTGTCAGACGTAGAATGATTAGCCCTTCATTGTGGGCATGCCAAACTGTATACAATTTTTTGAGAAGAACATAGTAAAACAGGGCTGTCATTAACAGGCAGGGGCGGGGGATTTGCCCCGGATACTTTCATAGGAAATAGGATTTCCACCCTACTTGTTGTAGTCACCCTGCAATTTGAAATCTTAGTGACAACCCTGGCCTTTTTAAGCGTGCTAATTTGTAAAAGTCTTGTCCCAGTCCCAGACAAAAATAGTTGGGACACTTAAAGCAAACACTGTTTTTTTCCCTTCGTGTGCTTTCCTTTTCCCTCCCAATGCTGTTTATTACGATTCAGTCACTAAATCATGTACACCAATATTGGGGGGACAAGAAGACACAAAAGTGTCACAACAATTTTGACTGAGCTTGATGCAGTCGATTTTAGGCATTTTGTATTCAGTTTCTCAGATGCAAAATTTTTGCATCTTAGCCTGATGCAGTCGATTTTAGGTATTTTGTATTCAGTTTCCCAGATGCAGAATTTTTGCATCTTAGCTTGATGCCGTCGATTTTAGGTATTTTGTATTCAGTTTCCCAGATGCAGAATTTTTGCATCTTAGCTTGATGCCGTCAATTTTAGGTATTTTGTATTCAGTTTCCCACATGCAGAATTTTTGCATCTTAGCTTGATGCAGTCGATTTTAGGTATTTTGTATCCAGTTCAGGTGCAGAATTTTTGCTTGTTAGCTTAATGCAGTTGATTTTAGGTATTTTGTATTCAGTTTCCCACATGCAGAATTTTTGCATCTCAGCTTGATGCCGTCGATTTTAGGTAGTTTGTATTCAGTTTCCCAGATGTAGAATTTTTGCATCTTAGCTTGATGCCGTCGATTTTAGGTATTTTGTATTCAGTTTCCCAGATGCAGAATTTTTGCATCTTAGCTTGATGCAGTCGAATTTAGGTATTTTGTATTCAGTTTCCCAGATGCAGAATTTTTGCATCTTAGCTTGATGCAGTTGATTTTAGGTATTTTGTATCCAGTTTTCAGGTGCAGAAGTTTTGCTTGTAATAGCTTAATGCAGTTGATTTTAGGTAGTTTGTATTCAGTTTCCCAGATGCAAAATTTTTGCATCTCAGCTTGATGCCGTCGATTTTAGGTATTTTGTATTCAGTTTCCCACATGCAGAATTTTTGCATCTTAGCTTGATGCAGTCAAATTTAGGTATTTTGTATTCAGTTTCCCACATGCAGAATTTTTGCATCTTAGCTTGATGCAGTCGATTTTAGGTATTTTGTATCCAGTTCAGGTGCAGAATTTTTGCTTGTTAGCTTAATGCAGTTGATTTTAGGTATTTTGTATTCAGTTTCCCACATGCAGAATTTTTGCATCTCAGCTTGATGCCGTCGATTTTAGGTAGTTTGTATTCAGTTTCCCAGATGTAGAATTTTTGCATCTTAGCTTGATGCCGTCGATTTTAGGTATTTTGTATTCAGTTTCCCAGATGCAGAATTTTTGCATCTTAGCTTGATGCAGTCGATTTTAGGTATTTTGTATCCAGTTCAGGTGCAGAATTTTTACTTGTTAGCTTAATGCAGTTGATTTAGGGTATTTTGTATTCAGTTTCCCACATGCAGAATTTTTGCATCTCAGCTTGATGCCGTCGATTTTAGGTATTTTGTATTCAGTTTCCCAGGTGCAGAATTTTTGCATCTTAGCTTGATGCAGTCGAATTTAGGTATTTTGTATTCAGTTTCCCAGATGCAGAATTTTTGCATCTTAGCTTGATGCAGTTGATTTTAGGTATTTTGTATCCAGTTTTCAGGTGCAGAAGTTTTGCTTGTAATAGCTTAATGCAGTTGATTTTAGGTAGTTTGTATTCAGTTTCCCAGATGCAAAATTTTTGCATCTCAGCTTGATGCCGTCGATTTTAGGTATTTTGTATTCAGTTTCCCACATGCAGAATTTTTGCATCTTAGCTTGATGCAGTCAAATTTAGGTATTTTGTATTCAGTTTCCCAGATGCAGAATTTTTGCATCTTAGCTTGATGCAGTCGATTTTAGGTATTTTGTATTCAGTTTCCCAGATGCAGAATTTTTGCATCTTTGCTTGATGCCGTCAATTTTAGGTATTTTGTATTCAGTTTCCCACATGCAGAATTTTTGCATCTTAGCTTGATGCAGTCGATTTTAGGTATTTTGTATTCAGTTTCCCAGATGCAGAATTTTTGCATCTTAACTTGATGCAGTCGAATTTAGGTATTTTGAATTCAGTTTCCCAGATGCAGAATTTTTGCATCTTAGCTTGATGCAGTCGATTTTAGGTATTTTGTATTCAGTTTCCCAGATGCAGAATTTTTGCATCTTAGCTTGATGCCGTCAATTTTAGGTAGTTTGTATTCAGTTTCCCACATGCAGAATTTTTGCATCTTAGCTTGATGCAGTCGATTTTAGGTATTTTGTATTCAGTTTCCCAGATGCAGAATTTTTGCATCTCAGCTTGATGCCGTCGATTTTTGGTATTTTGTATTCAGTTTCCCAGATGCAGAATTTTTGCATCTTAGCTTGATGCAGTCGATTTTAGGTATTTTGTATTCAGTTTCCCAGATGCAGAATTTTTGCATCTTAGCTTGATGCAGTCGATTTTAGGTATTGTGTATTCAGTTTCCCAGATGCAGAATTTTTGCATCTTAGCTTGATAACGTCGATTTTAGGTATTTTGTATTCAGTTTCCCAGATGCAGAATTTTTGCATCTTAGTTTGATGCCGTCGATTTTAGGTATTTTGTATTCAGTTTCCCAGATGCAGAATTTTTGCATCTTAGCTTGATGCAGTCGATTTTAGGTATTTTGTATTCAGTTTCCCACATGCAGAATTTTTGCATCTTAGCTTGATAACGTCGATTTTAGGTATTTTGTATTCAGTTTCCCAGATGCAGAATTTTTGCATCTTAGTTTGATGCCGTCGATTTTAGGTATTTTGTATTCAGTTTCCCAGATGCAGAATTTTTGCATCTTAGCTTGATGCAGTCGATTTTAGGTATTTTGTATTCAGTTTCCCAGATGCAGAATTTTTGCATCTCAGCTTGATGCCGTCGATTTTAGGTATTTTGTATTCAGTTTCCCACATGCAGAATTTTTGCATCTTAGCTTGATGCAGTCGATTTTAGGTATTTTGTATTCAGTTTCCCAGATGCAGAATTTTTGCATCTTAGCTTGATGCAGTCGATTTTAGGTATTGTGTATTCAGTTTCCCAGATGCAGAATTTTTGCATCTTAGCTTGATGCAGTCGATTTTAGGTATTTTGTATTCAGTTTCCCAGATGCAGAATTTTTGCATCTTAGTTTGATGCCGTCGATTTTAGGTATTTTGTATTCAGTTTCCCAGATGCAGAATTTTTGCATCTTAGCTTGATGCAGTCGATTTTAGGTATTTTGTATTCAGTTTCCCACATGCAGAATTTTTGCATCTTAGCTTGATAATGTCGATTTTAGGTATTTTGTATTCAGTTTCCCAGATGCAGAATTTTTGCATCTTAGTTTGATGCCGTCGATTTTAGGTATTTTGTATTCAGTTTCCCAGATGCAGAATTTTTGCATCTTAGCTTGATGCAGTCGATTTTAGGTATTTTGTATTCAGTTTCCCAGATGCAGAATTTTTGCATCTTAGCTTGATGCCGTCGATTTTAGATATTTTGTATTCAGTTTCCCAGATGCAGAATTTTTGCATCTTAGCTTGATGCCGTCGATTTTAGGTATTTTGTATTCAGTTTCCCAGATGCAGAATTTTTGCATCTTAGCTTGATGCCGTCGATGTTAGGTAGTTTGTATTCAGTTTCCCAGATGCAGAATTTTTGCATCTTAACTTGATGCAGTTGATTTTAGGTATTTTGTATGCAGTTTCCCAGATGCAAAATAATGCATCTTAGCTTGATGCAGTGATTTTTAGGTACTTTGTATTCATTTTATTGAATGCAAAATTTTTGTATTTAGTTCATCCAGAATGTTTATTTATGAATAATACTGCCTGAAAAATTTAGCTGGTGAAATAATTACATTTTTTACTGCACTAGTTTTGTTGTTGTTGGGAATACAAGATCTACAACGAGTGAAGAATAGACTCAGAGGAATTTCCATGAGGCTGACAGAAAATTACAAGTTTGGAAAAACACATTTTAGTTTGGAAAGCGTTTGCACCCCTTCGTTCATGATTTATATATATATATATATATGTGATATATAGTACTTGTAAGTATTGAATAATGCTGTAGTTCACTGAAATAAGATGCTAACGATGCTTAAATATATGGCCCAGGGGTGTTTTATAGTGTTTAACTGAAATATTTCCTATTATTATTTATTCGAAATATTTCCCATTTCTGATTGGTTAAAATCACACGCATATTTCTCCATTTTGACGTCATCGGTTCAATATGAAGAATTATTGAACCGAGACTGAGGAAGGCCTGGGGGCAAGGTTGAGTAATGTTGATTTGGTTGTTTGAGTAAAATGGTAGAACTGTCAGGAAGAACATTGTACTCGTTTCACGGCAAAATATAGTCTAAGAACAGTGAGAAGTCAATTCGATGGACAACATCTGCTGTTTGGAGTATATCTGCAGACCTTTATCTGCTAAATTTCTCGTAAAAGATGCACTGTTGATATGAAATTAACATTGACCGAGGTAAGCATATTTTAGCTTGTTTTTAAAGCTGGAATTATTTTGAATGAATAATAAAGCAATTATTGTATTCGGCTTTCGTAGGATATGAACAATTCTGCAGATCTTGGAGGAAACATCTTTGCACTGTTGGGGGTATCCGAAATTCAGAAACATCTGTGCACTCTTTGGGGGTATCCGAAATTCGGAAACATCTTTGCAATCTTTGGGGGTATCCGAAATGTGGAAACATCTCTGCAATCTTTGGGGGTGTACGAAATTCGGAAACTTTTCTTTTCACTCTTGGGGTGTTTCCAAATTTCGGGTGAAACCTTTGATTTGTTCTCAGCAATTTTTTTGCTTCCAAGTAATAAGAGAACTCCTTCTCCTCATTTTTATCTTGAATTTAAGTTTCCGTGAAAATAAAGAAAATTGTATCTTGTGTAAGGGCGGAGTTTAGAAATCCGCGCAAAATTTACATTTAATTTTTTGCCCAAATTTAACTTGTTTTGGAAGAAGAACATGATACTGCCTTGTTTAAATCAATTAGTCGGGCAAAGATTGCCAATTCCCTCGCAAAAATATACCATTTTCCTCGCTTTTCTTAGTGTTTGTTCAGAATTTTCCAAAAATGTAATGCCACAGATTAGTTTGGAACGCGTGGGGGAATTTGAACAATAACTTTCGAAAAAGTCAAATGCCCAGGGGAGGCGGGGGGGGGGGGGGGGGGGCATTGTTGAAGCTTTGATTTGACCGATACTTAAATAGGCGAATATTTATCTTCTTGAATCTATTTGCTGAATTGCAATACATAATACAATACTTTATGTCCAAAGTCTTTTGAGGATTACACATTATGATACTACACGTGTTAGTGATTCAGTAAAAACTCTCGTACTTAGCTTGGGAAGCCTGTGGGTTTCCAAGCCTTCTCGGACGTTAACAGCAAGGAAATATGACAAACAAAGACAACAAATAAAATTTAACTTCCGTTTTGCTATGTTTTCCTATAGCGAACTAAGGCGATAACCGTAAAACGAGATTAAAATCTGTTGTTATTGCTATAGGAAAACGAATATGAAAAGACAAAAGAGGAAATAGGAATTCGGTTCTCAGCGAGAGTGGAAAATTTGAAGACTTATTTAAAACGAAAGTGAAAGTCCCGCCGTTTTATGATAGCGAAGAAATGGACATTGGGAAAAACGGGGAAAGAGGAATGAAAAAAGCATTGAAAAAAAATAAAAACGAACTTCAGTATCTATCCCGTTGCCAGTAGCAGTTAAAAATCGGTTGAGACAAAAGTACTCGCATTCCCGAGACTACGTTCCTCAATTGTTTGGTTGGAATCAAACTGGTTTAAAGAGTAAACAAACATGAAACCAAAATTGCTCTTACTCACCCGTTGTTGAGTCATTTGGGTTGAGCCTTTTAGTCTCGTTCTTTACGTCAAGACCCCAAGCCGTCATAAACAGAACACTTAGAATTCCAGCCAGCGAAATTAGACTGCATTTTATCAAAAGAATGGCAATACGAATAATCGCTCTCAGTAGGAAGAAGAACGACCGAAAGACGTAACAAACTGCTGAGCCTGAGGTTGAAGCTATTTCCAGCAGAAAGCCACACAACAAGCGCATTGCATCGAAAACCTTGAAAATCAACAAAAAGCCAAAGGTGTATATCCAGACCGACCCCAGTTTGATTATCATCCAGTAGTACGGTCTGAAGTGATAGACTAGCTCAATCGCAATCGTTATCATCAGCATCATAACTACAATCTTGATAGCCAATATCAAAGCGTACTTCGTCTGCATTGCTCTATTCAAGGCTAAGAACTTTTTCGACGAACGCTTAGCTTCTCTTTCGCACTATTAAAGGCCCATTGTTATGGAGAGCTAATGTAAATAGAAGCCTCTGGAGTTTTCCAGTCACGCAATGTTTACACTAGAACTTTCTATTGTCACGCAGAAGAACTGTCTGGAACATTTTGCTGAATGATGTACTTCATGATGTAATGTTACAAGAATAGTAATCTTGAAAGCTCTTAGAACTATCTAGAACATGCACTGACTGTATATAAGGACTTAGCGAGCTTTTAGTTGTTGTTACGGCAGAGATTGATAAGAGAAGCTATGCTGGGAGAGCTATAGTAGTTTGCTGAGGAGTATTTTGAAGTTGTCATTCCAAGTGGCTCCAGGACTTTTGGTGATAGCAGTGTCTACTGTGAGTTTGTGTCAGTGGTGACTGAAGGTTGATAATAGGCTCTAAGTAGTTTATAGTAAGGTTATATTGTTATAGTCGCTCCCAAGTTGTAGTTAACAGTCGAAGTATAGTTTATTAAATTAGTTGATTTTAAGGAGTGTTTCCTTGGTATCTTTCTGTCGGTTGAATTATACCGTAACAGAAATTGGGGGCCTGTCCGGGAGCAACGAGTTTTGGTTATAGAATCTATTGTGTATATTGTTCAAGGATAAATAGTTTTCTGAAGGAGATAATCGGAGTGAAGCAAGATGTCACAGTTTGATCCAGAACAGTTTATGTTAGAGCCCAGCGAAGATGCATTTTATGACTTAAAGAAGAATGAGCTTATTTCTTTAGCTAAACACTTGAAACTAGAGGTTAAGAAGGCTATGAGAAAATATCAGATTCAAGATATCGTTATTAAGCACTTAGTAAGTCTGAATATTTTTGAAGAAGCAGTCTTAGAAACATATGAAGCATTTGACTCAGAAGAAAAGAGCCTACAATTTCAGTTAGAGCTTAAAAAGTTAGAAATGCAAGAAAGACTGGAAAGAGAAGAACAAGAACGACAAGAAAGAAGGGAAGAAAAAGAAAGACAGGAAAGGTTGGAGAAAGAAGAACAAGATCGACAAGAAAGAAGGGAAGAAAAGGAACGTCTGGAAAGGATGGAGAAAGAGAAGATGGAATTACAGCACGAGTTGGAAATGAAAAAGCTGGAGCTACAATTAAAGTTAGGGTCAGATGCTACATGTAGTACTGAAAAGTATAGTGCTAAGTTTGATGTTACTAAATATATTAAGTTAGTACCACCATTTCAGGAGAGAGATGTCGATAAGTACTTTTTGCACTTTGAGAAAGTAGCAGGAAATCTTAAGTGGCCCAAAGAGTATTGGGTAATGTTATTGCAGAGTGTATTAGTAGGTAAGGCCAGGGAAATATATACGCAACTAAGTGTAGAGCAAGCTGCAAGTTATGACACTGTTAAAGAGCTCATTCTTAAGGGTTACGAATTAGTTTCTGAAGCTTATCGTCAAAAGTTTAGAAACTGTGAGAAGATAAGTAATCAAACTTACGTAGAATTTGCTAGGAGTAAGGAACAGTTATTTGATCGATGGTGTCATTCACAGAAGGTAGACAAAAGTCACGATAAGTTAAGACAGTTAATTTTAATAGAAGAATTTAAGAGGTGCGTTCACAGTGATGTCCGAACGTTCATCGATGAGCAGAAAGCAGAAACGTTGGAAGACGCAGCACGGTTAGCAGATGAGTTCTCACTAAGTCACAAGGTGACATTTGTGAACAAACCCCTTCGGCCCACCTGTACATCACCCAGTCAAGTTCCACCCTCTGCATCACCACGCTGGCCTGGTAATCAAAGACGTCGACAGAGTGATGAGTGGTACCCAAAACAGAATCCAGGTAACACCCCCGCAAATCGTGGTTTTAACTCTGAGCCACCAAGGAAAAACAAGAACATGCCAAATAGGCCCTTCAAGACAATTACTTGTTATTATTGTGGAAAAGATGGACATATGATTTCAAATTGCCCGGAAAAGTTGAGAATGACACGACAACAGCATGGTGTCGAGCCTAGGCCAACTGGTTTCATTGCTACTTCACAGTCTTTACCTGCTGTTAGTGAAGATATGCCTACCCAGTGTCACAATGTAAAGACTCAGTCAAGTCAAGTCGGTGACATCGGTGTTCCGTCGAAGCCTGTTATGGACATGTTTGAGCCCTTTATTCATGATGGTTCAGTGTCGTTATCAAGTGATATGTCCGACTGTACACCAATAAAGATTTTAAGAGATACTGGAGCTTCACAGTCCTTGCTGTTGAGTGACACTTTGTCGTTTTCTGAAGAGTCGTCTGCTGGTGTGAGTGTTCTTATCAAGGGAGTCAATTGCTCTGAATACACTCCAGTCTCACTTCATACCGTTTACCTGTCGTCAAACCTTGTGTCTGGTCCCGTCAAAGTTGGAGTACAGTCGTCGTTACCATTTGAAGGAGTACAGCTGATTCTAGGAAACGACCTTGCCGGAGAAAAAGTTGTTGTTAATGCTATTGTCACGGATAAGCCTTGTTTAGAACAACCTCCAGATCCAGTAGAGAAGGAAATTCCTGGTTTGTATCCAGCATGTGTTGTAACTCGAGCCATGAGCAAGAAGAAAGAAAGTAGGGAGGATGAGGTCACATTAGCGGACACTATCATTGGCGAAGCCATGAAGAGTAAGCCATCCAGAACCCTTGTCCCCGAGCCAGCAGTAGTCGTTACCGAGGACGGTTTGGCATGTCAGGCTGACAAGATGTCCACGCCTCATCTGATTGCAGAACAGCAAAGAGATCCAGCAGTTTCAAGCTTGTTTGCGAGAGTCGTTGATGAAAGTGAAGTCTCACAGAACCCCGCATGCTTCTTTACAAAGAACGGAGTGCTGATGAGAAAGTGGAGGCCACCTGATTTTCCAGCTGAAGACGAGTGGGCTGTCAAGTATCAGATCGTTGTCCCGAAGAGTTATAGGCAGGAGATTTTAAGTTTGGCGCACGAGACTCCTCTGGCTGGCCACATGGGCATCAATAAAACCTGTGAAAAGATCCTTAACCATTTCTACTGGCCAAATGTAAGGAAGGATGTAGCAGAATTTTGTAGATCGTGCCATGCCTGTCAGATGGTTGGGAAACCAAACCAGACCATCCCAAAAGCCCCGCTGAAGCCAATACCAGCTGTCGAGGAGCCGTTTAGCAGAATTATTGTTGATTGTGTTGGTCCATTACCAAAGACGAGGTCTGGAAATCAGTATTTGTTGACTATCATGTGTGCGACTTCCAGGTTCCCTGAAGCAATACCCCTGAGAAACATCAAAGCCAAGACTATTGTCAAAGCTCTAACCAAGTTTTTCACACTAGTGGGTCTTCCAAGCTCTATTCAGTCAGATCAGGGTTCGAATTTTATGTCCGGAGTGTTTCAACAGGTCATGTACGAGTTTGGGGTCACTCAGTATAAGTCATCTGCATATCACCCTCAAAGTCAAGGAGCTCTTGAAAGATGGCACCAGACTCTGAAGAACATGAAGAGGATTTACTGCTTCGAAACAGAGAAAGAGTGGGACGAGGGTATTCATTTGCTGTTGTTTGCTGCAAGAGAGTCAGTGCAAGAGTCTCTAGGATTCAGTCCCTTCGAGCTTGTGTTTGGGCACACTGTGAGAGGACCTCTTAAGTTGCTTAAAGAGAAGTTATTATCTAACTGTAGTGAGTCCATTAATCTTTTACAGTATGTCTCAGATTTTCGTACTAAGCTTTTTAGAGCTTGTGAATTAGCCAGAGCCAATCTTATTTCATCTCAGAAATCTATGAAAGAGAGGTACGATGTAGATGCTGTAGAACGTAGTTTCAAGCCAGGGCAAAAGGTCCTAGCGATGTTGCCCGTACCTGGCAGCCCATTACGCTCTAGATTTTTTGGACCATACGAGATTCAGAAGAAGTTAAATGATCTTAATTACATAGTAGTTACTCCAGATAGGCGTAAACAAACACAGCTATGTCATGTCAACATGTTAAAGCCTTATGTAGAAAGAAATAGTGATCTAGCCTTACAACCTGCAATTGTTAATGTAGTCGCTTCCGAGCCTAAAGAGGAATTAAGTAACGAGCTTAGTAGCAATGCTTTTAGTCCCACTGACACAACAAGACTCACGAACTCAGATGTGTTGCGGAACTTGGATTCTAAGCTGTCTCACCTATCACAAAGTCAACGACAAGACCTGGAGAAACTTCTGCTGGAGTTTGAGCACCTGTTTCCTGATGTTCCTACAAGGACAGATCAGATTTATCATGACGTGGAGGTCGGTAATGCTGATCCAGTTAAGCAACACCCCTACAGGCTAAATCCGAAAAAGCAACAGTATCTCAAGGAAGAGATTAAGTATTTGCTTGAGAACGATTTCATTGAGCCGAGTAACAGTAGCTGGAGTTCTCCGTGTATCCTTGTTCCTAAACCAGATGGAAGTTACCGAATGTGTACGGATTACAGAAAGGTCAACAGCGTGACTAAGACGGACACATTTCCAATCCCAAGGATGGACGACTGTATTGATAAAGTAGGAAAAGCCAAATATGTAACGAAGTTCGACCTCCTTAAAGGATTCTGGCAAGTTCCGTTGACAGACCGCGCCAAGGAGATTTCAGCCTTTGTCACACCATATGGATTGTACCAGTACAAAGTTATGCCATTTGGTATGAAGAATTCGCCAGCCTCCTTTCAACGCCTTGTTAACAAGGTAATTGCAGACCTTGAGGGCTGTGAGGCGTACATTGATGACGTGATTATTTATAGTGACACTTGGCAAGAACACGTAAGAATCATCTGTGAGTTCTTCAAGAGGTTGAGTAGAGCAAAGCTGACTATCAACCTTTCCAAAAGTGAGTTTTGCCAAGCGCAGGTAACTTATTTGGGACACGTTGTTGGACAAGGTCAAGTAAAACCACTAACCGCTAAGGTCGAGGCTATCGCTAACTTTCCACAGCCTGAGAGCAAAAGGCAGTTGATGCGCTTTCTTGGTATCGCTGGATACTACCGGAGGTTTTGTCCCAATTTCGCCGCCGTCGCAGAACCATTGACCCAGTTACTTGCTAAGAGGGCAAAATTTATTTGGAGTGAAAAGTGTGATAAGGCATTTGAGAAATTAAAGGCCATGTTGCAAAGTCCCCCTGTACTAAGAGCACCTGATTTTGGCTCTCCCTTCAAGTTGGCCGTGGATGCAAGTGATGCAGCTGCTGGTGCAGTGCTGTTACAGGATGATGATGAAGGTGTGGAACACCCTGTGTGTTATTTTTCAAAGAAGTTCACCAAGAGTCAACAGAACTACTCTACTGTAGAGAAAGAGTGTTTGGCGTTAGTGCTAGCTATGCAACATTTTGAAGTCTATATGAGTTCTTCCAGTTCGCCTATTGTTGTTTATAGTGATCACAATCCCCTTGTTTTTCTTCACAAATTAAAGGACAAAAATCAGCGATTACTAAGGTGGAGTTTAATGTTGCAAGAATATCCGTTAGACATTAAGCACATCAGAGGAAAAGACGATGTTATTGCGGACTGCCTCTCAAGAGCGTGAGTTTATTGCAAGAAAGTTTTACAAACTTTCTTTTCTTGAAGGGGGAGGGTGTTATGGAGAGCTAATGTAAATGGAAGCTTCTGGAGTTTTCCAGTCACGCAATGTTTACACTAGAACTTTCTATTGTCACGCAGAAGAACTGTCTGGAACATTTTGCTGAATGATGTAATTCATGATGTAATGTTACAAGAATAGTAATCTTGAAAGCTCTTAGAACTATCTAGAACATGCACTGACTGTATATAAGGACTTAGCGAGCTTTTAGTTGTTGTTACGGCAGAGATTGATAAGAGAAGCTATGCTGGGAGAGCTATAGTAGTTTGCTGAGGAGTATTTTGAAGTTGTCATTCCAAGTGGCTCCAGGACTTTTGGTGATAGCAGTGTCTACTGTGAGTTTGTGTCAGTGGTGACTGAAGGTTGATAATAGGCTCTAAGTAGTTTATAGTAAGGTTATATTGTTATAGTCGCTCCCAAGTTGTAGTTAACAGTCGAAGTATAGTTTATTAAATTAGTTGATTTTAAGGAGTGTTTCCTTGGTATCTTTCTGTCGGTTGAATTATACCGTAACACCATGTTCGGCTCATCATCGGCGTGAGAACCTGTTAAACTCACCAGTGACGTAAAACAAAGAAAACAAAGAAGTCAACACAATAAAACCTAGAAAAACAAAAGCAAAAAAAAAGTTCACGGGTTCTTACACCGGGGTAAACCCCCATGTTCACCCTAGATGCATTGCGCGCCCTGTACTCAAGAAAAAATCATTTCGCGTAGTTGAAAATTCGCTGCCTTTAGTGTGTGGAGTCAGTCCTTGTTAATTTTCCACAGTTCGCAAAATTTGGTGTAAAAAGTCTAAACAGGTGCTTGTGGTATTTTTCTTTACATCTTTCTGGATAGTTTGGTCTGGTATCGAGCCTTTTTGTTTCTGTGAGCGTTTGTTTCACTGCAGTTCTTTCGATGGCGGCGCCATCGAAACGTACGGTTGGAAGACCGCATCAACCGGGGTCGCCGAAGTACATTCGTCTGCGTGGATCCGTTTTTTTAATCTCTGGAGAGATGGGAAAGAAGCTCTTGGCTGCAAATACTACAGAAAGCGTGTTTGCCGAGTTCCTTCTACATCGAATGTTGATGTTTAATTGTAAACAAAGGCCCCGTTGAAATCAGTTGAAAGCAATACAAGCGAGTCAATCTAACATGAGCAGTGCTTTTTTTAATTTCACCTATGAAGCGAGTGATATCCTTAACGTAAACTGATCGTCTGGCGTATCGCTCTAAAGTAGCGAGAATTATTATTAGCAAACCAGTCCTTAGCCAAACCTAAAGAAACTGTAACACAGCGATTACAGCGACAAGACTGTAAGCAGTGCTGATTCGACGCTTTGCAAACACAACTTCTCTATGGCGTTCCGTTACGGACAAAATCATCAAACCATACACATGTACAACGAAATTCAACATATAGACATCGAACCGTATATATATATACATTGAAATTAAAAATATATATATCGAACCGCATTCATACAAATCGAAATTACACATATGAACATCGTACCGCGTACATATACATTGAAGTTGCACATTATACATCGAACCCGAGGGGGTACTCCCATATATGGGCTATATAGGTACGTGCCGCGGAATAGGGTATGGTTTTTGGGGTTCTCGGTCCTTAAATAGGGTATCTTTTTTGACCTTTTCGTTTCTGTGTCCCTGGTGTGGTCCTTAGATAGGGTAGCTTAATTGTATTATCTAATACTGGAGTGTGAAAACGGCCGCCTAAACGAACGGTTTTTTTTAAAACTTGATGTATCCGTTGAAGTATGAACAAAGTGATTTTGCAACAGAGGTTTAATAGCCGTTAAGCGGGTAAATACACGTAACGCCTCTTCAAGCCACATTTTTTGTTTTTCCTTGAATAGGGTGTCATTTTTCGGCTTTGGGCCTTAAAAAGTGCATCAGTTTTCGCTTTCTTAGTCCTTAAATAGGGTTAGGGTTCACGAACCTTCGCGGCACACCCCTATCCAAAATTCGCGGGAGTACCCCCCCGGGACATCGAACCAAATACATATACATCGAAATTACACATATATACATCGAACCAAATACACATATGCCGAAATTACACATATATAAATGGTACCGTTCAAATAAATCGAAATGCATTCGTACACATGGAAATAATCCGTTTTCACTTCGAACTGTTTGCTCGTGCACGTCGAGCTATTTTATATGGAGTATTGAACCGTGAAAACTTTTACATAAATCGAAACTTTGGGCAACCGGTCAGCGGTTACTAAATGGGCTCGAGGTAGGGGCCCGCAGACTAGGTGGGCACGTCCTCACACGCCACACGCCACACGCCACACGCCACACGCCACACGCCACACGCCGGCGACGACACCAAGAGTACTCATCCGGGAATGCCTTTGCGCGAGAATGCTGTTTGTTCTGCAGGGTCCCTTTTAGCTTTGAGAGGCAGGATATCGCAAACTTGGTAAGGAGAATCGTAGGGGCTATTGGAAATCTTCCAAATACCAATGAAAGTGGTTCAAGCGTTCGACTGCGAAATGGAAGCTCCTTCACAAATGTCGACCTTGAGGTGAACGAACGCTTCCAGTTTCCGCGTGCTTCCAGCTCGTCGTGTTCATCTGGGAGAGTTATTCCCAGAGCTCGATCGGGTCGTTTTGTCCCTTATGCAAGAAGGAACACCACTGCAAAAAAAAGAGTTCCGAGAACGACGTTTTCATGAAAGATGTGTGTCTCTTGCCTGATCCCGAGTGGAAAAATGTTCCCAGGCGAGGTGTAAAAGAAGTTCTAGTGAAACACAACATGTATGTCGAGGCCATGAGGTTTGACAAATCGTGGCCGGAAGAAATTTTGAGGAGGGAAATTCACGCATTGTTCACGGATTTAATCAAAGGAGGAAATGTTGAGTGAGTAGCGTGCCCAAGGCTTTAACACTAATGCACTTATCAGCGACCATCCCCGGTGGGGGACCCTGGGCATACCCGGGCATGGCGCGGGATTCGTCTACTTTGTTCGAGAATTTTAAGCCCGGGATGGGGGAATGGATTGCTTTTGCACTTTCGTAGCAAGCAGGATCCCTGGGGGAAGACCCGCGGAATTTGTAAATGTATCTATAAATATTTATAACATGAAGCATTTCAAAATATATTCAAAGAACCCTAGTTCTTCATTACCAGGAAACAAGAATATTCATTATAGTAGAACATCAAAATAAAAGTGAATTAAGGATATTATCTGGGATGCTATCACTTATACCTGTCTCCAAAGCCAAAAGGGGCTCCTGATTAATCCCAGAAGGGTATAAGTCCTTTGATCTGAGATTCAAAGAGTATTGTGCCAATTAGAAGGGAATGGCCCAATGGCAACTTTTTCCCATTTTGAACTACGTGATGGAGAATTGATGGTTTTGAAAGTTTTCAATATTTTTATTCCTGTAGTCTTGAATGCAGCAGTAAGAACAACAAGCTAAAAAGATAATTTTCAGCACCTAATTTGTCTTTCTTTGTCTTCATTTTGTTTATCAGCTTTGAGTTTGCAAAAGCTGTCGGAAATTCAATCACCAAAGTGTCACTCCCTAATGGGCAAGAGGCCACTGCAAGGGTACTCAAACATGTGGCTGGCCAGGGGCCAATTTACGTACGCTCACTACTAAAGATCAATTTGCCTGAATTTGAGGTAACTGAGTCTTACAGCAATGTTCACTAGAGGCTTTGACTGGCAAGAACCTTGTTGTTAATTTGCCCTAGCCAGCTGAATCAGGCTCTGCTGAGAATGATTATCATCATGATAATTGCAGAGCTCAGTATGATGTGTAGACTGTCACCCATGGTCAAAGTCTCAGTACCAAGGACACACTTAGAACCCATAGACACTTGCAGAAGCCCTGTTTTCATAAATCCAGTCAGATAATTAAGGTCTTTTCTGCAGCTTCAGTTCATGATTATGTTAAGTCATTTTTGATGTTAGCATATTGATATAGCCAGAGAGAAAACATTATAGATGACACCTTATTGAAAACAAACAGTTAAAGTTTACCAAATTTCTCTAATAATATTATTGGTAGTTATAATGCTACAGTGTACCTTGGAATTATTATAAGAAAGACTTGCATGTGTAAGGAGGTGTAAGGCAAAGAGTAATAAATAAAATTAATATAATTGACACATGACAATAAACACTGTTCATGCAAATCACTTGCACAGACTAGCTAGCTTCTCTGTGATCTGCATAATCAGGGTCAACCAGTCCTTTTTCTGCTGTAATAATTATGCTCTTTTGTTGTCCCTAACATATTTTACATTGTCATTACAGGACTTGGAAAGTGAAGGTAATGGGCCAATAGGTGAAGATGGTGATGAGCTGCCTGCTGTGGTCATTTCTGGTCAACCAGAAGTCACAGATCTGCTATCATATATGGTACAAGCTGAGCCAGTTCAAGGTGCTGGTAGATTGGACACAGATGACAACATGGAGTTGCAGTCTCCACCAATGGAAATCCAGCAGCCAGAAACAGGATCAAGAAACAGTTCATCGTGCATGGGTATTGCAGGTACTTGTACAATTATTCTATTTGCAGCAGGAGGGTTAATAAATTAACATGCACATGAAGATGGATAAAAGTTAAGTTATGATGAAAGTTTTTTAACTACCTTAATGATTAACTGGAGACAAGTGTGCACATTGTCCACTGCCATCCCCAGTGGAAAGAGGCACCCAACGAATATTTTCTGAAAGAAATCTTTTTGGAGAAGGAGATATTGCCTAAAATTTTCTATTACTTGAGGATGGCTAAAAATTTCCAGGTGACTGTTCCATTCATGTACAATTTTCAAAGCTTATCTAATAAATTCCACGCAATTTTCTAAATTTAAATTTTCACAGTAAAAAGGAAATCTAAAATTTTCAGATTAAAAAATGCGATAAAGAGGGAAAATTATCAGAAAAATTCTCACTTTCTTAAAGTGTTAAATTGCGTCTAAAATTTTCTGGAAAGTAAATTATACTGAAATTAATACTTTTTTGAAAAGACTTATGTTGCCCTAGGATGACCAAACAGATACAAATTTGATAGCCCCTCTTAGAATGCTTCTGCATGGGGATGACATCTAAAAGTACTCTGGATGGCATAAAAAGTGTTTTCAATGTATTTAGGGGGAAACTGTCGTTGGGTGCACAATAATACAAAGCATTTTTTGTGCCCAATCAGGAGCCGGCATCAGCTTGAATTTTTGGAAATAGCTCGGTGAGAGTAGGTACCCAGGGGCTCTTTCGCCCGTACTTGAAAACTTTCGTCGCGCCCTTTCTCCCGACCCGACTGACTGCCCCTGGGTCTCCCAGGATGCTTCATATCCTACTCAGCCTCATTCATTAGTTGCTAATTAACATCTAGCATAAGAGGTTTTCCGAATTTCGGATACCCCATCATTTATCGGTGAAAACTTGATTATTACATCATGTTTCGAAGACCCCCGACACATCCCCCGACACTTATCCCAGGAAAAATGAAACAACTGGTAGTTCAAGATGTTTTCCGAATTTCGGAAATACCCCTGTCACTTATCTGAGGAAAAATTTTGTTCACAGCTAAATTTAAGAGGTTTTCCGAATTTCGGATACCCCGTCACCTATGAGTGGAAAATAGTTTTCATAACACCCAACTTGAAAGGTTTTCCCAAAGGTTTTTCATATCAAAGAGTCAATAAAAGAATCAACGATCACTAACGTTCTGCTGAATCTCACTTTTTACACCACCTGTTAAATGACTGGGCAAAAACAGAAAACCGTGAATATCAGAAAATCTATAGGTCAAGGAGTTTTCATTGAGTTTGCCTATTCTCGTTAACTACACGAATTAACCTTTGAATTGGAGAAAGAAACACCTTTTACTGACAAAATTAATTATCACGGCTTAGCACACGTATAGATTTTTGTCCAAAGCATCATTAGTCGTCAAGATAAATTTGAAAGAAATCGACCGCTCCTTTTTTCTTCTGTCCGTCTTCTTTCCTGGCTTTTCGGAAATCTGACATATCAGTCAAATAAATGATTGCTTGATAAGGAGTGAAGGTGCATAACACAGCTTGACCTACACCCTTAATAAACTGATTCCTAAGTTAAAAGTTAAACCAGAGATATGTGATGTCCAGACATCACTTAAAACGTTCTCTAAAATTGCGATTCCCCATTATGCACAAGCAACTTAACTAAAATTGCTTTCTAAATTTTAGTGGGTTTCCTATTCTTTATTTGAAATTGGCATGGTGCGAACGCGTTCCAAAGTAAAATGTGTTTTCCAAACTTCAAAATTCCGTCAGAAAACCTAACTTCCCTCGGCAAAAAACACGATTTCCGCCACACAGTTAATATTATAACTGCACTCTTACAAGAAGCCAGAGTAATACCCAGTAAATACAACGAAGTCGCTGTTGTTGAAATAACCCATATTTATTCTGAGTAGAGTTTTACTCCATCAATTCGTACGCGTATTTAATACGGTCGATTCGTAGCCGTATCCCAGTCGATTCAAACAGTCAACAGAGTGAAAATATTAAAACACAACTCACTAATAACAATGGACCGTACGTACGCTTCACACGTAACATTCCTCGATTCAAGCCACGAGACAAAATAAATGCAAATACGGATATTAAATTATTAAACACACCTATAAAAATTGAGCACGAATCGACTAAAACTACAATCTTGGATAAAATAAATGGAAAACCTTGACCCCCCCTCCCCCCCCAAATCAAAGATGGAAAAATGGCGCGTTTTTGCCCTTCGCGCGGCTTCATCCTTGATTTGTTGGGGGGGGGGGATGGGGGTTTTCTGTTCCATTTTATTTTGTAAAATAAATGGAAAACCTTTGCCCCCCCTCCCCCCCAAATCAAAGATGGAAAAATGGCGCGTTTTTGCCCTTCGCGCGGCTTCATCCTTGATTTGGGGGGGGGGGGGGGGAGGATGGGGGTTTGCTGTTCCATTTTATTTTGTCCAAGATTGTAGGTACAAATCGACTGCAAACTTCCCTACCTTAGCTTTTAAACTATAGAGAATGTGATACGTGACATTGTGAAGAAATCCGGCTTATGGTATTCGACGAAACGAAACGAAACAATTGGTAATCGACGAAACGAAACGAAAACGAAACGAAACAATCTTTGACCTTAGAAAAAAGTGCATGGTAATTGTTCTTCTGCAGCTCCTAACACTTTGGACACGATAGCAGTTTTGTTTCGCTACATCAAACGGGGAAAATACTCAGCTCCTAAACAATTCTTCTTCTTCTTTTTGTTTCACAAAATGTTAAAGGGGGCTCAGTTGGTAATTGACTAAACAATGATCTCAAATTCTTATCATAAACGGCCTTGTTCAGAAGTATGGTCTGTCCGGTAAAGCGGACATTGCTGTGTCAAACGGGGTAAATATGAGTAGGTTGGTCACGATAGTCTTCTTGCTTCGCAAAATACCAACGCCGGGGGTTTAGTTGGTAAATGATGAAAAAATGCTCTCAAATTCTTTACATAACTGGCCTTGTTCTGAAATAGTGCATATCAGAACAAGGAAACCAAGAAGGGAAAGAAGACTCGTAACCTGCTGCTGACAACGCCTACTCGCAGCAATCGAAACATCTCTTTTGTCGTCACAGTAGTTAAGCCAAGGGTATGATCAGCATTTTCCTCATCGAAAAAAGAGAAATAACACATACATTTACTATATATAATCATTACATGTTTCATTTCGAGAATCACCTAATGAATAAATATTTCAGCTTATTGGAAATAAGTACCTTGTAGCTATTTGTTCAAATCCCGGATTCTAATGTACGCTAACTTGAACAATGACAATAAAATAAATAAACAGATTAAAAAAAATGAATAAATTACTTGGGCAGAGGAGACTGCTGTAAGACTAGAGGAGTCGATTCCAGTGAAAAGACTCTTCATACCACTTCTGGCAATGAAGGCAAATTCTCATGGGACAGCAAAGCGAGGAGAAAAAACATCACTGACAATAACTAGTTCCTTTAGAAAGAGGTAACTTATTTGGGGACAAACTTCGTTCAACCTTCTCACTTCCAAATTTAGCCAAAACCAAATTTTAACCAAATGTCACAATTTCATTTTCTCAAATTCTGAAAAACAAATAGCACCGTGTGTAAGTACAGGCAGAGAGCTTGCATTTGAATGTTCACATCATAGGATTTCGTCCCCAGACTCAACAGGTAGAGTCACCTTAAAAACTCTATCAAGCACCGACTCTGGCAGTGAAAGGTTTAAGTCGACAGAGGCGTCGTTTATATAGCTGTAAGGCGTCGTCGTCGAGTTTTTCCTGGGTGTCTTTTCTGGGTTGTCTTTAACAGTGGATGAGTGTTCAGTTTTATTTATCAAGACAACTTGCTCAAGAGAACCATGGTATATTGGAGTCCATAGAGAATAGAGAACTGTGCATGCATTTGTTGATTCCACAACTGATTACATCAAAATAATGCGCCATGTTTAATAAGCCTCGTCAACAAAAATACGGACGTCAACACAAACTCAATTACACCAGTATTCCATCAGCATTCAGCTTGGCGAAAAATTAAAGTTGAATTTATGTCTAAAACACACAATAACAAGACACGAGAGACAATAACAAGAATATATTTAATGGGACTACCAAGAAAACTAAAACAAATTCTCTTTGGATTGTACTAAATTATGCAATGTGAAATTCTTTAATTTTCTATCATTGGTATTTGATTCCGTTTCCGTTTCCGTGATTCCGTTTCCGTTTCCGTTTCCGGATTCCATGTTTTAGTGCTGCCCGATTGTAGCGCGACACCGACTCTCTTGTGAAAAAGTTAATTTACATAACAAACTCGTAACGTGAGCTTGGGATACCTGTGATTTTCATTTTCACAAGTTACAATACTTGTTTCGTTTCGTTTCGTTTCGTTTCGTCGATTACCAATTGTTTCGTTTCGTTTCGTTTCGTCGAATACCATAAGCCAAGAAATCCATCACTCTTGATCCCCAGGTCTTTCACTGGTTCTATGTTGGTATGGTGTCGACGTCTGCTGTGATGTGCAGGCAACGTTCGCAGAAGTGGAAAGAACTCATCTTGTATCTGGCCTTGAGACTAGGAATAAAGTTTGTGGAATGAACGCCGTCAGTAAACTTTAGAACACTGCATCTCGTTGCAATAGTGCTTTCTCTCAGGTCCATATCGAACTCATGGCTACCGATACCCTGTGTAGCGATGTCCTCAGTAAAATCTCCCTATACGCCTGGATTTTTTCCCTTGATTAATTTAATCACACTATCGGACGTACTTCTTCCACAACTTTCCCCAAAGTGCCCTTAGCTTTACACGAAAGGTGATTGGACATTTCGAAAACAGGATATGATCTGATTGGCTTACTTATTTTATGGTTCAAGGCGCCATTTTAAAATCGATGCTTCGGTGGTGGTTTTTACTTCTTGGATTCTTTTTCCTTTGATGTGGTTGTTTTAGTCCTTCGTTTCGTCAAGGTCATGAAACGTGGTGTTCGTTGTAATTCGACGTACTGTTATGGCGGGATTGGAAGTCGTTGAATTTGAAGCAGCTTGCGGATATCCCCACAGACGCTGTGTCACAAAAGGGCGAAGTATTGTGCTACTGATAGAGCGATTTTCGTATGACCTTGAAAAAAGGTTTCGGTAAGTGTTCGTTCTTTGTTTCATCAGCCAATGGATGAAAAGATCAAAACATGGCCTCTTCGTTTTCCCGCCAAAGAAACCCTAATATGGAGAAGGCATTGTTCGATTGGCCAATCCTGTTGTAGTATGACGTCAAAGCGAAGTATCGGTTGATTTCTAGAAAGTTCGCGGGCATGAAGTTTTTTCACCTGAGCATTCGCTTAACCAATGAAAAGCCAGGCGCGTTTGTCTGTCTGTTCGATAAACCAATCAAATCGCTCTATTTCCGTTCGTTTGTTGTTTCTGTTTTGTTCGTGCGCTTTCATTTCAAGGTCATACGAAAATCGCTCTAAAATCTAAATGGTACGTATTACAGTGATTTGATTCTAACAGTCCTAGCATTTTCAATTGTAAACAACGGCCTGCGCAACCAGCGGCACAGAAAGTGCGTCGTCACATCATACTTCTTCTGTGTGAGGGCTTCTAAGATCTTTTAAGAATATCATTGTTAAGTTTTGAAAGGATGAACCCCAAGAATAATTTCTGAACGGGACAGACAAAAAATGCCACTTGGCCCTCAGTGTTTTAAAAACCTGGACCAGTGTGGGACACACTCATCGAGAGATTGATGCTTTTTTGGGGTTGTATTCAGGGCGGTAGGTGCACTCAGCTGTTTGTTGTGGTCGCTGTGATAACAGCTAACTAAAATAATCTTTTTAAAACAACTATTGATATATCGTAAAATTCCAAAAATAAGCCCCGGGACTTATATTTTTCAAAGGCCCTTTTTGAGGGACTTAATTTTGGAGGGACTTATCATATCTACGGGAGGAAATTTGTGTTTCAAAATCGATTGGGCTAGCCTTATAGTTGGAAGTAAATTTACCTTTTTTGCTTTGTTTTACTTTGTATTTGAGGGCAATTTTCCGAGTACAAGCCCCCAAGGGGCTTATATTTGGAATTTTACGGTATGTATTTCCAGCTTCAGCTAAAAACAGATCCGAAACAACGCTGCCCATCTGACAAGACAGATGGCATCATTCCCATTCGAAGAGGTCTGAATAGCTAAACATAAAATTTGGATTTTTCTTTCCTAAGTATCAGCTCTTTTTTCCATGTTTATGAACTAGCATCTCTCTTTGGTAATTCTTTCTGATATTGTAAAGAGTCATTTCCTTTGTGCTGGATGCTGTTTATAACATAAAAGAGTGGCTGCATGATCACACACAGCCAAAGTACTACAAGTTTATTCGTAATGCTTCAGGGAAGTGTGGGATGTTTTATCAGAATTATTCTCACATGAGAAGGTCCTGTTGTTATTTTAAAGGTACAGCTATGGTTTTTTAATTGAGCTGTCAGACGTAGAATGATTAGCCCTTCATTGTGGGCATGCCAAACTATATACAATTTTTTGAGAAGAACATAGTAAAACAGGGCTGTCATTAAGAGGCAGGGGCGGGGGATTTGCCCCGGATACTTTCATAGGAAATAGGATTTCCACCCTACTTGTTGTAGTCACCCTGCAATTTGAAATCTTAGTGACAACCCTGGCCTTTTTAAGCGTGCTAATTTGTAAAAGTCTTGTCCCAGTCCCAGACAAAAATAGTTGGGACACTTAAAGCAAACACTGTTTTTTTCCCTTCGTGTGCTTTCCTTTTCCCTCCCAATGCTGTTTATTACGATTCAGTCACTAAATCATGTACACCAATATTGGGGGGACAAGAAGACACAAAAGTGTCACAACAATTTTGACTGAGCTTGATGCAGTCGATTTTAGGCATTTTGTATTCAGTTTCCCAGATGCAGAATTTTTGCATCTTAGCTTGATGCCGTCGATTTTAGGTATTTTGTATTCAGTTTCCCAGATGCAGAATTTTTGCATCTTAGCTTGATGCCGTCGATTTTAGGTATTTTGTATTCAGTTTCCCAGATGCAGAATTTTTGCATCTTAGCTTGATGCCGTCGATTTTAGGCAGTTTGTATTCAGTTTCCCAGATGCAGAATTTTTGCATCTTAGCTTGATGCAGTTGATTTTAGGTATTTTGTATGCAGTTTCCCAGATGCAAAATAATGCATCTTAGCTTGATGCAGTGATTTTTAGGTACTTTGTATTCATTTTATTGAATGCAAAATTTTTGTATTTAGTTCATCCAGAATGTTTATTTATGAATAATACTGCCTGAAAAATTTAGCTGGTGAAATAATTACATTTTTTACTGCACTAGTTTTGTTGTTGTTGGGAATACAAGATCTACAACGAGTGAAGAATAGACTCAGAGGAATTTCCATGAGGCTGACAGAAAATTACAAGTTTGGAAAAACACATTTTAGTTTGGAAAGCGTTTGCACCCCTTCGTTCATGATTTATATATATATATATATATATATATGTGATATATAGTACTTGTAAGTATTGAATAATGCTGTAGTTCACTGAAATAAGATGCTAACGATGCTTAAATATATGGCCCAGGGGTGTTTTATAGTGTTTAACTGAAATATTTCCTATTATTATTCATTCGAAATATTTCCCATTTCTGATTGGTTAAAATCACACGCATATTTCTCCATTTTGACGTCATCGGTTCAATATGAAGAATTATTGAACCGAGACTGAGGAAGGCCTGGGGGCAAGGTTGAGTAATGTTGATTTGGTTGTTTGAGTAAAATGGTAGAACTGTCAGGAAGAACATTGTACTCGTTTCACGGCAAAATATAGTCTAAGAACAGTGAGAAGTCAATTCGATGGACAACATCTGCTGTTTGGAGTATATCTGCAGACCTTTATCTGCTAAATTTCTCGTAAAAGATGCACTGTTGATATGAAATTAACATTGACCGAGGTAAGCATATTTTAGCTTGTTTTTAAAGCTGGAATTATTTTGAATGAATAATAAAGCAATTATTGTATTCGGCTTTCGTAGGATATGAACAATTCTGCAGATCTTGGAGGAAACATCTTTGCACTGTTGGGGTATCCGAAATTCAGAAACATCTGTGCACTCTTTGGGGGTATCCGAAATTCGGAAACATCTTTGCAATCTTTGGGGGTATCCGAAATGTGGAAACATCTCTGCAATCTTTGGGGGTGTACGAAATTCGGAAACTTTTCTTTTCACTCTTGGGGTGTTTCCAAATTTCGGGTGAAACCTTTGATTTGTTCTCAGCAATTTTTTTGCTTCCAAGTAATAAGAGAACTCCTTCTCCTCATTTTTATCTTGAATTTAAGTTTCCGTGAAAATAAAGAAAATTGTATCTTGTGTAAGGGCGGAGTTTAGAAATCCGCGCAAAATTTACATTTAATTTTTTGCCCAAATTTAACTTGTTTTGGAAGAAGAACATGATACTGCCTTGTTTAAATCAATTAGTCGGGCAAAGATTGCCAATTCCCTCGCAAAAATATACCATTTTCCTCGCTTTTCTTAGTGTTTGTTCAGAATTTTCCAAAAATGTAATGCCACAGATTAGTTTGGAACGCGTGGGGGAATTTGAACAATAACTTTCGAAAAAGTCAAATGCCCAGGGGAGGCGGGGGGGGGGGGGGGGGGGGCATTGTTGAAGCTTTGATTTGACCGATACTTAAATAGGCGAATATTTATCTTCTTGAATCTATTTGCTGAATTGCAATACATAATACAATACTTTATGTCCAAAGTCTTTTGAGGATTACACATTATGATACTACACGTGTTAGTGATTCAGTAAAAACTCTCGTACTTAGCTTGGGAAGCCTGTGGGTTTCCAAGCCTTCTCGGACGTTAACAGCAAGGAAATATGACAAACAAAGACAACAAATAAAATTTGACTTCCGTTTTGCTATGTTTTCCTATAGCGAACTAAGGCGAAAACCGTAAAACGAGATTAAAATCTGTTGTTATTGCTATAGGAAAACGAATATGAAAAGACAAAAGAGGAAATAGGAATTCGGTTCTCAGCGAGAGTGGAAAATTTGAAGACTTATTTAAAACGAAAGTGAAAGTCCCGCCGTTTTATGATAGCGAAGAAATGGACATTGGGAAAAACGGGGAAAGAGGAATGAAAAAAGCATTGAAAAAAAATAAAAACGAACTTCAGTATCTATCCCGTTGCCAGTAGCAGTTGAAAATCGGTTGAGACAAAAGTACTCGCATTCCCGAGACTACGTTCCTCAATTGTTTGGTTGGAATCAAACTGGTTTAAAGAGTAAACAAACATGAAACCAAAATTGCTCTTACTCACCCGTTGTTGAGTCATTTGGGTTGAGCCTTTTAGTCTCGTTCTTTACGTCATGACCCCAAGCCGTCATAAACAGAACACTTAGAATTCCAGCCAGCGAAATTAGACTGCATGTTATCAAAAGAATGGCAATACGAATAATCGCTCTCAGTAGGAAGAAGAACGACCGAAAGACGTAACAAACTGCTGAGCCTGAGGTTGAAGCTATTTCCAGCAGAAAGCCACACAACAAGCGCATTGCATCGAAAACCTTGAAAATCAACAAAAAGCCAAAGGTGTATATCCAGTCCGACCCCAGTTTGATTATCATCCAGTAGTACGGTCTGAAGTGATAGACTAGCTCAATCGCAATCGTTATCATCAGCATCATAACTACAATCTTGATAGCCAATATCAAAGCGTACTTCGTCTGCATTGCTCTATTCAAGGCTAAGAACTTTTTCGACGAACGCTTAGCTTCTCTTTCGCACTATTAAAGGCCCATTGTTATGGAGAGCTAATGTAAATAGAAGCTTCTGGAGTTTTCCAGTCACGCAATGTTTACACTAGAACTTTCTATTGTCACGCAGAAGAACTGTCTGGAACATTTTGCTGAATGATGTACTTCATGATGTAATGTTACAAGAATAGTAATCTTGAAAGCTCTTAGAACTATCTAGAACATGCACTGACTGTATATAAGGACTTAGCGAGCTTTTAGTTGTTGTTACGGCAGAGATTGATAAGAGAAGCTATGCTGGGAGAGCTATAGTAGTTTGCTGAGGAGTATTTTGAAGTTGTCATTCCAAGTGGCTCCAGGACTTTTGGTGATAGCAGTGTCTACTGTGAGTTTGTGTCAGTGGTGACTGAAGGTTGATAATAGGCTCTAAGTAGTTTATAGTAAGGTTATATTGTTATAGTCGCTCCCAAGTTGTAGTTAACAGTCGAAGTATAGTTTATTAAATTAGTTGATTTTAAGGAGTGTTTCCTTGGTATCTTTCTGTCGGTTGAATTATACCGTAACACCATGTTCGGCTCATCATCGGCGTGAGAACCTGTTAAACTCACCAGTGACGTAAAACAAAGAAAACAAAGAAGTCAACACAATAAAACCTAGAAAAACAAAAGCAAAGAAAAAGTTCACGGGTTCTTACACCGGGGTAAACCCCCATGTTCACCCTAGATGCATTGCGCGCCCTGTACTCAAGAAACAATCATTTCGCGTAGTTGAAAATCGCTGCCTTTAGTGTGTGGAGTCAGTCGTTGTTAATTTTCCACAGTTCGCAAAATTTGGTGTAAAAAGTCTAAACAGGTGCTTGTGGTATTTTTCTTTACATCTTTCTGGATAGTTTGGTCTGGTATCGAGCCTTTTTGTTTCTGTGAGCGTTTGTTTCACTGCAGTTCTTTCGATGGCGGCGCCATCGAAACGTACGGTTGGAAGACCGCATCAACCGGGGTCGCCGAAGTACATTCGTCTCCGTGGATCCGTTTTTTTAATCTCTGGAGAGATGGGAAAGAAGCTCTTGGCTGCAAATACTACAGAAAGCGTGTTTGCCGAGTTCCTTCTACATCGAATGTTGATGTTTAATTGTAAACAAAGGCCCCGTTGAAATCAGTTGAAAGCAATACAAGCGAGTCAATCTAACATGAGCAGTGCTTTTTTTAATTTCACCTATGAAGCAAGTGATATCCTTAACGTAAACTGATCGTCTGGCGTATCGCTCTAAAGTAGCGAGAATTATTATTAGCAAACCAGTCCTTAGCCAAACCTAAAGAAACTGTAACACAGCGATTACAGCGACAAGACTGTAAGCAGTGCTGATTCGACGCTTTGCAAACACAACTTCTCTATGGCGTTCCGTTACGGACAAAATCATCAAACCATACACATGTACAACGAAATTCAACATATAGACATCGAACCGTATATATATACATTGAAATTAAAAATATATATATCGAACCGCATTCATACAAATCGAAATTACACATATGAACATCGTACCGCGTACATATACATTGAATTTGCACATTATACATCGAACCCGAGGGGGTACTCCCATATATGGGCTATATAGGTACGTGCCGCGGAATAGGGTATGGTTTTTGGGGTTCTCGGTCCTTAAATAGGGTATCTTTTTTGACCTTTTCGTTTCTGTGTCCCTGGTGTGGTCCTTAGATAGGGTAGCTTAATTGTATTATCTAATACTGGAGTGTGAAAACGGCCGCCTAAACGAACGGTTTTTTTTAAAACTTGATGTATCCGTTGAAGTATGAACAAAGTGATTTTGCAACAGAGGTTTAATAGCCGTTAAGCGGGTAAATACACGTAACGCCTCTTCAAGCCACATTTTTTGTTTTTCCTTGAATAGGGTGTCATTTTTCGGCTTTGGGCCTTAAAAAGTGTATCAGTTTTCGGTTTCTTAGTCCTTAAATAGGGTTAGGGTTCACGAACCTTCGCGGCACACCCCTATCCAAAATTCGCGGGAGTACCCCCCCGGGACATCGAACCAAATACATATACATCGAAATTACACATATATACATCGAACCAAATACACATATGCCGAAATTACACATATATAAATGGTACCGTTCAAATAAATCGAAATGCATTCGTACACATGAAAATAATCCGTTTTCACTTCGAACTGTTTGCTCGTGCACGTCGAGCTATTTTATATGGAGTATTGAACCGTGAAAACTTTTACATAAATCGAAACTTTGGGCAACCGGTCAGCGGTTACTAAATGGGCTCGAGGTAGGGGCCCGCAGACTAGGTGGGCACGTCCTCACACGCCACACGCCACACGCCACACGCCACACGCCACACGCCGGCGACGACACCAAGAGTACTCATCCGGGAATGCCTTTGCGCGAGAATGCTGTTTGTTCTGCAGGGTCCCTTTTAGCTTTGAGAGGCAGGATATCGCAAACTTGGTAAGGAGAATCGTAGGGGCTATTGGAAATCTTCCAAATACCAATGAAAGTGGTTCAAGCGTTCGACTGCGAAATGGAAGCTCCTTCACAAATGTCGACCTTGAGGTGAACGAACGCTTCCAGTTTCCGCGTGTTTCCAGCTCGTCGTGTTCATCTGGGAGAGTTATTCCCAGAGCTCGATCGGGTCGTTTTGTCCCTTATGCAAGAAGGAACACCACTGCAAAAAAAAGAGTTCCGAGAACGACGTGTTCATGAAAGATGTGTGTCTCTTGCCTGATCCCGAGTGGAAAAATGTTCCCAGGCGAGGTGTAAAAGAAGTTCTAGTGAAACACAACATGTATGTCGAGGCCATGAGGTTTGACAAATCGTGGCCGGAAGAAATTTTGAGGAGGGAAATTCACGCATTGTTCACGGATTTAATCAAGGGAGGAAATGTTGAGTGAGTAGCGTGCCCAAGGCTTTAACACTAATGCACTTATCAGCGACCATCCCCGGTGGGGGACCCTGGGCATACCCGGGCATGGCGCGGGATTCGTCAACTTTGTTCGAGAATTTTAAGCCCGGGATGGGGGAATGGATTGCTTTTGCACTTTCGTAGCAAGCAGGATCCCTGGGGGAAGACCCGCGGAATTTGTAAATATATCTATAAATATTTATAACATGAAGCATTTCAAAATATATTCAAAGAACCCTAGTTCTTCATTACCAGGAAACAAGAATATTCATTATAGTAGAACATATTCATTATAGTAGAACATCAAAATAAAAGTGAATTAAGGATATTATCTGGGATGCTATCACTTATACCTGTCTCCAAAGCCAAAAGGGGCTCCTGATTAATCCCAGAAGGGTATAAGTCCTTTGATCTGAGATTCAAAGAGTATTGTGCCAATTAGAAGGGAATGGCCCAATGGCAACTTTTTCCCATTTTGAACTACGTGATGGAGAATTGATGGTTTTGAAAGTTTTCAATATTTTTATTCCTGTAGTCTTGAATGCAGCAGTAAGAACAACAAGCTAAAAAGATAATTTTCAGCACCTAATTTGTCTTTCTTTGTCTTCATTTTGTTTATCAGCTTTGAGTTTGCAAAAGCTGTCGGAAATTCAATCACCAAAGTGTCACTCCCTAATGGGCAAGAGGCCACTGCAAGGGTACTCAAACATGTGGCTGGCCAGGGGCCAATTTACGTACGCTCACTACTAAAGATCAATTTGCCTGAATTTGAGGTAACTGAGTCTTACAGCAATGTTCACTAGAGGCTTTGACTGGCAAGAACCTTGTTGTTAATTTGCCCTAGCCAGCTGAATCAGGCTCTGCTGAGAATGATTATCATCATGATAATTGCAGAGCTCAGTATGATGTGTAGACTGTCACCCATGGTCAAAGTCTCAGTACCAAGGACACACTTAGGACCCATAGACACTTGCAGAAGCCCTGTTTTCATAAATCCAGTCAGATAATTAAGGTCTTTTCTGCAGCTTCAGTTCATGATTATGTTAAGTCATTTTTGATGTTAGCATATTGATATAGCCAGAGAGAAAACATTATAGATGACACCTTATTGAAAACAAACAGTTAAAGTTTACCAAATTTCTCTAATAATATTATTGGTAGTTATAATGCTACAGTGTACCTTGGAATTATTATAAGAAAGACTTGCATGTGTAAGGAGGTGTAAGGCAAAGAGTAATAAATAAAATTAATATAATTGACACATGACAATAAACACTGTTCATGCAAATCACTTGCACAGACTAGCTAGCTTCTCTGTGATCTGCATAATCAGGGTCAACCAGTCCTTTTTCTGCTGTAATAATTATGCTCTTTTGTTGTCCCTAACATATTTTACATTGTCATTACAGGACTTGGAAAGTGAAGGTAATGGGCCAATAGGTGAAGATGGTGATGAGCTGCCTGCTGTGGTCATTTCTGGTCAACCAGAAGTCACAGATCTGCTATCATATATGGTACAAGCTGAGCCAGTTCAAGGTGCTGGTAGATTGGACACAGATGACAACATGGAGTTGCAGTCTCCACCAATGGAAATCCAGCAGCCAGAAACAGGATCAAGAAACAGTTCATCGTGCATGGGTATTGCAGGTACTTGTACAATTATTCTATTTGCAGCAGGAGGGTTAATAAATTAACATGCACATGAAGATGGATAAAAGTTAAGTTATGATGAAAGTTTTTTAACTACCTTAATGATTAACTGGAGACAAGTGTGCACATTGTCCACTGCCATCCCCAGTGGAAAGAGGCACCCAACGAATATTTTCTGAAAGAAATCTTTTTGGAGAAGGAGATATTGCCTAAAATTTTCTATTACTTGAGGATGGCTAAAAATTTCCAGGTGACTGTTCCATTCATGTACAATTTTCAAAGCTTATCTAATAAATTCCACGCAATTTTCTAAATTTAAATTTTCACAGTAAAAAGGAAATCTAAAATTTTCAGATTAAAAAATGCGATAAAGAGGGAAAATTATCAGAAAAATTCTCACTTTCTTAAAGTGTTAAATTGCATCTAAAATTTTCTGGAAAGTAAATTATACTGAAATTAATACTTTTTTGAAAAGACTTATGTTGCCCTAGGATGACCAAACAGATACAAATTTGATAGCCCCTCTTAGAATGCTTCTGCATGGGGATGACATCTAAAAGTACTCTGGATGGCATAAAAAGTGTTTTCAATGTATTTAGGGGGAAACTGTCGTTGGGTGCCCCCAAGTGGATGGCTGATGATATATATATTCATTATAGTTTTCTTCATGTACAGTGGTAATTACAGTTTCAAAAGAATTGTTAGCATTTTTCAGTGCTAAAGTGGGCGTTGTCACTTTTTCTGTGCAAATTCTTAACCTTAATTTTCTTTTTAACCTTTTTATTTTTTTAAAATATTTTTAATACCTTTTAACTTACTTTAGTCTTAGTACTCTACCAGTGTTCATCTTATATTTAAGTTGAATTCTTAAATTGCATTTACATTGTATGCATATATTAAATATACATGTATTTTAATAATTGTAATAATAAAAGTACTTCGTTTGTGTCTTTAATGCTCATTTGATCATTTTTAAGGTTAACTTGCACAATAATATGATAATTATTATTAGTGTTGTTATTATTATTATTATTATTATTATTATTATTATATTTATTTGCTCTACATGAAGTGCCTGAAGAAGAAAATTATTTTTTTTACATGTTGGCACTTAAGTTATTAAGTTAAAATCTATTATATTATGTTAGCAAGGAGCCTGCCTTCTGATTATTTTACTGTTTGCATTATCTGTAGACTGTCTTGATCAGCTGACTGTGATGTTTCCTGATATGTCAAGGGCAACATTACAAAGAACATTCCAGGCATGGAATTATGACATGCAAAGAACTGTCACAGCCATTTTGGGAACTCAAGAGGGTAAAAAATATTATAAATATATGCTTTTAAGACCTGTACTACTGAATTAATTGCTGTGGTTAAGGGTTTCAAAACCTCAGCAGTGCAATCTCTTGTTTGAGGGAAATGCAACAAATGTAAATAACAGCATATCGTAGTACTTGAATAGGAAATTATTTTTTGTTGTTGTATTAAAAAATATATATAAATAAATAGCAGCTGAATAGCATTGAAGGTAAACAAGCTCCTTTTACATTGACATTAGGATAACATCAATATTTAAGGCCCAGTTTACAAGGAGGGAGGGTTGATCACCCTGCATGGTGCTAGGGTTACTGGAGCACTTTCTCATTTCTTCTTTCTTTCTGTTTACAGAGCAGGTAGGGTTACCCTAGCACTAGGGTAACCCTAACTGAGTGCTAGGATTACCCTAGCAAGAGGGTTACTCTACCTGCCTTGTTAACGCTCTGCTTTAGAGATAACTTGCCTACCCGGGACAAGTTTCCTCTGTCATGCATGACCAGTAATCTTGACAGTTTGAATCAAATTATCCAAATTATTTTGGAGCTATTAAGAGGCTGTCCACAAGAAAACCATGCAAAACCATGCAGAAGGTGCTACAGGCTAGATCACAGAATTGGCCTATTTTCTGTGTGTAAGTATACTTGGGTGCACTATTTTCAAATACGGTATGATTGGGGTCCAAGCTCCTTTCCTTTGTGTATACGAGGGGGGGTCCCCTAGGGAGACCATTTTTACTGTTATACAAGGTCGAAATTTCCTGAAGTTCAGATGCATTGATCACCACTAGTTTACGACATGAGTGATAAATGAGTAGCCGGCGGTCAAATTGAATGATTTAACTTCGACTACACGTATAAACCAGAAAGATTGAGACTTTTTACTTCTCGTGACCGTGTACTAACCGAAGGGTAGTTGAACGCTTTTCTAGAAGCTAGAAAAATATTGCACTTTCAAAATTATTTCTAAAATTTCTCGCAACCCTTACAATACATCTAATATAGGTTATGTTAAGAGAATAAGTTGGAGTTTGGTTGTACCCTTTCAAAAATTTGGGTATTATGAAATTATGGACACTTCAGCCTCGGAACTATGATAAACTATGAGTCAACATAATCGTTTTGTTAAAAATAGCCTAAAATATACGGAACAGGATACATAATGGATCGCTCAAAAACACAACATGACACTTCAAAACATACCTCTGTGGCAGAGAAAGGCTAAAGGGAATAATTTTCCCGCTGTGATCCCGGTAAAAAATCTTCTTTTTTCGACGAAATGATGTTCCTTCGGCGTGTAGCTGGAGAACAGCCATAACCTGTTTCGTGAATATTTTTCCGCCCGTTGAACCATCAAAAGTAACTTTCATTCAAAAATGCTATTTCTTTTCCTTGAAGGACGGAAAATATCTTTTTCGAACGTCTTCATGCGTCTTATAATGCGATAGAAACTACGTCTTACAAACATAATTATGTTCATTTCTTTACCACCATCTTTGTTTCGAGCCTGCGAACCAAGTGGTCTGCGATTTTCCTCTATGTAGATTGCTTTGGCGGGAAAGCGCTAAAGTTCAGTACAGCTGTAAAAACATTTGAATTCATACACGAAGTTGATAACCTATATTGTAGAAGACAGGGTCGTATTCTGGCTTGACATTTTCTTCTATGGCTGCAAGTCTAACTTGCTCGTTTTCGAAACACTCGTCGATACCATGTGGCAATTCGAAGCACTATCATAACATCAAAGAGTACGTGCCACTCCGTAGTTGCAGGAGAGATATAACCAGTCACCTTCAACGGTTGAAAACATCTCAAGCAAACATCAAAGGTGAATGGCAGCTGATACTTTTGAGAGCTGGGTTATTTGATGAAGATGGTGAAACGCTCACAATCTGTCCCCTGCACAGAGATATTTTTGGCACTATCTGGAATTCGAGTAGACCAGTTACAAAATGCCATCATCCACTTCATGGCCGAAGCAGGGCTAAGCCTGAAAGAGGGATTTCGTTGAACATTTCAAAAGAGATTCAAGTTTACTGGGGAGTTCTCGTGCCCATTGGATCAGGTATTTGTAATATATGTGGTTTTCTCAGTTTCCCTTTTTCTTCTTTCTTTCTTTTTTTCCCAATACTTACTCATTCTGTTTTTTAAATTCTAGGTATATGCATTAGGTGCAGAAAATTACATTTAGAAGAAAGACGGAAAAGAGAAACACAAATGCTTCAGGTGAGTATATATTTAGCTCAAAAGTGGTTCAGTTGGTCACACGATTTTTTTTTTTTTTGTTTTTGAAATTTAACAGCAAAGTGTGGATTATATGAGAAAACAAGTAAAGTCGTTCTTGTTACTAGTAGCAGTTCGATCCTAC
Organism: Porites divaricata; assembly: GCA_038088405.1. Taxonomy (NCBI): domain Eukaryota; kingdom Metazoa; phylum Cnidaria; class Anthozoa; order Scleractinia; family Poritidae; genus Porites; species Porites divaricata. Next base: position 41,857,371 of record JBBMOI010000003.1, read on the forward strand.
GGTGTCTTACCGTTACTTTTTACAAGAAAATCGGGCAGTTAGAGCTTAAAAAGTATTACATTATAAAATTATTTATACTGCTCGGAGTTCAGCCTGGGATCCCTCTCATCAATCCACTCATTCCTTCATTTCTTTAATTCTTCACTCGCCCACTTGATCGCTGATTCACATTTTTTTTCCATTCATTCATTCTCCTGTATGTGCGTTCGTCCGTTCGTTCGTTAGTTAATTTCTTCTTTCTTTTTTTTTGCTCTTATTTCTTCATTTATTTCTTTTCTATCTTTCCTTCGTTTGAACTTCATTTAATAATTCCCTGTTTGTAATATTATTTTACATTTACCAGGTGACATCCGAAAAAACATGCGATGTTGAGAATCCACCTCATGGGGATCTTAAAAACCATGTGGTGAGTTTCCTTTCAGTCACGCTTCCCTTAGAATCCGTTGAACGGTATTTGGCTATTGCTTATTCTTCTATAAAATTTCAATTACGGTTTACAGTTCTCCACGGACATCTATAGTAATCTACGATGAATAATATTTTCCTTATTTCAATGAATTTTCGAATACCTCTCTTCAAATCATTTATTTTTTTCACCATCTTCTTTTTCTTCTATTCTATTTCCAAAAGAAAATAAACATTAATTCTTATTTTAATCATTATGTCTTCAGGAACAGGCAGCTCCTTTGGATTCAAACCCTACCAATGAATTAGACGACTTCATAAACGTTAGAGAAAATCGTCTTGTGGATAAGTGTGTGGTGTGTTTATTTTTACTCATGCATTGATTTAACACTAAACATAAACGAGAAATTATGTCACAGATATTAATCATCTGCATCATTCTTTACTTTTCTAGGCTGAATGTAATGAACATGAAGTGGGCACTGGTAGTCCTCTAGATGAGTCATCGCCAGAAGAAGACAATTCATATGAATGGTGTTCTACTCCATGTGTCAAATCTGGACTGAAAGCGTTGAATGAGTTTATCCGCTCAGCTCCTAGTGTTCGTGGTAGGGTAGATCCAGTGGTTCGTCAGTTGAGTATACCTTGGAAGGAAGCTGCACCAAGCACACAGAGATATTACAGACAGAAGGGGAAAGAGATCGTTGAAGTGGCTCTGGATTGCCTTGCTCCAGGGCAAGCCATAGAACTACTTTCGGAGTTGGTGAAACATATGGAGAAAAAAGAGAAGCAAAAGAGTGCAGATACTGATGTTAGCGAAATATCGCGCCTGATTAAATTGTACGAAGAAGCCAACAGTTGGTTTACTAAAAGGCAAATCCTGTCAGTATTTGTAAACGATTACACTAAAGCACAACTTCAGCTGCTTATTCCTGGATTAAGCATTTGGGCTGTAGATGAGGCAAGAAGGCATGCAGCTAAGGTGGGGGTTGGTAAACCAGTGGCACAAATGGAGACCATTACACGCGCAAGACTAGATCCAAGCAAAGTAGACCATTTTCTAGATTTTATCAGCAGACCAAATTTCGTGCAAGATGTTGCGTACGGAACAAAAACGCTAAAATTGTCGAATGGGGAAAAGATGGAGATTCCAAACGTGGTTAGGACAGTTATTGCTTCAAGGATTGTGGACTTATACCAGCAGTACTGTCAGGAAACCGGATTCCTTTCACTTGGGAGGTCAACCCTCTTCAGTATTTTACAGGTACGTATCAAAACAAAATCTTGATTCAAAATCAGAAGAAGAGCGAAAAAAGAAAGATAACTTTGGGGGTTTTATATTTTGTTATCTCACATAGATATCACGAAGATATTATATGCATTGTGTCATGTTTCTTAGTTTAAAGTACTTCTTCGGCATGATAGACTGAAAATTAGTTAAGGCAGAAAGGTGGGGATTATAAAAGAGCAAAAGCTCCGGATGAGAAAAGCAGAGAAATATGAACACGAGGAGAAAAATGTAACAAAATGTCATTATTGTACAGATTTGTGCAGCATCACAAAAGAAGTCTTTGGCAGGACTTGACAACATCGCTACAGAGGGATCGCAAGCCTTCGATACACTCGAAGACGTAGTAAATAGGCTAGGAAAGTTAGGTAAGCTTAGATTAATTTGTTTTCTCCCCTGGAGGCCTGTATCTTCCCATTTTGTCTCTATATAATGTTATTTTTTTAATGCACCTTTAACACTCAAACCACCCAACCTCCTAGGCCGATTTAATTTTTGGACTTTTTATTTCTTCTTTAAGGTTTGTCGAAACCATTTTTTTAAGAAAGCATACATTTTATACTGTGCAATTTGAGCAAAGGCCTGGCCTCTTAAAGCAATTGAGCATGTATGAGAGGCTTCATCTCAAATAGTTGTAAATAAAAAAAATAAGTGGTAACATTAGTGTGCCTTTTTAAAGGTAAAAGTTCAGCCTGGGTTCAAGATGTTAAAGAGCGCTTGAAAGCTGGTAAAAGCTACCTTAAGACAAACTTCAAGATCCACATTTCTGAAGAAAGCCAGTGTGCTGATCATTGCCGGGTATTTGCGTTGTCTGACCCTGAAGATCATCTCTGTGAGCATGAGCACACGAAATCATGTCAAAGCTGCGACAATATCAAGAATGGTCTTGATGAAATAGAGCTAGTATTGTCATCAAGAGACCTTCACTTCAGGTAGACGATTACTAATACCTAACCATGTTCCCATAGTCTTCTTCTTTCAAAACCACTGAGAAAACGTCGATTATCTATTTAGTAAACATATTTCATAAGAAGTCGTTTTCGTCGACTTGGAAAGATTAATCAGGTATTTAAATTGCAGTCAAAGCCAAAGAAAGAAGACAGATTTCTCCCTTAACAAATTTGTATTGTCCAGTTTATCGCTAATCGTTTCACTTTACACATATAAAAAGATTTCTTCACAGGATATTTTTACGAGAAGATATATATTGTAATTTTACCTGATCATGAAGAGTAAGTTTTCTAATTGTCATATCTTTATCACCTTTTTTGTAATTGGAAATGGGTAGCTCAAGTGACTGAAATATACAGTTCTTTAACTTCGGAATCAATGCTGCGTTTACATCATTTTAAGCAAAAGATCAGGGAAAATGTACGGTGCAAAGACAAGCAAATGATGTCGCCCTGAAACTTCAAGAGATGATAATTATACCTTTGATAACAGAAGGAAACTATCAACTTTTTTATTTTAATTTTTAGATGTCAAGACGAAAAGGAGGAACTAGAGCATGACATAAGTAACGCTATAGACAAGATTGAGCGATGGAAGGCCCACATCTTAAGAGCAGTACACCAGGACGTAGCAAAGGATTATATCCTCAACAATATGACGCCAAGGCAAGCTTTAATTATCATGGATTGGGCTATGAAATTCCTTCCTTTGAAGTATAGGGAAACGCAAGGAGAGTGGTTTGGAAAGAAAGGCCTCTCTTGGCATGTCACAGCCGTGATAACAAAACCGGAGGACGATTTTGAGGTATTTTCTACTGGCTTATCCTATATCTGACTGTGGGCATATCCAAAATGATGCGCGATGTTTTGTCTGTCTCTGTATGTGCGACGCCGCTCGGATTATACGCAAATATTTTTGGTGACAACATGGAACTACACTTATACGAAACGTAGGAAGTGCTTGCCGAAATTTTATCTTCCAAAAGGACACGTGAAGGGGTCTCTTCTCGGAAGAGATCCCTGTTTGTTGATTCTCGTGAGCGACCGTTTACGCGGGAGGTTCGACGGTATTTTCCTTAAGCTACCATTTCAGTTTCAGATATTGTATTAGTCGAATTTTTGTCCTAATTAGCAGTAAGATGCTGAGTTTTCTTCTTATTCCCTGAGTAACAGTAGTGTTATCCACATTCACTTGCTGTGCAAAATACGGTAAAGGCAATGTATAAAGTAGGTATTGACAGTGGGGTTAGGTCAGTGTCCGCGTGACAGGTTAATAGCAGGTTAGGCTTAGGTTAGGGTTAGGGTTACTTTAGTTGCACATTCTACTGAGAAAATAATCCCTTGAAATCTTTAGCTAAGGAGTGCAGGAAGATACTAGGCATTGTTATAATCAGTGGATGAAACAACAAGTGGGCAACAGATAGGATTACCCGAAAAGTAGGTATTTGAACGTCAGTGAGCTTTCGTGTTGTACTTTATTTAACGCCATGGAGAGCCGATAGTGTAACATTATTTCTTAATATGTTCATGTGTATAGGTAAGGACATACGTTCATCTGCTGGATCACTGCAGCCAGAACTGGTTTGCTGTTGCATCTATTTTTGAGAACACGCTTATGGAAATAAAGAGGAAGTCACCTGAGATTGTCGAGGCGTTTGCACGTAGTGATAATGCAGGATGTTATCACTGTGCTCTTTTTTTTGCTAAGTATTCCTGGTATTAGTCAACGTACAGGTGTAACTACAAGCCGATACGACTTCAGTGAATCAAACAGTGGCAAAGATATATGCGATCGCCATATTTCTCCTTTAAAAAGTCACATACGCCAGTACGTCAATGCAGGAAATGATGTCGAGAAAGCAAAAGATATGAAGAAAGCAATAGATTCTTACTCCGGAGTTAGAGGTTGCCGTGCATCAGTTGTAAAGGTGGACACTAGCGCACAGGATCTGCATAATCACAACTGGAACGGAGTACAGGTGTTTTCAAACTTCAAGTTTTGCGCAGACGGAATCAGGATGTGGAAAGCCTTCAATGTTGGAGAAGGAAAGTTCGTTCGCTATGATAAGCTAATGAAAAGAGGGACCAGCCAGGGAAGTACCCGATTGGAGGTCATTGAGCCGTTCACATCCCCGCGTGTGTCAAATGGATTCTTGTACAAAATTTACAAATCGAAGGAAAACAAAAGTGAACCTTGTGAATTCAGTTGCCCTCAACCAGGTTGCATCAAGTTATTCAAAACGACCACAGCGTTGCAAAACCACCAGGACTTTGGCAAGCACATTTTTCACACCCAAAAGGATTCCACGCATGACAGTATTAAGCGTAAATGGGCTAAAGCATGCACCAACATACGCCCTTCGTATATTCCATCTAAAAAGAACCTTGAAGGATTGAGCCAAGAGGAGTGCAGAGAGTACCCCACAGCTGAGCCTGGCTGGGCCTTGAAGAAAAACAAGAAGACCGGACGATTTTCAGAACATGTCAAGGAGTACCTCCTTAAACTCTTTCTCGATGGAGAAGAGACAGGAAATAAGAGCGACCCTGCCGTTGTTGCCTCAAACTTGAAGTCACTTCGTGGACCAGATGGCGTAAAATTGTTTTCTTCAAAAGACTGGCTCAGCGTGCAACAAGTTACATCATACTTTTCTCGTCTCGCATCGGTCGCTAAGAGTGGGAAGCTTTCTTTAAACAAGAAGACTGTGTTAGAGGAAGAAGATATGCTCGATGCCCTTGTTGAGAGAGGAGAACGAGAGTCCATGCGAGAGAAAGTTTTTGAGGTTGTGGACTTATAGAAGGAACTTAAAAGCCATTGATAAAAAGATGGGGCGGAGCTAATAAGCAGCTAGAGCGGAGATACCTGTTAACAATGCCCGTTATCACCCGTGCCGCTCTCCAAGGGCACTTCATAAGAATAACAACACATTTGTTTTAGACTTAAAATTTTGTCCCATCTCCGCACATGGGGCTCTGCAACCAATTTTCAGGTCCCGGTTGTTCAAAAGCTGGACAGCGCTATCCACCGGATAAATCGCTATCCAGCGGATACGTACTAGGGAAACCAATTGCGTTATCTAGTGGATAGAGATTTATCCGGTGGATCGCGCAACGTTTGAACAACCGGGACCAGATCTATTATGTGATATTGGAAGATGACTTGGCTCTTATTCATTGTACCCAACGAACAGCTCATTATTTCACCTTATAAATAATTTAAAAAAAAACTTACCCTTTGCCAGACAAAGCAAAAAAACGAACTTTGTAAATGGCTTCAAAGCAACAAAGCAAACCATTTTCTAAAGCATCAAGGGAAAGAACACTTCCCGTTAATTACACAATGTAATTTATTACCGCAGGTCAGTTTTTCACTGCAGGCGCATAAGGCAATATGGCGGATGAAAGAGTTGTGGTTGAGTTAAGGTCGTTCTGTCGTAATCTTTATGTCCAGGAAATGATAACTGTTGTCAAGTTAAATATCAAAATGGGCATTAGAGGGCTGGCCTTTTTAACAGCACCAAATCTGAGAAATACGTCGCAGCCTGTGTTTTATCGCACCACTCAGTCTTTCGAACGGGCAATGGAATGTACACTTGGAATGGTTTTATGACAGATAACATCCCGTGGAAACATAACAATGTACAGAGAAGGTCAGAATCTCCTATTGAGAAGTTTTTCTTGCAATTTCTTTCAAAAGTACCGGGGAAATGTAACCAATCGTCATGAATTGTAGTAATATCTTAAGTCAGTAATGCGATCAGTAAGCAAATGGTGACCAGTAAAACCTCCGTATTTCTCTTAAACTATTGCAATACCCAAAAGTTTTATATATCCGAGGAAAAGACAATACCTCTACGTAAATCATCAAGTATTTCATTTTACTTGAAGCTCTGCGAGAACTTTTTAACTTTTTTTTGAAAACTCAAGAAATTTGCATAATTTTTCTCATTAACATATGTCATGTTAAATAATGCTATGGAAAATGTAATAAAGAAGAGTCACACTAATTATGTTGTCATTGTTTAAGAGTGTATACTTAGTAGTCTGTGAGAATTTTGTTTCACCTGGATTGCTGTACAATTTGCCAGAAATATTCTCATTCAAAAAATCACAAAATTTGAAAATATTTTAGTGTAGATTTGGCTGTTTAAGGGTACCCCCCTGAAAGAAAGAAAAGAAAGAAGCTTGAACAAAACTAATACCATATCTACCAATACTTCACCAAGTTATGCCTATGTGGAAAGTTTGAGCCAATTCTGTGATGTGCACTGTAGCACCTTTTGCATGGTTTTCTCATGGATAGCCTCTTAAATTATAAACATCTAGAAAATAACAGGTATTTTTATGCATTTTAAGACACTGTTCCCATGACTTTAATGGTGACAAAACATCTCAGTACAGCTGGTAAAATTGATCTGGGTGATAGCTATAAACTGCTATAACCCTCCATGTGAAATTTACTAGTAAACTAGAGTTGAATTTAACCCACTTGCTTTAGGGTTACCCCAGCACAAGGGTTACCCTCTCTCTTTGAAATGGTTTGTAAGATATTGGCATTTTCTAAAACAACCCAAACCTATACGTTTTCCATCCATGATTCACTACTAGGACAAGCCCTGTGAAAAGCATGCGAACAACATGTGAAAACCATGTGAACTGAATTTACCATGTGAAACATCCTGTGAAATAAAAATATCTTTCTGGTACAAAAAATGATAAAGAATTCGATCCTGTGAAAAATGCTGTGAAAATTTTAACTTAAAGTGCGATTTGAGAAGCATCATGTGAAATTCACGCTCACCCTGTGAAACGCCCAGTAAAATGTTAGTAGTGAATCTTATTAACTTTACAATACCCTGTGAACCCTCAGTCAACCATGTGAAAATACAGTCAACCCTGTGAAATCGCAGTCAACGATGTGAAACCTGCCTGTGATAATTATAAACTAGCTAGTCCACAATGAGAAATGCCAATCTACCCTGTAAAACCCAATTCAAGTCAACCCCATGAAACCAGTCAACCCTGTGAAAAAAACTACTCGACCCTGTGAAAATCCACAATATACAGTTAAGTGCAACAAAGGTATAGTACAGTGAACATATTACATGTACACATTTTATCAATGACAAGCGCCTTAAATTGTTAATCCAAATTAATTATTTCTGAGGCTTAAAAGCTCATTTCACGTACTTTATTGCAGGGTGCAAAAACAGCCCGGAGAGCCAAGTAAAGCCTGGGGCTCCTGGCTTTCTTGGTTTTTCCATGCATTTTTGCCTCTAAAAAACCTGGAAAAGCCCAGAAAATCTTGGCTTTCTTGGAAAGCCTGGAGAGCCAGGAGGTTACTCTTGGCTTTCAAGGAAAGCCTGGAATTTGACCACAGTAGGAAGAGCAAGAAAAGCCAAGAAAGCCGGGAATTACCAAAAATTTCCTGGCTTTCAAGGAGAGGCTGGAGACTAACTGAATGTTGCATTGCCAAGTCAGGAATGACACTTACCAAAATTAAAATTACCTGGCTTTCATGGAAAGGCTGGAGTTTTAAACTGCTGTTTTGCCAAGAAAAGCCAAGAAAGCCAGGCATGAAGTTTCCTTGTATGAAAATTACCTGCCTTTCACAGAAAGGCTGGAGTAACTAACTTTTGTAGAGCCAAAAATAGCCAAGAAAGCCAGGAGTGACTTTTCCACATATTAAAATTACCTGGCTTTCATAGAAAGGCTGGACTAACATAACTCTTGTATTGCCAAGAATAGCCAAGAAAACCAGGAATGACATTTCTTTATATGAAAGTCACCTGGCTTTCAAGGAAAGGCAGGAGTAACTAGTTGACCTTTACTACCAACAAGAATAGCCAAGAATGTCACTGACCGTTCTTATCAAAAAATTACTTGGCTCTCATGGAAAAGCTGAGAAACTTAAACTCCTAATACCAACAAGAACAGCCAAAAAGCTATGACTTACATTATGACTGTCTTATATGAAAACTACGTGGGTTTCATAAAAGGGTAGGAAATGTCAACTCCTGAAACCCCCAAAAAGTAAAGATGCTGGATCTCTATTAGTGTAAAGACCCCATATACGTTCTAGGAGTTATTTTACTGCTAGAAAACGGCAAAAGTTATGGTATAATAGTTTCACTTGATGCAGTTAAGTGACCTGGCTATTAAATAAGTCTAAAGTGCCACAGGAAAAATTTCAGAATCCCCATTTTGGGTTTAAAAAGGGATTGGGATTTCAAAGGGATTTCTTTGGGAAAACCCAAAATTGGGAAAGTGCGACCAAAACCAATCATGGGTTTTTAAAATCCCATTTTATTCCCAATAATGGGATTTTTCAGTCCCACGTTTTACCCTAGAATGGGTTATTTTTGGGCCAGTCTTTTCCCAGTATTGGGATTGAAACGTCCCATTTTATTCCCAATAATGGGATTTTTCAGTCCCACGTTTTACCCTAGAATGGGTTATTTTTGGGCCAGTCTTTTCCCAGTATTGGGATTGAAACGTCCCATTTTATTCCCAATAATGGGATTTTTCAGTCCCACGTTTTACCCTAGAATGGGTTATTTTTGGGCCAGTCTTTTCCCAGTATTGGGATTGAAACGTCCCATTTTATTCCCAATAATGGGATTTTTCAGTCCCACGTTTTCCCCTAAAATGGGTTATTTTTGGGCCAGTTTTTTCCCAGTATTGGGATTGAAACGTCCCATTTTATCCCCAATAATGGGATTTCTAGGTCCCAAGTTTTAGCCAATAATGGTTTATTTTTGGGCCTGGGTTTTCCCAATATTGGGATTGAAATTTCCTATACAAATCCCAAAAAGTCTAGAATAGGCCAACAGCTTTTGTGCAAATCAACTTTGATAATGTATTTTCTTTTCAAACAGTTTTATGTTTTTGGTTTAAATAAAACCATAGTGCATATTTTGTACAAATAAACTATTTGAATTTATTTATATAAGTAAGCATACATAACTTAGAATTTCAAAATGTCTCATTTGAATGTGTCCATCAATGTCTCAAGTGCATTTAGGCTGACTGGTTATTAAATTTACAGTACAATATGGAAAGCATCAACACTTCTTGCCATAATGTATAATATAGAGCATTAACTAATACCAACACAACATTCCTGAAAGGTAAGGTGTTTGCGTGGTTAACACTGTCAGTACCCTTGAGGAAAGGTTATAGCAATAAACTCGGACATGCTGAAAGTATTTTAAACGAATATGCGTCTATTTCGTTAGTTTAAAAAGCCGGCAGATAAGTAAAGCGTTGCTTCAGACGGTGGCAGCTCTCGGTGAGTACACTTGCTTGATTTAGACTGCAATATAATTAACTTATCAAGAAAAATTGCAGCGAACGTAATGTAATTAATTCCTTGTAAGCATAGTTTTATTGATGTGAAATACATGAAATGATTCATTTTGAACTGCGGTTATAGATGAAGGTGAAGAAAGATCATCGCAGTGAATTTTCCAATTTAAGCAATTGGAAGAAGAAGCCTGAAAAAAATCAGGGCTTCAACGGGATTCGAACCCGTGACCTCCGCGTTGCCGGTGCGTTGCTCTACCAACTGATCTATGAAGCCACACATTGGGAGCGAGGTCAATTTATTGAGTTCATATCTCCCGTGAGGAATGAAATGATGTGAAATATATGAAATGATTCATTTTGAACTGCGGTTATAGATGAAGGTAAAGAAAGATCATCGCAGTGAATTTTCCAATTTAAGCAATTGGAAGAAGAAGCCTGAAAAAAATCAGGGCTTCAACGGGATTCGAACCCGTGACCTCCGCGTTGCGTTCAACGGCAACGCGGAGGTCACGGGTTCGAATCCCGTTGAAGCCCTGATTTTTTTCAGGCTTCTTCTTCCAATTGCTTAAATTGGAAAATTCACTGCGATGATCTTTCTTCACCTTCATAGTTTTATTGTAGTGTGACTCCCAAACAAGCTCACATACAAAAGATAAAACTTTAAACGCAAAATGTCACTGACATATGTAAGCTTAATCTTACATATAAAAGTAAGCTTTTAAAATACTCGTGAACATGTGTCTTATCTTCGTGAATTTTATCTATCTAATTTCACACTGTAGCTTTAAGTATCTTTATTATATAGACACGAGTGTTTTACTGGAAAATATACCACTCGTAAAATTCATAAAAACTACATCCGGGACCCGAGTGGTTTATTTTCCATAATCTCACTCGTGAGTTTATCGATGACGTAGTTTCGGTCATTTCCCTCTACTACTTTATCGATGTCTTTCAGGGGTGGATCCAGCATTTTTTGTGACTAGTTTCCACCAAAATGAATTTTTACATGAGACTTGCCATGACAGAAAATTTGTGAATTTCTGACTTTCCGCTCGCTTGGCTGTCGAACTTTCCACATGCCGTCGTCCAAAATGTAAGCGGGGATCGAAACAGCTTGTCTAGTTTGGCACCATTTTTGCCACTCTCCATTCCGAAACAGACACAAGACAAACAGAACGCACCATCCAAGTACTTGGAATAAACAAGCCAAGGGTATTTCACGAGCCATTCTTGTCGAAACTTTCGCTGCTTTCCACAGGTTTCTTTCGACTCCGGGAACTCGAACAGTAGATCTGGCTTCCAGACCCTTTCAATAAACCTAAACTTTTCAGCGTCGGTAAACGAGGCAATGACTCTGTACACGGTACCGATATCAAACGGTGAACAATCTTCCTTTCCACAAACAGGCTCCCGGCTTGAAAGTAGCGACGCCATGACACGTCACTCAGATCGAGTAGTTCACGACCAGTGCACTGAATCGCAGCAGCCAATGAGAAGAGACTTTGACTGGTGCACAATTATGCTCAGCCAGTGAAAGAGAGTTTTGACTAGTGCACAATAAAAAAGAGAAAATTTGCACTAGTGCACATTTTTTAAGCAGAGATGTACGGAGGGGGAGAGGGAAGGAGTGAGGGGCTCAGTGAAACTCAAGGCGCTGGTCCGCTGGAGGCTGGCAAAAAATGTAGTGCAGTTGGAATTAACAAATTCTGTAGTATTATTATTAAACACCAGGGAATTGGTATCTTGCGGTTGAGACTTTCTGACATGGTTTTCTTAGGTTTTTTTTAAATTTCTTAACAATTCTCACTAGTTTCTGGAAACTAGTTGCACTAGTCTGTATCCAACCCTGTCTTTTTGTCTAAAAAATAAAAAGAACATTACACGGCGGCTTGAAGATATGAATTTTATTTTCTCGTGGCAAAAACAATATTTTACTTACTCGCTGCGCTCGTTCGTAAAATATTGTTTTGCCACTCGAAAATAAAATTCATATCTTCGCGCCACCGTGTAATATCCTCTATGTATTTTACAGACTGCTAGTTTGGTGGGCATTGGACAGGGGCACCCAACGACAATTTTCGGAAAATATCTGTTCGGAAGACGATTTAAGATCTATACTTTTCGGAACATTTGTTGTAAAATTTCTTGCTTGCCTGCCTCTCCTAGGATTTTCGAAAATCTAAAAAATGGCATAATTGCCTATTTTTAACGGATTTTTACCCGAACAAGGTCACCTAGAATTTTCGGAAGCCTTTTTTCTGGCTGAAATTTTCGAAAAGGAAGGTTTTGATCCCTATAATTTTCGGATCACTAGACTTTCAGCTAGGAAATCCGAACAGATGAAAAAATTTTAGGGGATAAAAATATGCCTATATCTACCGATTAAATACTAAAATACGTTTAACAATGCTATGTTTAAGTGGTTTTGAACTATATTCTCGTTGGGTGCCCCTGATTGGATCGTGCATCTAAGGAGATTTTGCAGCTGAAAAATTTTGTTTGGCTTTTTTTTTTCCAATTGTGTTGTTTTTGCAGCTACGTTGTCATTCATTTGACCTGACATGTTTCTCTACTTTCAAGATCTTTCTGAGCCCCTGATGAGACAAGGCAATCAACATTTTGTTACTGCGTGATCCTTACTGCTTGTTAATGATGATCTCATTTTTGGAATTTAACTTAGGGGCCAACCATTTGACTTTTGAGTGGTGGTATAGGTGATTTTGCTTGTGTATAATTTTTTCCCAAAGCTCTGGTAATAGAATTTTTACTGACAAACAACGGTTTAAGATTTTCTTCCAGCATTATACGCCTTGAAATATATTTTTTTCAGTGAAGGAATCTTTTTTTTGCTAGTTATTTCCTTGGAAGAATTTTTTTTCCTCAAAATGAGTCCACAGGATATTTTTTTCTGAAATCACCCATACCCCCCTCAAAAGTCTTAAAGTTTATAAATCATCAGTGTAAAACTAGTTAGTTGATAATTACTGGCTCCTTGGGTAATCCATATTTCCAGGTTATATCACCGCAAGAAGAGTATGAAATCAGGGGGGGCAGTGCTTGCGCAAGCAGTGCCCCATGATTTCGTACTCTTCTTGCGGTCATATAAACTGGAAATGTGGACTGCATGCGGTGGAGACAGGAAGTGAGATTGGAATTTAAAAAACAAGAAGAAGATAAAGAAGAAAAGAAGAAAAAAACTTTCGAGAAGGCAGCCCAGATCAAGAACACTGCTGTGGAGGCCAAGCAGGTGGCTGCCAGCTGTATTTTATGGCTGGACAGCTATGCCTCTTGGCAGACCAGATTTTGCGTGCAGAAAATAATTATGAAAGTGTAAATTTTTTTTCCCATAATAATGGCTTTGGCTCTCGTGGAGTGGAGACAGATACTTCTAACAATAATATTATTATTGTAATTGAAAGTAATGTGGTGGAAGGCTTTAGAGGAATGGAATTCTGCCTAATAAAATCAAGGAGAACCATTATTTAACACCTCAATTGTTTTAGAGATTTTCTTCCCTTTTTTATTTTTCATTGCACTTTTTCCTCTTGCTCTATTTCTTTGACATGTCCAATGTCTTTACTACATGCTTTCCTTTCCTCTCCTTCAAAACTGACTTAGAATTAAGGTGAAGTGTAAAAATGGCAAATTAAATATTTACTAGGCAACACCTTTTCCTACAATAAAAAGTTGATAAATAAACCTAAATATAACTGTTATAGTTAAGCTAAGCAAGAAAAAGGAAAAAAAAAAAGTTTTAACCATCATAACCTTGCCTATTTTAAAGTCACTGTCATGTAACGGATGGGATGACAGTCAAGAGACTAAAAAATCTACAGTGTAGTAAGGATTCCGGTCAAGGAGGCAGGTTAATGACCAGTTGTCTGCATTGATACCATTCGTGGGTCGATGTTAAATTGAAAGCAGCCGAGTGGAAACTACTATTTGAACAAGCACGAGAATAAGTAAGAGTTCTGCAATGTCTGCATTTATACTCTTCACAACCCAATGTACAATGGCAAACAGTAGGATACCTCTTACCCAACCACCACCCCCCTTCCCCTTTTTTCTTTCTTAAACCCCTTTTGCCCTCTTGTATCTTGAAAAACCTTTTACTAAAATGTTATGGATATTCAGCAACCAATTATAATTGTTCTCTGAGCTTATTGAACTGTTGTATTATTGAACTCGAGAAACAATGTTTGAACTACCTTTAATTATATTTCATTCAAAAAGCACAAAAAGTATGCACACAAAAATATTACAAATTAGAATAGTAGAAATATACATTTTCTCATTAAATTTCGATTCTTTAATGAACTCAAGTTGTGGTCACTGAATTGTTTGGCTTAATACTGAATTATACACGCAAAGAAAAAGCAGAGTGGTTGTCTTGAAAAGGTTCAGAGCAGCGACTGTCTTGTCACTCGATCATTCGGTCTCTCAGGCAAACTGTTGTATGGTTCGGCATGTTAGCAGCTCTCGCTAAAAGGCTGGTGGTAAGGGTTTAGTATCGTCGTAACAAGCCTCTTTGGTATTCCTAGCTTTACCAGCAAACCAACATCCAAGAACAGGTGGCAAAATGGCCAGAAAAAGCCAACACTGTTGTAAACATTGGTGATGTAAGTTTAAATTAACCGGGTTCGCAAGACCACTTACGCGAAAGGCCGTTTTCGGCGCGAAAACAATTTTTTCACAATTTCCACACCCTCCAGATTTGTAGAGAATTGTTTTTTCTTTTTCAAAATGTTGGTTGAAATGCTTATTTTTTTAACCATGACCTTATTTTTTCGATTTAAATGCGGCCTGTTTATTTCCCGCAAAACGGCAGTCATTTTGAATGGGCGCGCTCTTGAGCCTGCGTTCGTTGCCGCAGATCAACGCACATGCGCAGTCGTTTTTCAGCCCTGCTAGAAACTACCACTGTGCTACCACTGCCACTGCAACTATTTACGGCGAATTTGAATCTTATCCACTGAAGTCCAAAGCGACGAGCCCCTAAGCTCTTCTTAGTTACTGTCGCAAAGCTGTAAATGGATAACCGTTAAACCACAAGGCAAACAATTACAAGAGGTGGCTGTGTAAGGAAAGCTTGAACCCCCCTCCGGCCTCCCCCCCCCCCCCCGACCTCTCGCGACATATTTTAACATAGTTTGAATTTAGAAGCAAGCCTTCACTCATTACTGTCATTTGCATGGACCCTCTATCGCCCAACAAATTAATTGCGACAAAATATTGTTTTCTCATACTCGGAGACGATACCAGTTTCTTTTTCTTTATTTCTTTATTTTTCGTTTTTTGTTGTTGTTGTTGTTGTTGTTGTTGTTATTTTATGTTATTATTAATTTTTACAAATATTATTTTATTATCTTATTCATTTTTTCCATGAAAATTTTTTTTTATTTTTTCATGTTCCGGAATGTTCCGTGTTCCCGGTTTTATCGACTCCCGGTATCGTGGGGTAACATTACAGTACTTGCGCCATGGCGTTTAACACGTGTGGAATTTAATATACCGGAAGCGGAAGTGGGTCACATAGAACAGGCGAACTCCTTGAATGTTTGATTATTTTATTTTGATCCAAAGAAAGAAAGAAATAAAAAAAAGATTCGAGCTCCGTATAATAAAAATATCGCGTAATATGTATTTGTCATGATGTTGAATCACGTGGTAAATTAAATGCAGCATTTTGCAAACAAAGAAAAATGTCGTTTTTATTTATTTTTCCTTTGCCCACGTTACTACCTATTGCGCTGTTGCACGATCCCCTGAGGCAAATTGACTAGGGCTGTCCAAGAGATGCGCCAATTTAGTTGGGATAAAATGCTTACTAGAATTTTTCAGAATGTTGCCCAAAGCTTGCCCCAAAATTTTAATGTTGATCTTAATATTTGCCACAACAAGTTAGAAATTTTGATCAACAGCTATTTACTAAAGCAAAATCAAGTGAAAATGATAGTAAAAAGTCGATGTTACGACATCATCGTAACACCATTCTCAAGAGTACATGCGAACTTCTTAATATTTACAAGCCACAGATCACCCATCCCACAAAAAACGGCTTTCACTGTTCCTTGAATCCTTATGTTTCTAACTTGTTACAACAAGTTACAGCTGAAATGTCCCCATTTCCTTCCATTTTCTGTCCCAAGTCAATTGATCATGATGTCGTCATTGTCCGTCATTTTGAATTTGAAAAAATGCCTGAATCGCCTTTCGACGCCTTTGTTGTAACAACAGGCAAAATGCTTCACATTCCACAAAACGAACCTGTACTGCATGCCACGGTTGTGATCACTAAGTGGAAGAAAAAAATCAACAACTACAAAAAGCAATAAACATTAGATGCACCGTAATTTGTTGATCTTTAAACATCTCTGCCGTTACTCTAACCCCTTGATTACCGTATTTATTCGATTAACCGCCCTGCGACACTGAAAGACAAGACCAGGAACGAGGACGTGTCAAACGCAAGGGAAAAGGCTGAAATTCTTAGTAAGCGATATAAGGGAGTTTTTACAGACCAACGATGGCCGACATGACCTAAGATTTTAACTACCCCAGAACGACGAAACTCACCATAACTACCAAGGGCATTGACGACCTGCTAGAGAAGGTTAATCCTATGAAAGATAATGACCCAGATAAGATACCATCACGAGCCCTAAAGGAGTGTGCACCCCAGATTGCCCCATACTTGACTGCCATATTTAACCAGTCACTTACTGAGCAAGACCTACCAGAAGACTAGCTAAAGCGAAATGTTTGTCCGATGTACAAGAAGGGAGAAAGGAAATATTCCACTAAATGTAGACTTGTCTCCCTTACGTTTGTGATCTTTAAAGTTATGGAGCTATATACCACCATGTTTTTGGACATCTGAGCCACTAAGGCTATAACATTCTGAAGGACTTTCATGCAGTACGGTTCTAAAGGGGTATATCACGAGAAAGTCAGCTTATCATCATAATAGAGGACATAGTTAGAGCGCTAGATAATCAAGCTCAAGTCTATCTACTGGTCCTGGCTATGCCAATGCCATCATATGAAAAGCCATTGTCATTACAGCAGAACCCGTCAGTAATATACCATCCTGCGAGATACATTGCTGTGAACTGGCACTAACGAGTACAAAGGGATAAACTTGTGGAACAGCCTACCCCTTAATTGATTACTCAGCCAAAACGCCGGCCTTTCATGGAAAGATTTTTATATGAATTGATTTGTTGATTTATTTTATCAATTTATTTAGCACGTTTATTTTACATTTTCATTATTTTTGTTTCTTATATCCGCGTGACGGGTATGCTTCTGTGGATTATTTGAATAAACGTAAAGACCTATTTATTTTTTGTCTGTGAAACAGCTATTTTTTCCAGGTGGACAGGGATTTGGTTCACAACTGTGTGAACCATTAATCAATTTGTTTTCCTTGGGAATTGCATACTGACTGTGTCTTCAGGCTTTTGTTTTAGTTTTTCTCGTTCAATGCGACTATAAACCATGATTCTTTAGTCCTTCCAAAAAATTATCTGGTGAGCGTTTGAAAACACGACTACGTGTGGTGAATTCATGATCGTGACCAATGTATGACCATGACTAGCACTCCGGCTGGACCCTGGTCACTATACTCAGGTACGTTTTCCTCTTAGGTTTTTTGGTGATCATGGTGAAAATAGTCGTCTGACTTCACCTCATATCACAGTTTTATTTTTTTCGTGAAAACTGAACCTTGAAATGTGTAAAGGCCGGCGATTGGGTTTTGATAAAATGTATACCATATGCACACCCGCTGGCCGGTTTGAACTTAACTCTCACAATGCAAATAAATTCATGCAGGTTTTTTGTCTTTTTCAGTGATAGATACCATAGAAAAATAACATCTGACCAGTAATGGCAAACTTGCAGAGCCAACCGATCGCGACCTGTTGGAAAGTGAGAACAAAAATCCTTAAAAATAGCTTTATTTTAACAAGCTTAACTTGTGTTCCTACAAAATACAGCCGCAAGGATATCGATATATGAGCCGACAAACCAAAAGAAGTTCCATATTGTACTACCATAGCGCATGCGAGCAGAGTCTCCTTCGATCTTCCTAGATAAGTCGCGAAGAGGGAGGAGACTCTGCTCGCGGCCTGCACTTTCTTTGATCCGCCGATCATCCAGTGTCTCCTTCCTCTGCCCGACCTACCTAGGAAGGTCGAAGGAGACTCTGCTCGCAGGGTAATATTGTACTTACTGGTTAAACTCTTTAAATAATGTCATATGTTATTAGATAGGCAGGATAACACTGTTCGTCATTAAAAACGACAAAAATCGATGGGCTTGATTCATTATCAACGCATGAATCATAGAGATCACTAGCGGGATTGCGAGGGTCTTTTAAAGGAGGTCGATGGAGTGATTCATCTCCTTGCTTAAACTCTCCGGTTAACACTCGAGCAAGGAACATAAATCTTGTCATTCCACTGGAGTAGTTGTTACTATATGAGGCTTTGACGGCAAAATAGCTTCCTTTACCGTATTTTGTGCCGTTTTTGCCGTGACACCTATGGTCAAAATTGTGCTTGCAGATGGCGTCAATGACATCTGAACTGGTGCCGTGGAAAAGGAGCCTCTCCACGTTGTCGTTGTCGGAGACTTTAAGTATATTCTTGATTTGGTCTCTCTTCCTGAAAATACATCCACCGTATACGATATGTAAATAGAATGAACTCATTAAGTTAAATTGATTTAATGAAATTGCGGAATAAACTGTGGGTCTTTGGAGAAGACTAGGGGCTCTACATATACATTTGCATGTCTTTAATTTCCGCATTCAGAAATGTTTCAGGATTTATTGCATTTTGGATATTCGGATTCCCCCACATCAGTTAATCCAGGAACGGTTATTCGGATGAAGTATTCTGACATTTAAGATTCCGGATTCAAAGTTCCTGGAAACTCGTTCAAACGGTTTTTATTTCGTATTCATGAATCTGCATGCGTCTAGCAGCAAAACGAATCCAGACACCAAAAGATAGTTCCAGATTTGAAAAAATCTTCTCTAGTGGAAACCTTGTCTGACTAGTACTCAAGGGAGACTTTCAAGGCCGAAAGACTGAAAAATAAACGTTTAAACCAAGGGAACACTGAAATGAACTGGTAAGAAAGTGCCGCGGTGGAAGTGGATTGCAACTTGTTATTTCATAAGTAGGTTAAGTATGATTTGAGTATGATCGTCAGATATGTCGCAGAGTCAAACTCTGCGACATGTCGTATGTATTCTGCAGACTACTACCAAAGACTCACGTTAGAAAGCTGGTTTGCTAACTTAGAGCAAACGCCACTGAATCGTAATCAACAGTTACCAACAAAGGCGTACAAACGACTTATCAACGGAATAGAGCAAAATTAACTTCGAGAGAACGACTAGACAACTAACGATTTGACTAACAATAAACGACTGTTCAACTGTGACAATAGACGGATCGGAACGCACCAATGGCATTACGAGTCTTCCTAGAGAATAACATCACTGCTTAACTGACAGACGACCAATGACATCTCGACTTAATTTACCAATCAGGTCAATAACCAAAGTTTAATACCATCAACTGACGTGATACAACTCACTTTGACTCCGAAGAGGTTGTGGAAACGTCAGTCACTGTCAACAACAACAGTCCTATTCAGGACTGCGTTCACCCGGACGATAATACTCATCCTACTTATGAAATGACTCCTGGGTTCAAACCTTTCACAACTTGCATTGTTTAGTTGTTATCAATTTGTTCAACTTTTGTGTCATCGAAAAATTAAGAAAAATGGTCATGCTTTGTTTTCTGTTTCAGAAAATATCTTTTTATTTTTCTTTCATGATAGTTTATAATGGTGAAAAATGATGAGTGAGGATAGCTGGCTCTTATTTAGCTCACTCTTGACCGAATTAAAAATGTAAATTGACCTTGACAATAGTCCGCACGGTGAAAGACCCAATCCTTATATAATTACAATTACGTGAAAACGGACGCAACAACTCCCAACGAAGTTGCGTCCCTTTGCACGGAGGTAAAAGTTTGACCGGTGGTTTTACACTTTGCGCAACAACTCCCAACAACACGCAACAACATGCAACAGGGTGTGCAAACGGACGCAATATGTAACATTTTTGATCCAAAAATGTTGCATCCGTTTGCACGGGGCTTAAGAATGCAGAATTTAGGTCTTGTTTATACATTTACTATACCTTTTGTATCTCTCATTTAAGAAAGCATTCTTTATTTTCTCGATCACAGTTATCTTTGCCTTGCGTTTTACGATTGTTTCATGAAACAGCGTTTCCACCTTTTTGAATTCCTCACTATCTGCTGACAGGGGGATTCGTTTGAAGGTATTGCCATGACCCATGAGACGTCTGCTAATGGCTTGAACGATGTTAGAGACCCTGGGAAATGAGTTAAATAGGCTGAAAAAACTGCAAAATGGAAGAAAAAACCGCAAGGTTATTACTTTGTTTGCCTTAGTTGTATCAAGCGTCAGTCTTTTATAGGGTGGTCAGTTTTGGACATCGAAAAACACGAACTGGGAGTTGACTACACTGGTGCCATAAAACTGCTTGTATTCAGGCAACGGCTTTTTTTGAAAACGAGATGTCCGTCTTATAGAGGCAATTAAAAGGAAAGGCACGGACCAATTTTAGGTGTCCTTTCTAGCGACGTGTCTGTCTTATAGATAGCCTGTTTAAAGGAGTAAACAAAGGCAGGGACCAGTTCTAGATGCGCGTTTCATCGAGATGTCCGCCTTTATATAAGAGCCAACTAAAACTGAGTAAAGAAAGGCAGGCAGTGTAGATGTCATAGCTAGATATCCGTTGAGAAACACGTTGACTGTATCTGTCGCTCTTCCAACAATCAATATGTTCTGGACTATTTAATGTGGTAAAATATGGGAGAAAAATTTCGAGCTGCGGTTTCAGCTCGAAAAAAAATCATCAATAACCGTACAGCCGGCCGTACATCAGCTAGTCTCCAACGCAGACGTTCTTAGGGGTTCGTCACGCGTACACGTGACGAATCCTTAAGAACGTCTGCGTGGTAGGCTATACATCAGCACCGTGTGGGAGAGGAAGAAACACACACTGGGATGAGAGAAACAGACACCTCAGGCATCATTGTAAATTGACATTCTAAATTTAAATGATATACCTTATAATAGGAAATTAACGATGATGCAGGTTGACAACGCGAAGAAAAATTTCCAAAAGTTTGGTTTACATACATCACTGCCCAATTAACGCGAAATTTCGTAAACAATGTGCGCCTAACTTTATTTTACGCGAATTTGCTGCAACACAAACTTCTCAACATACATATCTAAAGAAAAAAACAGATGCATTTCCAGGCTCCCTTGGATCCTGGAATTTTCTAGTGCCTCGATTATTCCCGCAGCTTTCCAGACTTTCCAGCCGTTGAGGATAATTTTCTTTCCCTTCTCACTTCTTAGGAAGAACTGTCAGGTGGTGACTCCGAGGCGTTGATAGAGGAACTACGAGCAGACGAGGTTTTGTTATTGAAATAAAGGTGCTGTAAAATAACGATGATGTCGAATCAGGGGCACCCAGCGTCACTTTTTAGAAAATATCTGTTCGGAAAACGATTTGAGATCTAGAATTTTCGGAACATTTTTACCTTTTTTAACGATTTTTGTACATTTTTACCACTTTTACCTTCACCTTTTCGAAAATTTTGGCCAAAAATAGGCTCCCAAAAATTCTAGGTGACCTTTTTAGAGTAAAAATCCCTGATAAAAACCTACGGGATCTGACCTTGTACGGGAATGAAGCTCTGACTCAGCAACAAACTGTGGCCTTCTTCTGACGCTTCTCTCGGTCCTGTAACTGGGATCCATATTCTTTTGACGCATCGACTTCTCATAGAATGTTATCATGTATTTGCGTCGGTTTATGTGGAAGAAGTAAAATCCTTCTTCGTTAAGATAGTCAGCCTCTATGTTTTCTTGTGTCATCTCACGTGAGATCTAAAAGCAGAACACAAAATTTGTGTTATAATATTAAAAAAAAGAATTTTGCGTCCAGACCTAAGTGTAATTCTTGACACGAATGGAGGACAGATAAAATCTTGCGCAAGCCGTTTTCTCTTCTTTACCCTACTTTCAAGAATATTTTAAAAAAATTTAAATCAGTGAAACACGTGAAACGAACGTGGTTATTGCGGACACATCGATCTGATACGACGAACAATACGGATAAGCACTATCCAAAGTCTTGTTTAAAACATCAAGTGGAATTAAACCGTTTAGCTGTTCTTGTTATTATAACTATATTTTGGCCACACCGATGACGATTTCAAATAGCCACCATAATAGATCCACGTTTTCCTTGAGAAATGTCATCAAAATTTATATCGAAAACAATGGAGAATATAAAAATTGATTATTGATAATGAACCCAAAATGTTAGGAAATAGTTGTTTACAATTTAATATCAGTTTAATCCTAGAGCTTAAAAGAGGGCAAACATGCTTTTTAAAGCAGAAAGGGTGCTGTCTCATGAGATCAAGGAGTAAAAAAACTGGCGAAGAAAAATATTATCAGATCAATTGTGGCAAGTCACGTGACCCATGTGACAAGTCAAGTGGGTAACGGTCTTATACTCACCCCTTGAACCCCCAGATCTGAATAATAAGAGGGCTGATATGAAGTGTTACCGTATATACTTCCACTACAGCAACCATGTTATTTAAGCTGCCAGTTTCCTACCGACAATAGATATCGAAAAAAGTTCGACAGAACTTACTTTTCCATCGTATTCTTTCCATCCATTATCGTCTTTCCAGTACCAAATCCACTTCGTAGCCAATCTTTTACCAGGCGCCTGGATGTAAGACGGCGTGGACAGCCGGCGGAGTGAAACCGTGGCAGATTCGCACTGCATAGTCATGTTTTCAAAGTTTATTGTAGCATTAACTTCTCCCTGGCTTTGATTTAAAAGAAAGTGCAAGCTAAGTTTCTTGTGAAATTACGTCAAAACGGTTCGGAAAAATCGACAAGGTGGGGCAAGCAAAACATCCAATAAACGCGCCTGCACTCATATGTGCTAACGGTTTACTATGACCGTATTCCTCAACAGACAACACCTTACCCCGGCGTGAAAAGAACAAGTCGCACTTCCAGTTTTTCTACATCACAATAACGCTTTTCAATGCCAACATTAGTTTGGAGACTTAGGTTTGTCCAAGGGTCGGTGGTTAACTCTCGAAACTGCCAACAGTAAGGCAACGGACAGTGCTTGTACTCACAGTTGACACCCCTTGTACATTTACCAAGAGGAGCGTCGGGGCAGATCACTGTTCCCGCCTTATTTCCTTAATGAAAAAAAAAAAAAGACATTTGGTTGATGGATAAGTAGGTGTTAAAAATAGTTTTGCATTAAAATCGATTGGAGCAAATAGCTTTCGCCTTATGTTTCAGGTAATAAAAAAAAATAAGGAAGAAGTAAGGAGCAGGGTGTGCTGCGGAAGTCTTTACGCCCTACCACTGGTTAAGAGACTTTTTCTCGTGACCCTGCTACCTTTTATTTGGCACACTGAACTAAGTATTCTTCATCAAAGTATTAGGTTGTTAAATTGATGGCAAATTAATGCATGGATACCGAGCAGCGCCAACATTCACACCCTGTTCGAGACGTCAAAGAGTGAAATTGGACCCTATTCAACCTGTATCCAAGACTTGTTTATAGGATAAATAAGGAAGTGCGCCCCTTGTCCCGGGCTTAGCGGTCTATTACCCAACCCTAAGCACAGGTAAATCTCTCCCTTCGGCCCCAGTTGTTCAAAGGGTGGATAGTACTGATTTATCCAGTTGATAGCGCAATCCAACGTTTGAGCAACTGGGGCCTGGACTTTTGCTGTGAAATCCCCTTTACTCCCAGGTGATCTGTGACGTCATTGCGGGGGCCTGGGCAAAGAAATTTTAAAGCCGTATCCCATAAACCAACGCGCGCACCAATTCAATTCATATTCAATCTGTTCCCGTCAGCTTTGGTTTATGGGATACGGCATTAAAATTTCTTTCCCCAGGCCCCCGCAATGACGTCACAGATCACCTGGTCGTTGGTAGCTTCTATCAGCGTTTTTTAAACTCACCGCTCACGTCTGAAAACTGCGACACCTTCATCGCCGATCACTCGATTGAGTGATCAGAAAACGATTTTTTTAAAAGTTATCCGACGTAGGGCCTCAGTAATGTGGTTATGAAAGGCAAGAAAGAGCGATTGAAAAGCGATAGTATATACCAGGTGTTAAACAAACATCTGAACCAACAAAGTGTGGCCTTATATAGCTATCAATGTTATGCCCGACGAGGGGGAACCACGGGATCGTGCTTTCCACGTGCAAGAGATTAGGGGAACGGACCGCGAGATTATTGATCTTCTTAAATTTGTTCCTGTTAACAACCATCATTCCTCTCATTGATGTGATTGTAAACAAATGCTTTCACATCAATCTGCACCAAGAGGAACAATAATAACTTGAAGACAAGAACCAAGATCAACTTTGACACTCACTGTCGCATTGAAATGAAACCATGCAGTTTAGATTCTATGAAAAACTGGAACGCTTGTACATGTCAGAGTGGGAATATTTTCAGGTTGGTGAATTCATCACCTGAGTTCAAGTTGTTCAAGAAACCAAAAGCAAATTGAAGCTTGTTTTGGAGTTTTTATGAGTATAGTCAATTTATTTAAAGAGAGCAGAGCTCGCCTTTACCGTGGACCAGAGCAGCGCAGGCTATGATCCCGGGGATGATACAAGCACATATTCTTTACCTCAGTCGGATTGAAATTCCCGCTCCGGTGGGTAACTTGAACTCAAAACGCTATCCTGAGGTGGGGAACTTTGAATTGAAATCTTATCGCAAAGGTTGGGAAGTTTGACCCCCAATTTTTGTTTTTCACTGATCAAAGCCCCCACTCTATCCCGTAGTCCCCCGGCCTCTTTGCACATACCGGCTGTTAAGTGTTTGGAGTTAAATCCGAGCTTAGCCTGTTTACGACGACGCCAAGCCAGAATAAGCAGAAAACAAGACGCAGCGGCTCCAACACTGAATGCAATTACGCCACACACGGGAGACTGCGAGTTGCTCCTGATGAGTACAGAGACAGGGAGTGAATCTGATGAGGCAACATGGGAGAATCCATTCAGTGCGGAGGAAGCGCTCCTGACTAACAACCAAGAGACGAAAGTAACAGCTGAACTTGCCTTTGAGGCAACGAAGACGAAAAAGACACATGTCAACCGCACTCCAGCGAAAAAACCGAAAATGAGCCAAAAACAAAGGCAAATTAGATTCTCAATTAAGACCAACCCTTGCAAGAAAACTAGCCACAGACCAAGCCGGGTCACAGAGTAAATCACCATCATTATTCTCCAGTAGTAAGGTCGAAAGTGATAGGCGAATTCAATTGCAAACGAGGTCATCAGCAACATCATTGCAGCATTGAAACCCACTACCAAAGCATACCCGACTGAAGAATGAGCACTCCAGCGATCCAAAGCGTCTTGAATGGACTTTTTCCTTTTAAAGTAACCCTTGCGGAGCGAAACAACAAAAGATCCATTAATCTTTTCGCGGAAAGCGTTCACAATCGTGATGACCTTGAAATATTGCTGCTTCCAAATGAACAAAATTGGTGCTACAATTGAATGAACAATGTTCAGCGATTTCCTCCAAACGCTTAAAGCAGAGGAACTGTAATTCTTAGTCATGGCTCTGGCAATGTGAGGGCTCAGAACTTCTTCGGCAAATGCTTTGCTTTTCTCCGTTCACTTCCGTGCTGGATGGCCGCTTGCTCTATGATGGCGTGACGCGTGTATGAACATAACAATTTCTCAGAATTCCGAAAACGGAAGTGTGCCTTGCAGAACCGGAAGTGACAGGTTCCTAATGGAAAGTGGCTTTACAACGACGCCGTTTATAGAGTGTTTTCACTCACGTGGCCAGCATCTATGCAAATTTATCGGAACAAAAGAAAGCGTTTGCATAAGAAAGGAGTTCAACTCCCACAGGATTGGTTTGGGACACCAACATGGCCGCCGTTTCATTGTTTTGGGACACCAATATGGCCGCTGTGACGTCATGTGAAAACACTCTATACAAGCGCCCCCATTCGGAATAATGCTCCCCTTTTGGCTCAAAATATAAAACTAGTGATAATTGCAAATTAGGGGAGTGCGTGCGATAAGGAGGGTGTGGGGTGTAGTGAGTAGTAGTCTTAAGGGGATGCAAACTTTATGAGCTTGTAAGATTGAGAAATCAAAATCAAACACTTTTATCAATATGAATATCCGTTATTGTTTATCCTCCACTTTACAAATCGTTACTATTTGATTCTTCCTCAAAAATGCAAGAGCGTCCTGTATTTTTTCAGAGCTGATTTTTTACCTTTTAGTTGGATAAGCGCCTCACCCTTCCCTCTTAAAGAAATTTATATCGCTGCAACTTTATTATGATAAAGTAATACCTTAAACCACTATATGACTCCATAAATTCGATTCACTTTTTCGCAGATCGGTGACATTCCATAAGGTTTTCTTCGCTTTGTAAAGTGTGATTTATTTCTAAAACCCTTTAAGGACGGTGCCTTGTTCAATGGTTCATTTTCTTGGTCTAGACTGTGATTCCCGTGAACTTTGAGCTGCCAGACATAACAAATGCTCTAGAGCTGAATAGCACATTAAGTTCCTATGTTATAAACCCCATGAGAGAAAAATCCGTGTAATTTGACATTTTAATATTTTACGTGTGAAAACTTGGCCAAATCTAAAGAATGAGCTAGAATGTTGGCACACAAACGTAATTAAGCAATGGAAGCGGTGCCAGATCGCAACATGTTCGTGTCCTCCTGTGCTTATGTATTTTGCGCGAAAGCCAGACCTTTTCAATCCTAACAAAAATACTCTTCTAGTTTTGAACCGGTTAGCTTAGGCCTCAACCCTGAGTTAATTTTCAATGGACACGGTGCTTGATTTTGGGCGCGAGACCCAACAGAGACGGCTGTGGCCAGTTTTTCAAGCGCGAGGCGATCACAAGCTTTTTTGAAACTGTCAGTGACGAAGTACTTCTCCTGCATGTTCATAGTCTAAAATTAACTTCTTTTTCGAACAGGGCGAACCACGCGTCCCAT
The DNA here is from genome assembly GCA_038088405.1 of Porites divaricata. Taxonomy (NCBI): domain Eukaryota; kingdom Metazoa; phylum Cnidaria; class Anthozoa; order Scleractinia; family Poritidae; genus Porites; species Porites divaricata. The sequence goes on from JBBMOI010000003.1 coordinate 41,884,504, forward strand.
ACAGTTCGATGTAAGCTCCTGTTCCTAGTCTACAACTATTCTCTTTTTCGAACAGGCGGACCGCGCGTCTCATACAGTTCGATGTAACATATTCTACTCCTGTTTCTAGTATAAACCTAGCTAGCTTCCTTTTCCGGAGCTGGCGGACGGCCGTCCCATGCAGATCGATGTAACATATTCTACTCATGTTGCTAGTTTAAAACTAACTTCTTTTAATTTTCTGAGTGTGACTGGTGGTCCTTCAGGACTGACTCGTGCGATTTTCATGCCCGGTTTTCATGGAAGAATTAAATAAGTGAGCGCAATAGAGTTCCTTACATTTTACGCATAAAACAATGATGAAGGTGGAATTTCGTTTTTTTTTTTTTTCGTGTTTAGGGTTTTATGCATCGGTATCCCGTTCGCGAAGGGAGATCCTGAAGAGTGCATTGTGCAAACATTTTAAAAGAGTGTGCTCAAATATCGAATACAGTTAATTTATGGTAGTTAGATTATAACTCAGTAATAACAGAACAATTGATAGTGAAGAGAAAGAAATGATTTAATTTATTGCTGTCAGTTTCAAGACGTACCTCCTTAGATTATTTTTAACAAGAGAGAGACGAATATCTTTCGAGGGATCGCAAGGGCCGGGGAGCCTGGAAGTCGGCAGACGGGCAGTTAGATCATACGAATAAATTAATTACGGATTTCAAAATATCTTTACCTTGCCTCGCGTATTGAAATAGGTACCAATTATGCTCTGCTTGCTTTAAGCAGTCTACCACCGTCTATCGTATTAAAGCAAATACGCATTACGCCGATTCCAACAGCTTGCCAAAATTTTCTACTCTGATGATTTCCCCGTGATTTCCTCATCTCTGACAATCTCGCTATGAAAAATACTTTGTTTTAGAAAGACTGCTTTATTTAGGCTTTATTTTCGCCGTGATTTTACTTGATGTGTGTTGAATGAACCGCTGAGCTTCGCACATGGGTTTTTCTTTGTTTGAGCACATTTTATTGTTTTTAAGGCGACACTAAAAAAATTAAGACTCTTAAAAGAGTTTTTGCGGATCATATTCAGTCGGCGTTTTCTTCCATTCACGTCTTTCCAAAAAAATAAAAAGTAATAATGTCACGTTTCCCTACCCGCATTTTCTAGTTTGTTTTCAGTGTATTGACATCACTGATTCTTGCGTTACTTACAGTCGAGGCCCTGTGCGTCCTGTCATGCACCGTTGAACTTCTTGTATGTTTTTCAAGAATGTTGACAAAAAAAAAAGCTAATACAACGTTGTAAATAGCTTTTAAAAGCGAAAAGATGTCTTGTCATCTCACTATTTTCGGGTAAGTTGTATTTGAAAAACAGTGCTGAGTATATGATCACATGAGATCGAAGTCAAATGAGCCATGGATCGAGGCCAAATGTGCTAGCAGCTATTCCAAGATGGCGTCCAAACGGTATGGCATACAAAACGATACCCTCGGAATATCCCGGGGAACAGGATTAGTATGCCTTTCCCTTCGTCAAACGCAATTATTATTATATAAAACCATTCCTTGTCGATTCTCCTTTCTGAATATACGCCTACAGTACATTTATGTTGAAAAATAAGTTCTTCTTTTTCAGTTTTTGTTTTTAATGTTGCAGTTTTCGTTTATTTGACACTAAGGTACGTGGTTGAGGCTGAAATTTTGAAGAATGAAATGAGCACCCCCGTTACAACCGTTAAACAGCGCCTATTTTTTATACCACGGGAACAGAATAGAAAGCGTAATAAAGCGCCAATGCGCACCATCTGTACGTAGGCAGTCGATCAACTGTATTTTTGAAGCCATATGAAGCTACTTAAATTCAGTTACGTTAACTGAAAAGGTCGCAAAATCCCGCTTGCCAACATTTAGGCCTGTTCGATGATTTATTCATTGCTTTTAACACACTTAAAATGGAAAACTGAAAAAAAAGAGAATAAATATCAGCTGATGTTGACATGAGCAGCCACGTGCTCAGTGAGCGCAGACAAAACAAATTTTACATTCGAAGACACGTCACATACTACGATCGACCGTTTAATACCCTTTTTGAAGGTAAAGGCTGAATTTATTGCTCTTCATGACAATCTTTTACAAGCTTTCTTGACGTAATTCCTCTTAGGACTAAATGAATTCAAGAGATTTCAGAACCTAGGAAATTTTCGCTAAGGCCGGGACAAGATGGCGGCGGATGTTTTGGTGGAGGACGTGTTCAATTTTATCTGCGGTAGTGGAGGTTTTGTGGAGTTATCTGTTCTCTTAAAGCAGTCCTCGCCCTTGGGAAGTAGAAAGTCAAAGGTAGAAGCGAAAAACTGGCTGACGAGTCAAGATGATCCGCGTTTAGTCGTCGTGAAAGATTTCAATGGCGATATAGCAGGTGTTCGAATTGATTTAAGAACAAAAATATGTCGACAATATCACGACAAAGGTTCTTGTCGAAGTGCTCAGGGGAAGTGTAACTTCTGGCATATTTGCAAAGGATTCATCGAAGAAAACTGCCATGGCAAATGCAATCGCTTGCATAATTTCTTTGACCCAGAAAACAACGAGAAGATATTAAAAGAATTGGGATTGGCTGAATATCCGAACGGGACTGTCAAAAATATTGTTGCGTGGAGCCTACCACAGGTTTGTGAGCAGTATACAAGTGGCAAATGTACGTCGGATTCATGTTTATACCTTCATTTTTGTTCTCAAGCTGTCCGAAGTTCAGCGTGTTCTTGTTCTTTGTCACACAACCTCACGGATTCTCACAACATGAGGATTCTCAAACAGTTTGATCTGGTACCCCGTCAGTCGATGTCAACAGATTTTGTTCTTTGCAATACTTTGATTCCGAAGGAGCAGCGAGTTCTGCACAAAGTTTGTGAATCTTCACCCGAAGTTTGCAACGCAGATACGAAAACCTTAGATGCAGCGCTGGCGGTCATACAAGCTACTAAACCATCGCCGAAAGTTTCCGCATCACCAAAGCACGCTGCAAAATCTCGGTGGGATACTGCGAAACAAAGCTCGTTCAATAATCTGCCGAATAGCTCTGTTCAAGAATGTGCGCCCTCCAAAAAGGCTGTTTTCGATTGCATTGTGAAAGAATACGATGGCACGGTGTCCTTTGAAGTCATTTCGAAACGACAAGATTTGTTTCCTAACGGTTGTGGGGACATTGCCAAGTGGTTTGAGGCGCGGAAACAAAGCTTTTTAGTCAGAAAAAAGAAAGGAACAATTTCCCAAGTTAGTGTTCTCTGTCGAAAGGCAAGGTTTTGTTTCAAGAGAAAGTGTTCCCAAAATGATTGTCCTTACTTCCATGTATGCAGGGAGTACATCGCAGGATTCTGCAGACGTGGTGGTAGATGTCAAAGAAATCACAGTTTTCAATACGACAAAGATCGAAAGTTAATCTCGGAACTTAAGTTGGATGGTTTGACTGAAGAACACCTCCGCAAGGTTTTTCAGCTTTCATTGCCTCGAGTATGTTTGGACTATAACAGTGGGTGTTGCACAAACCATTTGTTGTGTGGCCAGGTCCATATTTGCAAGGACTATGTCAAGGAAAGCTGTGAAGATGAGGAAGCGGGTTGTAGCCTTCGTCATCAGAGTGCGTTTTCCGACGCTCACACCGTTTCCATACTTCAAAACTTTGGCTTAAGAATTATAGGAGGCAACGTTAGTTCAGTACGTCGTACGCTTTTGGTATGCGAGAGCATTTCGAATGGTTTGAAAGATCTCAAGGGTAGCATTGCTACAAAGGGTGTGACTGCCAAAGTAGGCAGGGACGATCAGCACATGCCATGTAAAGAAGGCGTTGCTGTAAGTTCTAGTGAGCCGTCCAAGGTTAAAGTTCTTGAATGCCTTTCTAAAGAGTATGATTGCTCTGCTTTCCTACCGGTGATTTCCAAACGAACAGATTTGTCTCCTAACTTTCAGGACGTGGAACGAGAGAGAAATGCAACGAGACCTTATATTCCAGGCCACTGGTCGCAAATGCCAAATATGACGTGTTATCAGCGTGTTTTGTTATCATCATATTCTGACGAATTTAAGCATGTGGAAGATCTCTTCAGAAGCTCGTTCAAGCAAAGCGTCACAATCATTCGCATTGAACGAGTGCAAAACCCTTTCATGTGGGAGAAGTATCAAAGGTGCGTGAGTGCGTTTACAATAAGGTATACCCTGTTAATCGCTCCCGGCATTTAGGCGAATCTTTGCTGACGTCAATGTTTTTATTTTTCCTCATTAGCGTATGGCTTAACTCATAGTATCCGTGGCCGTATATACGAACTAAATTCAAAAGTTGAAAAAGCTGATTATTTTGAGCAATTTATATAATTTTCAGTTCTATGCAATCAATATTGAAGGAAGTATCTGCTATAAAAAAAACTGCGAAATTGCTGACTGGCAAAAAAGTTAATGAGCCATACATTCTTTGTAAAATTTCGAGTGTCAGTTAATAGAGAATTTCTCCGAAATCATTCGGTATATCGGGCTCAAATTTTCAGAGATAACTGAAATTGTTATGTTCTTTGAATTATCTTGAGATTCTATTTCAAGCCTCGTCAGATAATGGTGAGCATATGTTAATGAGGCAAAAACTGTAAACAAAGATTCACGTATTTGTTGAAAATATCCATAACCAGTTATAATCGATCAGCGGCACCCAACGAGAATATAGTTCAAAACCACTTAAACATAGCATTGTTAAACGTATTTTAGGATTTAAACGGTAGATATAGACATATTTTTATCTGTTCGGATTTCCTAGCTGAAAGTCTAGTGATCCGAAAATTATAGGGATCAAAACTTAACTTTTCGAAAATTTCAGCCAGGAAAAAGGCTCCCGAAAATTCTAGGTGACCTTTTTTAGGGTAAAAATCCCTTAAAAATGGGCAATTATACCATTTTTTAGTTGTTCGAAAATCCTAGGAGAGGCAGGCAAGCAAGAAATTTAACAACAAATGTTCCGAAAATTCTAGATCTCAAATCGTCTTCCGAACAGATATTTTCCAAAAATTGTCGTTGGGCGCCCCTGATCGATGATAGTTGAGTTTTTCAGCTTGTTATTTCCTTCACTCAATTGCTCTGCAATAATCAATAAAGGTTGGTCGTGCTTAGTCGTCCACTATGGGATTGACTACCTCACCAGAAAGTCTCGAATACATAGCGGGCGGTCGCGGGTTCGTTTAGGGCCGGTCCATTGTACTTAGGAATGAAGGTACTGCCTTTGCACTGCAAACGGCTACACCTTGGCTTGGCTCGGTGTTCACGTAAAATGGCGGTCTCGTCTCCAGTAGGAGGCGTAAAACAAGTGACGTCAATGGTCATTTTGGTACTAATTCAAACAGTATTGGCTCTTACGGTGACGTGAGCGTCATTTATACTGATTTCATCCGTCTGAACACCTGGAAATCATAATCATTTTATTAAAGAATTGTGTGCTGTATTTTGTTCTAGGAAAAAAGAAAACATGTTATCTTCTAGGACTGGTTACACTACGATCCAGCCTGTGAACGAGAAGCGGTTGTTTCATGGAACCAATCCTGAGAACGTGGAAGGAATTTGCAAAGACAATTTTGATTGGCGTTTATATGGAAAAAACCTATCGGTCTATGGAGCAGGAAGCTACTTTGCCGTAAGTGCGTCTTACAGTGACAATTACGCCGAGAGAGACTTAAAAGGGTCCAAGTTCATGTTCGTGGCCAAGGTTCTTGCTGGCTCTTATACTACTGGTCATTCCAGCTATCGACGGCCACCAGCAAAGAACCCTGTAGATCAAGCAAGCGATCTGTACGACTCTTGTGTAAATCGCGTGCCATTCCCAACCATTTTTGTGGTCTTTGATATTGATCAGTGCTACCCAGAGTACATCATCGAATACTCGACAGCTCAAGTCGAATATGACTTTCAGCAACCTACATCTATGAGAGAGATACCTTTTCCCACGTCTCCTACCACTAACCGCCAAGAAGGGCCTTCTTGGCCGTTAGTGGCAGGAGCCGCGGTAGCAGCAATTGCAGCGGTAGGAGCAATAGCAGTCGGAGTTTCTAAAGCGCTTGACAACAAGAGCAAGTCACCTACCACACATCGTAAACAGAGAAGCTCGAGTGCTTGCGTATCCAGAAGTAGAGGTGGTTACTCTTCCCCATCTCGGGCGTCATACAATGCGTCAACTTCTCCTTACCAATACAGGCGAACCAAAGGGTCAACCGCGTACCCTGGTGGGCGTGCGTCAAGGCGTTTTTCAGGATCCCGTTCATCGACAACGTCAACCAGTACCTCGAGCAAATTCAATACTCAGCACGAGAGCTCCTCTGAAGATGAGAGCGAATGCTCAGTTATGTGAATACTTCAGTTATTTTATCATTGCGTCTCTGGTGAGTCAAAGCACTAGTTTCTGCTATCCATCAAAAGCCTTTGGGAACACAAACTGAAACAATTTGAAGCATAGTGTGGCAAAAAGTTAAAACAATTAATGTAATTCTAAGAGCCAAAGGTTTTGAAAGAGATTTAAGGACAAAAATAGGTGATATCAAATTACTAAAGTGTTAGTTGCCCGACGCTTGGATGTCTCCATGTTATATTTCAATTGCAAATTGTGGCAAAATTGACCAATGAAACTGACTAGTCGTCCATAACCCTTTTGACTTTTGGCCAGTCCAAAATTGCCAGTCCAAGTGTTGAGAATGAATGAATGAATAAATGAATGAATGAATGAATTTAAACACACAGTAGTATTAAAGCAGTAGAGCTGTTTGAGGGGTCGTGTACACTAGTCTATGATAAAACAGGAAAGTATTATACATTCCTAATATCTAGCCAATTTTTAAATAAAAGGTTAGGAAAATATTAAGTAAAAAAACGTACATGAAATTCCAAAAGTTAAATTCAAAATTTAATCGTAAAAGATGAAAAAACTGAAAAAAAAAAAAAAAACGCAAATCAAATTCAAAATCAAAATCCAAAATCTCAGAGATCATCGGCTGACAAAGTATCTTGCAATTGTTTTGAGAGTGAACAGTTAAAGAACAATTTCAAACTATTAAGGTAAATTCAAAATTTAAAATGTAGAAAGATGAGAGACTGAAAAAGCGCACATGAAATTCCAAAAACTGAATTCAAAATTAAAAAATCTAAGAGTAAACAAATTTATATTAAAAATTCAGTATTTTAAGAAATGCAATTTAAAATTCTCGATTTAGAAATTAACGTAAATATTATTGAGTGAATATTGTTGAATCGATAGTCAGCTATGCCTTGCAGTTAAGAATTGACGAAGCACTTCTGCTCGTTTATCAACAGTATATTTTGTATAACATACTACTTAGAGAGTGATTTTTCTTGAACCGTGAAACAGGTACTAATAAATTAAGTGTAAATTAGAGATGTAAACAAAAGAAGACAAAGAATTAGTGCATAATAGTGCTTAGTATTCTACTACCTGTTTCACGGTTCAAGTAAAATCACTCTACAACATGCAACAAAACAGGAAGAGTAAAACAAAACAACAACAAAAAAAAAACAAGCAGAAACAATTAGGGACTGTAAAGAAGAATGAAACGAGATTTACATGTTTTACTTCATTTCCTAGTGTAGTTTCTCAAATTATGAAGTAGACATTTGTAAAGGGACATTTCTAATTTCAACGATCGATAAAAGTACTAATTAACTGGAAACTATAAGCTTCTTTTAATTTCATATTTAACAAAGGCCTTTAGTTATACGACAATACTTGGGATACATCTTAGCAGTAAGGTTAGCTTCATAAACCCCTGGCTTTTAAAGACCTACGCTTTGAGAACACGTTTGATGCTAGTGAAATGATGGAGCAATTTCCATCCTTCAAATTAAAAGCGAACGTGTTTTAGTCCTTGACTGCGTTATCTGTGCGGCGTTTACCTTAAAGCAAGTGGTTGGAATTTTCAAATTTATCTCGGTGTAAAGAGATTAGCTTTGCATGATGATCGAGAAAAGCGTTTTCATACCGAAGAAGGCTAGAGAAAAGGCATGCGTTTTCAATTTCACCCAGACTGCCGGTATTAGGGATCTTATCCGCATTGAAACCGCTTCGTAGGATAAATGTATTGAGGAATCCTTGAGAGATGGATGTCATGTTTAGTCTAATAACGATAATAATAATGATGATGATGATAGTAATAATAATAATAATAGTAATAATAATGGTCTTTGTTTCACATAAGATAAATCTACATATCCTAGTTGTTACAGATTATGAACTATACATCATTGAAATAAACAGGGAGCTCACGTCACACATGTGGTTTCCAGTGGGGCGCTGCATAAATCCTAACTATCCTATACTAAAGTTAAACTCAACTATTAATCTATTTACAAAGGTAGGCATGAAACGCTCAGTATTAACTTTAGGACTGCATGGCATAATGATGTGGGCGGTGGGAGAAGGGAGCCTGGATGGAGGAGACTGTACATTGTACTCGCGAACGTGTAAATGTTTTAAAGGGGCATGTAATTTTTGCGAACTGCGTCAGGTAGAATGAGATATTATCTGCTTGAGTTAACAAAAACTATATTTTTGAATAAAGTTTTCTTATCTTATCATCTGTCGAAGTTGTGTCCCGTGTTATTTATCTCTTTTTTGTTATTTATCCAATTTCGGTCGATCTCGGCGGGCGCGATCCTATTTCAGTATCGTTACCAGCAATCGACCGCCGTTTACATAATGCATTATTGACCAAGTGTGAGTCTAGATGCTGTATATTGGCCAAGTTCCTTTTTGGCATTTTTATGGACACAGGATGCCAATGTCCAGAATCTTGACCAAACAAGGTTGATCTATAAAAAAAGAGAACTTTCTCTCGCGGGACTTTAACGCGGAAAGTCCCGAGCGGTTACGATTGGCCCATCTTGCCAGCTCGGGTAGCCAATCAGAAATCGTTTCATATTGGCCGCTAGGATTCAGCCATATAATAAAATTGCCTATTATTAAATTGCCTTGGGACCTGTTGACGCACCCTTCGTTTCTTCTCCGTGTCAGTACTACCCTCGAATAAATTTCTTGCACCTTGACATGACTTCACCAATGATGAAAAGGACCTTTATAGCGGAGCCGCATAGCCAAGAAAATTTGGTAATCCATCCATCCGAGGAATTTTGGCAATCACGTGACCACACGCCCGTCCGACCGTCCGTCCACACCAAAGACATACCAATGTAAAAAAAAAAAGGAGACGAATTTCGTTCGGTGAGATAAATGAGAAATACTATCAGCCAGCAAGGTGAAAATGAGCGGCAGTGAAAAAAATAAAAGTGAACAGGAGGGGTGATGAATGGTCCATTAAAATTTTTAACTGCTCGCAAAATTTTACCTTTGCTCGATTTGCTCGCAAAATTTAAACGAGTGCTCGCTTGCTCGTGCTCCCCAAATTTTTGCGTTGCTTGCAAGCTCGCAAAGCAAATTTTTTATTTCTGCTCGTGCTCGCAAAAATATCGCAGTGCTCGGCATGCTCGCGAATGCTCGCAAAGACCATTCGTCACCCCTAACAGGAACTCAAACAACAAAGTTTTGGTGAGCACATACGACAATTCCTCCACAAAAAATAATGTGTAACTAGCAAGTTTCACGATTCAGTCGTGCAAAACGGCATTGTATTGTAAAAAGACAACGGCAAAGAAATGTACAAAAAAGTGTGCTGCACGTACAAATTTGTTTTTTTGCTAATTAGATCTATTGATTTTGTTGCCGTTCTCATTGCCATCGCCGTTTAGCATTACACGATTTTTTTTATAAGTAACTAGTTCCAAAAGCTTCGCTTTTAGTCCTGGGTAAATCTATATTTTATTCAATACAACTAATAATCTCCTTACAGAAACCATTTCATCTTAATTCGGTCAGCTCTGAAATGCTGTCCCAGCCTAGTCCCTAAGCGTTCTCTCTTGCCCCGTAATCGGCGCGAAGTCTCGGAAAGGGTGGGCACCAAGGCAACGCCCATGGACTAGGGAGGTGCCATCACGGTATTACGACAAAAACGCGCAGTGTAAGAACCTAGTGGTTTTAAGAAACTGCTTGCAGAAATTTGCCATCTTAAGCTTGGTATACACAAAAATATAAGAACCTGTTTAGTCAAGTAAGATTAAGCAAGTTATTGCATGTCAGTTCCAGTATTAAAATATTATGATAGGTCTTTTAACCAAGGAGTTTGTTTTGACCTTGAGATTGCAAATTTAATTAAAAGAGAGTACTTTTTATCAAGTAATTGTTTATTTATTTTATAGTAGTAATTTTTTCATATACTAATCTTTTTATGGAAACAACACTCAGTATAAATATGCATTATTCTGTGATCAGTTTCGTTAGAAAACGACTGTGAGTAAATACAGTATATTTAAGGACCAGATTTACTTATGCGGTGGTCTACAACTATATCTCCTTCATTGAAATTACCTAATTAACAACCAACTGAGCCTAAGTTGCCAATAACTACCCCAAAATACAAGAACCTTTGTTTCTTCTGCGAGAGTTTAAAAAAACTTCCTACACGTGTGTTTTTTACTATATTGAGTAAGTAAACCAGACGGTAGACTGCTAGCAATCTCCCTTTTTCTTCATACATTCACTCGCGTTTAATTTGCTCGACGGACCAAGAAACAGGAGAGACTGCTCTAGCCAGACAGAGGCCTGGAGAAAAGAAACAAAGTGACTTTTTGGAAATGAAATGTAATTTTGTCTCCTTTTATAATTTAAGAGCGACGGTCAGTAAATATCGACCATCGAGTGGCAAGAGTTGAAAAATCGATTTCCTTCATTTTTTGTCCATAAATAGCTTTTAGGTAGATAAGTAATATGATGTAAGTTGTTCTGGCAAAAAGCCTTTTATTTTCGAGAAAAGTAAGAATATCAGTTTTCGCGGTCGGAGTGTCAAAATGGCCGTATTTTCAACCCGAAATTTGCTAACATCAACTCTCCTCGCGCTCGCAAATAAAGCCACAAGGAGAAATTTGGACACTTTCCATCAATAGAACAACTCTTCTTCTTTCACTAAAAGATACTTTCAAAGCAATATCAAGACTCCTTGAACTAACATAATTCCAAAACGAAGAACAGTTTTTTACGGTGACAAAAACTTAAACTTAGTCGTACAGCTCCAAATTTTCCAGGTCCTCGTTTATTCACACAATTAGACATTCATCTAAAGCATACCTGAAAATTGGCTTGGGTTCCTTTAGGCAGCCTCCAAACGAAAGCATCGAAGTCCAGTAAAAATAGTGAAGTGTGACCAAAATAACTTATTTACTAACGGCTCCAAGTTTCCTCGATCGTAAAGTAACAAGACGAAATATCTTCCTGTTCCGTCATCCTTAGCGAGTTACCATCGTTAAAGTCCATATTTTTCGATAAAAAGTGAGTACCAGAAAAAGCACGTTTGACTTTTTCTTCTTCAAAATACTGTCGGGATCGAAGATGTTACTCTTTCAAGAATTGCGTTGCGTTACTGCCGTGAGTCCGTGACTGTCATTTCAACGGCTCCGTACCGTCTCTTCAAACGTACGTTATGTCACGTGCAGTCACGGAACAGATTGTCACGCAGAGTCGCCGTTTGCCAGAGTTCAGTGTTTCAAAATGGCTAAAATTGACCCAGTTTCACCTTTTTACCCCCGTCTTTGATTGGAAAAAGAAATTTTGCAATGGGAAAACCTACAAGAAGTACAAAAAAACGAGCCTTTAGGCTGAACTTCATGGTGTCTTACGGAGATTACATTCACTAACCCAAGCCAATTCCCAGGTATGTTTCAAATGAATGTCTTAATGTGTGATTTAAATAGCATTAAGAGAATTTGGAGTTATACCACATGTTAAATATTGCCGTCGAAAATGAGTACCGAACTTAAGTTTTTGTTATCCTGAAAACCTATCCCTCATTTTTAAATTATTTCAGTACGATGAGCTTTGCTATTGCCCTGAAAGTATCTTTTAGTGGAAGAAAAAGAATTTTTCTGTTCATGGAAAGTGTCCAAATTTCTCCATGCAGCTTCGTTTGCGAACGCGAGGAAAGTTAATGGTAGCGAATTTCAGGTTAAAAATTAGGGCAGTCTGAGACTCCGACATCGAAAATCAATCTTCTAATTTTTCTCACAAATAAAAAGCTTTCGGCAATAACAATCTACTTTAGGTTTCTTATCTACCTAAAAGCTATCTATGAACAAAAAATCAAAGAAATTGATTTTTCAACTCTTGCCACGAAATTAAGATTTTGGTCGATTTTTCCTGACCGTCGCTCTTAAACAAACAGAGAAATTCAAAGCAAATGCAAATATCATAATATGTTTTGTTTTTAGCTGAATTCACTGAGTAATTTTTTCCCTCTTTTTTACCTTAAAATTGCATTTCTCAGAGATCATGATGAAAAGTTTTGTTGCAGTTGTTTTGAAAGTCAACAGTCTACACAGTTACCAAAAAAAAGAAATGAATAAACAGACGGTTGTCACGATCAGCTGATGTTCACGTGCGCACTGAGCCACGTGGTTTGTGAGTGCAGACAAAACAAACTTCACATTCAAAGACACGCCATGCATAGGTAAACAGAGCGTACAATATCGTGTTTAAGGTACTCCTACAAGTTTCCTTCGCCATATAATCCCCTCGGGACACATCGTAATTTTTTCTCGGAATAATATTCAGACATTTTCACTTTCTAGGAAATGTTCGTGACAGACAAGATGGCGGATGATGTTTTGGCAGAGAAAGTGTTCAATTATATCTGCGGTAGTGGCGGTTTTGTAGAATTATCTGTTCTTTTAAAGCAGTCTTCGCCCCTGGGAAGTAGGAAATCAGAGTTGGAAGCGAAAACTTGGCTGATGAGTCAAACTGATAGGCGTTTAGTCGTCGTGAAAGATTTCAATGGCGAGATAGCGGGTGTGCGAGTTGATTTAAGAAGAAAAATATGTCGACAATATCACGAGAAAGGTTCTTGTCGAAGTGCTCAGGGGAAGTGTAAGTTCTGGCATATTTGTAAAGGATTCATCGAAGAAAACTGCCATGGCAAATGCAACCGCTCGCACAATTTTCTTGACGAAGAAAACCAGAAGAAGACAAACGAATTGCGACTGGCCAAACATCCGAACGGGACTATAAGACATTTTGTTTTCTGGAGCCTGCCACAGGTTTGTGAGCAGTATACAAGAGGTGTATGTACGTCGGATTCATGTTTATACCTTCATCTTTGTTCTCAAGCTGTCCGAAGTTCAGCGTGTTCTTGTTCTTTGTCACACAACCTCAAGGATTCTCACAACAAGAAGATTCTGAAACAGTATGATTTGGTGCCTCATCAGTCAATGCCAACAGATTTTGTTCTTTGCAATATTTTGGTTCCGAAGGAGCAGCGTGTTCTTTACAAAGCTCATGATTTTTTACTCAGTGGTTGCAACGCAGGTAAAACACCCTCAAAGGAAGCGATGGGAGTCATACAAGGTACTGTAACACCGTCGCCGGAAGTGTCCCCACTATCCAGACACGTAACTACAAAATCTCCGTTTAATACGAAACAAAGCTCGTACGATAATTCTAAAGAATTCGATGCTGGATGCAGTTTTCGGGATGGAACTGAATTTGAGAAGAAGGATTCCCCGTTAAATCTTTTGCAAGAGAAGACAACCAAGTCGGGAGCACCTATCTGTAAGCAAACCGATCGTATTAACAATTTAACGAGTAACGCAGTATCACCTTCTGAGAGTAGGCTTGAATTTTCAAATATTCAAACTGGAGACGATTCTGATTCGTCTTTTGATGAAAACAAGCCTGCAAACAGAAACACCAAAGCCGTTGGATGCAAAGATGATAAGAAAAATTCGGTTGATGCCGTGAAACCAATAAGCAAAATGAAAAACGAATTGGATGAAAATGATTCGATGAAATGGGAACAAGAATCTGTCATTGACAGTTCAAGAAAGGATCCAAATATTGACCAGTCGCAAAAGAAGAAAAGCGGAAATGCTGTGACTAAAGAACAAGAAACCAAGGTAAAGAATCAAGAGGTGGGAACAATTACCGCCTGTATGAAGGTGTTGAGTGAACAACGGTCGAAATGGTTGGAGGCGTCATGTGACGCAAAAGACAGTCAACGCCAACATAAGTCTAGCAGAGCCTCGGAAAGTGCCAATAAAGAGAAGTTTGTGGAGGCCTGGTTGACAAGCCGCGATTTTGTTGTTGAGTCTACTTTCAGTTGCACAGATTCGCACAGCTTACCAAACTCACAAGCGGTGGAATCTGGGCGTCAACGAAAACTGTCTGTTTCCAGTTCTTGCAGCTCTGTTCAAGACTCGCGTAAATTGTCGCCCTCCAAAAAGGCTGTTTTCGATTGCATTGTGAAAGAATACAAAGGCACGGTGTCCTTTGATGTCATTTCGAAACGACAAGATTTGTTTCCTAACGGTTGTGGGGACGTTGCCAAGTGGTTTGGAGCAAGGTCAAAAGAAAGCTTTTTAATCAGAGAAAAGGAAGGAATCATTTACGAGGTTAGTGCCTTCTGTCGAAAGGCAAGGCTTTGTTTCAAGGAGAAGTGTTCTCAGACAGATTGTCAGTACTTCCACGTGTGCAGGGAGTACATCGCAGGTTGCTGTAGGCGTGGTATTGGATGCCAAAGAAATCACTGTTTTCAGTACGATCAAGATAGAAAGTTAATTTCCAAACACAAGTTGGATGGTTTGACAGAAGAACAACTCCGCAACGTGTTTCAGCTTTCTACGCCTCAAGTATGTCTGGATTATAACAATGGACGTTGCACCAACGGTTTGTCTTGCGGCCAACTACACATTTGCAAGGATTTTGTCAAGAAGAGGTGCGACGATGAGGAAGACTGTGGTCTTCGACACGAAAGCGCGTTTGCCGAAGCTCACACCACTGCACTACTTCGGAACTATGGCATGAGAGTCGTAGGAGGCAACTTCAATTCAGTGCTTCGCACGCTTTTAGTATGCGAGGAGAAAATTTTCAGGGGTTTGAAGGACGCCAAGGGCAATATTACTACAAATGGCGTGGCCACTAAAGTGAGCAAGGAAGATCAGCACATGTCATCGAAAGTCGGCATGGCTGCAAGTGCCATTTGTCAGCCGGTTGAGGTTAAAGTCTTCGAATGCCTTTGCAACGAGTACGATTGCTCTGCTTCTTTTTCGGTGATTTCCAAACGAACAGATTTGTTCCCGTCTGATTTTAGGGATGTAGAAGCTTGGTTTCGGAACAAGAAAGGGAGTTTTCTCATTACAGAAGACGATCAGGGAAAGATAACCCAAGTGGACGCTTTCTCTACGAAAGCACGTTTATGTCTCAGTTACAATAACTCTTATTATGGGGACTGCAATAGAGGGAACTGTTCTTACTTGCACGTCTGTAGAGAGTACATAACCGATTCTTGTAGCAACGGAGCAACATGCCCGCGGAATCATCACTTCCAAGATGAAAGAGAAAGAGCGCTATTGTCGAAGATTAAGCTTGATAAGTTTTCAAATGAGCAACTTAGGAAGCTCGTGCTTTCATCTACTCCCCAAATCTGTGTAGAGTACAACAATGGTTTGTGTGATCTTGGTGAGTCGTGTTCTAAAATACACATGTGTAGAGAACATTTGAAAAAGTGCTTTAGAGGGGGATATGGCTGTGACTTACTTCATGAAGAAGCCATGAACACTGAACACACCCAAGCAATTCTTGAACGTTTTCAGCTAGGACACCATAAATCAGACCTGGTAAAGAAAATTATTCTTGTTTGTGATCGGCGCGAGAAATCCGCCTGTTCAAAAGAAAAAACTACAGGTACGTAATGTAAAATTCTGTCATCCCTACGACATCTCTAATTTTCGTTTTACAAGCATTTTCCGTGGTTCCAACGTATAACGCTAAAAACGTAGTAGTCTACAAGGTTCACAGTTAGGTAGTTTAATGCTGCGGTTTTCGAAACCCAGGGTACAAGAAGCCGTACTTATTTAATAACATTGTCAAAACAGTAAGCTTGAACATCATGATTTTAGCGGAAAAGTAAGCTTTAGATATAACACAATGAAAGTGTTTAAAAGAGGGAAGCTGCTAATGAAAGACGAAGAGCTAAGAGGGGTGTTCAAAAATTTCTACCCTGGCCGAGGGTTAAGGTGGAAAACCAGTCTGACAAAAAAATAAGAATATAGATATAAATAAAAAGTTGTTATCATATATATATATGTATAAATACTGAAAGTCCCTCAATAGTCAGTGGGACTAATTCAATTTAATCATTAGTGAATGAGCCATCATCTCTGTCTCTTTTTTACTCAAGGCATTCTGACAGGACACATTCTCGTGAGCAAGCCAGATGCACCCATTTGCGCAGAGTTTATTCTTAGCAAATGTAAGAATGGTTCTACGTGTGCAGGCCATCACTGCTTTTTGCCTTACCATTGGCAATATAGCGATGCAGGTCAATGGAAGAGTTTTAATGAGAAAGACAACGAGAAGCTAGAAAAACTGTATTGCGACGTGTCACTTGAAGAATGTTCTGCTACAGGCATGCAAATATCATTTGAAAGGTATGTTTTAGTAATTATACCCTGAGAATCTTGTCAAATTAACGGATTTTCACTCATTTATAGTTATACTCTAATAATTATGCGAAGTTAGTAGACATAATTCAGCTCAAATCTAATGTATGAGAAAAGATAAAGGTGTATGGCCAAATGCAAGGGCTAAAAACGAATGAGGCAGATCATTAGCATTTTATGGTATGATGCATTTTGTTAATATGAATAAAAGACGTCTTTCATAATGGTGGCCTATTAATACATTCTTGTATATATATATATATATATATTATAATTAGCCACTTTGGCCTCGTTATAGCATGTGAAAAAAACCCAAAAGAATTCTAACTTTCAAACGAGGTCAGAAAGGCTAATTATCGTACATATAAAAGAAGATATTAATAAGCCGCCATTTTGAAAGACGTCTTATAGGTAGACATAATTATCATTTTGATATTTATTTTTTAGCTATGGATTTTTGCTCCTTGACGAGATGTATGATGTCGATATTTTGCTCGATAATAAGCTGCTGATTACACAGAAAGATTTTGAAAGGTTCACGCAACTACGACGCCTATCTACGGAGTCTGACGTAAACTCAAGCAACCCTCTAGCTACGGAGTGGATATGGTACTGGCAGGACGAAAATGGATTCTGGAGGATGTATGACCAAGACCACACTGTGAGTAAATAGTGGGAGAAATCATGATAACTCAGTTGTAAGTAGCCTTGCAGTCCTTCAAGGATAGCGGTGCGAGGGGTGAGGGGCGGTTACGGCCCACCTGGGGTTGTTTCTGTTTAAAGGTTCTGCAAGAATTGTAAGGTTTAATGGATGGCTTGTGGTCAGCTCCTCAAGGTGATTTAAGCATTGTGGGATATGGAAGCTGCTCTAGGGGATCTGTAATGTCATTCAATTCGTTTGGGGGAATCATGAAGAAAGGAAATCTCTTGTCTCATGGTAGACAAAAAAAGAGAGAAACCTTTTGTACTATTACGGATTAAGTTGTTGCGTACTGATTGTGCTGAGAGACAAATGATTTCTCCAAGCCAGTAAAAGATTTTAACCAGTAAGAGTTTTATCGATGAAAAGCCTGAGTCACGCTTGGTAACTCTTTCAATCAAATCGAAATCGTAAATGTGATCGACTTAGTCTGAAAAGTATTGAAAAGTGAATGGAAACACCTGTGAGAGGTTTCATTTATATGGTCACATTCCCTACAGGATAAAAAGTATGTCGTCAGAGTTTTCCATGGGGGTGAAATCTTTACTATAACATCGTATATGACTAGTCTCAGAGTAATCTGGCATAACCCCCGATTAAGAGTTAGACTTGCTGGATATGTGACTGGTATATTAGGCCAACACAACAATTATTCTAAGTAATTTATGGAGCGCGAGTAAATTAAAATTCTGTATAGAGTAGTGTATGGTTTCTTGTCTCGACGAGTTACCTTGTTATTCTTAGGGAAAAGATCTTCAAGAATCCCTAGAAAAAGCCTTCTTGAACAAGGAAAACGATTTCAAGTTTCGGATTGCAGACCAGGATTACATTTTAAGCTTTAACCCATCAAGTGACATGAGCCAGACAAACGTCAAGTACGGCACCACGAGAAAAGTGAGAAGAAGACCTAGAAAGTTTGTGTCCAAGGATGACATTTCCCAACTTAAAAGGTATTCTGTGTTGTAGAATTAATTGATGGCACGAACTTTATCCCTTCCGACCGATATGATGGGCCAATTTCTGTCTTTCAAAGTAATGAGCATAAAATCTCACACCTTCTTTTCACTGGCAACTTAAGGTGGCCAAAAGAAATGTTTTAGTAAAGCTCTGTTTATTAGGATAAAAACTACTGTAGGTACCCAGCAAGGCATTACTTTATGTTAAATATAACCACGGTTGTGGTCGCTTATTTACATTATAATCAGTCACAAAAATATGTCACGTCAGATGGGCCTTAGCCTCCTGCGTAGCCGCTCGGGCCGGAGTCACGCAATGCTCCCCTCGCTCTCTTGATGTTTTGTTTAATCTGTTGGAAGCTGGTCATTGATACCCAAAGTGTGTGTCGTGAAAATGAAATGACTTCAATGTGCTTTTACCGTTTGGGTCAATTATGGAGCCCATAGCCCCTTTGGGCGAACCTGGTGGTTCTGTTAAGGAAACCTTATGATGTTAGCATTCAAGTGATACATCGGGTAATAAGTCCAGTTGCTCAGTTACTTACTATAAGTTCACTGAATTATGCTATATGGAGCATTCTTAGGAGATAAAACTGGATAACGATGTGCCACTGCGTTACCATCTTCTTTTTTAGGTCTCAGAATGCAGTGAGCACTCAGCAAGGGAGAAATGCACGAGCCACCAATACGCCAAGTCACTGGTCTTCCATGCTACCTAAGATGCAATATCAACGTGTTCCGTTATCAAGACTTTCTGACGAATTTAAAGAAGTGGAAAAACTCTTCAAAAAGTCCATCAAACAGAGTGTGGTAATTGTTGGTATTGAACGAGTGCAAAACCCTTTCATGTGGGAAAAGTACCAAAGGTACTACTGAACAAATGCTTTAAACGTAAGGTATTAAATGTTAATACGTCACCTACAAAGTTAGAGGTGTGAAAAAACTCTAAATTCGAATTTTCGCTAATACCACCCAAACAACCCTTTACGTGAACTATTTCAAGAAATGATGTTAAGAAATCCTCAAGCGCTTTAAATTTTGAGAAATTTGGATTAAAGTTAGAAAATTGGATAAAAATACAATTTTTTCTATAAGAAATTGCTGGAAATTTCAGCAATTGTTAAGGACGCAGTACAAGCACGCAAAGGCTCCTATTGACTTGATGTTGCACATGCATTTACCAGTTACCCAAAGCTTTAAGACTACATAAAAATGTCTCGCAAAACAACTTTTGTAACAAAGTTTTGGGCTTTCATTGCTTACACCTTAATTGTGTGCTGTTTTGGGTGGTCCTGTCACAATGACGCCCAACTTTAACCGCAAAAAATCGATTCTGGTATGTCTCACATTTAAAATATGATTATACTACATGAAAGAGCTGTGATATTACCCTCATATACTTTAACTACACCCTATAGTCTTATCAGAAGCATGTTATATGCTTCTGGTCTTATTTACTCGGGTTGCTCGTGGCTCTTTCTCAGTTCCACTCGTTTCTTAAAGTAAGCTCCTTTCCATCCCTCTCTTTCTTTTCTCAAGGACACTTGAGGGGCAGAGGAATTGGATTTGAGGAAGAGACAGCCACCAATTAGGTTGAAATTTATGACATCGGTGCGCGTATTCTCGTTATTGAAAAACCCAGATGCGCGATTTTCAGATCTTAATCCTCTTTTATAGTTATTTATTATCATTTATATTATAGGCATGATTCAATAATAACGGGACTTTAATAATAGGATTTCAAGGCCAAAAATGAAAGTTGACTTTGATTACTGACTCTATTTTATTTAGGAAAAAGGAAAACATGGCAGCGGCGAGGACTGGCTCTACCAAGGGACGGTTTGTTAACGAGAGGCAATTGTTTCATGGAACAAACCCTGAAATTGTAGAAGCTATCTGTAAACAGAACTTTGACTGGCGTCTTCATGGGAAGAACGCAACTGTTTACGGAGAAGGAAGCTATTTTGCTTTAAACTCGTCCTACAGCGATAATTACGCTAAGGAAGATACCAGAGGGTCTAAATTCATGTTCGTGGCCAAGGTCCTCGTTGGGTCTTACACTAAAGGCCATTCCGGTTATCGAAGGCCACCGTCAAAGGAGCCTTCGAACCCCGCAAGTGATCTGTACGATTCCTGTGTTGATGACAGGTCATTTCCAACCATTTTCGTCGTTTTTGATACTGATCAGTTCTACCCGGAATACATAATCGAGTACTCCACAGCTCGAGGCAGTCATCAGCAGCCTGCCGGACCTGCGGCAAGAGCACCTGCTCCAACACCTGGACGCTCACCGGCAGCAATGGGAGTGGCATCTAGAGCGCACTACAATGCTGGCAGCCCATCCACCAGTTATCAGACGACCACAAGCTCGAGTGTGCGTTCGCGTGTTCAAGCGCCTTATTCAGGTGTAACCAGTGGTATAGGCGGTTACACTTCCACGTCCAGCACAACGTATAATTCTCCATCTGCAAATTATTATCATTCACCCGTAGCAGGAGTGAGCCCATATACCAGCGTCTCAAGCCACTATCAGTCTCCTCCCACGGCTTCAACAACTGCTTCATACGCGTACTCTGGTGCGTCAAGCAATCGTTCGGTTCCACATTCTTCACCTCGGTCATCCAGTCCAGCTTACAAGCCCCAAAAGCACAAGGATTCTTCTAAAGATAACAAATGTTTAGTTATGTGATTTCCTCCATCGTTTTGGTTGGTTTTGTGACGTTGAAAGAAGAAGAAAGTTCTAAAAACTATCACCCAAAACTAATCCTTGAACGCAAGGTTGTAGACTAGGGAAATGTTTGGGTAGTAGCTCATACTCTATGAAAGTTCTAAATTAGAAAACGCAACTATATTTTTCTCTGAGAAGATGACCCAGAAGGAACTATGTTACATATCTTGAAAAGCAGGAATGTATTCTTTTAAGGTTAAGGTACGAGACTAAGTTAATTGAAAAGTATATAGGAGGGAAGGGGTGCTTACTTTAAATGATTTTAATGCCCTAACTATAAAAAGCTTGTTTCTTTTACATTTAGTAAAAGATTTATTTACAATATGAATTTAAGTTTTTAAAAAGTAATCGGTATCTAAGTTGACTTTAAAATTCTGTTGCGCGCAGACGTAAAATATGTGGTTTACTACTTAATATTTGGATCTTGGCTCGTGTGCGCCTTTACCTTGTTTAATTATAACGTATTTTATTTGTTGTATTAAAGATTAAGGAGTTGTCAGTAGGCCTAATGATCTTTGAGGGCAAAAGAATGCCAGCTTTTCTTTCCACGCTCATTAATCAGTGTTACTGACTCTATAGAAGTTATTTTGCGAGACTAACCACATGTAGCCGCACCCTCCCCCCTATAGGACAAACGGAGCTCTCTCCCTCCGTTTAGTGGCATAAAATGTGTACAGATTACGCACTAATGTGTGTGTTTCTAGACTTAGAATTCGCAGACAACAACAACAACAACAACAACAAGACTTCATTAATAAGCAGAAGATATAACAGAAGTACCGCCCGCAGCTAGCAAGGCTATTCGAGGCCGGGCATGCGCAGTGCGTGCAAAAAAGAAATTAAGGCTAACTAAGTTTGCAGTTTAGAAATAAATGAATTCGAAATAATAAAAAAAAACGAAATATGGTTGAGGACTAGATAACACGATAGAGAAGAAAGAATTAAACCGAATTACAAACTGTAAAAGTAAAAACGAGTAAGCAAAGAATATGTTTTTCGACATTTTTGGCTAGCTTTAGCTTTTTAATTCATATGAGGAGTCCGTTCGGCGGAGCCTTTGTCGGCTTCATGCAATATCAAGAAATGAAGTGAAACCATTCGATGGCATAGTGTTGAATTTAAAAATGGTTTTTATAGATGTTTCTAAAGTTCGTTTGACTTTTTTTTTTACGTAATTGACCAAGCACTAAACAGTTCCAATCGTTGTTAACAGTTTTGGCACCTAAATAATCCTCACCTTTGCATTCCTTAATTCCTTTGTTCACTAATCAGACTCTCTTATGCTTGCTTGGACTGAAATCACCCGAGCCTAAAATGTTGAATACCAAACATGTAACCAATATGAATATTTAAAATAATGTTTAAAACAGTTAAAGAACTGAAGACACGCTTCGGTCAATCCTGATAAAGAGAGAGTGTGGCAATGTACTTATCAGTGCTTATGCTGTGAGCAAAACAGAATCTACAAGAATGAAGCCGCCCCCTTGGCGACGAAATGGAAGTCTAAAGCAGATTTCAGACAACGAAGATAATTTTATGGATTTAGAAGAGAACTTGAATCCTCTTCTGCAAAGTGAATTAACGCGTAAAGACGGCAGGCGTAACTTTACATTCGTAGCGAAATTCTCTTCGGACGAGAATGAACTAAGGAAAGAAAATGAGGGCAACACTCCTTGCGTATCAGTCATGGACGAAAAGATATCAAAAGATCGGACTAAGAGAAAACTACCTGAAGGAACTCGAAAGAGATGGACAAAGGCCGCTGTGTGGGTGACAGTGATTTGCATTTTGCTTTCCTTTAGCTTCACAATCACCTCGTTTGTGTCTGCTGGAGAGTTCGACAGCTCTTCAGCTCTTGCATTGGCCTTCGATGCTGCAAACGCTCTTTTGTGTTCACTTGTTTTACTCTGGAGATTTCAAGGCACCGAAAATGGCACTTTGGGACAGTCTAGGGAAAGAATAACCTGTTTAACTTTTGCGGCGTCGTTTATATTGTGCGGAATGTTGACAACTGGTTTGTCGCTTAAAAGAATTATCGCAAAGGTCCATCCAAAAAAATCGTTTTGCCTAGCCGCCATTTTGTCAACTGGTTGTATACTGTATTTCTTGCTGTCAGCACTGCAGTGGTGGATAGCTAAAAAACTGCGCAGTTCAGCAATGCTGGGGAGTTCATTTGACTCAGGATTGTCGGCTGCTCTTATGTTTGGACTCCTTATCAGTGACTGTACATATGTTTTTGCCCATACGGACCTCTGGTATCTGGATCATTCTATGGCGATTATAGTGTCACTGGTATCTGTGTTAGCTGGAGTACAGATTCTTGTAGAGATTTTAGTTTATAAAGCCGTTCCTTCAGATGTGTTTAGCCAACGGTAAATAGAAACGTAATGTATGCAATCTTCTCTTCGAGTTTAGGGAATGATGAAAATTAAGGCGAAGGCTACATTGACCTCGACCCGAGTCGATCGGCTATACTGAAATTGCTGCTTGCGATGACATTCTCTTCGTATCTCCATTATGTCTCAAATGGAGGAACTAATTAAAAAGTAATTATAATAAAAAGACCTAGTACGATCACAGGCTGCCTCAGTATTTTGAACAACATATATTTGCAAAATTATGTGTTTCAGACGTTGGTCCAATCCTGACCAAAGTAGCCGAATTCTTTTGTAATTTAGAGCAAATGCGTTCGCAATTGGACTAACATCGTTCGTAAGGGAATTAAGCGGTTAGCACATAAATTTGATTGCATTTTACAATTGAGTTCAAAAGAGTCTTAAAAATAAGTGAGTTGACGGTATTACGAGGATAGTAAAGTTAATATACTTAATCTTTTCAAATTGTTTTTAAACTAGTAACGTGCTTTTAGCCGTTTCTTAACTCTAATTAGAACTATCATTGCGTTCATACTTTTATCTAAGTACTTTGAGAGAGAGCGTATTTATGACTATTTTATATGTTGGGAGATGGAAACTCCAAGACCGCCTTTCCAGGCAGTACTTGACATTTGAACATAATTATGACAATCAATGATAATGATAATAATTGTTGTACTACTTGCGTTCTGATTGGTTAGAAACTCTCTTGTTTGCTATACGCGTAAACTTTGTACAGGAAACACAAAGAAAACACGTGAAAGCCCGAATCACAGGAAACGGTTTGCATCATAATACAGCAATTAAGACTGAAGTTGAACTTGTCTAAGAATAAGCAACGGAGCTGGCAAATACTGTTGACCCTTTTAAAAATAGGTCGTTTTTGGTTCATATGGACCCAAGCATATATTATGGCCTACTATCCCTCCTGGGTTAGCTTTCCATTTAAGCTATTTAGGTGGTAATCAGCAAAATTAGCGAGGATAGATTTTTCCACTGGTACCTCGTTTTGGAAATTTTGACCAATCCTGACAGAGTTACAGACAAAAAACAAGCAACATTTGGGGAAAAAAATCTACAATTTTACTATTCACCTACTACTCTGTGTAGAGTAAATTTGGCCCATTCTTGGAAGAAAAGCCAGCCAAAATTCTATGCGAAAGAGAGACAACAAAACCGGCTATAAAAAAGAAAAGCAAAGGGAAAAAGAAGAAAAAAGACCAAATTTAGCTTATGCGCATGCGCGAAAAACAAAAACGCTGCTTCGATTCATGCTAAGACGGGTTCAGATGCCGATCTTTTTATGAGCCGAACCCTTTTTCGAATTAAGGCCGACGCAAACGATTTACACCGGCTGAATTGATTCAGACGCCGATCTTAATTGCAGCTGAACTAAGTTCAGAACGCGAAAAATGCTCATTTCGTTCAAACTGCTTACAAAATACGTTATAATAATTTATGCATTAGGTTCGGCACATGAAAAGTTCGGCGTCTGAATCAAAGCCGTTCCAAAGTCGCTCCAAAGGCGAAATTCCCGGCCGGACTATGCGAAAAGAACGGCTGAGCCGTTCCAAATTGAAACAGGCGTTCCTAATTGATTCAGACGCCGAACTTTTCATGTACTTAATTCAATGTATTAGGTTCGGCTCATGAAAAGTTCGGCGTCTGAACGTAAAACGGTTGGGAAGGGAAGATTTTGTCCAAAATGTGTTTTTTTTTCCCCTAAAAACTGGCTAACGGCAAATGGATATAATTGACTCGGATTATAATATATAACACAAAACGATTTTCTAAACAATCTAAATAAAAACAACTGTGGCATAAAGTTTAATCCTTAATTTGCGCTAATCGTGTGTTTCCTCAGAAAACAGGCCGTGAAGCTGCTTTTTTACTGTCGTACATGAAAAGTAGGCTGTCTCCGTACTGAAACTCAACTACTGAAACTCAAAGAATCGTTAAAAAAGACGAGGAAAACAATGGGAACATTCTTGTAAGCGTTAGTGTACACCAATAAATGGGGACGAGATTGCCACAGTTGTCCTCCGAATTCTTTGTGGTAGCGGCTTCACTGACAGGGCCGCCTGTTTTGTGTCCAGCTCAGACTATGGGACTGTTTTGAAGACGACTCCTGTGCAACTTCGTGATAGCCAATAAAAGAAGCGATAGCTTCCCCAAAACAGACCCATATTGCAACCCGACAAAACCCCGAACATTCTAAAGCCACTACGTGCAAACGGACGCAACAGCTCCCAACATTCTTCGGCCAACAATGGGACCGGGTGTTAACTAACACGACACATACCAGTGCCGGATCCAGACCTTGAGATGGGGGGCCGGTCATCCACAGGGTTCGTACCCGTTATTGAACAAAAAATTCAAGGACTTTTCAAGGACACATTTCCCATATTTCAAGGACTCTATTCAATTCAAAAAGAGCCTTAATTCTATGTCTTTTTTAGTTCTTCCACAACATAGGTAATTTTATCTCGAAGGTCTTTCTGTGTTTGCTCCTTTTCCTTCGGAGTTCTACTTAAATTATAAAGTTAGCACCGAAATTCAAGGACTTTCCAGCACCGACCGCAATTTTCAAGGACTTTCAAGGCCTTGGATTTTTATTTTAAAATTCAAGGATTTTTAAGGACTTTGAAGGTGAGTGCGAACCCTGCATCCAGACCATGAGATAAAGGGGAGCCCGTCTTAAAATAACGAGGGGGGGGGGGGGGGGGCGGCCCCCGGCCCCACCCCTGGATCCACCACTGCATACACACAACAAAGAAATTCAAGCCAGTCCCTTGACAGTTTCATTAATTTAATTTAATTTAATTCACAACAAACTGCGCCTCTATGCTAATAACAGTATCATGTATTCCAGAAAATATACCGGTAAACTCTATCCTTAACATTAACAATAATTTAACATTTTTTTGAACCCTCAATAAATAACTAACGGATTAACTTGCGGAAATAGTGCGGTTTTCAGTTGCAAGGCAAAACACTTTTAATCGCAAAGCTTTATGACTGGTTGAAGAATTCTTGCGCCATTTTTTCAGCCAATCAGAGGCAATTAAAGCTCAGTAAAGCCAACAGCGACTCGTTTGCTTGTGTTTTCCCGCTCTTAGTGGCCGGTTACTCCTCATATCGTGTGCCAATAGGTTTATTCAATTTTCTTCGCCTCTGTTGATTGGCCAGTGGAGTCTCCTAAAAACCGCTCTATTGTTTTGCGTAGTACTTCAAGAATCGTGCTTTAGGGTTTCAAACGCTTCAACTTCACAGTCAACTTCGAAGACGCAATTTTTATCAATGAGCCTTTGAACAAAATTAAATAAGAGTTTTGATGTAGTTTAGTAACCTTCGAGATCAAAAGTTTTCCAGCCCTTTGTTTTTTACCCGGCGTCTTCTTGCAGGCTCTTCATGGAAGTCGACGGGATAAATAACAAGCCCGCATAATATCATTATCGCGCGGGGCGGGGCGGGGGGGGGGGGGGGGGTGGGGAAAGGGGTTCAGCAAAAGAAATAACAGTGTCCTGGTTTCAAACGGAATGCATGAGGATGCAATAGTGGATCGATTGTAATAGTTTCTTTCGCATTCTGCTATTTTGACTTTGCTGGCCCACGGTTTGAACGCACGACAGCAATGTTATTCATACCTTCCTTATTACTGAACTTTGTTTACACGTCACTGGTCCTAAACGGTTCAGGATCAGTACGAGATCATATTTCTGATTTGCGGCTCGACGGAATAGATCTAACCAGTAATGTTCCGCTACTATTCCACCCAAGAACGAGAAATATTTTAGTACAAAACTACGTTGTCAGTTCCAATATATCTCTTAGCTTCTCGTCCTCGAGCAAGACAATATGAATGAACTCTCGGTAAACTTGAAACTGAGAACGCCACAAACAAAACAATTTTTAGTGTACATCTTCGCTGCCGCAACAGCCACGTGTCTATTTTTGAACGAAAATTCAAAACGTACCTTAATTCGCGAACACAGTAAAATTTTAAAACACACTGAACTTTAGTGATCCCAGGACTTCCAAGTTCTGTATTTTGCTTGCTAGTCAGGCTAGTTTGTTCGTATGTTTGTTTGTTTATTATGTTCACTCAAATCAGACCAAAATCAATCAAAAACTTTATTAGTGTGTCAAAGCTTCTAGCTCACCACAAGTGGTTCACTAATCGGGGACTCAAAGACCCTTCCGTGGTTAAGTTTCTCAGCCTGAGTAAAGAAAACCGTGTCAGCCCCTGTTCACCCACGGAAGCACTCAACGCCGACCGTTATTGTACGTTAAGCCCTAACTGGTTGATACATTCCAAATTTTTTTCACGAGCGTAGAAAAAATTGGGAGGGCTATTGAGCTGCGGTTATGCTGGATCTTACTGACTGTCCGCCGAAGATCAAGGAACTCCACTAAAGACACTATAGTGGACGTTAGGAATCCAAAAATGTCCGACTAAATACAAGCAGGCCAGAACCGGGAATGTAAAGACCTTCCGGCTGCCTTTTTTGTTTCTTTTTGTTTTTTTTCGTTTGTTTGTTTTTTTGTTCTATTCATTAAAGTTAATGGTTTGGTTCGTAAATGACCCGATATTCTGTAATATCAACATTCATGCCAACTGCGACTGACCGGATCATACAGTGATCAATAAGACGATTCCACAGCCAACGAAAAACGAATTGACAACGAGCACCAAACGGCCGCAAATATACAGTTGGTCATCGGACAATGACTGTGTGACTAAAATTGGCCCTGAACTGTGGTGGGACATGATTACTGGACGAAATCTTTGCAGAAGGATAAACTATACCTTGAGCACATGCGAAATGCTGTACCAACTAATTAACCTTGTTGCAGTGAATATGATATCGAAGTCATCAGTCTACCTGCAAATCCCGAACCTAAAATGTTTAATTTTAGTAACATGATGGGCATAATTCGTCCCTAACCGACCACTTATTTGTTTCGTAGGACCAAACTAGTTACTCGTGGAAAATCATTAGTCATTTGAACAAGAGAGAAAAAATATTGGGAACTTTGACAACTGTGACTTTATGACCACTAGTCAAATAGTGTTCAGGGGAAAAACTTTTAAGAGCAGGCCTAAAATAAGAGGGTCGCTTATTTGTGCTAAGCTTAAGGGGTGTCAGACGAAACCACTTTTAGAGGTTAATCTGGCAACCATTAGCAATACCAAAAACGTTTATAATATAATGTAGCAAAGAAAATAATGACTTTAGTACCTAGAATAATTCATGACGCTAACAGTGTTAAGCAAAATTAAGTGCCCCTAAATATCTGATTATTTTTCTTAATCGCAACCTTCAACCTTTCAACCCAGCAGAAGCTAAATAACATTTATAGCACTTGAAGTTAGAAGAAAATTCCTTCTACCGTAATAATTTACTTTCTTTCTTTTTCCTACCTTCAAGAACACTGCACAAAGGGGTTTTTTAAAACTAGGATGGGCGGTTAGGTTCATCAAGCTTATCTCATATCTTTTTATCTCAAAATCACGCGAGTTACGTGACCGCCATTTTTAAAAGGATCTACTCCCGGTTTCTCGAACCGTCCCCTTTTAAAGAGGTTCCGACAACTTGAACTATAAAACCTAACTTCCCTTCACCAGTCAAACACTTAATTTTACCTTCGATTTTCTAACTTCTCGGTAATCAATTAGGTACTGTATACACCTATTTCAATAAAGGTTGCTTTGGGAATCGTGCTTTTGTCTTTGAAAGCCATTGTTTGGTGGTCGCTCAAGCAAAGCATCAGTGCATTGTATTCTATGCTTCAATGTCCAAATCCCAAAGCAATCTTTACTGGAACAGGTGTATTACACTTATCAGTTTTGCGCTAATGTAGACTGCAAAACAGTCCGTATTTTTGCGTATTCAAGTAAGCGCGAGCAGTCAAACGAAAGGTCTGGAACGAGGCTGAAAACGGAGAGTGAGAATGGGGAGAGACGCTAAAAATACGGGTTTTTTTCTCTCGCCTCACACGCCCTACTGAGGCTCGCGCGCTTCGCGCGTGTAAGACTCTTACGCCACGCTTTACCGATTTCCTTACTGATTTTGAGAAAAAAACCGACTGTTTTGCAGTCTAGCGCTAATTGAGAGATTAAGATTCGCGTTTACGCCAAACGGCAGACGTGAATTTGTACCACGTGAGTGACGTGACCAAGTTTTCCCCTTATTTTCCGCTCACTCTTTATTGCTTCTACACAAAAATAAGTGGTTTTATGCCAGTTTTAACCATAGGAATCGTTCTGGATTGCTTTTATCTGCCTATTTTCTATTCTGAGAAATATTCAACTTGCGTCTGACGTTTGCCGTTTGCAGTAAATGTGAATCTTATTCTCTCTAATGTTGCACAGTATTTACTTAGCACACTACCTTGGATTTCATTTTGTATGTGATCAAAAAGCTCGGGTAATACTGATCCATGTCAAAGAGCACATACATAGTGGGCTTATCTACATTGTCCACACAGGAATCATAACGCTCTTCCTTGGAAGTGGGATCCTCCTTGTACGGAGGTCGCTTCATCGACGGCTCACCTTTAGTAAACGATCCCACCAGTACCTCGGCCAGAAACATGTATCGCACGGCATCAGAGTCCTGCTGACAGTAGAGATTGCTAAGGATTGCTTCTGCGGTGAAGTAGGCGCCTTGTCCGAAGGAGGATGCTCGATTCTCATCCAGGGCTCGCCAGTCGATATTCTCCTCGCAAATGGTGTCAACAAGTTGGTGGTCGGTTCCATGGAAAAGAAGCTTTTCATTTACTGGGATGTTTTTGCTTCGGAATCGTTTCTCTAACTTTTCTTTTTTCCTGCAATAGAATGGACAGATCCTTGACACAGACTCATGGCAGTTCAGTGGCGGTTCTCCATTTTTTAAAGAGAGAAGAGTAGGAAAAGCAGCAGAGCAGAGTACATATCTTATTTTTTTATTTTTATAAACAATATTTACTACAACATTTTCTCTAAGAGCCTAAAGGGCTCATGTAGAGAGCTTACGCTATTTACATTGAATATTTCAAAAATTCCAATACACGCTACAAAGGAAATCAAACAATGGAACGTATAACTTGCCCGTTTTACGTACCAGGCCAATATTAAAACGCTTTATTAGTTTCGCCCCATGTAAGGGGTATCCATGACAGTCCTGGACTCTGGACTCCACGCTGTGGATTCCGGAATCCGAATTCCCTTACATGGGGCGACAGGTTAGGAAAAGTAGCAGAGCAAAATTTGAAAATGAAACACAATTACACAAATGAGCATATAGTACCTGGTGTACTTATCCCACAAGAATGTGTTCTGGACTCGTTCAACGGCGACAATAATTGCCTTGTTCTCTGACATGGATTTCCTGAACAGACTCTCAGCCAGTTTGTACTGGTCTGAGCTTTCAGGGAGGGGTACCCGATTATACTCCTGGTCTTCAGGGATATCTGTCCATTGAGGTGGGACGCCGCGGTTTGGTGCGGTACCCGTGGTGAGGGGTGATTGAGGTTCCAAGGGTACGGGCAACTCAAGTGGTCTATAAGATACAAAGGGTGAATAATAGAAGGTAATAAATTCCATAAAACTGATTGGAAAAGTCGCTCTCAAGTGTATACTATCAAATCATCAATTATACGACAGGGAACGGAAATTTGTGGTCACGGCGGAAACAGTTTAGCCTTAACTTCCTGAAAAAACAAGCACTTCACAGTTATAATATTATCTTTACCGACAGGGTTTTTGGTCTCAAAGATAATGAAAGTCATAAAACACCGACTTCTGTAATGTGGACTCTCGACTCAGTCCCTTTGTCCTGATCAACATGGTTCCACTGTGTTTTGCACATTATTATATAGGCGCAAATAAGAGGGGTGGCCGCGAACGGAACGAGGACGGATGATCGCGAGGACTCCTAGCCTCCACCAATCACACTGCTTATCTTGAGGCCCACATTTCCCGTGTGCCTGATATACAGGTTTAACAAGCCGAACCCTTTAACCTTAATCTCAGCATGCATAATTCTCCTTAATTTCCTCTTATTGACGGGGAGAATTTCATCAAGACCCTTTTTCAATTATGATGAAATTTTTTTAGGGTTAATCAGAAATCTAGGGCGAAACTAATTGAACGTTGGCCCCTTTTACTAGGGTTTAAAGGTGATGTCTTCCACGGTTTAACGCGTTCGTGAATGTCGCGTGTTCGTGGATGTTTGCTTACAGACTAGCATCGCAGACGAACAATACATTAATTTACTGTCATATAAAGAAGTATTGCTATTCCTTACCTTTGAAGTGCCTGTACATCTGACGCTGATCTAAACAAAGGTCTTCTCCTCACTCTCACTGTTGAAATTGGTTGCTTGGTGTTCTGCTGACACATGGGCGAATGGCGAAACAAGATTTTGTGCACATCGTCGCCAGCTTTAAATCTGTAAAACGACCTTCCGCTGCAGTATATTGATTCTATTTCTTGATGTTTGATCATGCCCTAAAAGAGACCGTGACGAGTGATGGTAAACAGTCTTTTTTCTCCCTAAGGGCCCCATAGTTACTAGAATAGAGGGTCCACTGTACTACTATGCGAGTTGCAGCTTGACACTCAGGAAGCTTTTGTTTTTTTATACGGGGGGGGGGGGGGGGGGGAGGAAAGAGGGGGAAGAGGGAACTAGAATGCGCTAAGGTTGTGTCGGAGAGAGACGCTTTCAAATTTTTCTGAGCTTTCAAAATCAAAGATAGCGACTACAGTCGGAAAATACAGAACGCTCGCCGCTCGCTCACCCCCACAAAAAATTCGCCTGCAGTGCGTGCTAGGGAAGTTGTCGTAATTAATATTTCTTTGGCCGTGAGCAATACAAGAATCGCCCCATGTAAGGGAATTTGGATTCCGGAATCCGGGAAATTTTTGCTGGTGGAATCCGGAATCCAGCAAATTTTTCTTGTTGAATCAAGAACCCTGGGCCCTGGAATCCGGATCCTACTAACGATTGGAGTCTGGAATCCAAGTTCCACCAACAAAGATTCCGGAATCCAGTACGTCACCCTGGAATCCGGAATCCATCGCGTGGAGTCAGGTACCGTGCAGGAGGTTTCCAGCCCTTCCACTGTAGTTACTCTGCGCATCACAGCTGAAGAAACGTTCGGGTTGTATAGTAGCTCACGAACCAAATCTTTGTTTGTTCTCGCGCGGTCACAAAACTGACCAGTACTGGTCACACTCATGGAATCGCCGAGAGGAGACTGGGCCCCATCTACGCTCGACGATCGCTCGTAACACGTGACCTTTCGTCTCTTGTTTTCGAGACAGACTGAACCAATATTCCTTGACGTTGGTAAAAAGCCGGGTGCACAAGGTCAGCATGGAGGATGAAAAGGTCTAAAAAATATAGCACTTACCATAAGATATTGGTCAATTTATTGTTGAAAGCAACCTGAATTCATATTTTCATAAACACGATAAACAGTATCTCGATAATACGATTTGCGGATCACTTGCTACACTCCTGTCCAGTCAGCCTTCTTTCGATCACATTTTAGCTACCTAGCACGGCCAAAATTTTATACTGTTGTTTTTAAGCGCATCAGAACGATTGCAATATTGATCGCAATGTTTCGACCTTTTATAAGCAGTCTGCATGTATGTCCGCGGAGGCAATCGATTGGCTGTGCATCTGGCTGTGTAGGACTAATACTCGGTAGCCGATCACGTCTCGAACATGGAAGGGGGGGGGGGGGGGGTGGGGCTTATTCAGCTTTAATGGGAATGGGTCGCTGAACAGGGTATGGCTTCCAGGGTCTTGAGTAGTAAACAGGGTATGTAATTTCACTATTTAGAGTCTACGAGCAGCCTACATGTGTGGCACCTACAATGTTTTCACATAAAATCTAGTTTCTGGGATTGTAACCAACCAACAGCGCTCCTCTGGCGACCACTATGCAGTGGTTATTACACCAGTATAGAGGGGGCATAAGGGGTGAGATGGTGAATTCTCCACAGAAAAAGAAAAAATAAGAAAATCTGCCATACTACATCAAAATTAAATTATCAACTGTTTAGTCGTCTTTAAAGAAACAACAACATTGCAGGGTTAAATAGAAATTTTCACAAAACTGCAACTGAACCCTCACATCACCCTCAACATACCATTGGTTCAGAGCCATACTCATTCCAACTTTTGGTCTCATCCTGCCAGTACCAAATCCACTGTGTTGAGAGAGCATGATCAGTAGGCAGAACTGCTGACTTAGTAGACAGGCGTCTCAAATGAACATCTCCAAAACTGGTTTTAGCTTTCATTTCCTCAAAATTTATTACAATCTCCCCATCACCAGGATCAATGCTGTACAAGAAGAACACATAAATAGAACAATCAAGGTTGTAACCCTCTAAAAAAACAAAACAAAAGCCAACAATGATAAGTAATACAGTGAAGTGTAGATTATAGTGGGGTTAACATTAGATTGGATTCATGCAAGCATGGGGTCCACTGGTAACTTTGTTCTTAGTCTGAAGTGATTGACCAGAATGTGAGGCAGAACAAAAATACTATCATATACCCATTTACTAATAACAGGCCATCTGATAGGGTGCGATTAAGAAGTCTGAAATTGTGTGATAATTTCCGGGTAGATTGTGCGATAAGACAGGACTATTATGCGATAAATTATGCGATTTTTTCAGGGCTAATTTACATTGTTTTACCAGGTTTCAAAGGAGAAAAACCACTAGTTTTTAATGTTGTTTAACAGGCAATTTGAATGTAAAGGAATAATAAAACATCTATTTTAAAACAAAATAGTTAAATTTGTCTGATTATTTTGAAAAGCAAATGAAAAAGGACTCTTGCTTAATATTACATGATGCCCTTACACCGTTGACCCCACTGCTTATCTCTGAAATTAAAACGGCTGCCCAGATAACGCGATTGAAGGTTTCAGATGTCTTGCAAGACTAAAATCTTTATTGGTAAATCACCTTAAATAACATTAAGATTGGGAAAATGTCTAAATAAAGTTACAATTCATTGTTTACTTAACGTGAATTAAGCATTGTTTTTACGAATTATGCGATTTTCCTCAAATTGTGCGATCGGATGTGATTTGAGGTCAATTGTGTGAAATCGCACCATCGCGTAATATCAGATGGCCTGTAATAAACAACAACAATCAGTGATTTTGTTACCTCTACATCCTGCATCCCTGATGCATAAAAAGCGCCAAAGATGCAAAATAATTCATGGCATGCGTCCCTTGGGATGCAAAGATCGATCAATCATGGGATCTGAAGATGTTTTTGTAGAATATCCTGCTCGTGTGATTTCTGTGGCTGTTCTTACGGTTGTTGTTTAATGATAGAAGGAGTTCTTAATTTCAGTAAGCTGTAATACAGAGTTTTGATCAGTTTTGGAGTTCGTCTTCAGATTAATTGTATGCATGGACCTTACATACACTGCATAGGCCCAAAAAATGCAGTTTAGGAGCCACTGCTTTTTGAACTGGGACTCAATAATATTGTTCTGCACTAGGACTCATGATTTTTGCAAGATGAGTCACAGGGCTCACAATAACCATTTGTAACAAAACCACTGAACAATGTTCTCACAAATAATACAGACACATCTTATTTTGTTGTACTTGTTCTCCTATTTCAATATGTCTACCAGACATATTTATTTTCTATCTACATGTACATGAAGGACCTGGCATGCATCACCATGTCCAAATGTAGAACTGTTTTTAGCTGCAGATACAAATTATTAAACATGCACACTTACAGTACATCTGGTGGTGTTGATATCATGATATCTTCCATCCTTGCCACAGTTACGTTGACATCACAGAACTGCCTCTCAATAGCCTCATTTTCACGCTCTGTAAAAGACTTCCAAGAGTTGCGAATCCCGCTCTCAGTAGTAGAATCCTTGTACCTGTACTGCCACATATAGGGTCTACTGCGATGTGATTGGTCACACAGAGACTCTTTGCTACACTGACCTAGCAGATTATCCACACATATGTAATGTGGCTGGCATGTTGCTGATTTCCTCTCACGTGCAACTTGTACTGTCAAATGAGACAAAGGTAAGATTTGTATTGTTTTGACTGTAGGTAATAAATTATTTATTTAGTCTGTGAGCAAGCTCTCTGAGGTGCTCTGAAAGCGAGGTCGGAAAAAGAAGGAGAGTTTGCAACCATGTCTCTGGAATTTGAATTCCACCTCCAATTTTCCTGTGGTTCCCGAAGACTGAGCTGTCAAATTTCAGCCAATCAGCATGAAGCAGAAACAAGTGTGAATGTAAGCAAACATTGAAAAACATGTGCCAAGGGTAATGACTTCATTACTTAGGTCATATCCGCCAATCAGCATTTTGCATCGACTTTTTCGATGCAGATATTCAAATTTCAGAGATGTAGTTGCAAGCTCTCCTTCCTTTTTCTGCTCCGCCGCCAGAGCACCCCGGAGAGCTTGCTCACAGGCTATTATTTGTGACATTGCAACGTCTTTTCAACAACATCAGACTACAAGCACAATTGTATTGTAAGAGTGATTTTAGGGAATATTGAAACAGGCCACTTTTAAGCCGACAAAATATAACCCCATCTACATGTAAACCAAAAAAAAAAAAATACATCTTATTATATAAGCCCCCCCTCCTCCCCAGTATATAAGCTCGCTCTAATCATGTTCCAAGATAATGTATTGAAATGAATTTGATTTATTATGTTTGAAGCTTAATACATTGAAAACCCTGGTGAATGTAAAACATATTACTAACTCTTTTAATCACAATTTTTTGTAAACTTAAAACAGTTACTAGGCCAAGCAAAAGACAATTGTTTCTCATCTGCATTTCTACAAAAAGAGAAAGTGGGTGGGCACTTTTTTATTATTTCCATTTTGTATTATTATTGCCAATTGAATTCTTTTCTATACAAATTATTACCCCCGAGGAATTAGTTGAAGTTCTTTTGTCAAATATCAACAAATGAAATTTCAAATTCATTTTTATTAAACTCAAATGCTATTTGTTTGATATGTGTTTTTAACAATGCCATGCGTTGCACAATATTTAACAATTAGTCGCCGGAGGCGACGCAAATATCGGCGAATAGTTACCGAGACGAAGTCGAGGTGACTATTCGCCAATATTCATGTCGCCTGAGGCGACTAATTGTTTTAGTATAATTACATTGATGATTATTCCAGAAAATAAAATTATTGATCAATTTCCGACCCTGAAACATCAAAAAATCTGGCTGCCATTTTGATAGTGCGAAGCTCCTAGCCAATCACAGCGCTCTATTTTCGATAGTCATCAATGTAATTACACTAAATCTCAATAGGTAGGGTGTATTAAAAATGCCAGTATAGGACTCTTCTTTTTATGAAAAAAGTAAATAACGCCATGTTCCGATGTTTGCAATAACAAAATAATAATAAAAAAGAGAGTTCTTTTTTTTACTTGGCCTTAGCATTCAGTATTACATACCAGCTGGGAGCTGTGTAATGGTGCTTTTAGATGAAGGCAGGTCACGCACCAACAGTGCACTCAAAACAGCTTGGGGTGGAACTTTGGTCAAATGGTATCTGCCCAATACCAATTTAGCTGCTGGTGTTTCAAGGCTGAATTTGTGGCCCAAGGGACACTCATCTCCTCTACGGCAGTTTTTCATCACAAAATACTTGCAGATGTGTATGCCATTGCATCTTAAACCTCGTTGACAGGACCAACTGTTGTATTCAAGGCAAACCTCAGGGACTGATGCAGCAATCAGAATGCGCAGCTGCTCCTGGGAGTATTCATCAAGCTTCAGTTGTCTTGTTATGTTTTTATTGTGTGGGCTTCTTACATTATGGCTGTGGCTGTGTCTGCATTTTTTACCAAATGGACAGACACCATTAGCAAGGTAATGCTTGCAAACATGATAACGGAAGCACTTGGGATCTGTACAGCCCCTCTTGGTCAACAGATAACGAAAACAAATGTTTGCCTTGGGATTAAATGCTCTGATACTTTCAATCTCCCCAAGCTTGTTCTCGATGGTCATGAATCTGTTTCTGTTCTTTCTAAACCATGCACCAATGTCAGTTATCTCTGGTGGAAACAATTCCTTGTTCTCAGAAATCACTGAAAATGGTACTTGACCATTGTACTCTCTTAGAATGAATTCAAAAACCAAATTTGCTGTTGATTTATCCGAGTGAGCAGGTTTTGAGTTGGCTGTACTCTGGTCAGATGTGGAGGAACATTCACTGCCCTGAGACAAAGAGCTTGCAACATTTGAAGGTCCCAACCAGTCATCAAAGAAATTAATATCATCAACTTGTGAAAGCAAGTCATTGGTGAAGAGATCATCAACTGCAGTATCTGCCCCCTGCCAGTCATCATCAGAGAGGTGAATCAAATTTTCCTCCAAATCTTGATTGGCAGTGATTTCTGGAATGAAGTCTTCTTGGCATAGGCCCTTAGGGAACTGTGACCTCTCACTTTGCAAGGGAAAATAGCCTTCTCTCTGTTTTCCATCATCCTGGAACCCCGTACCCTTCGTAAACTCATGTTCATTTGGATTCAAAGTGAACTTGGAGGTGGGGTAAAGATCTGCCTTCTCTATGTCTTCATTATCTGAATCAGAGTCTGAACTGTCCTCTCCAGCACCTTGGGATTCTTCAGTTTCATGTAGCCCATGTTGACTAGTCTTCTTTTTTCTCCTTCTTTGCCTTTTGCCTTTCTTCTTTTCTGAGCCTTTCCTTGAATCTTGTGGCAGTTGTGCTTCAGAGGTATTGTGCTGAATTAATGGTAAAGACATAAGAGGAGGTACTTGTGGACGAGGTTTGTTTTGACGTGTTTGCGGCAAGAAAGACCCAGAACTACCCAGATTATTTTTGTCATTTTCAAAGCTTCTTTGCTTTTTGGGAATTAGGATGTTACAGAGCACTATGTTCATCTTGGATGGCTGAGGCACCAACTTGAATTGCTTAAGAATTCCCAAGTTATGGTCATCCTGAATATCATGTGACAAGCCACAGTTACAGGCAAATGGGTTTCCTTGCCATGACACAATTGGATGAGAGCAGATGTGTAAATAAGGACACCCCTTTGAAAAGCACTTGTTGTCAAGGTACTTCAGGCACACTTGAGGGAAGCTGTTGGCAGCAAAGTTTCTTATAGTACCACTGGGATGCTTGGCAAAACCCAACTTCTCTACTTTCTTTATGTTACCTTCATCATGGAAATCATGAGAGAGACCACAATCACCTGTACATTTCCCCTCCAAATATCCCTTGCAGATATGCCAAAACGGGCAAGAAGGCTTGGAACAGGTTCCCTTTGAGGCATAACTCAAACATATCTTTTCCTTCAAATGTAAACGAGCACCTAACACTTCACCATCGTTATTCTCCAAAACACTGATCCTGGGATTTAGATCTGACTGTGCCTGAACTTGAAGCCAAATCTTTGCATCCATCTTCTGTTCAGGTGAAGAAAACTTTTTAGCAAGGGGTGATGGATAGTGCAGCAGATCCGATAACGTGGAAACCCCCCCCTTGCTACATATATAATTAATTACTTTATCGACAACAGCCTCAGGGGCAACTGTGGCTTGTTGAAATCTTGTTGAAGCATGTGACAATTGCGCCGATTTGTTTGCTTCTTCTTGAATCAAACCGGAAAGGGTAACTGGCTTTGTAACGACTTTTGCCTTGGACGGTGTTTGATTTTTACCGCTACCAAAATTTTCGGTTTTGGTATCGCCAGCTCTAGCTTTCTTGCTTGATCTTTCGTTTTCTTTCGGCCGCCTCACGCCCACCATCTGCTTTTCTCGCTGAGATAACTCCAACAGTCGTTTGTTATCCTCAATGGGTTTCTGCTGCTTGGGAAACAAAAT
The DNA here is from genome assembly GCA_038088405.1 of Porites divaricata. Lineage (NCBI taxonomy): Eukaryota > Metazoa > Cnidaria > Anthozoa > Scleractinia > Poritidae > Porites > Porites divaricata. Next base: position 41,923,699 of record JBBMOI010000003.1, read on the forward strand.
GTTACATCGCACCACCTCCATTTCTAATTTTCGCGGAGGCCTAAATCCGTGCTGCTTAAGAATGTTCTTGTTATGAGGATCGGCGAAGTCGTGCGAGAGTAAACATTCTGCGCTCATTTCACAACGAAATGCCCTGACTTGACTCGGACATACATGGAGATAAGGGCAATTAATGGTCAGACATTCATTTTTCAAGTAACTAAGGCAAACCTGCGGTAGGCTTCCAGCAACTATACCTCTCACAGTCGAATTAACTTTCTTTTCAAATCCCAGCTCGGCTGTCTTTTCTTTGTTATCTTCGTCGTGAAAATCGTGGGAACGCCTGCAATTAATTCCCATGCATGTTCCCTCAACAAACTCTTTACAGATATGCCAGAATTTGCAGCGATTTCTCGACTGACAAGCGCCAGTGGTAGTATATCTCAGGCACATCTGTTTTTTCAGGTCGACTCGGATACCAAAGTTTCGTCCATGTTGGTTTGTTGTCATCACAAGCGCGTGATCAGAATCAAAAGAACCTGACAGTTCCTGCATTCTAAACCAATACCTTACTGAATCTTCATCGGGCTTTTTAGACAAAGGTGATGGATGTTTTAGCAGTTGCGAAAACTCCGCAAATCCACCGTTTCCATCACAAATATAATTGTAGACTTTCACTGCCGACACATCTGATTCCGCCATTGTTCTTGATCCTCTCAAAAGGTCGGCCAACCTTCTTGACCCGCAACCTCGCTCCCAGGTTGACCCGGTCTTTTTCCTAGAAATCGACAATTATTACCCGAGCAGGGTATAGAAGGGCAAACCTGAAGTAGTAAAGAAGAACCCCCACACACAAAAGAGTATAGAGAAGAATAAAACTATTCGGATAATTTAAAAAAAAGGAAGGTTAAGGCAATGCATACGCGGCTAAAACGTACAGTATCGCCGTGACGCTTGATAAGCTACACAACAATATGGATAGATAACTTGTTAGTAGCTGATTATACGAAAGCCGCTGTACAGTGAAACGGCGGCGCTAGCGGCCATGTTTTCGGTTTCCTAGCTCGGTTTCCTTAGTTCCTGCGAACGTTGTTGCAGTGCAGGTTGTTTGTTCTTTCAGTTTCTTATCGTTTCAGACGTCGTAGAAAATAACTATCGCAGTGATTCGGGTATAAAAGCAACGAAAGCATATTTTCAAAATGCCAAAAGTTGTTTCGCGCAGTATCGTTTGCTCTGACACAAAGGACAAAGAAGAATATAATCAAGGCGCAACGAGTGTTACCGTTTACCACTGTCTTTGTGGACAAATGGCTTTGATCTTGGGTAAGATATAATTTTTTTTACATAGAACAGCCATATTTGGTCACTTATTCGTGGGTAATAATTCGTTAGTTTTACTAATGGCCGATGCTCGGTCGTTAGAATGGTTTCGATTTCTCTGAATTTGACCAATAGATGGCCTGTGGAGCAGTAACATGATCTCGAGAGCAAATGTGCACTTGGATTTTAGATTGATGCATGCTTTCAACTACATTTAATTGTGTCACTCATGCAGTCTTCAGTTTTAAATTAGCTTTTGTCTAGAAATCGTCATTAAACAAACTAGCCTTTTCCAAGCGTTCAGATTGTGGGTACGGTGAGAAGAGATGTGATCATGGAAAACAGCGAGGGGGTGGGATAGGCGTCTGTACTACTTGTAACAAAAGCTCGTTCCGGTATACCAGATTCTATGATTGATTTATTTTGACAGCTTTTGTCAACTCTTGGAGGCTGATCATTACCTTGACTGGAAATGTTAAGCAATAGTGATGATATTCCCGGCATAGTCAATCCAAACCAAAAATCAATCCAAACCCAATTGGTGGGATTGTTGTTCGATTGGTTCGGTAATCGAACATAATCAGCCTGGAACTTTTTGGTGAGTTCGATTACCTAACTCAATGGGTGCAATTAGTTCGATTTTGTTTGGCAGAAAGATAAAACCCATCCAGTCTCAATTGAATCGGAAAGATCTTTCTCTAGTATGTATTTGAAGCAGTTTGAAAACAAAAATGTTACAATTAACCCGGAATTACAGTGCAGCTCAGAGATAAGCAACCAATGCACACGCAAAATGCACGCACCATTCCTGGGTATACGTGTCGGGGCACGTACGCGTGTGACACGCGTGCGTGTTTTCCTTTGTTATTTATAGCTATTAGCTTTCTTTGTGTGTCGTTCTTTGGCTAAACAAATGACTAATTAATAATAATTAATAGGAAACAAGTGATTTGTTGGTTTAAGCTATACTTCATACTTCAATGAGAGATGTTTATCGAGGCGCCAGACATTCTGCACGTCGAATCTTGTTTATACATTGACGGTTTGGCTAACTTCAATGTACTAGTAACCAGTTATTGTGCTTCATAAATTTATGTCATCGACATTCCTTGAGATATGTGAAGGAATCGATTTGCTTTCCGATATACGAGTTCATTGTAGAACCGTTTCTTTAAATCGAAACATTTCAGTTTTAATTTAGAGAACTAGCAAATAACGGATGTGAAAATATTTAGCCGAAGATTCATTTATTAGTGCTGATGATAACATGATAACGTTCAAGTCACATTGTCGGTAGATAAATGTACGTTTACCCGGTACTTGAATACAGTTCCCTGGTTGCCCAAATCTCATCGAGCCACTGACTTACAATAAACGTCCACTAAAACTAGTGATAAAATAAGAACACAAAGAACACAATAAACTAACTCCTACATACTAATCAGACGCATCGGAAATGCACACATACTCAGATGCCCCTTTTCTTCTTTATGATAAGCCTTTCACTGACACTGACGGCGAAAGCTGGCACTTGTGGTAGCCTTTAACCACTGTTTCCAGAATTGTTCGTGTTTTCTGCCCTCTGTGAAATTTTTGCATACTTGTGTTTGAAATTGAAGGTAATAGATAACTTATTTGAACACAATACCTTTTATTTGAAACCAGGGAAACTAGTTTTATATTCGATTGCTGCATGCAGTGTTCGATTTTCGAACTTTCAATTATGTTTGATTGTTTAAGTGTTGGATTTCCGAACATTCGATTGTGTTTGATTGGCAAAATTAATTAATTGATTAAGTTCGATTACTGAACCCAATCGAAGTCAATTGAAAGATTGAAGTTTGATTGGGTTTGGTTACCGAATGTTTGATTGACTGTGCTGGGATATCACACATCAGCAGGAGTCGGCTCTTAACATCTTGTCATCTTGGAAGCATGGCCAAAGTGATTAGATTCTCAATAAACAACACTGTTAATGTGGGGTATCATCCTCGAAGAACAGGAGAAGATCGTTTTGAGGCGAATCTCGTCAATTAAAAGTAGGGCTTCAAAATTTTACCACTTTTATTAGCTTTAAAACAAGCTTGTTCCTTTCAGTTCTCTTCAGGAACACAAATACGCGCATGAACCTTCTATTGATATGAGTGTGGTAGACTTTTTACAATTAATTGTATGTGGCTACTCAAGGATAACACTTGAGTTAGAGTTGCTACAGCAGTAGGAAAAGGCCCAGATGAATTGGCCTTGAATTCCGCCAGAAGGGAATTAATGCACCCCTGGTCATTTGCTCAACAATGTTTACAAATCCCCCTACCCAAAACCAAGATTGTTTGACATAAAACTACTAAGCCCCTCCTCTAGGGGCAAAGAAGTGTGCTCTGCCAATTCAAGTGATTGGGCGAAAAATCACGGGCAGAGAAAGTGGAATGAACGTTACTCGCCAGTTCTTTCATCTTTAGAACTAAGGGATATTTTAATTTGTTTGCAGAAAACAAAGGTTAAAGATTTTTTTTTCTGAATACATGTACATATTTTTTAAAATAATTTAGTAAACAGTGGGGCAGGGCTCGACGTTGCGACCTGTGGGGTCGCCAATGCAACCAGCTTTTACTCAGTGGCGACTTAATTTTTATGCCTGGTCGCCAACCTGGCCCCCAAGATAGGTGACTTTCTTCTATAGGAAAATGTACACTAATGATCATTTGTTACCCTTTACAAAACTAACGGATAGCTAACGGTTTTTCTAATGCTCTAACGTCTTGCCCAAACACTCTAACGGTTTGTCTAAACGCTTTAATGATTTCTTCCAACACTCAAACGGATTGTTCTTATGATCTAACAGTTGGTCCGTCTAACGTTTGACTTTTACTTGAAAGAGGATTGTGAAAATGACAAGTGGTGAATTTGACGAAAGTCTTGTCGACTTTCGGGTAAATCGATCCAAATTCTCAACAGGTCATCTCGTGTTTCTCCAGGAATGACTTTTAGCGCATCGATTTAAAACAATTTCTTTATGTTGAACTTGAATCTCGATTGCGGACTCGATAGCAGATTAGTCTGATGAAAGCTTCAGCTAATCGAGAACGAACGGTGCTCATTTCTCGAGCTTCTTGTAAACAGCCTTATGCAAATTTCTGTTGAGCATGTCGACCCAAATAAAAGCTCTGCCATATTTTATTGACTTCTAATGAAATACCGTTGAACTCATGCTGTTTGTCTAACAGACTTCTCATGAAATCAACTTCTTTGCCCGAAAACATTTTAGGCACGTTTCCTAGGCCTCTTTCTGGAGACTTTCAATCATGTGCTAGGCAACCGTGAAATAGATTAAGTTTCACCGATGTTCATTTCTGAACATGCAAACACATGACACAAAACAAATTTTACAGAGTTTGTTCTTTAATAACCCAAATAAGTTTTTTTGTGATTCCTAAAGTTTGTTTATCTAAATGTGTATTCCAATTTGCTTGAGTACCTGTTTGAATGAGGAGATTTACGCTTGAATGCGGGTTCATTTCCCGAACACCGGCTGGTAACCAAGCCTCGAGCGAAAACCGTTCGAAAGAAAGTTCAAAAGAGGTCTAAAGTATTCTTTTTCTGTTAAGGCTAAGTAAAAGATATGTAGTGTATTGTATTCCATTTGTTCTTAAAATAATTTTTGGCGAGCTAGAATACTTGCTCTGGCGACCAAAAATAAAAACTTGGGGGCCAGCTGGCCCCAAGATGTTTTTCTGAAAGTTGAGCACTGTGGGGTCTGTAACTGTTGCTTGATTGACAACTGTTAATGCCGGAAACTAAGGGCGGATTAATAGCTGACAAGGTGGGCGAAATGACCTTTTGAAAACATTACTAATCTCACAAGCATTTTGCCCTCTCCCTCTTTTCCTTCTTTTTTTTTTGCTGCCCTCTTATTTTGTGCCACACTACACTTTCTGAACGCCTCGAATACTAGCTATAACCTAGCTGACTCTTTTAGACATACATGTTGTACTCAAAGGACTCACACTGAAACTAACTTCACTTGCCCACTGGGCCACCAAATCTCCATTTTCTTGCCCAACATCAAAGTTTGCTTGCCCCTGGCCAGTTTAAAATGGAGCAGTCATGCTACTAAACTTGATATTAGGTGACTGTGGATCGCAGTAGCCATACATTTTGCACACTTAGCCAATTACACATTCACAGAAATGCCAACCTCTGGAGACCTAAAATCGGGAGACTGTCTTTTTTTTACTCCCCCCCCCCCCCCAAAAAAAAAATTGACCCAGCCCCCACTGGGAATGACTTAGGACATTATATGACGTCTTACCTGATGTACATACTATTAAAATTCGAATGCTAGAAATAATCTTTGTCAATGACAAAAATGCCCCAGAAACCGTACTATGAATAAGAAAACTTCAAGTTTTGAGCTAAAAATGGGCTAAATCTCAAACTAAGACTGTTTTATTTTTTACTAAGTATTCAATATTATTTTATAGTGAACGTAAAAAGCAGGAGATTTTTGTACCAAAGCAGGAGAGCGGGAGACGAGGCCAAAAAGCGGGAGAATTGGCATCTATGCATTCACTAACTATGAGACTACAGACTGCGGTATAAAAATGACTCTGAAGATGACTACCACACAGGTTGTTGAAATGTCAGTCGCTGTCAACAACAGTCCTGTTCAGGACTATGTTCACCAAGACAATCATACTCAACCTTCTTATGAATTAATGACTCCTGTGTTTAAACCTTTCACAATTATGGTATTGTCATTTGCACTGCAAAATATGCCTGCTTTGGAGGCCAATCAGTACTGCATTTTTTTTACTGCATCAGTGCCTGCATTTTGTATTTTCAAAACTGTACTTTTATGTATTTGCTGTAAGGGAAGTATATTGTGAGGTGTCACAACATGAGCACTCTTTTCAAAAAGATATTACATACTTTTTTTTCATTAATGTTTTAAATGCATGTAATATTATTTTTTATAATAAAATTAATAATTAGAAGTTATGTAGGCTGTTTTCATTTACTCGCATGTAGATAGTACCCTGGAGAAGCTTCCACTGCGAAGAACCGACCATGCAAGAGTCATAGATGGCTCAAAACATGCTCATAAGCTCACCTGTATTGATGGCGACACTGTTTTCTTGAAAAGGTACAAACATAATTTTAATGCAGGGCTGTCATTACGTTTTGAAGCAGCCGTAGCAAATGGAGACTCACCTGTAACATCTCACAAAAATTTATAGTGTCATCTTGAGCTTTCCACATTGATCACCCTTAAAATCAAGCGGGCTTAGCTATAACAGGTGTTGCTGGTTACGGCCCTTAATGACAACTCTGTTATGTAGTATGCTCACACCATTTAGAAATTCAGTGATTACTCAGGAAGCCAATGATCTAAGACACGTTATCTTCATCTTTGACATCCCACTGTTTGTGAACAATTTGTGTTTCAATTATTTCAGTTACTGCCTGTAAATATATGTAGATGTAAAACATATTAATGATGAATGCCCTTCTAATACAATTGTATTCATCTTCTTATTTTACATTAATTTTTAAGGCCAGGTGGTATTGAGAGGCAATTCCGCTTGAAGTGCAAAAAGTGAGTAAAGGATAATGTTATCATCCCTGTCAGTGCTCAACATATTTGTGTACAGATTGTGTACTGTGTATTGTCATGAAACCCTTTATACAGATTGTGTATTAGAATGATACACTGTACATTCTCTGGAATATGCACACCTCTATACGGCAGCCTTTTGGCTCTATCCCTTTCGTGTCCATATTAAGGAGGTTTTGACTTCCAGGAACATATAATATTTCTGTGCTGGAGACTCATTTTACAGTAGGGTAGGTGGAATTACAATGATTTCATATACTATTTCCTTTGTGTCTTCACTTTAGGTGCAATCTATGGCTATTTTACCGACCTTCAAAAAAGGATCAAACCATTACATTTGTGGTAGATGGTGAGAGAGAAGAACATCCCCTAAAATAATTACAGTCACATATAAATTATTATTTTTTATCTTACATAGTACATGCTTGTCAGGACTGTTTTAAAGTAGCTTGCATAGTTTCCTTGTGGTTTTGGAGCAAACAACAACCATGGAACAATGCTATGTATTGGCCATGCGAAAAATGGACCAAGAGCCAAAAAATTAAAGAGGTGGTGGTGGGGGTGGAGGTGGAGTGGAAGGAAGGACAGACAAACCCCATGATTTTGAAAACCCTGCTTGCCAGTGAACGGGGCGCCTGATTGGCCTGGCTAGTGGGAACATTTTTGGCATAATTATGCCAATCAAAGTTGTTTCATACTGAGAGGTCGTGACTTGCATATTAATTTAATTTTCTGGGGTTATTGTTTCTTTTCAGTAACAATCTGCCCTCTTTTGAAATGTAGAGCTCTTCTTGTGGCTAAATAAGGGTTTTAGATTGTTTAGTTTTCTCCAAAATGCCTCCTGGGTCAGCGTAACAAAAAGCAATTTTCTTGTGTCCGTGAATGTGATGGTTTCATGCAATGTTAAATGCATGCTGGGCCCAGCTCATTAGTATTTTTTTGTGGGATGTTAAATTCTCACAGATAGTGATTTACACTGTACAGATCCAAATTTTGAAGAATGGATTGCAGCTTACAGTGTAAATGGAAGCTACATTAATATTGTGGAATGCATCATGACTCATTTGTCAAGATTGCTCTTTAAGCAACGATTTTTAAACTCCAGCTACATGTAATGTGTTTGTAAGGATTATTAATGAGTTTTTGGACTGAAGTGCATAGTTCCTCCCTTGGTAATACCTTTTGAATTTGCTTAACACTCTTGCGACTGTTCTGTTATTGCCACTTTGTGATCAAAGTTAACCACTCAATTAATAATGCTAGGGTATGGTGTCTGTTAAAAGCATTGCAATCACAATTATTACCTGGGTATTATTATTTTCTGAAGTTAACTGTATTATCTGTATTGTTTACAAACATTTTTTCTATTTTCTTAAACAGGAGCACTGGTTCATAGTGGAGACAGTCACACAACAACAGCTGTCAAACCAAAACCAAATAAGGTATGTACAGTTTAGATGTGGGGCATGCACATAATTATATGTAGCGGGGTACACATATTTTAAGGGTTACAGAGCGGTAATAACTGGTCATTGGACAAAGTTGGACTAAAATAAATTATGCACCCTAATTTACCCCCATTTTTCTCTATTTTACAACAATTATAGCAATAATTTAATAAATAGATTTTTTATAGCAGCACTATCTTTATAATGTTCAAAGGTGCTCTAGATGGCAGTAAAAAGTGTTATACCTGTACATGTTTTAAAAAGTTTTTTTTAGAAGGAAACATTTTAAGTTTTTTTTTTTTAAAAGCAGACACTGACAAACATACTATTTCTGATGTCATATGGACAAAAGTGTTGACCAGCATATACATGTATGATGGATTTATAATAATTTTTTTTTTCATGGAAGTGGCTAGTACTTCTGTAATGGCAAGATGGCAATTTTCATTCATTTGGTCATCGTAAGACCTTCTTTAGAAACCTGATTTGGCATAAGTGCTTGTAATTAATTATTTATCTCTCTTCTCCATTGTTGTTGTCATACTTGACTGACTGTAGGTGATGATGACAAAGAGGACAAAAGAATTTGGTAAATTCAGTTCAGTTACTGTGTCTACTATTGATGAAGAAGAAGAGGAAATTGAACAAGTAAGTCTTGTTATTTACTAACTGGATAAACTGCTAGAGTGGGTAAAAAATGGATCACCACAAAGATTTTTTAATTTAGTGTAGAAAGTTATTTACATGTACTCTAGTAAATCTTGTTGCATTTGTTTTGAAGTAGCACATTCTGTTTAGTTAGTAATATTATAATTTTAGTAAAATCCAACTAGTGGTCTATCATCAATGCTGCATTCTGATTGGTTGAGCTACTACTAGGCTATATGTTATAGCCTACTAGTAGCGAAAAGCGCGGGCTTTTTGGCAGCAAAAAAGGGATTTAAGACTAGCTTTAACTAGCTAAACTTTTTTTATTCTCGATATTTTTGACCAACTAGTTGGATTTTACTAAAACAATTATTCCTCTCGCCCTCATGGCCTCTGAGTCAATAGCCCATTCGGCCTTCGGCCTCATGGGCTATTGACTCAGAGCCCATTCGAGCTCGAGGAATAGTTGTTAAATATTATGTAACTTGTATTTACGGAGTGTCATCATAACAATAATTGCTAAAGGGTTTTAAGTTAAATCAACTTTATTTTGCTTTACAGTTAATGTTCTATTAGCAGGTTTATAGTCTGAGGTAATGATAATTACTACTGGTATATATGGTAACACTGTTGTTGTAGTTGTTACCTGTAGTTGTACAGAGATATTTGTAAGTTCCTGTACAATGTACATCTACATGTACTGTAAGATGTGAATGTCTGAATGGTTATGGGTGCCGTGAATTTTCGTTACCTTGAAATTAAACAGTACAGAAGGCCTTCTCTGAGTAGTCTACATAGCAGCCACTTGTGTACCCTGTTCTTTCTTGCACCCATATTACTTTCAAGGGCCTGCTATGCAAGCTAATTTCTAAGTTGCTAAAATATTCAAACTGAACATGAGGTTAACCCTTTAGACCCTAACATCAAAATTCAAATTCTTATTTGTTATCCCTTTATGTTTTCAATAGAAGGAGTGGGGAGAATTTGTTGAAGTATCAATAAGATTCATCTTGTGTGATCATGTCCTTAATTCTCATGATCACTCTGTTTTATAAAACAGTGATATTACAAGGAGAAATTTGATGCTGATCACTCTTAGGGCTTAAAGGGTTAATACATGTTTACAACAACCCTTTTGGGTGAAAAACAGACTTTTATTGAAATGAAAATGAAATTAGAAGGGTGAGGGGGTGGGGCATGATATTGTGGCATCAAAAATGTTGCACTCATCCAGGTACTGTGAATAGAAGCCAGAATAAATGACCTACATGTAAAATCACCTATTCTTGAGTTGATACCCACTTTTCAAGTAAAGTTCTTGACTTGCAATTATTTAGCTACAATGTAGTAGGTAGTTTTCTGTGTTCATCTGTAACAACAATCATTGTCCCTTCTCTGTTATTTTTTAGCATGAGGTAGCATCATCGTATGCCCACAATGCTCAGATCATTGAAAAGCAGCTTGAAAGGAAAACGACTGCACAGAAAAGAGCAACGTCTGACCAGGTGCAGTATTACATCATAACCAGCCTCCAAATCTTCACCCTTGTTACAATGTTTTCCCCTTCCTTCTTCTCTAACATATCTCCCAATTCACATTCTTTTGAGGAGAAAGAGGTAAAAAAAAAAAAAACTTTATGGGACCAGGTTTAGGGCTGTGCTCTAGCTGATACCCTTGGCTCCTGGTGTCCAACTTGCTCTCCGGCGACTAGAAAACCATAGTTTTTTCATGCAAGTCATAAGCTGGGCACCCTAGATTTTACAGGTTCAGAGAACCGGGCCACTTGAGTTTTTCTTAGAGCACAGCCTTGCAGGTTATCTTTCATCTTTTTCTACGTGTAGAAGTTCAATAGAACTAACTTTTTAGTATTACTACATGTTTTCTACGCATTTAATCATTCACAGGGATATGGGGGTAGGGGCTGCAAAAAGTTTCTTTGGAAACATATAGAAAGGTATTGGATAAGTCAGAGGCAGCTGTATGCAGATCTCATTTGCCACTTCAGAAATGAGAAGGGAAACAGAGTCGAAATGCCTCCTGCAATTGTTTCTGAGATCGTTTCTTGGGATATACTGGTGAAGCTATTGTCCAATTTTTTTCTCTGTCCCTAGCAACAGTCCCAGAAGTCTTTGCTAGTGTTTACTCGGTCCAGTTTCCTTTTCCTTTCCTCTTTCTCCAAACTTCCTCTGCACACTTTTGAACTCAAAAGATGGCAGCAACATGCAGGGAATAACTGAGAACTTGTTCACGCCCCCCCCCCCCCCCCCCTCCTCAAAACAAAAACAACACCTCCACTAAAGGCTATGGCATGGCATATCTGCCAGTCAAATATTACCCAGCATTTCACGCAACTTTCATTCGTTTTTGTTGTACAGATGAAACAAGATTCATCCAAGAAGGCAAGAGGCACACTTATTGATCGAGACTAGCTGACCTGCAGTTGATTATAAGAATCAAAGACTTCAGGTGGAATGTTCAGTAATTGCTGTGAAAATATTTAGAACTGTTCAAATTGCTTGGGTCTTGCAATAGTACTGCATAACTAAGCAGATACCATTGGTATCCAGCAGCAAGGTGCATGGTAGTTGGAATGTATGCCTTAGCACTGTCGTTTTTGCACACGACAAAAGGTGGAGATTTCACTCTTGAAGAAAATACTGTTGAAAGCAAACATAAGCGATACGTATGCAGATTACCTTCCTACTTTTGAACAGGTGTAAGTACATGTAATCTACACCCAATCTACGAACAATCCATCGACGTCTCAGGGTGCCCGATGCATGCATTGCCACCTTGGGGACCCTTTGTAATTTTTTTACAATCAGTGCAGACCCAGGGTTAAAACAAGGATCCCACTGAATGTTTGAGAACGTAATGTTTTTCTAAAGCTGTATTTAAACTGCGACTGTAGAAAACTCGTATGGTGCACTAGCCATCAGTTGTGAGAACTGCCAGCGTTAAATCCATTGATATGTCATTGACTGAAATTTTCCTTGCAATGGTTTCCTTCGCATTGCGCATGTATTGTTGAAATCCATAAACCTGACATGTCTGTAACATAAGAGACTTCTCATAATTAGTAATGCTCTATTTATTTAGTCCAGAAGAGTAAAGATGTTTGGATATTTTACTGACTGGAAATTTTTTTGGTGTCCGAAAAAAGTCTTGAGTCAGAACTTTTACTGATCTTTAATTTTAGAAAGCCTAGTTTTTCAAGTTACCGTTTCAGGCTCGGCGGGTAATGCGGCGGTCTGGGTTGAGTAGATGTGTGTAATAGGTACCAGTGGTATTGTTTTTAGACAACATTGGAGACCTGTAACTCATTAGCAGCTGGTTACTTGAACAGCGGACGATTCTATGCGCTTGAGAGTCATCAGCGCATTGAAAAGCTTTGGCCTCGTGACTCAAGTAAATAGGTTTTCGTTCAGCGCCCAGTCATTTATTCAGATACGAACGTAACTTTGTCTTTCATCCATATTACCGCCGTTAAATGAGTTGAATAAGTTAACATAAATTATAAAACGAGTTCAGTTTTAATAATAATATGTTATAGCAATCATATTCTCGTGTTTTTGTTCAATCAATAATGTCAATTTTCAGTTTCTGTTCATTGTCGGGTCTCTTGCAATTCAATTCACGTTTGTTCAACTATTAGAGAAAATGATTATAAGAATTTAGCGAGCTGTGAATACTTTTACATCCGTTTAACCATAGATTTACATTGCTTCAGCTTGTTATGTTGAAGGAACTCTTATCAGCCAGTTTGAATTTTGTCCAATGCCGTCAATATTCTCTTCCCTTGTTGTCCCAAAACTAGTTCGTAGGCGGGTTCAATGGGGTGGTCTCCCCGGGCATTATCACTTCCGTCATGCTCCTCCTCGATACTGCCGAGTACGCGGACGCTCCCTATAACCATTGTAGACCATCATGGCCAAGATTCCCGCCAAATTGTAGCACACACGCTTAGAGTAACAGCGGCCCCTTGGGACATGGGTTTTGTGTGGTCACCTGAAACAAGGGGGTCGAGAGAGTAATCGTCATCACGAGCCGCAAAAGAAGCCGGGTTCCAGTCAGCGTGCGAATTGTTCTTGTACCATACTTCACCATTTACTCCGACCACCATGAGCGTTTTAGTTGCGTTTGGATTGACTTCTGGTCTGGGGTTGTAAGGGGGTCGCTTCACCACTAGCCTGGAGGATAGCTTAGCCAAAGAGTTGGCTTTCACGCAGTAGTTGATTTCACATTCGTTATCTACAGCTAAAAGATGCTGGCTGTATCCTCGCGGGCAGCTTTGTGGCCCTTGAAACTTTCCGAGGAAGACCTCAACGGAGGGAACTCTGTTTTCGAGCTTGTACCGAAGATTTTTTTTACTCTGGGGTTTCTCGTCCGAAGGGGACTTCGAGCGTGGGGCTGCGAGAGGGTTTCCTGATGTGCAGCTGAAGAATCCTGCAAACTGTAAGGCAAACTGAAAGCCTTTTTCATAGTCATCGCTTACACAAACGTGAGAATGTCCCCCAAAAGGCATGGAATAGAACCTGTGCGGGCATCTTTGAGACCCGGTCACCGGATTTGGCTCGGTGGAGCTGTAAACTCCGCCAAGTAACATCCCGCTGTTAGCTTCCACCGATCCCATGACAGCGCACCAGAAAGCTTGAAAATGCACCATACTATAGTGAAACACATTCTGACATGAAGTGTGACAGCAGCTCTTCAACCAAAGAAATCTACAGCTGTTGCAAATCTTGCGACAGTGCGTCTGATGATAAGCCTTTGTCACCACGGGCATTTCGCCTGAACGGGGCTTTAATAGGTCCACTGGCTGATACCCCTCGGGGCAAGAGAAATCCCCGGTTAAGGGATTCTTTTGTTGTAGCTTCTCACACAAATTTCCGGCGCTGTCGTATCTCGTCGTGTAACACTTCTGGTACACGCCTCCGAACGTGAAATTGGTGTTTTCAGCCTGGCAAGTCCCATCGTCAATGTTGGCTTCAAAGTTGAACCTTGGCGAGGATGCATCGGTACATCCTCCTACAGTGTTTACTTAATAATACAAGCGAACGGTCTGTTGTACAATTTTGGCCAAACGATAAACCGTCGGTTCGGGCAAGCCAGGCAGCGTTGCGGTTGTGATAGCATAGTACAGTGGGTCACCGCTTCTGTCAATGGCCACGAGTTCATTTCCCAGACCCTCTTCCCACTCCTTAATGTTAAAATTTGTCCTGTAGGGTGGGCCACCATACGTTAACACGCGCGAGGCAGTTTGACTGCTTTGAAACTTGTTCATTTTTACGTTGCTCTCATTGTGTCCGAAACTCGCTTTTATATTCAGCGCCTTAAAGAAGGTTGCTTTGGCGGCGACTTTGATGTCGTGTTCAGAGAGCGATTTGTCCTGTATATAGCTCTTATTGACATGTGTCTCTTGAACTAGAGTAGCGCCAGCGTCGACAGACGTTATAATGTGGGTGCCGTATTCTCTGATGAGCCCGGGGGGGGGGGGGGTACTCCCGCGAATTTTGGATAGGGGTGTGCCGCGAAGGTTCGTGAACCCTAACCCTATTTAAGGACTAAAAAAGCAAATACTGATACCCTTTTTAAGGCCCAAAGCCGAAAAATGACACCTTATTCAAGGGAAAACAAAATTATTAATAGAATGAAAAGGAAAACTTCATTTCTTCTCTGTAACATTGGATGTATAGAATCAAGCATAAAATACTAGAATAAGCGTAGTTTAATAATATGCAATCATAACCGGCGGGCGTTTCCACACTCCAGTATTAGATAATACAATAAGCTGCCCTATCTGAGGACCACACCAGGGACACAGAAACAAAAGGGTCAAACAAGATACCTTATTTAAGGACCGAGAACCTCAAAAACCATACCCCATTTCGCGGCACGTACCTATATAGCCCATATATGAGAGTACCCCCCCCCCCCCCCCCCCCCCACCCGGGCTGATGGGTAACTGCGCGCTGTACCAAGCTTGTTTTGTGCGATTGTTTTGCAGTTCTGCCGCAATCTGCATCAATTTGCTTTTAAACACGGGATGAAGAGCCGACTCGGGGTGCGTTTTAACCACGTAAAATAGATGTCGAATCTGAACTCGCGCAGTGACTGCATTGTCTGCAACCTGCTTCTCTTTGTTGTACTTGAAATCCGCGGCGAACGAGCCGCTTGCAACAGAGTAAGATGCTTCGAGGTTTACAGAGTTTGCCGTGACACTGGTATAGCTGTTCCAATGATCGAAGACTTCTGAGAACATGTCCACTTTGCTGCGTGTCACCGGAGTCACGAAAGCGTTATTGGGCAGAAGATATTTTCTATCCGCGCTGGTTTTACACTGCGAATAATTCGTCGCCAGGACCTGTCCCATTTCGATGTTTCGCAAGTTGTCCCATCCAAAGCCAGGCAAAACCTCCAGGCGGTTCATATCATCGCCGAGAGAGAAGCAGTTTTTTGGATCCCCGATCGGGTATGGATTCCAGCCTGGCCATAATCTCGATATCTTGGCAGATCGTTCTTCAAGAACATCTTCACAGACGCTTTGCACAGTAAGTAGAGATACACCGCAAATGACGGTCAATGTGAAAGCGCCCATAAGCTGAATATCGTTTGCGTTTGCCGTGGAGTTACGAGGATTGCTTCAGTTAGGAATAGTTGCAGGTGTACGTTGAAAAGCTTTATAATACTTGTCAAAACGTATAAACGATGTTACAGTACTTGTGCAATAGCGCAACAGATACACGCCTCCCGGCCTCCCGTCGCGCACCTCCTCAAGTAGCAAGCAAAAGCTAGCTTGCGAACAAGCTGTCCTATTTGGGCGAGTGAAGCGAGTCTCGCGAGGCTCGCTTCGCTTGCTCAAATAGGAGAGCTTGCTCGCAGGCTAGCAAAAACTAACAAACACTGCGCTTATACGGGTCTTTCGTTTTCATTTAGTTATAAAGTTTGTTGTTTTTAGCTGCAGAACAAGGACAAAAAAGAATTGCGTCTGCCTTTAGTTGTGGTTGCTATGTAGGTCGTATAAAGTGTTTGCTAAAATTGTTGGGTTTTTCATATACCTGCAGATGTGTAGCCTGCGTTGCAAGCGCAAAAAGGGGAAGGGTAGCGAGGGAGAATCCCCCGTCCAATCCCCCTCCCCTTTTCCCTTCCTTCCTATCCCCTACCTCTTCGACGCCTGCTATACGCAGGTTGGCGGATGCACCCCTTCTAGCCTACGTGAAGCCGCCCCCTAACCCTAACCCTAACCTTAATTCTAACCCTAGCCGCCCCCTCCCCCCGGCTACACGTAGGCTACAGCCCTTCCCCCCAGTTCTCAGCTGCTTATGAAGAGACGGACATATCAGACTAATCCGTAACACAAGAATTGTGATAAATTGTCCGTTCTCATGATATATTTTTCTCAAATTTTTAGACTCGCGTTGAGTGATTTGCTCAGACATTCTTAGAAGGCATAGCAAAAAGCATGAAGAGGCGAAATCACAGTGTGAATACGCCTCCCGGCTCTCGCAGACTGTGGTGCCTTTACAGCACAGGTTTGTGTCAACAGTTCGCTACACTCTTTTGCCTAAAGAACCCTTTCTCATATAAACGTCGAGGCTGTTAACCATATACGAGCTCACATACAAATTCTCCAGACTGATCTCAGCCATACATTCTTTGAAAAATGAATTGAGAGAATTTTTTAAAGGATCAAGGCATTTCCCATTTGGTGATCATGTATACGTAGTTAATTCATGTAACCTATCTTCTTGATTATGTATGAATACTGTACGGAGAAAATTGACGTCGGTTACTTTTGCGACTTCAAGGGTTAATTCAGTAAAGCCTGAGATAAAAACTCCTACAGGCCTGCCAACCCCACTTATAGTTCATTAGTTTAAGATCGTTTTGAAGCTCAAAATAATCACCATTGAAACAATCGTGAAATTGTGTTTATTGTTACACGATTTAAAAAAAAACGATGAATGATTCGTCGGCGATTCTCTAATTCCGCTTCTTATACCTCCAGCCCCCGGCACTGGTTCTGATTTGGTTCGACTCAGCAAGCGTTGTGGGTTTGAGGCTTCGTCAGGTTTTTTTTACAGAAAAGAGTCGTTTATGATATGTGTGATCGTTAAGAGTTCATTGTATTGTTTCACTAAAAAATAGTCTTAAATAAAAATAACGCATTGTTATCCGAAAGATCTCTCCAAGTTTTTGTTTGTTTTGGTAGCCTCTTCTACCCCAAATGAAACATCGTCGTTTCGTTGAATCAAATAATGTTGGAAACAATACATAAACTTTCAAAGTGCAATGTTCTCTTCTATGCAAGTACAATTCTTGAATTCGTGTTAGTTACCTAACACCATCTACTCAGTGTGTGTTAGTAAAGATCTACCATTTAACTTAAAATGAAATATTCCCACTATTCTTCCCGTTCTGTTAGTGGCCCACGGTTCTTCATAATCGAGAACTGCCTCTATTTGACTTTGTATTAACTTCAACAAATATCTTGCTTTTTTCCCAGTTTATAACGGCTGGAATAGATGACTAAGCCTACAGCTAGCGGCGAAAAAATCTTGCGGCAGCACTGCAATGAAGCTCTGCTCAGCTGACTGGTTTTGAGTTGACCCTTCAGGAGCGGTGAGTTCTGTATAACTTCTCTCGAGATGTCTTTTCGCGCGCGAGCATCTTTTCAATGAGTGCGCGGTTAGTTCCGCTAGTCCCCCATACTTGGTAAAAAATACTTTATGAACATCAGACCAACTGTAATAGATAGTTCCTCTTTCGTTTCTAACCTCTCGAACTCCGGAAAAATCCCCTGCAGCTAAATTCCAAACGCGCTGTATTCGCCCGAGAGGCATCTCGCTAACTTTGATGCGTAGAAATGCTTCTCTATGATTTCGAATCCATGAAGGAAGTTCAGGCGCGCTAGTGTTTAATATTACCCAAGTCCATAACCAACCAGGTAAATATCCGTATTTGCCCGAAGAGTAAAACCTCTCCGAGAGATAGATTTTTGTCACTGTTCGAGACATTGAAACTAGTTTATATATTTCGTAAAATGACTTGAACGGATGCCTTATTTGCAGATCAAGCTCGAAGTCTCTTCGAAGGCGTTCCTTCCACAGCGGGTCGCTCTGCATGATGCCATCGCGAAGGCGTCGGCAAGTTCGACAAAGTCTTGTTACCGACTTCGTATCGATGTAAAGTGAAACGTAAAGGAGAATTTCATTGCTTAGGCTTGTAAAGTAGCATCGTTTGCTTTCGGCCTCCTCGTGAAAAGTTTTCCTCTCGTTTTGGAAGGTACAGTCCATGTGAAATTCGAGAAAACTCTACGTGCATGTAGCGGCAATTTCGGATATGGCGGGCACGCCGCGCGACTTGAGTGTCTCTTTTCGTCTTTAGTGGCAATTTTCTTTGTGCATGTCACCATTTCTTAAATCTGTGACGAGCATTTTTGAGCTTAATAGGAGACATAAATTAAACTAATGACATTAATTTAAAGTTTTGTTCTTTTTAAATTAGGTAATTATCTAACGTGCACAATTAATTATAAATTGCTTTACGGGCCAAAATAAAGTGATGCAATTTATCTGGCACTTTAACCAGTTGACCCACAAAACCAACTTCAAGCCTCTAATCTAAAACTTCGTATCTCTCTTAATTTTAATTTTTGGCGCACAAGACGGAAAAACGGCGAATCTGCACCAGCTGTTTTTGTCCTTCCCATGAAGCGTAGCATCTCGCTTCTTTATAGTCGTTGCTTCATCCTGCGCGACTGTGGGAAGGTTGCCTAAAATCTGTTAGGGTAATTTTATTATAGTAGTACGATAGACAGAGTTAGCAAGGTCAACGTCAAGACAGCGCCGTAGAAATATTTAGATCTAAAAACTGTCTTCACTGATGAAAGAACGGCAAATTCAGCAAATAACAGTAGTCGCGTTAAGTCTTTCTGCGCGCTTCTCGCGTTCTCGTTTGATGTTGCGTTGTCTAAATCTTCCCAATACTATAAAATGACGACGTATGGCTCACTTTGATGTTTGCATTGTAATTGCCAATGGGTAAAGCTTATTCTGGCCAAACCTCGTCCCCAGATTCCTCTCGAGTGGGTGAGGACCCTAGAACAAGGATGATTGTTTCCACGTACTTTATTACTCGTTCGAGAAAAGAAAGCTGCCAAGGCTCTATGCGCGCGCCAAGCAACGCAGTGTTGACGCGCGCAGGCGACTGACGTCAGAATCAACGGTAGGATGTCAGCCGTCCCAAGCAGATCAAAACTACATGGCTAGTTCTTCTCGGCCGTCAATAAACGATGGCAGTCTCATCGCGAAGAAATACCGTTGCTTGGGTCAAATTGGCGAAGGATCCTTTGGAGTTATATACTTAGGAAAGAATGAGGAGAGTAGAGAACAGATAGCGATAAAAATTGAGTCTCAACATTCTTCTCAACCGAAAACGCTCTTGGAGGAAGCGCGCTTGCTCAATACACTGCATCGAGCTAGCGAAAATGGAATTGCGGTAAGAAAATCTTTAAAATGATAGTTGACCGAACAATTCATTTGAAGCGTAATGTAGAAGTGCTGTCGCCTTTGCAAAATAGCCGGTCAACCTGATAGCCACCTGATAACGACTTTATCCATGTTCAAATAGAGAAAGGACAATTTGTCGTCGCATGTCCATGTTCTCCACAAAACTTCGTCACGTCGTAGTCGTCCAGTGGACGTCAAAGAAATGTATTAAAAAGTGTCAGTGATACACGTGCATAGCAGTTGTTTTGCTCATAAAACCAATTGTTTTTTGGTGTTCGAATTCTCGTTGTCGTTGCTCTTGAACATAGAGTTTTCCCATATTTCCTCATAACTGCGGTATATATGGCAAATTTTACTGTCGTTATTCTGGAATCATACGTTGATCATGTTGATATCGGTGCAGTATAAGTTTTTTTTTTGCGAAAATGAAGGCCCCGTGCACTGCGAATACGGACATTTTTGAGACCGCTTACTTTTTTCCCAGATTCGTGTGGACGGAGCCTTTAAACCACTCTGGACAGCGGTTTCAAAAATGTGTGGATTCGTCTGGACGTGACCTAAATTTTATGAGCCATGAAGCGAGCTGCACGTGCGCACGGCACGTGGTTTTCTGTGAGATTTTGAGAGAAGATATTTGTTGGCTTCACACTAGAAGCGAAGTTAGTTTCAAGTAAGCACTTGATTTAAGTGCACTTGGAAATCTCAAGTCGCTGTGCAGAAAACATGGCTTTACACTTGTTGACAAAGTATATTACTTGAAGTAAAAGCTGCAATCTCTCCGTTCATTAGAATCTTGGAACCTTGGTACCGCTGCACGTGAACATCCTGCACATGGCTTCCATTTCTTATTGGTCAAGTGCGTTCTCAAGTGTGGTGTAGCCCATACTTGGCGGCGAACAAGTAAATTTGAAGTATGTGCATTTTACCCCTTCAGACTCAGAGTAGGTTCCAAGTACACCTACATTATACTTGGAGCTCTTGTGTGAAGCCGACAATTGAGAGAAGACGTATTGCAGTTGACTGGCAAAAGCAACTAAATTAATTATTTTGCGTTCGTAATTTCTTGAGTGCATAGCGTGACTAAGTGCAGTCGTTAAAATCTTTTAATTAGTTGCTCCCACGAAGAAAATAATACCATACCTCGGGAAAATATAGTCTAGCTTGGTCTAACATACAAAGAGCTCTGAACATGGGCATTGGTAGCCTGCGTAGCAAGCGTTTCCGTTAGGTTTCGGAGCAAAGAAAGACCGAGGAACGGGATTTTCGGTTTTGATCGCGCGAGAAATGAAACGAAGTTCTTTTACTTGCGCCATTTGTCGCGTGGTCTTTGACTCCCGTTCCTCGTTCTTTGCTCCTAAACCGCACAGAAACGCTTGCTACGCACGCTAGGGCATTGGAAAATCGTGAAAGTAATGCACTTCACAAAACAAAACAAAAAAAGGAAATGTATACTCTGAAAGTACCGAACTGGTAGGTCCAGAAATTAGTTTAAACATATCGCATATATATATTTAAATGCCGCGATTATACTCAGTATTTTCGTTTGCAGTTCTTTGCTCCTCTTATTATTACCTAACACACTAAACAATACGATATATGCCGACTGATTAAGTTTTCGTGATATAGTGTAGTTCATTTTTTTCTCTTGGTTCAATGCGTATTAAACTTTCCTTTGTTTGGGTATGGTAATATTTGATAAAGAGTGCGAAACAATTAAAGGAAGGCAAAAGAAGTGAACCTAGGATAGAACTTAACCACAACAATAACCTGCTTCCCATGGACTTTTGTTTGGCCACTTGGCGTACGTATTTCCTCCGGAGATATGGTTTTACTTTAGCGAATATAGATCCAATGCACGCGAATCAAGTAACTTCATTTGTAGTTTTATTTTTTATTTGATCCGAAATGTAATTTACGGGAGTGAGATTTTCTCTTCAAATTTTGTGGATGCACCTGAGATATAAATCCAGGAGATAGTCTCTTTAACTTACAAAACGTACCCAAATGTTTTTTTTTTAACTTCTACCTATAACGTGATTACAATTGGTCGCACTGTAGCACAGTAGTGCATACCCGCTGACGGGAAAATTTCGCGACTTTGTGGTGCAATTTATCCGCTGGCCTTGGATGTATAATAAGTAATAGCATTTATACAGACGATATATTTATTTATACACAATAAAACAGTGTAGCAAAGCTGATGTGTTTGTGTTAAAACTAAAAATATTATCAGTCAGAGTTATTAACACAATCAGCAAGACTATTTAAAATAAAATTCAAAGTCTAAACTATGTACTTAAAAAGCCCTCGACTTTAAACTTTAAAGGTGCTCTTCTCAGAGGTGTCGATATGTATTCGCTCACTGGTCTTTTCCCAGTAAAACTTGAAACAAAGCATGAAAGGATCGCTGTTTTAGCACTAATACGTCCTGCGTATTTTGAATTACATTTTATGGTCTTTTTCAGCGCAGGTTTCTTATTTTCTTTCGCGGAAATAGATCAATTTCCTTTCGGTAGAAGGACGATTAAAAATGTTTGAGTGCACCTTCTCAGTCCTCGTTTAGAAATACTTGTCAACTTGAATGTTCAACTACGAATTGAGATTGCGTAAATATCTACATTGTCGTAACTCCGTCCAGTCATCATTAACTGGACAACTCTCCTCCTGGGAAACATTTTTCTTATCTCCTTTCCACTGGCGTTTTGCAACGTCACTCATTGTGTTTGTCCCAGTTATCCAGTGAGAGGCAGCGTAAATATCTGGAAGTGAAACCGCCAAATTAGAACTGCTACTTAAACTGGATAAGGTACTGCTTCTGGACCGACCTGACATTGGGCGTTCATCATCCGCTGACAAAAACGACGAAGCAGACAATAATCGTTGTTGTTTGTTGCTTTCGGCTGATTTTCTTCTCAAGTTAGGTGAAGATTCCCTCAAAGACGACTGTCGCTGTAAGATATGTTCCCGTTTCTTCAGGAATAATCTTTGTTCTGAGTTCCTTTGCTTCTGAATCTGTCGAGTTTCCTTGCTGAGTGTCGCTGCATCGATTGCATTTCGCGCAAGAAGTGTTTTTGCGGTGTTTTTTGATAAAAGACTCACCGGCTCTTCTTTCCCTGGTTTCATGTCGCGTGTCAGACGTAATGAAACCCTGGTCCCGGAGTTCACGTTATACTTAAACACGGTGCTTAAGTTCAAACAATGACGAACATCGCGAAATTGTTCGTCATCATAAGATGTAATATTGGCTTATCGTCCTGTGTAATAGCCCTAAGGCAACCAAGTGTAGATTAGCTTGTTTGCTTGAAAATTTGTAAATCTGCTTTTTCCATCTTGCAATTTTCGGTTTATCAAATGAGGTAGATATTCCACTTCATTTAAAATTGACAAAGGTAATATAGTCGTTGAATAAAGATAGCAGTTAATAATTTCAAATCAGGTAAATCAAATCTTTATCACAACACTTTGGTACCAATATCAGTAAATGATAGAACGAGGCGATCAATAGCTGATTGTATAGTATAACACGAGATCATTGTGTGAGGTTATAACAACGACGAATAAACACTAGTTCTTATTGGAGCAAGAATTAAAATAAAAGGTTAACTTTTACATAAAAGTTGCGGCTATGGCATTGTTTCGGGACCTTATTTTTGCTATAAGATAATGTAACATTTCGTTAATTCATTAAAAAGGTAAAACTAATAGCTATAGACCCGTAAGAATTAGACACTAATTCAAATAGAAAAGATATTTCTGGGCATCAAATCTTTGTCACTAAGGTTGTACCAGTATTGCGTAAATGAGTGAATGAGCTGTAAAGGGAACAATGAACGATCTTCTAACATTTGCGGTAAATAAACCCATATTGAAATCTTTCCCATATCAGATAAATCCAACAAAAAAAAAAAACAACTACAATGAAAATGGAGCAGGACTAGTATAACTTCTCAGTTAAAACACGTACGCGCACAAGCGTAGCTACTTTCGGACTTATTTGTGACAAACAGGAAACGTTTCTGACTGCCTTTCATTTTACGGCAATGATTTCGCGGTTTTTATTTATAGCGACAAAAGCGGAGCACTAACGTCAATGCTGACATTCGCGGCTTCCTTTTACTGGCGACGATCGCATTGTCTTGAAACGTTGTTTAACATATTTTTGCTTTAAGTGGAAACTTTTAAATCTCTGAGTAATTTATTTTCAGTCATTGTTTCTGCAGTCTGTTGCTTTCAGTAGCTGATCCAGGGGAGGGTCCGGGGGGCCCGGGGGCCCGCCCCCCCTTATTTTTCAGACCAAACTGAGGCCCGAAGGGCCGAACAAATATTTTTTGAAGACCGCCCCCCCCTTTTCTAAGGGTCTGGATGACCGCCCCCCCCCCCCCCCCTTATCTCAAGGTCTGGACCCGGCACTGGCTTTCGCCGACTCCTAGAAGGCATTCGGGCCCAGCCAAGTCACCCCTGGGATTGATTTCCGCCGTCTCCCGGGTCCGGTCTTTGATCCGAGTGCGGGCTCATTTTCCCGAACAGTTGCTGGTAATCGAGCCTATGTCACCCCTAGGTTCTTTGTTGCTATAGAAATAAGTCGCGAAGATAGAAATTTTTGGCGTTCTTTATTACAGCGAATTAACTGGCTACCACAATTATAGTAGCCCTTTCCATACGTTGGGATAGTAGGGACACCGCAAAGAAAACTGAGCTCTCCATTTTAAGCCCTTGTCCGCTATCCGAACGCCTTTAACGGGCTACCACAATAAGCAAGAGTACCTCATTCATTTCGCATTTCATTTTAGGAAGGATTCCCTCAAGTGTTTTGGTGCGGTCAAGAGGCTAACAACAATATTTTAATCATGGATCTTCTTGGAGCTAACTTAGATCAACTGCTACAAAAGGAGTCGGGCAAGTTTAGCTTGAAGACCGTGATACAGCTGGCAGATCAGATGATATGCAGGATAAAGTTTGTTCACGACAACAGCTATTTACATCGTGATATCAAGCCTGAGAACTTTCTGATGGGTAGACGTGACAACTCCCGCAAGGTAGGCTTAACCCTTGAAAGCCCTGTTTACAAGGAAGGAGGGTAACCCTGGTGCAAGGGTTACCCCAGCACTTGCACATTTCTTCTTTTTTTTACATGTACACGACTTGTTTACAAGGCAGGTAGGGTTACCCTAGCGCTAGGTTAACCTCACCTGAGTGCGAAAAGAGTTACCGTAGCAAGAGGGTTACCCTACCTGCCTTGTAAACGCTCTGCCAGGGATAACTCGCCTACCCGGGACAACTTTCCTCCGTCATGCGTGACGAGTACTCTCGCCAATTTGAACGGAATTATCCAATTTCTGAGCTAAATTATAAACATATGAACAATATAAGGTGCATGTTTTCTGTATATGATCATCATCTTCGCGAACTTAACGTCTTTTCCATAGAGAACTTCAAGTTTTCAAATCTTGGACGTTATACTGATTATCACGCATGACGAAACATGTCAGTAAAGCTGGTAAAGTTGACTCGGGACTCGCGAACTTAATTAACGTCTTTTCCATAGAAAACTGAAAGCTTTTTTTCAAATCAAGGACGTTACACTGAATATCACGCATTACGAAACACGTCAGCAAAGCTGGTAAATTTGACTCGGGTGACAGGGTAACCTGGGAAATTTGCTTGTAAACCAGAGCTAACTTTAGCCCGCTTGCTAGGGTAACCCTAGCACAAGGGTAACGCTCTCTCTTTGTAAACAGGCCCGGAGTCCCACTAGTGACCAACCTCAATTTTCTCCTAATGATATCCATACATTGTCAAGAGATTAGGTTATGAGAATTAATAAACTGATCACCCAAGAGAAAATGCTTTGATCTTTTATCAAATTCTCTCAACTTATTCTTAAAGGAAATGTATGGAGATCAGTTTGGAGAATTTGTATGTGTATATTGAGGCCTAAAGGGCTAATGAGTTTTTTTTACATGTTTGACACTAAGGGCTATACATAGTTTGTAATGGTTTCAAATCTAAGGCTGTGTTCACACTATAAGGGATAGCTTTTCCGCCGGCACGAAAACCATACCAGATAGGGCTTCTGCTCACACATAAGAACGGTGATTTCGGCACGATTTCTGTAACGGAGCGAAGCTTTGCCGCGCCGATCTCCAAGGTGGACAGTTATATCGGACAAGTGTTCATGATATACCGGATAACTTTTCGTGTCCGCATGAAGCAAAAGAAAAACAATGGCATTTTTTTTTCGTTTTAATAGCTATTTGAGCGCAGGGTAAGCGTTGATAAATGTTTTCACTCATTGATCGCGCGTTATATATGTTGGAATATATCTTTGATTACCAATTTGAACCACTTAAATGGGCTACATTTTGTGAAACTGTCGTGGCAAAAATCAAAATAATCACTTTTACACAACCGGTCTCAGAGTAACCTCTTGGAATCACGTTGTAAGCAAGGCAGAGTCCCAAGACACCGAGCTGGCTTGCTTATCAACCATAACGCCATACTATTGGGTGACAAAAAAGGACAAAAATGTAGGCATAAAATCATGTTTTGAGCTTGAAAATATTTTAAATGAATGCTAAAACAATTATTCGAAAGTCACAAACGTACACGTTAACCAAGAAACTACGGTTTTATGTTCACAATGTGCTCCATTTGTTGATTTTTCTGGAAGTAACTCCAATAAGCACGGCAGATCTGAGGAGCTGGGTTAGTCTCGTTGCTCCTGTAGGAGTTCTCAAATTTAATAGTTACTGCAAAAAGGTGGGCGATATTTCAAATTTCAAATATTAATACTGTACACTATTTCCCTCAACTGACTGAGCCACTTTATTCGAGGGATTGAGTCATAGAAGCTTTAAGTTATTGGGAGTTAAAATTATGTCATCGAAGGATTGAAGCAGCGCAAATCAAACAACTGGCTTGACCAATGGCAGAGCGGTAAATTGGGCACCGGAAGTAAAGTTTAGTCCTTTCTGCGCGCTTTCTCGGCGTCACATGACGTTCCCGTTCTGTTGCAAAATCAGCCTATTATGGCTGCAGCAAAGTCGAAAATAGGGCGACTGTATGGGTTGAGTGTGTAAAACTGTACGTGCTTAAAGCATGAGTTGTAAAACTAGCTGTTCAGTCAGTCAGTCAGTTTTTTTTTTTGCAAAGAAGGAGTGCAAATTAAACTTTCTACATTCTCTTGGAAAATAAAATGCTAAATATAAGAGCAAAAACTTTTAATTCTTCTCAAATGGGTTCGTGAGTTATTGAGGGGGAAATTGTTTCAAAAAAACCAATGACCTGAGGGGAAATTAGTTACTTTGAGTTGTCATTAGCGTAAGATCCATGGATAGGAGTTATCACAAGTTAATTCAAGTCATTAAGAGAAAAATAACATCAAGTCTATAATCGAGCGTATGGGTTCAAAGAAGTAATTGCGTGGTGTTATAAGTGATTCGCTTTCAACATGTTTATATTCAATTATTTTTGTTTGATACACCCTATCGTCTTGGCTGTATCCATCAAGTCATAACCTTTTTTTGCACGTAGTTCGAGTTACCTCTTTAAACACAATTAGTAAAATGCTCTTTCAGCATCGACCGCGTACAATGCTGCCATTAGTGACGGGGCGTACTTGACAGAAATGATTTACAGTATATCCGTACATTTCCTTACGATCTGATTAGCGTGCAGAATTAAATTTTCTTTTCTTTTCAATACCTGTTGTTTAAGAATGAATGAAAAGCATTACGCTAAGCCCTTCATAAGTTCCTGACTCATCTATGGTTAGAGATCGCCCCTTGTTTTATGACAGCTCTTTGTCTTTTTATACCGAGCTTTTTGCTTTAGTAATATTAATAACTTCTATGATCTTTTTCAACTGAAAAAACTTGGTGACAATCAATTAAACTACAAGTTTTGCCGAACAGATCATGTGTGTGAGTTCAGAGATTTTTTTCCCCCTTTTCTTCTTCTTTTTTTTCTTTTTGCAACTCTCTTTGAATTATTAAATTTTTTTATGATTTTTCAGGTTTACTTGATTGATTTTGGTCTCGCAAAGAAGTACAGGGATAAGCGTGTTCAACACATTCGTTTCAGGCAAAAAGAGAGTTGCGAACTCACAGGCACCGCTCGATACGCTAGTTTGAATGCCCATAAAGGGATGGAGCTGAGTCGTAGGGACGATTTAGAGTCCATTGGCTTTGTCCTTCTTTATTTTCTCAAAGGTTCCTTACCTTGGCAAGGACTTCAAGCTCGCAGCGACCAGGAGAGATTCAAGTTAATAACTGAGAAAAAGCTTTCGTTTTCGGCAGAACGGCTTTGTCATAACCTGCCTGACGCATTCAAAGATTATCTTAACTATTGCAGAGGATTAAAATTCGAAGAAGAACCGGATTACGAATATTTGAGAGATCTCTTTCACCAGCTGGCCTCGAAATTAAAAATTGAATTAGATGGACGATTTGACTGGAGCCCAAATCCGACCAAAATAAGTCGTACATGTAAAAATAACGAACAGAAGGAACTCGAATAGCATCAACAGTTTTTTTTTTATAATTTTAATTCATAGGTTTTAATTGCAATCGATGATTATTTTAGCCGTTGTTGTGCGTCTCTAATGAAAATTCTTGGCAAATAATAATGTACGACATGCACAGCTAACTAATACCCAAACTCACGTAGTAATTAAATTGTGTAAACATTTTGAGAGGGTTACAGGAACTATTCTTATCTTAAAACGACATGGTTTTAGGTAAAGAACTGAAGAAATTCCTGTCATAATTTTTTTTAGTTGACAAAGAAGAAATTCTTGCACGCAAATGTTTGAGCTATGTTGTACACAAGCTAAACACTTCGGCAGAGTTTTGAACGCCAAAATTGGCCTTAAATCCCATAAATTTCATATCGGATTTCGAAGTAGTGTATCAAATCAAATCAAATCAGACGTTTTGCGTTTCTTTCCACTTTCGTGTCATGTGAAACAGCCTTGTTTCTGTCATTCGGAAAAAAGTGTGGAGTCATCACGTAATTTGTCTGTTTTATATACTAGGTCGAGTTTACAGCAATTGATTTTGTTTTATCACTTCTATATGCAAAAATAAAGAAAGCAAACATCCCTCGACTTGACACGATTGTTTAATATTTAATAAGCAAAAAGTAAGACGAATTTGTGTATAAACCGTTAAAAGGACCTGTTTTATAGCTGGCGTATAGACGTTTTCTTATTGCTTTCTTTTTTGGTCTTTACAAATACCTCGACATGACTGTAGTCCGTTAAAATCTCCGAGTGAAGCCATGTGCCGGCTCCTCTCTCCGTTGGGAAAGATATTTAAATACAGGATGAATCTGTTAACAAGCAAACGGTAGAAAAGTCTCGATTTGTTTATCGGCAGTAGAAAAGCTTGACATGTTTTGAATATGAATTTTGCTTATTAATATTCACAGGTGTCGCCTTTTAATAGTGTACAGTAATGATCTCTTCATTTCGTTATTTAAACGCGCCAGCAAAAAATGAATAAACTGGGAGATGCGAGTTAAATGTAAGACAAAGATTCGGTTTAATGGCGCCCTATGACGCAGATTAACGTGGTTAAAATGCTCCTAAATTGCGAGGAAAAGAGATGCGTTCAACGCGTCTTTCGGAGTCCGCTTCAATTTTTCCTGTTGTTGTAAAACTGAAAGAAAGGTAAAAACGTCTACGAATTTTGTTTTCGAAAGCACATCTACATAATTATTATCCTATATCCTATACCTGGAATGGTTAGCTTGTAAAACGCTAACGGAGGCGCAAGCTAACTTGAAATTGCAAGCAAGTATTTCTTGTGGATTTAGGTGATTTCAGCACCAGTCGATCATGGGCAATCTTCCCATCGTACTCTCGACAATCAACGGATTTTCCTCTGTTGCGGGGACGGTAGGTAACCTTTTGGTATGCTTTGTGATATACCGGAACGAAGAACTTCAAACAGGGGTAAATTATTTCATTCTTAGCCTCAGCGTGGCGGATCTAACTGTGTGCTCTGTTGCCCAGCCTCTGTACATATATTATTTGAACCAAGAGTGGAGTCCCGAGGGATTCAGAAATTTCAAAATCGTCTCGTACGTTGCTCTACACGCTTCGTTTTTTAATCTTCTGTCGCTGACAATTAATCGATTGTTTGCGGTTTGGCTCTCTTTGGAGTACGCTACTGTTATGCGAGGTAAAAACATCGCCCGAATTGTGTGCTTTGGATGGGTCTTGTCCGTTGTCATGGCGATCGTTTTTTCCACCACTTCCTTTAAAAAGCCGGCGCCGTATTTCCACCTGGCGATGCTCCTAATGTTTCTCTTAATGTACACCAAGATTTTCACTATCGCCAGAAAGCAACGTCGACAGATCGCTTCTCAGTTCCAAGCAGTTTCGCACAACTACAGGGTCAAGAAGTTCACCCACGATCACTTGCCGACGCGAACATTGGCAATTCTCATCAGTGTTTCAGTTGTCCTGTTCATGCCCGATCTAGTATTTCAACTCAAAGGAAGCAGCGACTACACAAGATTTCGTTGGTCTTTCACGACTATGTTTTTAAGCTCGTTTTTTAACCCTTGTGTTTATGTTTGGAGATGTGAAAAGTTTCGACTAGCGTTGTACAAGACATTTGGTTTCTCTCGAGGTGGATCAGACAAAAAGTTTTCTTGGATCAAAGGCATGAGTGATCGAAAGAAAGCATTCGGCGTTAAAAATTCTCGCGTTGGTATAGTTACAGACAGGAGTGTTAGGGTTATAAATATAGAAACGTTGAACAACGAAACTGTTTTACCAAACTATACCTTAAATGTTTTAAAGGTATGAGGAAATTGTCGTTTCAGCGTAATGTTGAGACATTTTATTGCTTATTTACTTGAAAAATGTGTGAAGTCACCTAATTGTACTTGTCGGCTATGCACTTATCACGAAACCATTAGATAGAGACATTTTATATTAACATATTTGTCGGAGCTTTGTTTTAGCCGCGCAATAAAAAAAGAAGAAATTTTAGTGAGAAAATCTTAGACTACCTGTCCAACCTCTTGACGTTAATGGAAGTGGAAGTGAGATATGGAGTAGAAAATTTATATAACACTAGATTTTTTGCCTTTTCGTGCCAAAGTCCGGCTGTCAGAATGGCTATGACATCGACTAATAAATTACATACTGAGGTATGACTCAACGCGGTGCATCGAGTAGACTCGTGCTGTAAACAAGAAAGTGATAGATAAAACCCCATCTGTGCATATAATAAACAACTTCGGGTTTAAGCTTATGGCATGGGCCCATGAAAAAACTGCAAATTTCTGAAATTTAAACAAATGCCGGATAAATAAGGCAAGGTTTCTATTTAAATATAGACTACGGAGGGCGTTAAGTTGAAAAAATACGGCCTGTGTGTACACGTCTGCTACTTCCTTGGCTTCACGTGGAAAAACGATCACAGGTACGGTATAGCCCAAGTTGACGACTGTGAATTCTTGTTGCATAACATTATAGTTTAAGGGTTTGTATGTGGATTCGTCCGAGGGCTATTTGGGACGTACCACAGGTCGTCCAAGCTAACGAGTGAGAATTCTCGTCGCATAACATTACATTATAAGGGTTTGTATATGGATAGCGCTATTCAGGAGTCAAAATAGTAATAAAAGCTGGGGCAGCAGATTTTCTTACCTTGTCTTCATGTATTATTTATAACGTTTTCCTATCATGTGAGGTCGTTTCAGAGCAGTTTCAGCGACAAACTCGCTGAAATTGTTGAAACGCTCTTAAATGCGTACTTACCAGTGTCGATACAGCCACCTCTCTGTTGTCGCTCCATGGGATCATTGTACGTTCCTGGGAAACTGCCCACCTACCTCTCCCCTAAGCCAACATTTTGCCCTAAGTCAGAAGTAACTAAAGTGTTAATGTTGGCTTAGGGGATGGGTAGGTGGGCAGTTTCCCAGTATGGTTATCGGGATTCCAGAAACCGGAAAGCCTTACGTTTAAGTTGTGGAATCAGTGATCCAGGGCTTTGGAATCCGGGATTAGGCTCAAAAAATTCGAAATCCCGCCAAATGCAATGTGGAATCCAGTAACTGGAATCCGGAATCCACAGCTTGGAATCCAGAATCCTGGACTCTCTTGGATTACCTTACATGAGGCGACTGTTAAGTTGGCCCTGAATATAGCACCTTACTACAACTCTCATCTTTATTATATACAGTCGAACCTCCTCTAATTGCCACCTCTCTACAATGGCCGCTTGTTTCGTCTTGGTGGGCAAAAAATTCATTCATTCTAGTGTGATGACGTCATCAGTCACGTGATCAGAGCGTTTTGAATATTTTAGTTCGTTTTTAAAGTTTATTTTCGCCTTAAATCTGCAAGTTATTGTTGTTTTCCTTTACAAATCTTTACACTGTATTTCCCCTGAGTAATTATTATTCCCTTTTCAAAGCAGAAACCAACGAAAACTGAGCCAGAAGTTGCGTAAATCGACCGATATTGCAAATTAAAATCGAATAAGAGACCTACTTTTGAGACTTCTGTAAAATCCTTTTTCAACTTAACTGTTTATTTGCCGAAATAAATGTTTAACGTTTGTTAATAAAGGAGAACTTTCAAAGCTAAAAGGATGTATTTGGTGGCCATGTTGTTTTTCTTCATTCTGGGGAGAGAGATCATATAGTAGTTCCTCTGATGCTAAAAGCCAAATGGTTTGCTACCCTAACCTAAAACAATAGAAATCTGAATGATAAACAATGTTGTGTTAATGTTTTCCCCGAGCGATGAAAAGACACCTTACGAGCAGGGAAAACCACCTTACGAGAAGCGCGGCTACCGACTGAAAAGTATGGCATACTTTTCAGTCGGTAGCCGCGAGATCGATAGTTCGTAAATTTCTTAAACCTTCCCCGGCATGGACCAAGCCTTGACGAGTAGGCAAACGCGTGAGAAATTACAGTGTTTGTGTGAGAATCTTAGAGTCGAATAATTTCGGTAAAACGGCTGTTCTGTAAAAAATATGAATTGCAAACTAAAGCTACACAGCAAAGGATTTTACTGACCCATTTTGGGGGCCGTTAACGTGCTTAAATTTCTCCAGACGCTTTTCTATATATTTGTGATTTTGACGTTGACAAATGTATAGAAAATTTTCGAAAGTGGTTCAAGGTCTAATCTAGAGTATGTAACGCCCTCAAATATTTTCGGTAGAATCCTTAAGAGTGAAGCTTAGTTTACAATTGATATTTTTTTCAAAACAGCCATTTTACGGAAATTATTCGACATTAGATTCTCATACAAACACTGTAATTTCTCAACCGTTTGCCTACTCGTCAAGATGGCTTCGAAAACCGTGACAAAGTCTATACTGGACACTGTTAGCATTACCCAGTTCAAACGTCGAATTTCTCATGTGCCTAATTTAATTCGAGCGGTAATTGCTTTGAGACGCGACGTCTGAATCAACAGTTTCAATTTAAATACGACTTTGCCGAATCTGCGACTGAATTATAGTCGAAAATTCGACTTAGGTTCAACATTTGATTTAGAAGTCGCATTTCACGTGTGCCGAATATAATGCATTCAATTTTAGAAACCCTTATCCATATTGGGTAACAATTTCTTCTAGAGACTGAGAATATTTACAACAAACGGATTTTAATTCGGCACCATTATATCCGACGTCTGAATCAACTGCCGTCTTTAATTATTTTCTTCGACTAAAATAGGTGTTCGACTCTCATAAGAAATTCCACGTTTGAAAGGGCCCTCACTAACATGACATAAGTTTCAGCTTAGTGGTTCGCAGGTTGTTCGTTATTAACCTAGTTGTTTTTTTCTTTTCAGTAAGAGCAATTCCTATCTCTTTGGAAATCCATTTTATTTATCGGCTTGTGCCACGACTTAAGAATCAGCTGTAATAGTTGATTTTTTTTATGTCACTGGATATGCTTTGTATATAAAAAAGAGCGATCAGTTTTTCATCCACTCATTTCAATAAAAGCAAATGGCATCACTTCTCACTATAACGGACAACCTCGATCCGTGACTTCGTCGTAAAAACTTGCTACACCGAAGAAAAAAGAAAAAGAAAATCTTTTTTGATCAAATTAATTTATGGTTTAAACTCAAAGCTTTATATAGTGTAAAATAATGATAATTTACTTTTACCGGTATCACTTGTAATAATAATAATAGTTACTGTAATGTATTTAAAGCATTTCACATGTTTGTCTCAATAGTCTTACGGTAAGCTTAAGCACCAAAGTGACAAAAGAAAAATACCGAGGAAAGTAAAACGAAAAAATTAAAGTAATTTAAAGTACAAAGAATAAGTTTCTAGAGAAACAAAGAAAGCCTAAACATTGCTTGGGGCAAAAACATTCTATCAAATCATACTTGTAAATGCACTTGTAAATATTTTATGAGGCAGACACAGATGGCAAATTATTCGTAAAAGACAAAGTTCTTAAAATTTCTTTCGCTTTCCCAACAACCGAAACTGCACTTTGCTATTTGCAAATAGCATAAAATGGAACACAAAAAAATCTGCATGTGACTGCCCACACTTTGTTCTATTCAACAACCAGTTTATTGTTTCCAAGGAAGACAAACTAACTTTGCCCAAAAGTTGTCTGTAATGGACCTCCGTTTGTCCACTGAGGTGGCACAAGTGTGTAAAAGTATTTGGTCTTTTTATAGTCGCCGCCTTGTTGTCGAACATTTGATTTCAAAAGTAACTTCTCTGATCCTTCCTTTAAATCCTTGTTTTGTTTTGCTTTGTTTCCATGTTTCATTTACCTGTCAACAAAGGATCTGCATCGCAAATATGCAATTGTTTTGATCTAAACGTGGGCACACATTCAGCTCAACAAACACTACCATTCGACTACATCTGATCAACTGATTAGGCCATCCCCTTGTTTTCGTTTAGCGTCGAATGCGTTTTTTAATATTGGGTCAGTCGGTCGGAATGAGAAAAAGAAAAACTAAAATAAAAAATAAGAAGTCTCGGAACAGGAGGCCTGATATCCCAGCATCATTGGTGTGGAGCCTGGGAACAACAAGAGTATGAACCCAAAGTCAATATGGAGGAAAAGGATGACGTTAAAAGTTAATATCTACATATTTGGATTAACAACCTGCACAATATACTGTAAAAAATGTTCCTGTTTTTCTCTATGCTTTTACTATGCTCATTCTTCAGATTACAAGAATTATTTAAAGTGAAAAATGGTTTTGTCGTTCCTTTTTTTTTCGGAAAATGCCAAACATTTGGGTCGGTCGGACGACGCTAAACGGAGAAAAAAACGAAGATGGCCTTAGACCAATTCGCGATCCATTAAGCTCGTTATTCGTCGATAATATAGTTGTCATTCTTCTTATTTTGTTTACAATTGATCACGTACACGAGAGGATGCACACGTCTTATGTATACAGCTTCAACAAACTTTTCCAGGTGATCTATCTCAAAGCTTATAAATGTTATGAGAGAGACTGGGAAGGTCATAAAAGTCTCTTCACGGAGCGAAAAGAACCCAAGCAATGATTTCTCTCTTTTTGCTGGCTTTATTTGGCCTCGTGCCCACCTTTTCTGAAGGTTAGTGATAACACACTTCTGTCAATAAGTTACCGTGGTGGCTCTTGTCGACTAGTAGTTGTAATCGGCCGGAATGTTCCGGTTATAACGCCTCTGACCAAATGTTGTAGCTTTTGATTTTTTTAAAAAATAACTGCTGTCGAAATTGCCAGAGAAAAGACGCAACTTAATTGGCAATTAATTTATATGATTAATTTTCATTGAAAGCATTTCCACTTACCAGCATTAAGTAGGTAAAAAGTACATACAGTGTGGAAGCTTTCGTTAGTGAACACCCTCGCCGGGGGACGGTAAAAAGGTGTCCTTAAGTGGAGCTGGTCGTTTACGGGAATGTAAGAAAACTGACTTTGTATGGGAGTGGAGAAAAACTGGGTTTTGTGATGCATGGCGGCCATAAGCAGAGCTGTTCGCTTACGAGAGTGTCCGTTAAGGAGAGCTTCCACTGTAGTTAGTTTAACTTCAATTAAACGCGTGGTGAATTTCGTGGTACTGTAATGTTTCATCGCATTTCCTCCAATAATAGCCGGGGGCGATTATTTCATTTTTCGCAGCATAAGGGGGCGATTATTCAAAGGAAAGCGATTGATATTCGAGGGAGGCGATTATTTCAAATATTCCTCACTAGAAGTAGTGCCCTAAATATTTGTTCTATTATCCCATTAAATCAAAAAATTATCACATCAAACCAACTGAACATGGGCTTTTTAAGTGTTTCAAATTTCAGTGGTTCCTTGATTAATTTTCAGAGCTTGAATCGTCACTGATCACTTTTGCTGGATCAGATTCCACTTCAACTTGACAGGGAGGGGATAAAAGAAAGAGAGGATGACGAGAGGGGTGGAGAGGGGGGGGGGGGCGATTATTCAGGGAGGCGATTAATCGAGGGACGGCTATCATTCGAGGAAATACGGTAGTTCAAGTTGACAAAAAAAAAAGGAAAGAAAAGAAACTTAGTGAAACATTTTCCCCACTTGCATTTTGTCAATGGGAAGTTATTTGATTCATTGCAACAACCAAGAATGTTCCCTGTAGGATGTGGCGAGCGTCCAGCCCTCTCCCGAGTAGTGAATGGCCAGGACGCCAGTCCTCACTCCTGGCCATGGCAGGTTTCTCTTCGTGTAAGTGGAAGTCATATTTGTGGCGGATCCCTGATCAGCGCTGACTGGATCGTAACTGCGGCACATTGTGTTTATAGAAACCCAAGCCCAAGTGCATACACGGTTGTAGTAGGTACGTTACAATATAGAACTGACTAGTTTGAGTTTATTGAGAGAAATCACCGCATTGACTACAGCGACGACTAAGAAGGCTATGAAATCTTTAGCTCTCGTCCTTCCTTAGCGATACACTCCCGGGCACTCAAGGGAAACTTGACTATGGTTTGCCGCCGAGACCTTAAAAACCTTACCTTGTCGGACAAAAATCATTCAGTTGACCAGCCTATTTAAGAGAAGAGAGCTTATTTCATGACCCTAACCCATTTCGTTTCGCATACCACACAGGTAGACCGCTCATCGCCAACCTTCCCATTCTTTTACATGCTTCCGATCCAAAAATACACCCTGTCCAAGACGTCAAATAGTGAAATTGTCAGACATTGTACATATGACCTATTCAATACTCAAGACCCTCCAAAAACCATACCCTGTTCAACGGCACATACATACCCGTCTAGCCCTAATAAGGGAGTGTCCCCTTGTATCTTTTGTACTACTTCAATGAAATTCTAGATAAATTGTAAGAACCATGTTAAAGAGCCATTGACTCCAACGAACTACAAGTCTGAGTGTCGCGCGAAAGGTAAGTACTTTTAAAACATCATTATGAACCTTCCTCAAGGACTTGTAACTCAACTGGCAAGCTCTGGAACATGGTGCAACGTTTACGGTTTTGGATTATTCCCCACTCAGTTGAACTTTTCTTTAATTTTTCAAGTGATTACAATGATACCTCTATCCTGCAAATTGTAGTGCTGTCATTTTTTTACAGGGTCCAGCAGCCGAGGGATAGTAGTATACCATAATACCCGAATTAATTAAGCCATTTTCCCAAATTTCCAAGGTTTTTGTCAAAGTTAGTCTATTCCTAAAGGAAACGTAATGCTGGGTACTGTTTGAGGCTGTTTTAGGAAAGCTAAGCTGCTCACTTTTATACCATTACAGGCGGCCACAGGCGAACTGGAACAACTTCTGTACAAGAAACACTTAAAGTGATAACTCTTCATAAACACAGTGGATTCACCATGCAGAACCTCAAACATGATGTGGCAGTTCTTCAGTTGGAGCGATCCGTAAAACTGAGTGACAAAGTAAATACAATTTGTCTTCCAGACGACGATGCAGACTTGAATTCCGAATGTTACATAACAGGTAGGGTTTGAATTTCACGCGCTTTATGATGCCTTAAAACGTAGTTAATCACCTGCGGTACATTATGCTTTTGTTTCCCCACTAAAATGCTCCACCTTAATGATCTTTTTTTTTTCTCCACTTAAATGCTTGGTCTCCCCCCAAAACTCATTAAAATGTTCGATAATGCTCATCATTCCGAGGCTTTCCCTTTTTTAAATAAATTTTAAAGTTAAAAAAAAACGTATGTCCTCATTATAATCTCTTGATCCAATGTACATCAAAACATAGTCCTCTAAACGGCTGTATCAGGGTGGCATATGAATTTGTTTTCGGAATTTTGTCTTGAAATATGCGTATTCTCTTAAACCTCTTCTTTTTAATTCTCTTTTTTTTCCGAAAAAGACAGTAACTTTCCGGGAAAATTGCGCGAATAATGCTTAATGCTTTTGCCTCACTAAAATGCTCAAAAAAATAATGCAAGCATAATGTACAAGCGCCATCAAATCTGTAGAGGCAACTTTGGCACCGCATTATTATTATCAATTATTTTATTTTTTTGTATCCTTTTCTGACTCTTGCGCGCGATTAGCCTGCGAATACAGCCGCTTAGACCTCGTAAATAAAGTAAAAGCTTTATTAATGTGTCATTGTATTTAGTTTTCACAACTAATTGGGTACGCAACAAAAAAATAAAATTTTTTTCAAATAAGAAATAAAAAGAAAATGTATGTACAATGAAAATATGTAGCTTGTATAAATTGTACAATAAAACAATAGCCAAAGGTATATGTGAAACGTAGTCTCTAAGAACTGCAAAGGTTACTGCAGCTACTGTTGTTGTTTAACAGTGACGATAGGTCTTTTTTCCTAATGTTCTTTTTAAAAGATTCAATATTCGAGGAGTCTTTCAATTTATTATCAAATTTCGACCTAATATGAGGTCCTTGATATCTAAGAGAATGTTTTCCATAGTTAATAGTGTTAAAAGTAGGAATATCAAAATCACTTTTTCTTAGGGAATAACTAGTACTTTTCTGCTTAAAAAGTTTATGCAGCTGCACCTATCATCCATCCTTGTCCCCATGGCTTCCCTTCCATTTCTTTAAGGGAAAACCCTAGGGATGAGGTTGTCTATCATCACTTCCCTTCCCCAGTGAGGTTTCGCGAAATAGAAGTCTGCATTCTGGTTTAAAAAAACTTCCCTTGTACTGATAGACAAATCGGAAACGTTATAAATCGTAGAAATGACTTCAACCCATGTAGAACCACGAGC
Source organism: Porites divaricata (assembly GCA_038088405.1). NCBI lineage: Eukaryota > Metazoa > Cnidaria > Anthozoa > Scleractinia > Poritidae > Porites > Porites divaricata. Next base: position 41,962,424 of record JBBMOI010000003.1, read on the forward strand.
TGCATGGTCAAAGCATTTTTTCCAATTTTATATCACTGCCTAAAATTCTCATGGTACTATTACGTTACGTAGATACGTAATAACACCAAACTTAACGTCAGAGGCATAAGCGATCACTTCCAGTCGCACTTGGCCTTGATAAGTAGACTCGTACTTCATAAGCTTGAGGTCCGAGTGAAAGACTTTTTTTTTTCTGAAAAAAAAAATATATATTTCGCTACATTTATTCTATTTATTTAAATTATTAATTTATCTATTTATCTTTTATTTTTGGCGAGAAAATCTCTTATTTCTTATACAACCTCACGCTTCAGAGTGTTTACAGTCTGCTCTTTGTAAACATCGTGGTCTCAATAGCATGTTATTATACTGCTCTGAGTCCAGTTGTTCAAACGTTGGATAGCGCTATCCACCGAATAAATCACTATCCAGCAGGGCCCAGTCCCTACGAGGCTGATAAGCGCTAATCCAGGATTAAACTTTTGTTCCTTGTTGTATTTTACCTCCCTATGAACTGCTTGAAGCACGGGGCGTAAGATAACATTTTGTTTTATCATTAGTGCATGTTTCTCGGCGTAAAGGCTGAACAGTATTTTGTAAGTTCTAGTTGCATGCTCTTAAGCAAGAAAACCTTGCTTATAATTTGGCTTAATCCTGGGTTTATAACTCAATCCTTTAAGCCCTGATATCTACATACAAATTAATTCTCCAAACTGATCTCCAGACATTTCCGTACAGAATTAGTTGAGAGAATTTGTTCAAAGATCAAAGAATTTTCCTTTTTGTGATCATTTTATTAATTCTCATTAACTTTCTTTTAATTATGTATTGATATTGTTAAGAGGAAATTGATGTTGGATGGATGTTGGATGTTGTTGAATGCCACGACACATCAGGGACCAGCTTACGGTCCAGAGCGCCAAATTTGAAAAGCTTCCTTCTGATAAAGAGGCTAAAATTCAAAGAGAGTGCTGAGAAATAGTGAAACAAGGTGTACGTTTTACTCCATCACAAAAAAGCTAAGTGCTTTGGCGGTTAAGTTTGCCTTGGCTTTTTCAGAAGAGGTATCGAGGAATCAGATAAGACTTTTCTCCTTTTCCTTATGTAAGTATCCATATGTGCACTTAATTTTTGCTCACTCGTAGGGTGGGGTCGTACTACTGGCGGAGGACCACTACCAGATATCCTGCAACAAGCCAAGCTACCCCTGGTGTCTCATACTGACTGTAAAAAGAAGTATAGCATAGTGGATCGCAGTGCTCATTTGTGTGCTGGAGAGGGACGCGCAGCTGCCTCTGGGGGGTGTAATGGGGACAGTGGTGGACCACTGGCTTGTGAGATGAGAGGAAAGTGGTATCTACATGGAGCTGTCAGTTTTGGCAAGCGAAACTGTCCTACTACTTACTTTACCGTGTTTGCCAGGATAACCAGCTACAAATCATGGATTCTGGGCAAAATAGGTGATTAAGTACTTTCACGGCCATGAATTTTCTTTAGTAGCAAAGAAAATTCGCGATCGTACAGAAACTCTCTATTTTTAAAGCTTAGTTATAATAGTTAAGATAATGCATCAGTCAAACCTAAAGGTACACTATCCAAGATGAAGTTAACATCGATTCAGGTAAGCATGTTTTTAAACTACGAATTATTATTCGGCTTTCGTAGGATATGAAGAATTAAGCAGATCGTCGGTGGATAACACCCTCCTCGATCTGCTTAATTCTTCATATCCTACTCAGCCTCATTCATTAATTAATTTTTTAAATATATCTTTGTTTTAGATTCAAACATAACGCTCGGGATACATGTTTGTTTGAAATGAAACTGTGCCAGATTTGCCCCTCTACAAGTAACAGCAAATTAAAAAGTTGCTAAACAAATGAACTTGAATCTCTTCTCACCGTCTTCTTTACGGCGCATCATCGTTATTCTGGGACCTCAATGTGCCTCAATTGACGGTATTCTCGGAGTTCTAGTTTTTTCCCCGTTAATGACATGACGAATATAATATATTCCAGCTTATTTATAGGTCTAGGTATACAAATATCTATATATATATCTATAGCTATGTTTTTAAATTTAAGTTTTACTTATTTATTCATATTTAGTTATTTCTTCATTTGTTTTTTCTACAGACTGCAAGGATCTGTCTCGGTTGTGTCGGATCGCGACGGAATCCCTCTGCAGCCGCAGTCAATACATCCGGGAACGATGCAGAAAGACTTGTAATAACTGTAAGAAATAGCAAATGCCAGTGTTTAAGATAATTCCCGACAAAAATACACTCTTAACTGTCAAAATACTAAATAGCTTGTAGGAGCTGTTGCTGATGGGGTGGGTGTTAGATACCACAAACTCCCAAAAATGTTTCAAATTTATCAGTTTTTATGTACCAAAAGCAGTAAAAACACTCTTCTGATAACGCGCATCTTCTACTTTCTGTTACAGTCTAGACTGCAAGTTTTCTTTTATTTGTCTTTTCAAAGTGTACTCCACCCGTGTCACGCACGCGAGCTCCGAGGGCGAAGCCGCGAGACGCGATAAACGAGAGCCGAGAAGAAGAAAAAATAACGTCTAGTATTCCCGTCTCGTCCTAACGCCTTGTTGTGACGTGATTGTTTGCAATCGCGCTGGCTGCTGGGATGAGAGTTAGACGGATTTGAAGAGAAAAAAGGGTATTAGTCATGATGCTTGCCATGAATATGGAGAAAACGAGTCAGTCATGTTTGCAAGAGTTCGTTAAAACTATATTTAGAAAAACAAGGCAATACATATCACACGTGTTTCGACTTTACTGATTGTAGGTGAAGTATTTATTCATTCATTCCGAGTGGGATGTTACTAAAAGGGGGAACGAGGTGCGGGGAATGAGAACAGGGAAAGGGAATTAAAAAGAAAAATGGGAACAAAACCTAACTTGTACTCTAGCCCTATCAGTAACTTCATTCCCAATTCTCTGCTTTGTTCCCATTTTTCCTTTTTTTCCGTTCCCTTTGCTCGTTTCCCTCACCTCGTTCCCCGCTTAAGTATCATCCTTCCGAGCCTGTAAAGTTATTGCGCAATTACTGAGATTCAGGTCATATAAGCATGCCGTAGCCTTGTCTTTAAAACACCTATTAATAGACCAATTCCCATATAATTAAATAAAAAAATGGCCGCGAAGCTTGGGGAAATAAAACAGATGTATCATTCATGACGGAGACTCAAGATGATTTCTTCTGCTTTATACCCCACAGGCCTAGTATGAAATTTAATACTGAAGATATCGAAATTGGTCTATTAAAGTAGATCAACAGCTGGTAGCAGGGATACTAACCGGTCAATATTAAATTGATTAACCTTTCTTTATTTCAACAGGTTGAATTCCATGATAAGAAGTCAAGATACAGATCCTGTTTGGTTCTTACACTGATTGTCCTAGTTTATGTAAGGAACGTAAATTTACTGATGCTTTCAATGATTTAAATTTGCGAATAAAAAGGACTGATTTCAAAAATATATTTCTCTGGACTTAATTAGTGGGTCCAGGCCTCCCTTGTTTCTCATGAACTCCATACATTCTGATCTATAGTTATATGAATTAAGGGTACACCGCGTAAACTACTGCTTATAAGCCCTGGACTTAAACGGAGGGGCCTTTATCCGAGAAAAAGCGCTGTAGATCAAAACTAAGTTTTGCATTTTCTTTCTTTAAATTAAATTCCGAAACGTCATAATAGAGAGTTTATGGTTCACGCGTACGGTTGAACAGCAAACCTCAGATTCAAGTTGAGGATTTTCTCAAAATAGAAAATGAGCACAAGAAAATAGCGAGAAACAATTCTTATGGATATAAATATTAATAATACTATTAATATTATTATTATTATTAATAATATTATTATTAATATTATTATTAATAATAATATTATTATTATAATAATATGATAATAATAATAACAATAATGGTAATGTGAAAGGTTTGAACCCAAGAGTCATTTCAAAAGTAGGTTGGCGCAGTTTGATCGTCCGGGTGAAAGTAGTCCTGAATAGGACTGTTGTTGTTTACTGTGACTGACGTTTTGACAACCTGTGCGGTAGTCATCTTCAGAGTCAAAGTGAGTTGTATCACGTCAGTTGATGGTATTATACTCGGGTTATTGATCTGATTGGTCAATTACGTCACAATGTTATAATAATAATAATAAAAATGATCATAACTAATACGAAGCACAAAAAAGAAACTATACTGAATTAAATTTAATACCATAACCGATAGAACAGCTATAATTATGTATAATTTTTCCACAGAAAAAAACAAATCCTGACCAGCTATAAAAAGCTTACCACGATCACAGGCCAACAGGCGTATAAAAGAATGTTGGAAATTGCGCAAAATGTGGACACTCGTCATTTGCATAGAAGTGGTTCGTGCATTTGAACCTTATTATTTCATCTTATCGTGTTCATGGTTTGCGCATTCTGCTAAGGCCCGCTTCAGGCACTCTTTTCATAATTCATCATACCCACTTGACACGTCTACGTAAATTGAAACTTTTTCTTAGCATAAACTTAGTCACTCGATGAACATCACGTTACTTGCAATATCAGGCCTTCAACATTGGAACATTTATGCTAGTCCTCCGAGAACTCAAAACATAGTCCGAGAGGTGTTTGCAAATGAGATTTAAGTTACTAAGTATACTTACCGAGAGCCCGGGGGGGCACTGGGTATTTTTTGGGTGAGTATGTGCCGCCCGAGACTCCAAATTGGCACCCCGTTATAAAAAAAAATTCCCCTAAAATTGATACCCCGTTTTAGAAATGAACCAATTTTTTATACCCCGTTCTAGAATTCGCCCTAAAACTGATACCCCGTTCTAGAAGTAGAAAACACGCCCGCCCTGCCCTCTAAAACACAGGGTGCAACAAGACATATTTGTCTCAATAGTCTTACGGTAACCTTAAGCACGAAAGTGACAAAAGAAAAATACCGAGGAAAGTAAAAAGAAAAAATTAAAGTAATTTAAAGTACAAAGAATAAATTTCTAGAGAAACAAAGAAAGCGTAAACATTGCTCGGGGCAAAAACATTCTATCAAATCATACTTGTAAATGCACTTGTAAATATTTTATGAGGCAGACACAGATGGCAAATTATTCGTAAAAGACAAAGTTCTTAAAGACCTCCTTAAAATTTCTTTCGCTTTCCCAACAACCCAAACTGCACTTTGCTATTTGCAAATAGCATAAAATGGAATACAAAAAAATCTGCATGTGACTGCCCACACTTTGTTCTATTCAACAACCAGTTTATTGTTTCCAAGGAAGACAAACTAACTTTGCCGAAAAGTTGTCTGTAATGGACCTCCGTTTGTCCACTGAGGTGGCACAAGTGTGTAACTGTATTTGGTCTTTTTATAGTCGCCGCCTTGTTATCGAACGTTTGATTTCAAAAGTAGCTTCTCTGGTCCTTCCTTTAAATCCTTGTTTTGTTTTGCTTTGTTTCCAGGTTTCATTTACCTGTCAACAAAGGATCTGCATCGCAAATATGCAATTGTTTTGATCTAAACGTGGGCACACATTCAGCTCAACAAACACTACTATTCGACTACATCTGATCAACTGATTAGGCCATCCCCTTTTTTTCGTTCAGCGTCGAATGCGTTTTTTAATATTGGGTCAGTCGGTGGGAATGAGAAAAAAAAAACTAAAATAAAAAATAAGAAGTCTCGGAACAGGAGGCCTGATATCCCAGCATCATTGGTGTGGGGCCTGGAAACAACAAGAGTATGAACCCAAAATCAGCACGTCGATCTGTTTAGTTTTTTTTTTAGCCAGGCTTAAAATATCTGTAGATTCAAGGAATTATAACCTGTGCGCTGAGGGCATGCCAGAGACCGATTTTGGAATGCCCGGCATGCCAGAGAATTTGGCATGCCGGGCATGCCAGAAAATTTGGTTTGCCCGGCATGCCGGAGATTTTTGCTGGGTATGAATTACTTATTACTAGAACCTAGGCTTCTCGCGGCCTGGGTGAGAAGGTCACGGAACCTCAAATTATGCTTACAGGGCAAGCGAAATTCTGTTGCATGCCAATTTCAATGCAAAACCACTCTGGGGCGATCCCCTCTATTACCAGTGAGCAAATCATTGACGATAAGCATGGGAAAATTCCTTGCATGCTAACCAACATAGAAAACGTAGCAGAAATGTCCTCAGTTGCTGAGTCTTGCTCTTGGGGAGGCTTTAAAATAAAGAATTTCCTGACATGGATGAGGGAATTTTCCGTAATCAGTATGTGATCATGCCGGCTAGGACGTATTGCCTCCGTATTGCCCCTTTTTACAGCTAGCTAGGCTCATTTTCAGGTTCCATGGCCTGAAATGACGTAAAATTCATGCCCTGTCAGATGAAGGTCATCAAAACCCTACGAAATTTCACTTTCCAAGCCGTTTATTCGACTTAATAACAGACTTGATAGCCTGCGTAGCGTCTGCCACGCAGGCTAGCAAAGTGACGCCTTGCGTGACAACTAAATAAGCACATGTTACCACGGGTATGATGGCTTTTACTTCATTAAATTCACATCATCTTCGCTGACTGTTCAGTAACCAAAAGGGTTCAGGAACTGGCTGCCTTGAAGCCATTGCTGAACTATTCAGGGAGTTAAATAGGCATGCATTCAGCGGAGGGTAGTGTATTTTAATTGCTACACAGCACATGAAATGTGGCTGAAATGGTCGAGAGCAAGGTAGGACACGTTATATTTTATCATACCTAAATGAAACCGTATCTTCGAGGACAAAAGAGACCTCACCAAACAACAACAACAACAAAACAAATCTTGTAGCCAAAAAGAACACGAGGTCAGTAGACAACGAAGTAATCCGGCTAAAATCGGGGATCGCCAAGATCATTGTAATCAGTGTTGTTATTTGTACGGCTTGAGTCAGTGTCGGTGGCAACAGAACCTGGCCTGTTTTTCTGTTTGTTAGCTACTAAATATAAATGTAAGATTACTTTGGGATTTATTAATCAACAGCAGCTCAACCAATACTGAATTTTCAGTGTAATTTGCTTTTTCCCCGGTCAAGCATTTTTGGCGGGAGGTAGTAATTAAATATAATTTTAGGCGGGAAAGTATATTTTGTTAATGTATGACAAAATGCTATGCTTCGCAATCGTTTCGGAAATGCGAGAAAAAATGGTGATTTCCACTTTCATTTGGATTTGGGGACGATGCAACGCGATGTATTCGACTTTTTTTTTAAACCCAATTCGCTTGCCACTTCACTCGACCTCTTAATGTGTCTCACCCTTTTGTTGGTTATAACACTAAACTCGTGTTACCAAAGGTAAAGTGACATTATTTTGTTCTATCTCTCCGAAATTGTACGTTCCAGAGTATCATGAGTCAGTGAAGAATACTAATGCTCAGGTTAAGTTTTTCGGCTTGTTGTTTTCTTCTCATCATGCTTGCTAAGTTTTAAGATTTACGTATGCCGGGATGATTTTAGAAGAACAAGAATCACTTCGTGAATTTTACCGGGGCCACGTGGAAGGGTAGTTTCCATCAACAAGTTTGTCGGGCGACATGAAAATCATTTTTATTGCAAATATTCTTTAGACTGATGAAAACTCGCTAGGATAAATTCTGTAACTATATTTTGCAATACACAGGGATCTCATTTATTGATAAGTGGTAAATATAGTCGCATTAAACCATTCCGTGTGCAAACTAATCGAATTAATATTTATATGGTTACAGTTGTTGCTCCCTACTTCAAATTCTGACAATAGCACGGTACCCGCGTGTTTAAAAATTGTTAACATGACCAAATTAAATTTACTTCTTTTGGATATCGTTGTAAGAAGCAGCCTTTTCATTTAGATTTTATGCCAATTCTTTGATACAGATCTAAAGAAACAATCACCCGCACCGCCAACATCTATTGATTGTAAACCAAGTTCACCTAATCTTGACTGTATCAAATTCTCAGAGGAAATAGGAGAGGTCAACTGCATTGTTGAGCTGTGATTTTGCATAAAAGGTCTAATTATTACTTCATGATGATCAGTGTTGTATTGAGTAGGTCCTGGATTCTTCTCAACATCTTTACTTAGTTTGAAATTCACATATGACTCACACAACTGCAAGAAAACAATGATAAATATTGATGTGCTTTACTTTTAGTTTCATTATCCTGTGATAATGCATGCCTGCTAAAGAAAGACAACAAATAAGCTTTCGGGTATAGCCATTTTATTTAAGTTAATTATCTTTGGATCGCGTTTGTTATTACATTTATATCGTGTATGACTGAAAGGTTTCTCACCTTATTAACATAGCGATGGAGCTTTGAAGACTTCGGTATCTCAATCGTTGAAATTTTTTTGAAGACAAATTTCTTCAACATGCTATTCTTCTTGTTGGGACCTCTTCTGGAATTCTGCTCGGTTCAGGAGCACGTCTAGATCGCCTTGTAGCACGTTTTTTAAGATGATATAAAGTTAGCTTTGATAAGTGTTCGCTTTGATTCTCGATAAATTTCACGATGGAAGGTTCACTCAATGTAGATAGCTTTGATAAGTCGCTCTTATTCTCGATAAGTTTGAATCACGATCGCTCGTAAATTTGTCTCTCCAAATATTCACTCTTAAATTTTCGCTCATAAACTAGTCCATAGTAAAGGTTGGGGAACAAAAAGCTACAATCTTTCTCTTGAATGTCCTCCATGCCTGCCCTCCAGTGCCTTTTAAAATGGCGGATAAGATTTCAATGAGCGAGCCAAAGTAACGAGCCAGCGATATATCTCAGTCAGCGATATATCCCTAACAATGTAACGTTGAAAAAACGGACCGTCTGCATTTTAAGACCGGTGCCCGCCTTCGGAGAAGGCTGGGCCCCGGTAACGAGAACCACTACGTGGAACTTACCGGGGCCCAGTGGTACACGGGATTTCATAGATATAGTTAAGCCTGTAGTGTTGAAGAATCCCAGTAAGTGAATGATTTGACGACAGAGAAACAAACTACATATATGGACATAATAAAATGCTTATTCATGGTGACTCAGTATCATTTGTTAATTCATTGCACATTGAAATGGAGGCATTTGATTGTAAGGCAGCGGTTGATACATAGTGGCATTCATCAATATGACCTATAGTAATTGTAGAGGAAGTATTTCTTTCCTGAACTGGGCAAACAGTAGCAAGTGGTGCAAAGCCTTGATCAGATTCTAATATTTGTATAGTAACATTTAATGCATCTGCAACTGCTTGAATGATAAGTGCATCAGCCCATGTACCTTGAACACAAACAAATATTATTCAGATATATCTTAGCCATGAATTTTCGGTATTGCTCTCAATAAATCTCTCTGGGTTGTCTCTCATAAATTGAACCCCAGAAGGACGTATACGCATAAGATGGTTGCTATTGCCACATAATTGATGTGATACAGATCTAAAGAAACAATCTCCTGCACCGCCATGCATTGACTGTAAACCAAGTTCACCTAATCTTGACAGCATCAAATTCTCAGAGGAAATAGGAGAGGTCAACTGCATTGTTGAGCTGTGATTTTGCATAAAAGCTCTAATTATTACCTCATGATGATCAGAGTTGTGTTGAGTACTAGGTCCTGGATTCTTCTCAACATCTTTACTTAATTTGAAACAATGATAAATATCGATGTGCTTTACATTTTAGTTTCATTATCCTGTGATAATGCCTGCTAAAGAAAGACAACAAATAAGCTTTCTTGGGTATAGCCATTTTATTTAAGTTAATTATCTTTGGATCGCGTTTGTTATTACATTTGTATCGTGCACGATAAAGTTTTCTCACCTTATTAACATAGCGATGGAGCTTTGAAGACTTCGGTATCTCAATCGTTGAAATCTTTTTGAAAACAAATTTTTTCAACATGCTATTCTTCTTGTTGAGACCTCTTAGAAATAGCAATGGAATTCTGCTCGGTTCACGAGCACGTCTAGATCGCCTTTTCGCACGTTTTTTAAGATGATATAAAGTTAGCTTTGATAAGTCGCTCTTATTCTCGATAAGCTTCACGATGAAAGGTTCACTCTCAAGTGATCGCTCGTAAATTTGTCTCTCCAAATACTCACTCTTAAATTCTCGCTCATAAACTAGTGCATCGTAAAGGCTGGGGAACAAAAAGCTGCAATCTTTCTCTTGACTGTCCTCCATGCATCGTGCTCTTCAAAATGGCGGATAAGGTTTCAAAAAGCGAGCAAAAATAACGAGCCAGCGATATATCTCAGTCAGTGATATATCCCTAACTTGAAAAAACGACAGAAACCGTCTGCATTTTAAGACCAGTTCCCCGCCTTCGGCTGGGCACCGGTAATAAACGCTGATGATTATTTTCAAAGCCGGATTCTAGTGGTCTGAGTTTTTTCAATCCGCGGAAAAGGTTTCACCAAAAATATTTAAGGTATGCCAATCGTGGCCTTCTTTATAATTAGCTGAAAAGTGGAGTCGTGCCAAAGATGTCAAAGAAAATTTACCTCTCTTAGATTTTATCGTGAATCTGGGTAAAAACGAAAAGGATTGTATGTCATGTCAGAGCCAAAAACGAAAATATAGATTAAGATGGATTGACTTTTGAAATGCCGGTGATATGTTCCGCTGAAATCGATACTTTGTCGTCATTTCCGCACGGGAGAGACAAGAATTAAACTACTAAAGGATCAAAATTAACCTCCTGCGATATTTTTGCACTCCACGGCCCCATGCAGGATGCTTTGACATTGTTACCCAAGACTAGTAGGCTATTGATCTCAAAGCCGAGACCTCAAAGACCTCGTTTCCGGGACATTTTAAGACTGGTACATCTCCGATTCTTTGTGTATAAGCGATAGTTATGACCACATGTACGGAGCTTTTTGTTGCGTCGTGTGTATTCTAAACAAGGAGAAATAGAACAGAGTTCATAAACCAAAACATTCGTTTCTAATCTTAACAAGATTCACTTTTTTCTTCTTTAAAGGATGAACAATTAAAGTATCCACAAATCACGGCAAAAAATTCGCGCACTATGTTTTAGACCACGAGCGTTCGTCCTTTACCAGAGCCACGCGCAGCGATCCGGAATTGATGAATACATAAATACAGAAATACTTAAGAAAGTTGACTTTTTTAAATCAGTGACAATGGTGGCTCGGAAGTACAACACACGATTCCATTTTTCCCGCTTTACGTTTTTACATTTTCATGTACTTCGCATTTAACAAAAGCTTCTCTGTTCTCAAATGAATGCCATTTTTTAAAATCATTGTTTTACGAAAATTATTTGGAATGTGATGACCACAAACCGCCATTATTCGGTTTATAATACACCGATAAACGGATATGGTGAAATGGTGAACCGTGAGCCGCAATATAGATACCTCAAGATGAGTTTTCTCCGATGATAGAACGGCACTTTTTGAGACGGCGTTCCAGCAGCATTTTAAAAATGATTCAGTAGTGATTTTTCAAAGATGAGGCACCGTCATGATTGAAGTTTTAGAGTAAACGTTTCATCGATAGAACAAACATGATTTTTGGCAACCCGTTTTGGCGGGCAGTGTGTAGCTAAACAACGACGAACAGTAAATCAAATAGGTAGTAGTTTGGTTTCAAGAATACAACTGTATATACCCCATTCACAGTTCCTCTGAAGGATAATTGTGTCTATCGATGTTCAAAATTAAAATGAACAACGGTAATAACTTGATGTCCTTTCTGTTCTCAAAAACTGTTGGACAGTTATCGGAAATTATTTCAAAATATGTCGACCGCAAACCCCCATTATTCGGTTATTGAATTTAACGATTCTCTGATTGGATATAATATGTAGGAAGTTATTTAAAATATTTCGACCGCAAACCACCATTATTCGTTTATTGAATAACGAGTCTCTGATGGGATATAACATGTAGGATTAGTGAATAATATTATTGACACAAAACGCCTAAGAAGAGGTTACCTGTGATTGGCTCTAACAGCCAATAATGGTCAATAACGAATAACCGGTTTTAGTGCCAATTATAATGAAATAGTGTCAATTATTTTGAAATTGTGTTAACTGTAATTTAAAGTACAAAGAATGAATTTCTAGAGAAACAAAGAAAGCCTAAACATTGCTCGGGGCAAGAACATTCTATCAAATCATACTTGTAAATATTTTATGAGGCAGACACAGATGGCAAATTATTCGTAAAAGACAAAGTTCTTAAAATTTCTTTCGCTTTCCCAACAACCCAAACTGCACTTTGCTATTTGCAAATAGCATAAAATGGAATACAAAAAAATTTGCATGTGACTACCCCCACTTTGTTCTATTCAACAACCAGTTTATTGTTTCCAAGGAAGACAAACTAACTTTGCCGAAAAGTTGTCTGTAATGGACCTCCGTTTGTCCACTGAGGTGGCACAAGTGTGTAAAAGTACTTGGGGTCTTTTTATAGTCGCCGCCTTGTTGTCGAACGTTTGATTTCAAAAGTAGCTTCTCTGGTCCTTCCTTCCTTTAAATCCTTGTTTTGTTTTGCTTTGTTTCCAGGTTTCATTTACCTGTCAACAAAGGATCTCCATCGCAAATATGCAATTGTTTTGCTTTGAACGATGATCTAAACGTGGGCACACATTCAGCTCAACAAACACTACCATTCGACTACATCTGATCAACTGATTAGGCCATCCCAGTTTCCTTTAGCATCGAATGCGTTTTTTAATATTGGGTCAGTCGGTCGGAATGAGAAAAAAAAACTAAAATAAAAAATAAGAAGTCTCGGAACAGGAGGCCTGATATCCCAGCATCATTGGTGTGGAGCCTGGAAACAACAAAAGTATGAACCCAAAATCAATATGGAGGAAAAGGATGACGTTAAAAGTTAATATCTACATATTTGGATTAACAACCTGCAAAATATACTGTAAAAAATGTTCCGGTTTTTCTCTATGCTGTTACTATGCTCATTCTTCAGATTACCGTTGAAGAATTATTTAAAGTGAAAAATGGTTTTGTCGTTCCTTTTTTTTTTTCGGAAAATGCCAAACATTTGGGTCGGTCGGACGACGCTAAAAGGAGAAAAAAACGAGGATGGCCTTAGACCAATTCGCGATCCATTAAGCTCGTTATTCGTCGATAATATAGTTGTCATTCTTCTTATTTTGTTTACAATTGATCACGTACACGAGAGGATCCACACGTCTTATGTATACAGCTTCAACAAACTTTTCCAGGTGGTCTATCTCAAAGCTTATAAATGTTATAAGAGAGACTGGGAAGGTTATAAAAGTCTCTTCACGGAGCGAAAAGAACCCAAGCAATGATTTCTCTCTTTTTGCTGGCTTTATTTGGCCTCGTGCCCACCTTTTCTGAAGGTTAGTGATAACACACTTCTGTCAATAAGTTACCATTGTGGCTCTTGTCGACTAGTTGTAATCGACCGGAATGTTCCGGTTATAACGCCTCTGACCAAATGTTGTAGCTTTTGATTTTTTAAAAAAATAACTGCTGTCGAAATTGCCAGAGAAAAGGCGCAACTTAATTGGCAATTAATTTATATGATTAATTTTCATTGAAAGCATTTCCACTTACCAGCATTAAGTAGGTAAAAAGTACATACAGTGTGGAAGCTTTCGTTAGTGGACACCCTCGCCGGGGACGGTATAAAGGTGTCCTTAAGTGGAGCTGGTCGTTTACGGGAATGTAAAAAAACTGACTTTGTATGGGAGTGGAGAAAAACTGGGTTTTGTGATGCATGGCGGCCATAAGCAGAGCTGTTCGCTTACGAGAGTGTCCGTTGAGGAGAGCTTCCACTGTAGTTAGTTTAACTTCAATTAAACGCGTGGTGAATTTCGTGGTACTGTCATGTTTCATCGCATTTCCTCCAATAATAGCCGGGGGCGATTATTTCATTTTTCGCATCATAAGGGGGCGATTATTCAAAGGAAAGCGATTGATATTCGAGGGAGACGATTATTTCAAATATTCCTCACTAGAAGTAGTGCCCTAAATATTTGTTCTATTATCCCATTAAATTAAAAAATTACCACATCAAACCAACTGAACATGGGCTTTTTAAGTGTTTCAAATTTCAGTGGTTCCTTGATTAATTTTCAGAGCTTGAATCGTCACTGACCACTTTTGCTGGATCAGATTCCACTTCAACTTGACAGGGAGGGGATAAAAGAAAGAGAGGATGACGAGAGGGGTGGAGTGGGGGGGGGGGGGTGATTATTCAGGGAGGCGATTAATCGAGGGACGGCTATCATTCGAGGAAATACGGTAGTTCAAGTTGACAAAACAGAAAGGAAAGAAAAGAAACTTAGAATGCTTGTATTAAAGAAACTTAGTGAAACATTTTCCCCACTTGCATTTTGTCAATGGGAAGTTATTTGATTCATTGCATCAACTAAGAATGTTCCCTGTAGGATGTGGCGAGCGCCCAGCCCTCTCGCGAGTGGTGAATGGCCAGGACGCCAGTCCTCACTCCTGGCCATGGCAGATTTCTCTTCGTGTAAGTGGAAGTCATATTTGTGGCGGATCCCTGATCAGCGCTGACTGGATCGTAACTGCGGCACATTGTGTTTATAAAAACCCAAGCCCAAGTGCATACACGGTTGTAGTAGGTACGTTACAATATAGAACTGACTAGTTTGAGTTTATTGAGAGAAATCACCGCATTGACTACAGCGATAACTAAGAAGGCTACCAAATCTTAAACTCTCGTCCTTCCTTAGCGATACACTCCCGGGCACTCAATGACAAGGGAAACTTGACTAGGCTTTGCCGCCGAGACCTTAAAAACCTTACCTTGTCGGACAAAAATTATTCAATTGACCAGCCTATTTAAGAGAAGAGAGCTTATTTCATGACCCTAACCCATTTCGTTTCGCATACCACACAGATAGACCGCTCATCGCCAACCTTCCCATTCTTTTACATGCTTCCAATCCAAAAATACATCCTGTCCAAGACGTCAAATAGTGAAATTGTCAGACATTGTACATATGACCTATTCAATACTCAAGACCCTCCAAAAACCATACCCTGTTCAACGGCACATACATACCCGTCTAGCCCTAATAAGGGAGTGTCCCCTTGTATCTTTTGTACTACTTCAATGAAATTCTAGATAAATTGTAAAAACCATGTTAAAGAGCCATTGGCTCCTGCGAACTACAAGTCAGAGTGTCGCGCGAAAGGTAAGTACTTTTAAAACATCATTATAAACCTTCCTCAAGGACTTGTAACTTAACTGGCAAGTTCTGGAACATGGTGCAACGTTTACGGTTTTGGATTATTCCTCACTCAGTTGAACTTTTCTTTAATTTTTCAAGTGATTACAATGATACCTCTATCCTGCAAATTGTAGCGCTGTCATTTTTTTACAGGGTCCAGCAGCCGAGGGATAGTAGTATACCATAATACCCGAATTAATTAAGCCATTTTCCCAAATTTCCAAGGCTTTTGTTAAAGTTAGTCTATTCCTAAAGGAAACGTAATGCTGGGTACTGTTTGAGGCTGTTTTAGGAAAGCTAAGCTGCTCACTTGTATACCATTACAGGCGGCCACAGGCGAACTGGAACCACTTCTGTACAAGAAACACTTAAAGTGATAACTCTTCATACACACAGTGGATTCACAAGGTGGAACCTCAAAAATGATGTGGCAGTTCTTCAGTTGGAGCGATCCGTAAAACTGAGTGACAAAGTAAATACAATTTGTCTTCCAGACGACGATGCAGACTTGAATTCCGAATGTTACATAACAGGTAGGGTTTGAATTTCACGCGCTTTATGATGCCTTAAAACGTAGTTAATCACCCGCGGGACATTATGCTTTTGTTTTCCCACTAAAATGCTCCACCTTAATGATCCTTTTTTTTCTCCACTTAAATGCTTGGTCTCCCCCCAAAACTCATTAAAATGTTCGATAATGCTCATTATTCCGAGGCTTTCCCTTTTTTAAATAAATTTTAAAGTTAAAAAAAACGTATGTCCTCATTATATAATCTCTTGATCCAATATGCATCAAAACATAGTCCTCTAAAAGGGTGTATCAGGGTGGCATATGAATTTGTTTTCGGAATTTTGTCTTGAAATATGCGTATTCTCTTAAACCTTTCTTTTTAATTCTCATTTTTTTCCCGAAAAAGACAGTAACTTTCCGGGAAAATTAGTCTAAAATGCGCGAATAATGCGATTAATGCTTTTGCCTCACTAAAATGCTCGAAAAAATAATGCAAGCATAATGTACAAGCGCCATCAAATCTGTAGAAGCAACTTTGGCACCGCATTATTATTATCAATTATTTTATTTTTTTGTATCCTTTTCTGACTCTTGCGCGCGATTAGCCTGCGAATACAGCCGCTTAGGCCTCTTAAATAAAGTAAAAGCTTTATTAATGTGTCATTGTATTTAGTTTTCACAACTAATTGGGGATTTTCAAATAAGAAATAAAAAGAAAATGTATGTACAATGAAAATATGTAGCTTGTATAAATTGTACAATAAAACAATAGCCAAAGGTATATGTGAAACGTAGTCTCTAAGAACTGCAAACTAAGGTTACTGCAGCTACTGTTATTGTTTAACAGTGACGATAGGTCTTTTTTCCTAATGTTGAATGCTTACGGTCCAGAGCGCCAAATTTGAAAAGCTTCCTTCTGTCAAAGAGGCCAAAATTCAAAGAGAGTGGTGAGAAATAGCGAAACAAGGTGTACATTTTACTCCATCTCAAAAAAGCTAAGTGCTTTGGCGGTTAAGTTTGCCTTGGCTTTTTCAGAAGAGGTATCGAGGAATCAGATAAGACTTTTCTCCTTTTCCTTATGTAAGTATCCATATGTGCACTTAATTTTTGCTCACTCGTAGGGTGGGGTCGTACTACTGGCGGAGGACCAGTACCAGATATCCTGCAACAAGCTAAGCTACCCCTGGTGTCTCATACTGACTGTAAACGGAAGTATAGCATAGTGGATCGCAGTGCGCATTTGTGTGCTGGAGAGGGACGCGCAGCTGCCTCTGGGGGATGTAATGGGGACAGTGGTGGACCACTGGCTTGTAAGATGAGAGGAAAGTGGTATCTACATGGAGTTGTCAGTTTTGGCAAGCGAAACTGTCCTACTACTTACTTTACCGTGTTTGCCAGGATAACCAGCTACAAATCATGGATTCTGGGCAAAATAGGTGATTAAGTACTTTCACGACCATGAACTTTCTTTAGTAGCAAAGAAATTTCGCGATCGTACAGAAACTCTCTATTTTTAAAGCTTAGTTATAAAAGTTAAGATAATGCATCAGTCAAACCTAAAGGTACACTATCGAAGATGAACTTAACATCGATTCAGGTAAGCATGTTTTAGCTATGTTTTTAAACTACGAATTATTATTATTCGGCTTTCGTAGGATATGAAGAATAAAGCAGATCTCGGAGGGTGTTATCCACCTCTGTCAGCCTTCGGCCTCGGCGGATAACACCCTCCTCAATCTGCTTAATTCTTCATAATTATTTTACTCAGCCTCATTCATTAATAGGCCATTTGCACGACGAGGTCATGTGACATCGTTTTTATGAAAATGAAGGTTATATGATTTTACCTTCGAAAATCAGTTAGTGGGTCATATCTTAAAAAAATAATAATGATTTGGTTTTTGAAACCCGCACCATTTTCTTAAAATGAGTAAGTTTGTATCTGGTCACGTGGCCAAAATGTGATTTTTAAAATTATGAATTACCTCTTTCTGAACGAAAATTTTACGCTTAAACTTCAAGAAAAATGTTGAAAAGATGATGTGGTAACGTTTACAGCACATCTGAGGGTAACTATCAAACGTTTAACAAGATATAAGCAAAAAGTAGTTTCGGCCGCCATGTTGGAGGGCAAGAGTATGCCCTCCAACATGGCGGCCAATACAAATCATACTACTTTGCTGAAAAATCAAAGAGCCATAAAATAACTCCCTTAAATGCGTTTCCTCTCAAATTTCGAGTGTAAGATAATTCTTATTTGCTCTGTCGATTTTTAGCATCAGCAAGATTCCAACTCATTGTTTAAAGGAAGCATTGGTCACGTGACCTCTTAGTGCAAGTAGCCTATTGCTAATTAATTTTTTAAGTCTTGTTTTAGATTCAAACATAACGCTCGGGATACATGTTTGTTTGAAATGAAACTGTGCCAGATTTTTTTTTTTTTTAAACTGTGCCAGATTTGCCCCTGTACAAGTAACAGCAAATTAAAAAGTTGCTAAACAAATGAACTTGAATCTCTTCTCACCTCACCGTCTTCTTTACGGCGCATCATCGTCATTCTGGGATCTCAATGTGCCTCAATTGACGGTATTCTCGGAGTTCTAGTTTTTCCCCGTTAATGACATGACGAATATTCCAGCTTATTTATAGGTCTAGGTATACAAATATCTATATATATCTATAGCTTTTTTTTTTTATATTCAAGTTTTACTTATTTATTCACATTTAGTTATTTCGTCATTTATTTTTTCCACAGGCTGCAAGGATCGGATTTGGTTTTGTGGGTCCATGACTGAATCCTTCTGCAGCCGCAGTCAATACATCCGGGAAAAATGCAGAAAGACTTGTAATAACTGTAAGAAATAGCAAATGCCAGTGTTTAAGATAATTCCCGACTAAAGTACACTCTTGACTGTCAAAATACTAAATAGCTTGTAGGAGCTGTTGCTGAGGGGGTGGGTGTTAGATACCACAAACTCCAAAAATGTTTCAAATTTATCAGTTTTTATGTACCAAAAGCAGTAAAAACGCTCTTCTGATAACGCGCATCTTCTACTTTCTGTTACAATCTAGACTGCAAGTTTTCTTTTATTTGTCTTTTCAAAGTGTACTCCACCCGTGCCACGCACGCGAGCTCCGAGGGCGAAGCCCTGAGACGCGATAAACGAGAGCCGAGAAGAAGAAAAAATAACGTCTAGTATTCCCGTCTCGTCCTAACGCCTTGTTGTGACGTGGTTGTTTGCAATCGCGCTGGCTGCTGGGATGAGAGTTAGACGGATCTGAAGAGAAAAAAGGGTATTAGTCATGATGCTTGCCATGAATATGGAGAAAACGAGTCAGTCATGTTTGCAAGAGTTCGTTAAAACTATATTTAGAAAAACAAGGCAATACATATCACACGTGTTTCGACTTTACTGATTGTAGGTGAAGTATTTATTCATTCATTCCGAGTGGGATGTTACTAAAAGGGGGAACGAGGTGCGGGGAATGAGAACAGGGAAAGGGAATTAAAAAGAAAAATGGGAACAAAACCTAACTTGTACTCTAGCCCTATCAGTAACTTCATTCCCAATTCTCTGCTTTGTTCCCATTTTTCCTTTTTTTCCGTTCCCTTTGCTCGTTTCCCTCACCTCGTTCCCCGCTTTAGTATCATCCTTCCGAGCCTGTAAAGTTATTGCGCAATTACTGAGATTCAGGTCATATAAGCATGCCGTAGCCTTGTCTTTAAAACACCTATTAATAGACCAATTCCCATATAATTAAATAAAAAAAATGGCCGCGAAGCTTGGGGAAATAAAACAGATGTATCATTCATGACGGAGACTCAAGATGATTTCTTCTGCTTTATACCCCACAGGCTTAGTATGAAATTTAATACTGAAGATATCGAAATTGGTCTATTAAAGTAGATCAACAGCTGGTAGCAGGGATACTAACCGGTCAATATTAAATTTATTAACCTTTCTTTATTTCAACAGGTTGAATTCCATGATAAGAAGTCAAGATACAGAACCTGTTTGGTTCTTACACTGATTGTCCTAGTTTATGTAAGGAACGTAAATTTACTGATGTTTTCAATGATTTAAATTTGCGAATAAAAAGGACTGATTTCAAAAATATATTTCTCTGGACTTAATTAGTGGGTCCAGGCCTCCCTTGTTCCTCATGAACTCTATACATTCTGATCTATAGTTATATGAATTAAGGGTACACCGCGTAAACTACTGCTTATAAGCCCTAAATTCCTAAACGTCAAAATAGAGAGTTTATGGTTCACGCGTACGGTTGAACAGCAAACCTCAGATTCAAGTTGAGGATTTTCTCAAAATAGAAAATGAGCACATGAAAATAGCGAAAAACAATTCTTATGGATATAAAATATTAATAATAATAATAAGAATAATAATATTCTTGATTTCACACTTCCTTTCCTCCATCAGCACGAGAGCTGATGGAGGAAAGGAAGTGTGAAATCAATGCTGAAAGGAGAGCCGCTGCAAAGTCCCGGATTGAGAGGATTGACGAATCGTTATCTCCTGATCTACTCCAAGCTGTGCAGCAGACAAGGGATAAGGGAGCCAGCTCTTGGTTGAACGCTATTCCAATCGAAGAACACGGACTGGCTTTGAACAAGCAGGAGTTTAGGGACTCCCTTTGCCTTCGCTACAACCTCCCTCTGCCTAATCTCCCTAGTTATTGTGCTTGTGGAGAAATGTTTACTGTCAACCACGCTTTGTCATGCAAGAAGGGAGGTTTTGTAGCCCAGAGACATGATACAATCCGAGATCTTCTGACATCACACATCAGTAAAGTGTGCAGAAATGTGGAGAAAGAGCCACTCCTACAACCACTCGACAATGAAGTGTTCAACCTTCAGTCCACTGTTACAAGTCGAGAAGCGAGGCTAGATATGAGGGCAGGAGGCTTTTGGACACCAGGAGTAACGGCATTCTTTGACGTACGTGTAACGCATGTTAACTCCCGGTCCAACCAGGGCAAGTACACAGCTACGATCTTCAAAGAGCAAGAAAACGAGAAGAAGAGGAAATACAACCAGAGAGTGATGGATGTAGAGATGGGAACCTTTACACCACTGGTGTTTGGTACAAACGGGGGCATGGGACTCGACTGTCAGAATTTTTTAAGAACTCTCGCAAATAAGCTTTCGACTAAGAACGATGAACCCTACGCCAGCGTTATTTCCTGGCTTCGAATACAGCTCTCATTTGCAATATTAAGATCTGTACACAAATGCGTTAGAGGTTCTAGATACCCATTCAAATCACGTGAGGTCTCAGAAGACTTCACTCTCGCTCTAGCTGGTCTACAACTATATTCATAATTTTAGCACTAGATTTTTTATAGTTTTTTTTTTTTTTTTTGGTTTTCTAGTAATACTTGATTTTTAAATTGTTTATTGTATTTTTTTTTTCTCCTTTTTTGGAATGAATTTTTTCAATCGAAATTAAGTGTCTCTTTTTTAATCAAAAGGAATTATGCAAATAGTGTTTTGATTTTAATAGTTTTTTAAGTGAAATTGATTGTAAATAAGATTCTTTAGTTTAGCTTTGTTGTGTTTTGGAGATTTAATAAAAATTGTTATTAAAATTATTATAATATAATAATAATAATAACAATAATAATAATGTGAAAAGTTTGAACCCAAGAGTCATTTCAAAAGTAGGTTGGCGCAGTTTGATCGTCCGGGTGAACGTAGTCTTGAATAGGACTGTTGTTGTTTACTGTGACTGACGTTTCGACAACCTGTGCGGTAGTCATCTTCAGAGTCAAAGTGAGCTGTATCACGTCAGTTGATGGTATTATATACTCGGGTTATTGATCTGATTGGTCAATTACGTCACAATGTTATAATAATAATAATAATAATAATAATGATGATGATCATAACTAATAAGAAGCAGAAAAAAGAAACTATACTGAATTAAATTTAACATCATAACCGATAGAACAGCTATAATTATGTATAATTTTTCCACAGAAAAAAACAAATCCTGACCAGCAAAAAAAGCTTACCACGATCACAGGCCAACAGGCGTATAAAAGAATGTTGGAAATTGCGCAAAATGTGGACACTCGTCATTTGCATAGAAGTGGTTCGTGCATTTGAACCTTATTATTTCATCTTATCGTGTTCATGGTTTGCGCATTCTGCTAAGGCCCGCTTCAGGCCCTTTTTCATAATTTATCATACCCAGTTGACACGTCTACGTGAATTGAAACTTTTTCTTAGCATAAACTTAGTCACTCGATGAACATCACGTTACTTGCAATATCAGGCCTTCAACGTTGGAACATTTATGTTAGTCCTCCGAGAACTCAAAACATAGTCCGAGAGGTGTTTGCAAATGAGATTTAAGTTACTAAGTATACTTACCGAGAGCCCGGGGTATTTTTTGGGTGGGTTTGTCCCGCTCGGGACTCCAAAATGGCACCCCGTTATAAAAAACAATTCCCCTAAAACTGATACTCCGTTTTAGAAATGGGCCAATTTTTTATACCCCGTTCTAGGATTCGCCCTAAAACTGATACCCCGTTCTAGAAGTAGAAAACACGCCCGCCCTACCCTCTAAAACACAGGGTGCAACAAGAGTACATCAGTTTGCTTTTTAACGCATTGAACCATATTTTTAAAAGTAATCTGTCCTTGAATAACTTCAAATGGCTGCTTACAAAACTGGAGCTTTCGTGCGTTGGAAATATTATACCCCGTTCTAGACAACGCCTCTGAAATGGATACTCCGTTCTAAATCAGCAGCTTCCAATGATGACGACCCCGTTGGGTGGCACATACCCGTATAGGTAATGTATGAGAGTACCCCCCCCCCCCCGGGCCGAGAGCTATCCATGGGTGCATGGACTTAAATGTTGGACGAGAGAACCGTGGTTCCCTTTTTTCTTTTTCAGTAAAATAACTAATGTCTATATAGCTGGCAGGAGTCCCAGCCATCCCTTTTTGAATTTTAACCTCTGGATCAGCTCTTGCAGTACCTGCATGCTTAGGTTCCCTTGCATAAACAGTTGTCTGCATTGGCGAATGAATCACCGATGAGTTTCTGACAGTTTCTGATTGTTGTATATACGTCTTCAGTGTGTGGCTGTTAAGAGCAGGCAAATTGCATTTTTCTTGACAAAGCCTGTAAATTTGAAACGTTCAATTTACAATCAATCTTTTATGTCATCGTTGTTGAGATTGTGGACTCAATTTTGACAGATGAAGTTTTCAGGTTTGCTTGCTTATGATTGAACAGCTCTGGCTTTGCAGACAGGAAACATCTTTGCATGGAATCAGCTTTATCAAACTTTCGCAGCTGAATTATCCGCCAATTTTTAGAAACGTCATAAAAGATAAATACTCATACATAAGAACAGCCAACGACCAAGAGAACGGTTGACTTGTACCATCGTACCATGATGATGATCTTCTTATTGTTCATCACGAGCGCATTTGCACCTTTGGACACTGAGGGTAAGTAGCACACTACAAAGTAAGATTGCTCTTTAAATATTTTATGTTCAAAATTTATGCAATTATTATATACTTCACCATTTGCTTGTTATAAACAGTAGCAAGCCAGGATAAACGTGGCCAAGTTAATTTTTGCTATGGTCCCACGTCTTCTAGCCATGTCGGAGATAGAGTTAGCACTGATACCTGTCCGAGAGTTGAATTCAAAGAGTAAAAATTTATGCATATAACATTAAGTGTTTGCATTTGTATCAGTGTCAAGGTTTCTTGCCCTTACCCTCGGTTGCAAGAGACTTTTTATGCGCGGTTTCCATTTTCGGGCAAGTCTTCTCGCCACTTGTTTCTTCGGCCAACCCCGAAGCATCTCCACCATGCTAAATTGCCGCACAC
Organism: Porites divaricata; assembly: GCA_038088405.1. Lineage (NCBI taxonomy): Eukaryota > Metazoa > Cnidaria > Anthozoa > Scleractinia > Poritidae > Porites > Porites divaricata. The sequence goes on from JBBMOI010000003.1 coordinate 41,986,050, forward strand.
GAACAGAAAAACTCACTACCAACCAAAGTAGTTTGCCCTCAAAGAAGTCGTATTTGTCTCATTTGAACGCTAGCATTGTTAATTCCAAACTTGGCCTGGTGGAGCAGCTAGCTATTCACTTGAACCTGCACCTAAAATTTTGTGGGCCTTCTACTTCATTCTAAAAGAAAGGAATTCATTGTTTTGGTCTTGACCGCCGTGTATTTGGTTTTTATATACCTGAAAATTATTGATACTCTAATGAGTGACTACCTTTACATCTTTTAATTTGGTGCAATACTTAACAATAATAATTATATTAGAATAATATAGCAGGGACAGGAGAGGAATTTGATTTATCAGTTTAGGAAAGCAATTACTAAACTCCGATGGCGTTGTTTAAAACAAATCGGTGAAGAGTTCTTGGTGTAACAACTGGTTTGTCAGGTTATAATAATTACCATATTTGGGCATCATTAAAGCCAACCCTTGTGTTAAACACGTGCGTACCTTGTGTTTGAAAAATTACAGGGTGGACGATAATCTCAGTTCAACAGTAAGTATTGGCCAGTTTTACAATATCTCTTGATTTAAAAATTTAAGTTTTTGACGTTCAATTGTTAATAGGCTGTGGCATGCGTCCAGCCTTCTCTCGAGTGGTGAATGGCCAGGACGCCAGCCCTCACTCTTGGCCGTGGCAAATTTCTCTTCGTGTCCGTGGAAGACATATTTGTGGAGGATCCCTCATCAAAGATGACTGGATCGTAACAGCGGCACATTGTGTGGACAGAAATCCAAATCCAAGCGCATACACGGTTGTAGTGGGTAAGAAATTTGTCTCGGACGACACCCCATTAACAAAAACAACTTTAAATTTATGTTCGTCCACAAGGACTAAAAGCTCGATTTGGCCTTCCCGCTCCTTTTTCACAATTATCCCGCATCCCAAACTTTTGTCATCGCTATCCCGAATAAAGTTTTCTTTCCGAATCCCGCGTGCCCAAATTTCGGCGAATCCCGCAATGAGTCTTGGTCAAATCCCGGATCCCGGGTATACCGTTCCACCCTGATGCACGTCTATATAGAGCTTGTAATATTAGTTACCTAAGAATTAAGGGCAAACATTGTTACATTTACCACAACGTTATAGGCGGCCATAGGCGGACTGGAGAGACTTCTGTGCAACAAACACTTAGAGTGATAACTCTTCATAAACACAGTGGATTCACCATGCAGAATCTCGCACATGATGTCGCAGTTCTTCAGTTGGAGCGACCCGTAGAACTAAGTGACAAAGTAAATACAGTGTGTCTCCCAAATCAGGATGCAGATCTAAACTCGAACTGTTACATAACAGGTTTGTAGGAATCTAACACTGATAAATTCAAAATTCACCCAGTGGTGTGATGTCGAATGAAAATACGGAGAAAAAAAAAGAAGTTTCAGGACAGGGAAAGGATGTGCCGACTTTATGAAGTTGTTAACGAATGCATCGTAAGTTTTTTAATCTGACTTTTATTCTATAACTTTTCTCCTCCAAAAGAAAACCCTTTAGATCGTTTCTTATGTAACAGTTAGCACTGACAAGCTTACTTTCATTATGTATGGAACATCAGAAATGATCTTAGCCTGAGCCAACAGCCGATATTCACGACGCCACCACTGCTGTTTCCCTGCGAAATGACGCCTGAGGAACGAGAGCAGAAATTCCATAATGATGGGGTGTCACTACCCAGATTTGGATAGTACTTCTGATTGGTCGTGCCGCGACCCATCAGAAGCCCAACCCAGACCTCGTTAGTGAGACGTCATCATGATAAATTTCTGTGCTCGTTGATCCTCAGTTGTCATTTCGCGGGAAACCAGTGATGGCGTCACGAAATGTCAGTTTTTCTCTCAGGCTAAAACGTATTCAAGTTAAAATTATTTTAACAGTTCCTTTGACTCTTCTGATATCCAAACAATGCAGGTTGGGGTCGAACGCATGGTGGAGGACCCTTACCAGAGATTCTACAGCAAGCAAGGCTTCCCCTCGTTTCACACAGTGAATGTAAGAAAAAATACGGAATAGTAGACCGCAGTGCTCATTTGTGCGCCGGCGAGGGACGCACAGCTGCCTCAGGGGGATGTAATGGGGACAGTGGTGGACCACTTGTTTGCGAAATGGCGGGCAAGTGGTACCTACATGGAGCTGTTAGCTTCGGCAAACGGAACTGTCCAACTACCCACTATACAGTCTTCGCAAGGATAACAAGTTACAAAGCATGGATAGAACAAAAAATAGGTGAGTAAATAAGTAATTATTTAATATATTTATTTATTTATTGGCCTTTTCTTGAAGTCTCAAGGGTAAAGACCTGGAAAAAACTGTGTTCGGATCGTATGATTGATTAAATTAATACAATAATTTCTTTCGTTAGCTAAGCTACCTTAGCAGGAAAGAATTTACTTTGTATCAATGAATGAAAAAGCATTTCTGGTAGAGAAAATTACACTAATCTACTTGTTAGAACTAAATGTACCTGAAATTTAAATCTGAACAAGAACAGCTAGATTGCCCTCACGCTTCTGTTTCTTAACTTTGAGAGAAAATGAAAGTCAGGTGATTTCATAGATGAAGGTTAAAGATATCCCACCAATTCATCAAAATATGTTTGCGAATTTTACAAAGATGATCACGTGGGAAATCACGTGACTGAAAATGAGCAATAAAGTGTGCGTCCTTAAATGCGAATGATCTTCATTCTCCTCCCCTTTAAGCTCGGGTACTCGACTAAAGTGAATATGTCAGTCGCACTGCTTTTGAGCCTTGGTATTTTTATTACTTAATGGCAAGTTAATTATTGCAATCTTCAATTACGAAAACCTGACTATAACCAGACCAGACAGGTAGTACGGCTCCAAGCACGTTTCCATATACGCGTGTTCTAAAATTGACGGCGTCCATTTAGCTTAGTTGGAAGAGCACTGATCTTCTGAGCGGGAGGTCATGAGCCCAGGTTCCGGTTAACCTCTATATAGTCGTGGTCTTCTTGGACCTTTCTTCACCATGGGTGAGATCATATAGGCTATAATTTCTGTTCTTGTGTCAGTTCGGTTGATCCCATCATTGAGCGGTGACGTTAAACCGTTGGTTTTACTTCCCCCTTGATCCTTCTTATACATCAGTTTGAAGTGGACGTAAAGGAACCTATACTGCTTTCTGAACTGAGAATGGCAAACGTAAACTCTAGTCCTGAGGGGGAAGAGGAGAGGGGCAAAGGCTAGAGGGGTTGCGAAACTTGGATCATACTTTTGCGATTACCCTGCCAACAAAAAACACGTACATCCCTTTAAGATCTTACAATAGTTATTGTTCTGCCAACTGTAATGTTCTTTTCAATGTCTCAAACAGGAGACGGAGGAATATCGCCACCACCCCCCGAAACACCAACACCACCCACTCCACACCCGTTACCTCCAACAACTACTTCTCCTCCTGGCGGTGAGTAGGGTCTATACTTAGCTAAAATTTATAAATATTTCACCTTCTCCGTGAAATCACTACGACCAACATTTTAGCCTCAAAACCTGTCTTTTCTCTTAAACACAATATTACAGTTGTTTCGATCATTTCATTAGCCACAAAACTCTCAGCAACTTTAAGTTTCAACGGCCTTCGTAAACAAGCCTTATATTGTTTTTAGCTCTAGGCGCATTGTTTGGATTATTTAGGGACCGGTCATAATTTTCGCCGGGGGGCAGAGGATTTAGGGCTAAACAAGGTGAAATTTAGCCGATCCCCCCTTTGAATGTTACCCCACTGAAGTGATTCCCCTAATAACATTTGATGATTTTCGCGATCCCCTCCGGCCAGGTCTTCATTTTCCAAGCAAATTTGAGTGGTCCCCCGTCTGAATCCTTCCAAAGTTTTCAGTTACGACATCCTCCGCCCCCCCCCCTTCCCCCCCCGGCGATAAATAATGACCGGTCCCTTATCTATTGTTTTTTCAAATTCACTACCAAATAGGACACCTCGTTGTGAAGGTTTCGTGGCGCCAGTTCTTAGTCTTCGTACAAGCCTCCCACCCAGGCGTTTTAATGTTAGCACTGAGAAAAAAAAACACCTGCGTGGGAGGTTAGGTAAGGAGATAACCTCCCACGCAGGTGTTTTTGAAAGCTTCACAAAGTTTTCGTGTGAGCTCATTGGTCCCTCGTATTACCGCGATCACAGATTTCGTTCGAAAGCAAACACTCACCGTTACACTTTCTAATGTTATGCTAATTTTAATTGATGTTACCTTGTCTTCAATGACTGGTTGTAATTTTAGTTTATATTGCTTAACTATATATTTTTTTCTATATCTGCATTCTCAGCCTGTCAGGATAAATGGGATGCATGCTATCACAATCAGCACTACTGCTATTTGAATAGTATAAAGCGCCTTTGTCCAAAATCTTGCAGAGTCTGTAAGCATCATTTTTTCTTAGACATTGACCCCTTTACATCATTTTCTTCACAAGGAAATACCAAGAACTGTATTTCAAATAGGCTCTTTGCATCTGTCACGTTACCTTTCTCGTGCCAAAATTATGAGTTACAACTCATCAAAACTAGACGAAAAAAGCATAGCAAAATGATCAGAGTGGGTTGCCATTATTCTCGCCTAACAATGCAATGTTATACTGGATTGAATAGCGAACAAATTCGCTCTGAATCAGTTGAAATCCAGCAATTTTTTCATACAAATCCTCATAATTTATTTTCCAGAAATATCAAGACCCTGAAAATCTTGATCTCATGTATCGTTCACTTCAAAGTTTGTCACCGACTTAATTTAATTTTCTGGTACTAGTCTCCCAAATTAATGCAAAGCAGGTGGAATAATAAACAAATTGCAAACCCTTCCCCCCCCCCCCTCTCAATCCCCTCCCCCAAAGTTCTTTTCTTTTTTCTTTTCCTTTTTTTCCCTTTACCGCAGTTTACATAAGTCCCAGGGAAGTATTATTTTGAATAAATATAACATTTTCTTTTCTTTCTCAGAAACAATTGAGCTTTCAATTCGTTAGCCTTAGTATAGTGTCATTCTTTTTAAAAGTGCGTGAAACGAGACGCTTACTAAAAATGCATCTCTTAAAAGTTAGCCCCGCACTCAAAAGCAGGCGTAGAAAACTGAAAATTTCTTTTCGTCTTTTTCCAGGCTAAAAATAGATGAGCAAATCAAGAATAATCTGTGTCTTCTATGACACCAAAACTGGATTTCCCTTAACGAAAGGTTGTAAAATCAAGGGAATAAAGTATTATTCATTTAACCAAACTAATGGATATAACTTGTCGTTTATTCATTTGTCGGACGCTGATATTTAAAATATAAAATGAGTCTTTGGGCCACTCGTCTACACATTTTCAACGGCCAGCTGCAGATACAAACGACGGGACAAGCGTAATAAAACCAAGAAAAAATAGTCATGTGGTCATAATTTTCCATTTGCATGAGAAGCCATGAGCTGCGATCCCTTTGGCCTGCACCACGGATCGAGAGCTGTTAGTAGCTATTTCCAGGTTAACGGGCAAGGGCAACAGCTTCCGGGTTAGCAATTGTTATTATCTCAAATTTGCTATCATAATAAGGCTGTGCAGAAAGGTGACAATCCACTATTTGAACGCTATATTCGTGGAATTACCGACTCAGAACCAGTCAGAGTTTTGGATCGGTGGCGCTGGCCAATCAGATCACCGCTCTGGGGATGAAAATGGCCTAAAAAGTTAAGTATAAGTTCCCTTTTGGTCTGCGACATATGGCGATATGGTATTAAGTCTATTTGTGCTGCCACTTGTCTCGCATTTTAGTGAATTTGTTGATTTACGTGTAACCAGGACGCCAGTGCTTCCGGTCTATTTTTGGCAAGCGAGAACTGCTTTTTTATGTTCGTAATACCGTCGCCGTGCCCCACTTTTCTTCTTTAGAGCTCAATAAAAGTTCCATTTAATCACTGAGGAAAATTGGAGGGAGTAGAATTCAAAATAATGGTTACACCCGAACTGGAAAAAAGACCTGCAGTGCATGGCAAGTAACCGGCGGGCGTTTATACGGGCGAGGCTGGATGCCATAACCTTGGGATTTTCCCCAAATTTTATTTCAAGACACCTTTAATATAAAGTGATGTTAAACGGGACAATTCGCAACGGCGACTATTAGCGCAACGCAGCATTACAACAATGTTGTGACATTTTTTCGAATGCTTGCAACACAGTTCCAACATTGCTACGCTGTGTTGCTCTAAAAATCGTCGTTGCCAATCGTCCCGTGTAACATCACGTTTAAGGGCCTGTTTACATGGAGGTGGGAGACCCCAGGTAGCCGAGGCAACCCTCTTAGCTTGGGTAATCCGCATGTCCAAGTCCGAGTCGACCGTTTTGTAATCTCCTCGCTCTTCAACCACGAATCTTTCCCGATAGATCTGTATAAACTGTGAATTTTCACCCGACGTCACAGCTTCTGTAGTTAGCTGGATTTCTCGCGCCTGACAACTTCTGTCTTGGTTTTTGTTTAGGTTTTAAAAGCCGGGAGAGGAATGAGGACGAGTCAGGCTCGTTCCTCGCTAGCTATGCGCTTCGCCGCCAAAAGCGATTAGTGCACTCTGATCTCGTCAGCTCTGTAAACTAATGACGTTACCACCAAACAGCCATACTGGTGCATTGTAACTACAATATAAACTGAAGAACATATCAACCCAATCAAGTTGGAGTAAACTCTTTCTGATCTAAACAATTTCTGTAGTGTCAATACATTTGCCTAGCTGTTGTCAAGTGAGCGAAAAAGCTCTAAATTTGCGTAAATATAGACAAAGGCCTGTCAATGTTGATTTAAAAAGACTGCGGTTGACGATAACTTACGTTTTGACAGCCTCTAGGGTAGACAAAAAACAATCTAGACACCATTTTTAGCCTGGACTTCAGCACTGTCAATCAAATCTTTTAATATTTTGTGAATACTATACTTTCTTCTTCAATAAAGCTCTCAGAGTGGCTCTGGCAGGATTTTCCCACTCAATTACAGTGCAATTTACAGACTGGTTAAAATAAATGCAGCTTTAGCAAACTTCGGCAGGTGTCACAGACCTTAAAGCTTAATAAACGCTTCAATTTGATCGAATAATGGTAAAGTTAACTTGGAACCACTATTAACATGTTCTCGGTCTATCTGCTACTTCCTTTTCTCATGGCATGTCATGATGTTAAAGGTAGGTAATAATTCAATGTGTGCTGTTCACCTCTCAGGCAACGTCATGTTTGAAAGTGTCATGATAAATCACGCTCGCTGTTATCCAAACAACATCCATTCTAGGCTAGTTTTCAAGTTCTATAACATATAATTGAGTTTTTGGTTCCATAGCAAGGTGTGGTAAGCGACCATCATCTGCCCGTGTGGTAAACGGTGAAAACGCCTCCCCACATTCATGGCCGTGGCAGATTTCGCTCCGCAAGCAAGGCAAATATCACATTTGTGGAGGGTCCTTGATCCGACCCGACTGGGTGGTCACCGCTGCACATTGCGTTTACAGAAATACAGACCCAAGTGGATACACGGTTGTAGCTGGTAAGAATTCACAGTCTAGGGTTTGTTTCTCAGGTGCTGACATCTTATAATAAAATTGGTCCGTTAGCGAATTTTAAGACCTCACCAAGTCTCATTCCGTTCCCGTTGAGAAGTTTGAAATGTTCTGCCGGAAATTCACAATCACTGGATATTGGCCATTTGTTTGCGCTTTAATGGACCGAGACGAAGTGGAGGTCACTAAAAAGAAGAATGAGGCCAATATTCAACGCGAGATCTTGAAGGAACGAGTCAATAACGGGTTTAATACATGGCCAAAATGATATTACTAAAACGGGGGAACGGGGAACGGGGAGCGGGAAGCGGGGAGCGGGGAGCGGGGAGCGGGGAATGAGCACGGGAAACGGAAAAAAGAAAAAATGGGAACAAAGCAGAGAATTGGAAATGAAGTTACTGATAGGGCTAGAGTTCAAGTTAGGGTTTTGTCGTTGCCCGCTCCCCGTTTTAGTATCACCCGCCCAGTAGGGACCATTTTCTTGCGGGACCAACGCAGGAAATTCCAAGCCGGCAAGAAAAGTCCATTTTGCCCTCTAGGATAACCAATCAGAATACACGATTCGCTTATCATCTTGCACGCTCGCAGAATCGGCCATATGATAATACCCCAGAGATCAGAATAGTAAATAAATACCGTATTAATTTGGAATGAAATTTACTACGCAGAATGTTTTGATGAGCTGATAACTTTACTCGTAGGTGCTTATAGAAGAAAAGGGACTACCGATGTACAGCAAACATTTAAGTTGACAACACTGTACATACATGAGAATTTTAGCATGAGACACTTGAAAAACGATATAGCTCTCCTTCAGTTGGAACGCCCAGTGAAATTGAGCGAAAAGGTTTCCACAGTTTGTCTGCCCGACCAAGCGCCAGATTTGAAAGCTAACTGCTATATAACAGGCAAGTGTCATGAGTAAACAAACATTTAAGGATTACCAAAACTCATCCAGTTATAATTAAAGCTTGATGTGCAGTCAGAGGTACCCCGCAGTAATCCAGATAATCCAGATAAGGAAAGATTACCAACTACCCGGAATCTGGAAAATGTTCCGAGCTATGCTAAGTCACTACGTTTGCGCTTTAGCTTCATACACCTGTTTATATGTTTAGGGGGACTAAACGAATTCTGCATACGGTCTATCTGAAAAACACTTTTGTATCTCAATTTAATGAGCACCAAGTACTTCTTCCACAAAAATATGTTATCCCATTTGTTCCTCGACAAGTCTTTGAACAATAATCTTAGGTGATGATCGTCCAAATCTTTCTAAAACCAGAATCCCTATATTGCTGCGCACCGGATATAGATGGGGAATGCACGAATCAAGTTGAGATAAGCGGGTTTGTTTGAGACGGTTATGGGGGAGCATGCGCAAGAATGGAGCAGGGGTGATAGCACGCGGCTCCAACCAATTTCACCTGGGTTTGAGTCCCAACTTGGTTAAGCTTTTTGTATGGCTATTCTCTGCTCTAGGTTTTTTTTTTTTTCGGATACTCCATTTTTCCTTTCTCCAACAGCCAACATTCCAAATTCAAATTCGATCTGGGAATTGTCTCAAGTGACACTCGGAGGGACTTAATTATAGTGAGACTGTCAAAATCAGGATATATTTCCAGTGATGCTTTCAGGAAACGTTTCTTTGAATTATAAATAGTAAGAGTGTTTATTCTAATTTTTTAGGCTGGGGCTTTGTTTCTGGTTGGGGCCCATCAGCTGACAAACTTAAGCAAGCCAAACTCCCGCTTCGCTCTGATGAAGATTGCAAGAGGAAATACCAGATTCTTTTTGACAGACAAGTTCACGTTTGTGCTGGAGAGGGTCGGATAGGTGCGTCTGGAGGTTGCCGTGGTGATAGTGGTGGTCCTTTTGTTTGTGAAAAGGGGGACACCTGGTATCTGCATGGAGCTGTGAGTTTTGGAATGTCTCGTTGCACGACAGAGTACTATACCGTGTTCACAAGAATCACCAATTTCGTGCCTTGGATTCTCCGTAAAATAGGTATGTAGAGTTACTACTGTTTATGGAGTGTTATGCGTTTCATTCTTTTTCAAGATTATTGATGAGAAAGATGTCTACCTGAAAAAAGGAGCCTTTAGCTGTGGACTTGAATCACCTGTGTTTCTGCCCTGTATGTAGTAATCTAAAAACGTATGGGAGATGATTGGCGTTGCATGTTTCTTTATTCACAACACTGAACAACAGAACTGCAAACGTTTTAAAGTAATACTAGAAGTAGGTGACTCGCAAAACCTCGTTAATCTCTAAGGGAATGGGGCCACCTAAGTAAAGCCTGTTATGCGTTATATTTTAAAAAGGTCCAGTAAGCTAAGGACAATTTTTATCTTCATATTATATGAACTGACAGTATCATTATCATCATGATAATCGTCATCACCACCACCATTATCATCATCATCCTTCAACTGCTGTCAGGAAAGACGTTGCACACTCTCTCCACAGGGTCCCATTTCTCATTAATCCTGAGAAAATTTTAATCGTGTTCGTCTATGTTTGGTACCTTAACTTCTCAAAGCCAATTTTATTGCTGCCCTCACAGGTGAAGATGGAACCGTAAACACACCACAGCCCCCAGAAACACCGAGACCACATGAAACATCCCCACCTGTCCGAAGTACAGTGCCGCCACCGCCAACGGGTGATCCAGGTATGCTTTAGTATTGAATTTGGATCTTTATATGATTAACTCACCAGATATATGCATTACCATCCAGACCATTTCATGGGTTACATAAGACAATAGCATCTAAAGGTGTACTTAAAGGGGGAACGAGCTCTAATCAAAAATTATATACAATATTGTTGTCAGTGTAAGAGTTTTATTATTTCATAGCGATGTTGCTCGTTTTGCCCACCCGTTTATCTTGTTGCGCAAAAATTTTGTAGCAGAACTTTGCAGAAAGTAAAAAAGCCATCGAATTGTGTGTGTCAATTTGCTTGTTGCTTGAAATGCTGCAAAGTGAGTTTAATTTTTTACCCATGATACTGCATCTTAATCACTTTCAAACTATTTGCCATGGCGGGAGTCTACTATATAAACGATATTTTTCGAGAAAGAATTGAGTTGAAGATAGGAAATTCTGTTTTACCGCAGTGTTCGCTTATCGCCGGTATACGACTTATCCGGCGTTTTAGGCCGGTTTTATAGCAGAGCAACTCCATTCTTGTATGTAGGTTGCAAAGACAAACGACCCAACTGTGCTGGTAACGGTTACTTCTGCAAGATTTTGCCGAGCTTTAGAAAAGACTGTCCCAAGACTTGCAAAATGTGTTAGAGTAAGTAAATAACATCCATCATATACATAAACAACATAACATAAATAGATATGTCCGTCGTGCCTATTCTACTGTTGCTGTGCCGGCCAGCGCAACATTAGAACAATGCTTGGACGGACGCTGGATCACTGGATAGGCTGTAACCTAAAAACTGTTTTTTCAATAAATAACGTAACTGTGGTGCTTATTTTTAATCTTTAACTTATTTTTTACTTTGTAATCTTTAATGGTTATGAATTTAGAATTTTCTTATAAAAACTCGAAACGCTTATTTTAGTTTTAATTGTAACCTAATTTTTTTTTTGTAGGTTGAATGATCGAGGCACATTCAAGAATTTTTTTCATCTTTGTTTGATTTTACTCACTGTTATGTTAACTTAAACTAAAAAATAAAGTGGTAATACAAAGTCAAATATCGTTTACACTTGTGTAAAGCAGTGTGGACCTTCCGACCAAACACATTTGTGCGAGATGAATAGAAAAATGAGAAAAAAGCAAGGTTATTAAAAAAAAACTGTTTTGGCTGCAGTTTCCAATATCTGAGTATACAGCTGGACAAACAAAGACACGCAGAAAGGCAGTAGGATAACGATTTAGCACACAAATGTCTTTTCCATAAACTTATGGAGTATTTAACAGAACTGAGGTTACAAGTTAAGTAGAGGCTGTCAGTGCTTCCCAATGCAAGCTGAGGAAATCGTTCAATGGTTCTAGTTAATCTTATGGTCAACCGCAATTACGGTCGTAAACCGATCTTAAGTGCTTTTTTGGACAAGTACTGAATGACACCTTGCTAAAGTGAAATGAAAGTAAAAGCAGCTTATGAAAATACTCCGGCAGGTGTAGTGTGCGGGTGTAAGTTAAAATATGATGTTGAGACCGCGTACCTACAGTTGATAAAGAGAGGCAATATTCGAAGTATTACCCTGATAAGTGCTGAAAATGTTCCCCTTGGCTGGTCTGAATTTCCACGTAGTAGCAGTTTCGTTGTGTGAAGGTAGGTAACTATCGGCATAGTGTTGAATAAAGACTAAGCCGAACGTTAACGTGCTAAAACTAAAGCCCCATTAGCAATAGATGGAAGACTGTTTCAAAACAGCGGTTGTCATTAATCGAAGGAATTTTCTCGTTTCAGTACATTCAATTCTAACCAACTGGGGCCAAAAAAGAGTGAGCTAAATTGTAAGCATTTAAGCTCTAAGTCGTTTTCCAATACTTCGCGATATTTATACATAACAATCAACTTACAAGTTGTAAAATAGTTTATTAATTAGCTAGGGGAAAACATGGCGATCACAGTCGTGGAAAAGTTTAGAAATGGGGTTAATTACGGGCGTATATGCGATAGATCAGAACCATTCTCTCTTGTCAGAACTCAGTTCAACTGACATCATTCTCTACTCGTGTAGTAAATGGAGACAAAGCAGCCTCGTATTCATGGCCGTGTCAAGCATATGACTGGTGGATATCACTTTTGTGGAGGGTCGTACTGCAGAACATTGCATCTACAAAAACACGGACCCCAGTAGCTACATTGTCCTAGTTGGTAAGGGTATGTCTCAGACAAATTGTCTAGCTTCATTAGCTTTCAACTAGTTTAAACTCTTTCTTACTCAAAGGTTCCGAGTTCACCATTACTCAGCGTGGCTTTGAAAATCAGCTTAGATCACTATACTTTTCACTACAATTTTCCACGGAATCTGACCTAGCAATATCTGAGTGCTTCTTCACATGTACAGAGGAAGAGAAACAACTTATGTGCAGCAAGAATTAAATGTCAAAACAATCATTATCCACAAAGATTTTGAACCAAGACGACAAGAGAAACGAAGGTTCCAACGTGCAATTGAAATCGCCAAGTAGCATCTTTAACATGCAGTGCCCAGTTCTTGCACGGACATAGAATTTCCCACTCAAGATAAAATCGTACTTCTTGTGCTCAGCAACACGTAATTGAAACTGGCGACTCTCGAGAGGATTTTTCTATAGATCTGCGCCTGACACATAACACATAATGTGGTGTTACATGTTGCCAGTGTTGAGATCACCATCAATTTTAAAGTGAACCAAAAGAATAATTACCATTGTTGTTTCTTGTAGACTGGGGTCGTATACCTTCAGTGGAGGCCAGGCTGCCGAAGTTCCCTAACCCTGAAGCCAGATGATAAGATAATGAGATAGAGAGATGGTGCCTACTACACAATTTTAACTAGGATTACCACATATGAGCCAATGGATTCTAAACACTACATAGGTAAGAAGAGCGGATGAAGTAAATGGTTTTTAATGAGGTGATTGGAATGCCCTCAGACATCGGACATCGAACAATAGAAATTGGACGTCTTACATCGGACATCAGACAACGGACTCCGTGTGCATGAGCCGACCCAGAGCAAAATTTTCTTCCTTTTCAGTTTTGAACGCTTTTCTATCAGGTCATCTTACTCTTTTGGTGGAATATATATCCATGCACACGAATTGAAACGGCGAAGAAAATTAAATGTTAAGGAAATGAAAAAGCATGATTCACGTCGGCTTCGCTTCTTGACTAGCTCTTCTTACGCTTCTCTCGACGTGCTCTCTCTAAACAGTCCAGCTACGCTGTTTACGTGCATCCATAACACGATATACACACGCTAAGCAGGAACCAATCCTGAAATGTCTTTACGTGACTGTGTACATTTGGCAATTTTAAGTTATGATCGATATTTAACAAACATTATTGTTTCAAAAATGTCCTTCCTACATTATAAATTTTTCGTTCTTTTCTATAACCATAATCGTCCAGACTTTTCTGTTCCTTATAGTTCCGATTCTATACACTTTGCGATTATCGGATCATTTTCCTCTCGATCGTTTAAAATCTCCGGTCTGATCTGTACATTAAGCAGGCTTTTTTTTAAGGGCACTCAGAGATGTTTCTTTACTCCAAATTTTGACTCAATATTTACATTTAATTCATTTCAACTGTTTCGACGTTCCAGGGAAGTTTTGCTTATTTATGCCGAGGTTTTTTCTTTATCATTTAAAGTCAAGATAGCCCGTATATTTGATACACATATCTACAGTCCTCGTTAAGAAAGAATAAGATAAAGATGGTTAAAAATAGACACATACACAGGACAGAAGGATATATATCATCACCCAAAGGAAAAGAACGAAAAAATCCTCTCCGCTTGCTAATTTTTTTTTCTCAAAGAACGTTTAATTTATTAGTTTTGCGTTAGTATTTTGCTGAAGGCGTGACTGTCTTCAGCGCCGACTTCCTCGATCCTTTTATAAAGACAGAAGTGTGTCATTACCATGGAAAGAACCGAAATAGTTGTTAATTATTCTTTAGTACATTTATTTTGGTCCCAAAATTCGTCAATTTATTACGGAAAAAAGGAAAACGAAGATTGAAAATGCTCACCTGCACTATGCAAACATCGAGGCGTTGTGAGAATATGCATATGATATAGTTCTGCCCCATAGTCACAACGTTGAGGAGTAAATGAAATTAAGTCATCACAAGAGTAATAGGGAGTGTAGCGGAACATGTCTTACTTGTAAGTGTTTATTTAAGGGGAAACAACTTATTAAAATTCCCCGGCTCCACTAAAAGCGTCCTTAATCCTCAAGCACTATCAACTAGAAATACACGTGTTATTATGTATGGCAGAACCTCGTGTAGCCCGGGAGGGGGAGAGGCCCATAAAATGGTGGGTGGGAGGACGAGAGAGAAATAGAGCAGTACATGTAACTGGGGTGGGCGGGTTTCAATCCTGACTCCGATCTAATATTGGAAGGTGATATCTACTTAATCTCCTTTTGGTTGGAGTAAATTTAAACCCAGTGCTGACCGGCCGTTAAAAAGGATCTTCTGAAGTTTAAACATAATTTTACTGCGTATTAAGACCAAAAACGAACTTTTAAAAAATGTATAACATTTTTGACCAAAATCTTGAGTTAACCCCCTTGGCGGAAAAAATGCAATTTTATCATCATATTCGATTGATATACGTTATAGTACTAGTCTAGAAATAATTGTTTTCTATGCCAAACGTCTTTAACCAAAATTTTATGGTATTTTCAACCAAGAGAGAATGATCAATAAATTAGATACCGTCCTTTCGGATTTAACCCAGAAATTTCTTCAACATTTGACAAATTAAATGAAGTTGAATAAGATCTATGAAGTTTGAAGCTGTGCGAATTCACTTCGGTTTGTTGTCATCCAGAAATTTTGCTACCATGGCTACGTGACGTAACGACCTGTCCTCTTTATTTTGCCACTATATAAGATCGATATATTTTCTAGAAATACTTTTTTCCTTTCTAAAACATCGCAAAGCATAATTTTAATTTACTGCTTTTTTAAGTTCCTAATTTTTGGCTGAAATCAATTTTGCCACTATATAAGATCAAAGTATGTTATAGTGTATAGAAATACTAAATTAAATGTTTTGTATGATCGTTTTTTATATGTGATCCTGATGAATACCAAGGTCCCGATTCTCTTTGCAATACACTTGTATCCAAGTTGTCTAAGCATTGTTTAATAGTTACAGAAATAACTGGTTATTCTGCATTCGTTCAGAATTTTTTTCAAAGGATACAGATATGTTGTAGTTTCATATTGTTGCTGAAGGTGTGGAATTTGACTTCCTCGAAGCTCCCAAAAAAATAAAATCATGAACCATCTTAATGTGGAGTCTTTCGTTTTGACAAGACTTACTACAACACCACATTTTAAAGCGGTAGTCAAAAATATCCTTTAAGAAGTCTTACCTCACTGTGGATACTGTGGAGGAACATGTAACGAAACATGCTTCAACAGGGTAAACGTTCGCAGATAAGGGAATAGGTTTCGATTCCCCAAAATGAGATTTTTTCCCGTACAAATCTAAAATAACTGAAGCTAATAGTGTATTCCTTTAAATATAGATTACTGAAAACAATATGCATTGGAATGATATAAAAGACCTGCACGCTTCCAGTGAAGTATCACTGATTTTTAACTGTTAAGACCCAGTACACGAAACACGAAGAGATAGATTCAATTTATATTTTACAAGGACGTGTTACTACCTCAAGAGAAAAAGACCGTAAAATGAACTATACCATGCAATCAAAGGTAATACTGTATCCATTAACTTATTTTCAAAGCCTTGCTTCTATGCCAATGAATTTTGTTTAGGACAACAGGTAAGTATCTACTCAGATATCAGTTTGGTGTAAGGCGCTTTAATTTACAACTACATTGACTTTAAAGAAATATGGAGAATTATTGGAAAATTTTCCACAAAACTGATGGAAAAAAGATTGTACTTTTCAAGGGCTGACTGTACAAATCTCACGAAAGCACACTTAGATCAAGACAAAACATATAACGCCTGTTAAAAAACTTGGTTAGCAATACAATAACGAAAAATTTGAACGTATGCCGCCTTTACACTAGAACTGAAAGCTAATTTGATATCCCTCTGGGTAGATAGTGGACGAAAAACTTCACAAATCCGAAATCTAGAAGTATATTGGTAAACTGTAGCTGCTAACTTTTTTTGCTCAGTAGGGCTCCCTCGAGCTCTGATTTGTTTCTTCGAGATCACATGACATAAGAATGAGAAATGTTGAAAAAGTAACTGGTTAAATAGCACTAGGTAAGGTCCCTCAATCAGATGCCTTGAGTACTACTTAAGTTGCAATTGTGATATACAAACGTCGATGTAATGGAAGCCGCTTTGTTATGGCGACCTCCTTCTTTTACAGTCTCTTTCGCCAAATGTTCAGCAACAGTTTTAGCTTCTCCTATTGGGTATCAAGTATTGTCGGTAAACGTTTGCATTATGTTTGCTGCACTACTCAACGTCAATCGTTCATTCATTGCAGTTGTTGTTTGTCGTTTTGGTTTGCCTACTTATCCAAACCCAAACCTGGGGGAAACCAGCTTACATCGCTCAAGGCCCAGACGAGCAACTAGAGCCAAGCCAAGAATTGAATGAAACTGAGGTACTCAACCGAGGAAAAAGACAAGTGACGTTTACCTTGGCAAACCTCTGCCCTGCTATTATCACTTCGACTGGATCTTCAAATTCGCCGTCAAATGGCCATCCATGTGTGAAAAGGTGGCTTTTTTGCTCAAAGTACAATTTGTATGAAGCTGAATGCCGCTCAAGTGCATGGAGCTGCTTATCGAGCATACCGAGGCATGGATATCTGAAATGCAGGCCTATTATTAAAACAGTGATAATAAATCAAGGCACAAACAATGAGAAGTATGTGAGATTAAATAAAGCTTGCACTTGTGCTTAACAATCAAGGACTATAAAGGAAAATGAAAGAGGAATTTTATAAATGACACACTTGTATATTAGCAACTTATTTATCTTTTATTTATCAGTGTGTTCGTAAAATGGATATATCGCTTTATCAAATGACAACAAATAATAATTAAAAAATGTTTATAAAAAAGCTCCAAACTTTTCTTTTAATGTTGACGTTTATCATAAACCCGCTAATAAAACTTATGGCGTTAACAGAAGGATACATGGGTCCAAATGAATGTGTTTCAATCAAAAGAGGAATAGAGATTAAGTGATTGGCAAATAAGGCAATGTATTACAATGCAACATGGCCTTGTAATAAGCCTAGCTGAAAGTTTTGTTTTTAAGTAGCCGGCAAAATATGTTCCCATGGCATCGCACAACTGGCCGTTTAAGGGGAAATATTTTCTTTTCGAACACATTTATAGTGCGTGCTCGCCCTTGTAAATTGGACTTGTAGTATTAAAACTACCTCTCTAATGTATTTGATGTCCCCCTTTAATGAACACGAGCTCTAAAAAAAGAGTCATCCAAAAAATCTTGTAAATTACAAGCAGGGTCTTCACTGGGCAAGGTTTTTTCACCCTTACTCTGAGACTTTCTGGCTAAAATTTGACTCTTAGGAAAAATAAAAAGAGACTGGCTGGCTGGCTGGAAAATTTCGAAATGGAATGAAAATTTCCGAGACACAATTTTGTACTAAGTATTATTTTGCCAACACGTCGTTACGCTGAGATTATATTAGAGAAACGTTGATCAAATATTGAGCACATAATGGAACCTTGTGCTGTATACATACAATGCATGTAACTATTTGAAATTTTACTAATTAAAGAGTAAATGTGTTTGGTCTATATAGAGCTAGCTTACCTCTGACAGTTAAGATATTCAAACGTCGTCACAAAAACGCACATTCTTATATGGTGGCTTTAAATTATCCAAATAAATGGAAATTTCCACATTGTTGTAACAGTTGTTCTCGTTGACGGCCAGCGGATCGAAGTTTTTGTTCTTCGAAGGAACCGGAGCATTCAGAGAGCCCCTGTTTCTTGTGTTGTCACAAACATTCTAAGGCTTATGGGGATAAGTTCTCTTTTGATTGCTTTTAACCTTCATTTTTCTCTTTGTTTGATATAAGCTGTTAATGTAAGAAAAAATAATCCGAATTAAGGCCATTTCCGCGAGTTTCAATTAAAACTCTCACTTCCAAAACGAGGCCAAGTACAAACCTTTTTTTGTGATAATATGTTTTACTCCACTCAATGAGAATAAAAAACCATAATCTGTTCATTAGCTTTGCACTGAGCCTCGCTTTGAAAACAGAGGCCTCGGGCGGCTCAGAAATGGCCTATCAATCAATTTACCATTAAAATTTAAAATAAAGTAGCATTATTCGTTATAACATTTTACTTATTTCCTCTTTTAACAATTAAAATTATTAAGGGAAACATAGATAAATCTTTACCAGCAAACGAAAGAGTTAATCAACTGGAAACGTACTTTCAGTCGCTCGCTCCATCTGGTGATAGTGTAACTATAAAGTATAAAGTAAAACCCGAATATGAGAAGAATAAATTGAACAATTATTGTTTTTAAAAATGGGGTATCTTTTGATTTTTTAGTAATAGACCACACTTTCAATGGGTTTACCGGCGTGATAACCCACTTGGGATGTTGGGAGAACACGAGAAAAGAATCAAGAGTGGAGGAGAGTGATTTACAAGCTTTTCTCGCGTTCTCCCAACATCCCAAGTGGGTTATCACGCCAGTAAACCCATAGAGAGTGTGGTCTATTGCTTTTATAAAATAACTTTAAGTAAACTATGAGTTTACCGGCACAATAAACCATAGGTTTTTACCAATCAGAACGCGCGCGCGTATTATCTTTAGTTAGTTATTTTATAAAACTGAGTAAGCGCGATGCAGATGTTGTTTAAGTAGCTTGCTGATGGCGTGACTTCAGCTTGGACTTCCTCAAAAGTGTTATTGACTAAATATCAGAAGCTTTGGAACTGATATATTTCGTGTTAATTTAATCCCAGTGCCATTCTACTATGAAACACATATCCCTGGTGATATGTGTTTCCCTACACGGGAAACCCATATCCCTAGTGAAATGCATGTATTCCCCTATCCGGGAAAGCCATAGGCCTAGTGAAATATGTTTCCCTACCTTGGAAACACATATCCCTAGTGATATGTGTTCCCCTACATGGAAAACCCATATTCCTAGTGAAATGTGTTCCCCTACCCGGGAAACCCATATCCCTAGTGAAATGTGTTTGCTTACCCGGGAAACACATATCCCTATTGTTATGTGTTCCCCTATCTTGGGAACCTATATCACCAGTGAAATGTGTTCCCCTTTCCAGGGAAAAATATCCCTTGTGATATGTGTTCCCCTACCTGGGAAACAGATATTCCTAGTGGTATGTATTCCCCTACGTAGGAAACATATTACTAGTGATATCTGTTTTCTAACTGGGAAACAGATAACCCTAGTGTTAAGTGTTCCCTTGTCCGGGAAACAAAGACAAAAACGCGTTGTTTTTAAAGCCTAGAGAGGCGTTTCTTTGTTCTAGAATATCAGAAAACACATTATCCTGGGCTATATTGCCCAAAAAGAAAAAGATTGAAAAATGGCGAATTTTGGACCAAAACCATGGAAATCTCATTGACAATTTTTTGACTTTTTGAACTTCTTCTTTTATAGCTTTGAAAGGTTGTTCTAGAATATAATAAAATACATTTCCTGGCCTATATGGCCCGTATATGTAATGTGTGGGAGTACCTCCCCAGGTTTAGAAGTCCGAGGTCCGAAGCTCAAATCCCAAAGTGAGAAGTCTGAAGTCTAAATTCGGAACTTTGAATTCTGAATTCTGAAGTCCGACGTCAGACGCCTGAAATCTGAAGTCCGACGTACGATGTCTGAAGTCAGTTTGAGGTCTGAAGTCTGGAATGGAAAATGGGGAGTCTCTCTTTGGCTCTTGTACAAATTAAATAATGTAAAGCGGGTGATTGCATGGCAAGAAAGGATCGAGTTGGTAAAGGTCCAATGTCCAAACATAACTGAGCTTGTAGTTTGTGTAGTTTATTTGTGGTTATCTCAGCGCTTCAGAATAAAAGCAAAACAAAACAAAACAAAAATAGTTGCGGATGGGAAAAAAAACTTGTGTACATGAGCCGACCCAGAGCAAAATGTTCTTCCTTTTCAGTTTTGAACGCTTTTTCATCTGGTCATCTTACTCTTTTGGTGGAATATTGTTCCTAACAAGCTTATTAAACTTGCAACTGAACAGCTCTCTGCACCCTTTACTGAAATATATAATGAATCAATAATATCAGGGAAGTTTCCTGAAATCTTTAAGATATCAAAAGTAACCCCAATATTTAAAAGTGGTAGTCTATCTGAGTTAGGAGATTACAGGCTAATAGCAGTTGTTTCTCCCTTTAGTCCTATCTGGAAAAAGAATGTCTACTATTTAACTTCCAATTTGGCTTTCGAAAGGGATATTCCACTGAATATGCCATTCTAGAAACTGTGGAAAAAATAAAGTCAGCAGTTGATGATGAAAAAATAACATGTGGTATCTTTTTAGACTTTTCCAAGGCCTTTGATACAATTAACCACCATATTCTCTTAGAAAAATTGTATAAGTATGGGATCCAAGGGCTCCCCCATGCATGGTTCTCAAGCTACCGTATATAACTAATCGTAAGCAATATGTCAAAGTTGGTAACACAGAATCTAGCCTGAAAACTATCACATGTGGTGTACCCCAAGGCTCCACACAAGGTCCACTGTTGTTTCTATTGTATATTAATGACTTGCCCAAGTCTTCAAAGAAATTAATTTTTAGGATTTTTGCAGATGATATACAAATATATTTTATTCTTCAAAAGATCCAGAACAATTACAATCAGTAATCAATGAAGAACTTGGAAAAGTCTTAAAATTCTGTGCCGCAAATATGCTGTCCATTAACTTTAAGAAGACTAATTACATGATAATTACTTCACCTAAGAAGAAAACAAATATCAGAATAACAGCTTGAAATATACAGCAAAAGTCCCAGATTAAATATTTGGCTGTCTTTATTGATGAACATCTAAAGTGGGATGCTCAGCTCCAGCATATTAACAACAAAATAACAAAAAACATTGGAATTTTATTTAAGCTTACTAGGCATTATGTGCCTCTAAGTACACTCAAACAACTGTACTATACTCTCATATATCCGTATCTAACGTATGGATTAATGAGCTGGGGTACCGCATACCAAACTAAGTGAAATAAAATCAAAGTAAGTCAAAATAACTGTATTCGCTGCATCTTCTTTGGAAACAAAAGAGAAAGTCCCCCACCGTACTTTACACTTGTCTATAAAAAATCTTAAAGTTGGAGAATATCTTTAAATTACAAATTGGCGCTCTTGTGCACAAAATTCAATGTCAAAAAAAGGATACAAATCCTGCCCTCTATGACTTAGTTCAACCGGCTTCAGCTGTCCATGATTATAATACTAGGTATCGGCACTAATCAAAACCTGTGCAGACCGTTTTCCAGAATAATTATGGCCTAGCAAGGTTTAGTGTAGTGGCATGACAGACCTGGGAAGCAACACCTACGAAAATTAAGTGTCTCCCCTTGAAGAGTTTTAAAAAAAGAATATATTAAACTCTTTCTACTTGACAGTAAGGCATCTTGAACAACTATAATCTGTTACTTAGTTCTACTTATTTAATTATTTAATCTAAATAGTTTTATTATTATTATTATTAGTAGTAGTAGTAGTAGTAGTAGTAGTAGTAGTAGTAGTAGTAGTAGTAGTAGTAGTAGTAGTAGTAGTAGTAGTAGTACTGTATAACCTCCACCCACTTGTAACCGCTATGTGGTAGTAGCCAACTCGAAAGCTTGGCTCCTTTGGCTCCTTGGCTCCTTTGTTATGTTTAATTCGATGTATAGTTAGCTTCTTTTTTTTTTTTTTATCTCTTCTTCTTTTTTTTTCCTTATTGTTGTTGTATTGTAATTGAATAAGTGTGAATAAATGAACTTGAACTTGAATATATATTATCTATGCACATGAATTGAAACGGCGAAGAAAATTAAGAAAATGAAAAAGCATGATTCACGTCGGCTTCGCTTCTTGGCTAGATTTTCTTACGCTTCTCTCGACGTGCTCTCTCCAAACAGTCCGGCTACGCTGTTTACGTGCATCCATAGCACGATATACATACGCTAAGCACGGGAACCAATCCTGAAATGTACTTACGTGTGTACATTTAGCAATTTTAAGTTATGATCGATATTTAACAAACATTATTGTTTCAAAAATGTCCTTCCTACATTATAAATTTTTCGTTTTTTTCTATAACCATAATCGTCCAGACTTTTCTGTTCCTTTTACTGCCGATTCTATACACTTTGCGATTATCTGTACATTAAGCAAGCTTTTTTAAGAGAGATGTTTCTTCACTCCAACTTTTGACTCAATATTTACATTTAATTCATTTCAACTGTTTCTCCGTTCCAGGGAGGTTTTGCTTATTTATGCCGAGGTCTTTTTTTTTTTATCATTTAAGGTCAAGATAGCCCGTATATTTGATACACATACATGTGTATCTACAGTCCTCGTTAAGAAAGAATCAGATAAAGATGCATGGTTAAAAATAGACACATACACAGGACAGAAGCATATATATCATCGCCCAAAGGACAAAGAACTAAAAAACCCTCTCCGCTTGCTATTTTTTTTTTCTCAAAGAACGTTTAATTTATTAGTTTTGCGTTAGTATTTTGCTGAAGGCGTGACTGAGTGTCTTCAGCGCCGACTTCCTCGATCTTTTTATAAAGACAGAAGTGTGTCATTACCATGGAAAGAACCGAAATAGTTGTTAATTATTATTTGAGTTGTTAATTATTTTTTGGTATATTTATTTTGGTCCTAAAATTCGTCAATTTATTACGGAAAAAAGGAAAGCGAAGAAAAAGCTCATCTGCACTATGCAAACATCGAGGCGTTCTTGTAAACATGAGATGATGATTTTTCATAATGATATATTTCTGTCCCATAATCACAACGTTGAGGAGTAAATGATATTAAGGCAACAGTACTAGGGAGTGTAGCGGAACATGTCTCACTTGTAAGTGTTCATCTAAAGGGAAACAACTTATTAACATTCCCGGCCCCGGCTCCACTAAAAGCGTCCTTAATCCTCAAGCACTATCAACTAGAAATACGTGTATCATGATTATAGCAGAACCTCGCGTAGCCCGGGGGGTAGAGGCCCATAAAATGTCAGGGTTGGGAAGACGGGAGAGAAATGGAGTACATTATGTAACTGGGGTAGACGGGTTTCAATGCTAACTCCGATCTAATATTGGAAGGTGATATCTACTTAATCTCCTTTTGGTTGGAGTAAATTTAAACCCAGTGCTGACTGGCTTTAAAAAGAATCTTCTGAAGCTTAAACATAATTTTACTGCGTTTTAAGACCAAAAACGAACTTTTAAAAAATGTATAACGACCAAAATCTTGCATTGACCCCCTTGGCGGAACAAATGCAATTTTATCATCATATTCGATTGATATACGTTATAGTACTAGTCTAGAAATAATTGTTTTCTATGCCAAACGTCTTTAAACAAAATTTTATGGTATTTTCAACCAAGAGAGAATGATCAATAAATTAGATACCGTCTTTTCGGATCCAACCCAAAAAATTTCTTTAACATTTGACAAATTAAATGAAGTTGAATAAGATCGATGAAGTTTGAAACGGTGCGAATTCACTTCGGTTTGTTGTCATCCAGAAATTTTGCTACCATGGCTACGTGACGTAACGACCTTTCCTCTTTATTTTGCCACTTTATAAGATCGATATATTTTCTAGAAATACTTTTTTCCTTTCTAAAACATCGCAAAGCATAATTTTAATTTATTGCTTTTTCAAGTTCCTAATTTTTGGCTGAAATCAATTTTGCCACTATATAAGATCAAAGTATGTTATAGTGTAGAAATACTAAATTAAATGTTTTGTATGATCATCGTTTTTTATGTGATCCCGATGAATACCAAGGTCCCGATTCTCTTTGAAATACACTTGTATCCAAGCTGTCTAAGTATTGTTTAACAGTTCCAGAAATAACTGGTTATTCTGCATTAGTTTTTTCAAAGGATACAGATATGTTGTAGTTTCATATTGTTGCTTAAAGAGTTCGCTGAAGGTGTGGAATTTGACTTCCTCGAAGCTCCCAAAAAAATAAAATCATGAACATCTTAACGTGGAGACTTTCATTTTGACAAGACTTACTACAACACAACATTTTAAAGCGGTAGTTAAAAATATCCTTTAAGAAGTCTTACCTCACTGTGGATACTGTGGAGGAACATGTAACGAAGCATGCTTCAACAGGGTAAACGTTCGCAGATAAGGGAATAGGTTTCGATTCCCCAAACTGAGATTTTTTCCCGTACACTGAATCTAAAATAACTGAAGCTAATAGTGTATTCCTTTAAATATAGATTACTGAAAACAATATGCATTAGAATGATATAAAAGACCGGCACACTTCCAGTGAAGTATCACTGATTTTTAACTGTTAAGACCCAGTACACGAAACACGAAGAGATAGATTCAATTTATATTTTACAAGGACGTGTTACTACCTCAAGATAAAAAGACCGTAAGATGAACTATACCATGCAATCAAAGGTAATACTGTATCCATTAACTTATTTTTTGAAAGCCTTGCTTCTATGCCAATGAATTTTGTTTAGGACAACAGGTAAGTATCTACTCAGATATCAGTTTGGTGTAAGGCGCCTTAATTTACAACTACATTGATTTTAAAGAAATATGGAGAATTATTGGAAAATTTTCCACAAAACTGATGGAAAAAAGATTGTACTTTTCAAGGGCTGACTGTACAAATCTCACGACAGCACACTTAGATCAAGATAAAACATATAACGCCTGTTAAAAAACTTGGTTAGCAATACAATAACGAAAAATTTGAACATATGCCGGCTTTACACTAGAACTGAAAGCTAATTTGATATTCCTCTGGGTAGATTGTGGACGAAAAACTTCACAAATCCGAAATCTAGAAGTATATTGGTAAACTGTAGCTGCTAACTTTTTTTCCTCAGTAGCGCTCCCTCTGATTTGTTTCTTCGAGATCACATGACATAAGAGTGAGAAATGTTCAAAAAGTAACTGGTTCAATAGCACTAGGTTAAAGGTCCCTCGATCAGATGGCTTGAGTACTACTTAAGTTGCAATTGTGATATACAAACGTCGATGTAATGGAAGCCGCTTTGTTATGGCGACCTCCTTCTTTTAAAGTCTCTTTCGCCAAATGTTCAGCAACAGTTTTAGCTTCTCCTATTGGGTATCAAGTATTGTCGGTAAACGTTTGCATTATGTTTGCTGCACTACTCAACGTCAATCGTTCATTCATTGCAGTTGTTGTTTGTCGTTTTGGTTTGCCTACTTATCCAAACCCAAACCTGGGGGAAACCAGCTTACATCGCTCAAGGCCCAGACGAACAACTAGAGCCAAGCCAAGAATCGAATGAAACCGAGGTACTCAACCGAGGAAAAAGACAAGTGACGTTTACCTTGGCAAACCTCTGCCCTGCTATTATCACTTCGACTGGATCTTCAAATTCGCCGTCAAATGGCCATCCATGTGTGAAAAGGTGGCTTTTTTGCTCAAAGTACAATTTGTATGAAGCTGAATGCCGCTCAAGTGAATGGAGCTGCTTATCGAGCATAGCGAGGCATGGATATCCGAAATGCAGGCCTATTATTAAAACAGTGATAGTAAATCAAGGCACAAACAATGAGAAGTATGTGAGATTAAATAAAGCTTGCACTTGTGCTTAGCAATCAAGGAGGAAAATGAAAGAGGAATTTTATAAATGAACACACTTGTATATTAGCAACTTATTTATCTTCTATTTATCAGTGTGTTCGTAAAATGGATATATCGCTTTATCAAATGACAACAAATAATAATTAAAAAATGTTTATAAAAAAGCTCCAAACTTTTCTTTTAATGTTGACGTTTATCATAAACCCGCTAATAAAACTTATGGCGTTAACAGAAGGATGCATGGGTCCAAATGAATGTGTTTCATTCAAAAGAGGAATAGAGATTAACTGATTGGCAAATATAAGGCAATGCATTACAATGCAACATGCCTTAAAAATAAGCCCATCTGGAAGTTTTGCTTTTAAGTAGCCGGCAAAATATGTTCCCATGGCATCGCACAACTGGCCGTTTAAGGGGAAATATTTTCTTTTCGAACACATTTATAGTGCGTGCTCGCCCTTGTAAATTGGACTTGTAGTATTAAAACTACCTCTCTAATGTATTTGATGTCCCCCTTTAATGAACACGAGCTCTAAAAAAAGAGTCATCCAAAAAATCTTGTAAATTACAAGCAGGGTCTTCACTGGGCAAGGTTTTTCACCCTTACTCTGAGACTTTCTGGCTAAAATTTGACTCTTAGGAAAAATAAAAAGAGACTGGCTGGAAAATTTCGAAATGGAATGAAAATTTCCGAGACACAATTTTGTACTAAGTATTATTTTGCCAACACGTCGTTACGCTGAGATTATATTAGAGAAACGTTGATCAAATATTGAGCACATAATGGAACCTTGTGCTGTATACATACAATGCATGTAACTATTTGAAATTTTACTAATTAAAGGGTAAATGTGTTTCGTCAATATAGAGCTAGCTTACTTCTGACAGTTAAGATATTCAAACGTCGTCACAAAAAAGCACATTCTTATATGGTGGCTTTAAATTATCCAAATAAATGGAAATTTCCAAATTGTTGTTGTTCTCGTTGTCGGCCAGCGGATCGAAGTTTTTGTTCTTTAAAGCAACCGGAGCATTCAGAGAGCCCCTGTTTCTTGTGTTGTCACAAACATTCTAAGGCTTATGGGGATAAGTTCTCTTTTGATTGCTTTTAACCTTCATTTTTCTCTTTGTTTGATATAAGCTGTTAATGTAAGAAAAAATAATCCGAATTAAGGCCATTTCCGCGAGTTTCAATTAAAACTCTCACTTCCAAAACGAGGCCAAGTACAAACCTTTTTTTGTGATAATGTGTTTTACTCCACTCAATGAGAATAAAAAACCATAATCTGTTCATTAGCTTTGCACTGAGCCTCGCTTTGAAAACAGAGGCCTCGGGCGGCTCAGAAATGGCCTATCAATCAATTTACCATTAAAATTTAAAATAAAGTAGCATTATTCGTTATAACATTTTACTTATTTCCTCTTTTAGCAATTAAAAGTATTAAGGGAAACATAGATAAATCTTTACCAGCAAACGAAAGAGTTAATCAACTGGAAACGTACTTTCAGTCGCTCGCTCCATCTGGTGATAGTGTAACTATAAAGTATAACGTAAAACCCGAATATGAGAAGAATAAATTGAACAATTATTTTTTTTAACAGTGGGGTATCTTTTGATTTTTTAGCAATAGACCACACTTTCAATGGGTTTACCGGCGTGATAACCCACTTGGGATGTTGGGAGAACACGAGAAAAGAATCATGAGTCGAGGAGAGTGATTTACAAGCTTTTCTCGTGTTCTCCCAACATCCCAAGTGGGTTATCACGCCAGTAAACCCATAGAAAGTGTGGTCTATTGCTTTTATAAAATAACTTTAAGTAAACTATGAGTTTACCGGCACAATAAACCATAGGTTTTTACCAATCAGAACGCGCGTACTATCTTTAGTTAGTTATTTTATAAAACTGAGTAAGCGCGATACAGATGCGTTCGAGTTTTCGTATTTTTTTAATGGTGTTGTTTAAGTAGCTTGCTAAAGGTGTGACTTCAGCTTGGACTTCCTCAAAAGAGTTATTGACTAAATATCAGAAGCTTTGGAACTGATATATTTCGTGTTAATTTTATCCCAGTGTCATTCTACTATGAAAACCAACTACATATTATATTCATTTCTATTCCTATTGAAATTAAAAAATAAATCTGTGCAGACAACGCTTGTTAACATTGCCAAACGGAAGTGATGAAGTTGCCTTTAGTGAAAATGTTCATAGTAAAAAACGGTGCAACGGAACATGCTTCACTAACTGAGCCCCAGCGGAGTTTGCAGACAAGGAAATAGTGTGTTTCCCCACACTGAGACTTCTCTTTCTCTGATAGGAATCTAAAATAAAGTTCTGCTGTACTTTTAAATATAGATTACTGAAAAGCAGTATACTAGTGCACTATAAAAGACCGACATGTTCTTGTTTAGTATCACTGATTTAGCTGCGAAGACTTACACGAAAGCCGAAGAGAGAAAAGGGAGGTGCCATTAAGAAATATAATGTACATTCAAAAACACAAATAAAGTTTCCATTATTACTAATATTTACCATTATCATTTATCTATTATTTTTTTAATTATGAAACAATTTAATTTTCCCCTAAAGAACAAAAAAATGCGTGATTTATGTACGTTTGAACGATTTGCTGAAAGCCGGTATCATTCTATTCCTGGTGTATGGCTGAAGAAACTATAACCTTCCCCCAGGAAAGAAACAAAGAGGACAAAAAGATCACAAATAAAGTACCATAACATTTTGTTTACAAATAATAATTAATCAAAACTTAAATGTTAGCCTAATAGGCTAAAATACCGGTAGACTGATTAATTATCACTTTTGTTATTTTGTTTGTACTTTATTAGGTTATCACTGTTGTTGTTGTTATTATTATTATTATTATTATTATCATTATTTTAAATGCCAGTAATTTAACCGAGAGCCCTTCCTTAGAAATTGTTAAATTATTTAACTGGCTAGAAAAATGCACTTTTTTCGTAACTGTTCCGTTTTTGTTAGTAATTTCAGTTTCTTCTTGTTCTCCTGGCTGGTTTGTTCCTGCAAAACGCCATAACCATGGGTAATCCGCATCATCTGCCAGACAATGGTGGTACGGAACGGAGACTTTCAGATCAAGGATCAGAGCCAAGAACATAATTGAATTTGCGATATAAACGCCAGAAGCCAAACCGCTTTGAGGACATCTCTCAACAGTATCCCTCATGTTCAGCTGAAACAAACCCGGCTTCGTCAAATACTTGCGTGGAGAAGTGGAATTATTGGCCAATGTATGGCATACTCCAGGCAAAATGCTACATTAGTTACCGTTGTTTAGATAAAATACCCGAGAATGGCAAATCTTCCTGTAAGCCAATTTTCGCACAGAAACACATATCCTTACCCAGCAAAGAAACAATAACAGTGAGGTATAAAAATAATTGCACTTGTGAATAGGCAGTCCTGATATTTACACTCATAGATTGAAGTGAAGTACTATTTATTTCATGGCTATGCAGTGATGTACATAAATATAGAATACTTTACGATTCATGAAATTGCACGCGCACCGCATGTACGCGTAAGTTGTTGACGTAATAGAAAACGAACGAGTGAACGCAGCGAAAGAGTGAGATTTCTGACCCAAAACAAAGAGTGCGTAAATACCGTACGAAGCACTTTCCACAGGGTATTGTGTTTTTACATGTATTACTGAGACATTCGTCATTCTTTTATTTTATTTTTTTGTTCAAAATACAACAGTTTTAGTAAACTTTGCCTTTAAATATCGTGAAGTGACTGGATAAAGTGGTGGTAAAAAAATAAAAGGGTAAGGATAAAAAGTAATACATGAATCACTAGGAATCTTGCCCTTTTTGTTCTAAACCTACAGTTTAATGATAATCAGTACAAAACAGGTTTGAATTATAACAGAAGAGAAAATTGCTCCAATGAAAAGAACTTAACATACTCCTCGCTTCGTTTTTTTCCCGGCCCAGTGTTGTTTTCAAGGTCTCTACAATTTTGATCTGGGACGAAGACTTCTAATCAAATTTAGGGACACTCCTTTACTTTTACGAGAAAACCCTCCTTTTTTCTCAACAAATTCTCTGCAACAGATTTTATCGTGGACTGACCGCGAAGCAACATGAAAGGTGGGGCAAACACTAAAACGCGTGAAAACTTGGGAAGCATTTTTACCCTTGCAGTTACACCAGAACAGGACAAAGACAAAAGATAAGCTGTAAGAACTTAGAACTTACTGAATAGTTAAAGTGAAGAGATTTTAGCCTCATTGAGAGAAACAGAGTACAAAATTTTACCTCTTGACCTCTGGAACTACTGTGCAGGAAGAGGTGATAACACACATAGATCATAGATTTTAGAAAATAAGAACCTGTTTGAAATTTTAGTCTAAAAGGTTCTTAAAATCCAGGTTCTTAGTCGCAGGGTTTTACTGTACCGCTACTATAATTGCCTTTGCCAGTTTTTTGTACGTTCCTTTCAAAGTTTCTTAGAAAAATAAATTGTCAAAAGCCAAAAACTGGTTTCACCCCCTTAAGTGCAATTTTTAATGACTAATCCACACAATCTCACTCAGGCTCCGTCCACATGTATCCGGATATTTTTGAATCAGCAACTCCTTTTTTCCGGATTCAAAAATTCCCATATCCGCACGGCTCCGTATTCAAATTGAATTTGCCCGTCCACACGTATCCGACACCTATCAGGATTCACTGTAGTACCCATGACTCCTCTGGGAATATTGGCAACAGAGCATGCTTCGAGGTGCCATCTTGAATACAATCTCGACCCAGAACTCTCCTGCGCATGTAGAGGAGAGAGATCAAGAATTCTAGGGAACCCTGGAGGAATATTGTCTCTGATTGGTTTCAGCAAAAAATAATTCCCTTGCTTCTCTTCCCAATCCCCTCTCCTTTTTTTTCTCCCTCCTTCTTTTCTTTCTTATCACCGCCTCCCCTTCCCCCCCTCCCTTTTAACGCCTGCTACGCAGGCTAACGTAACCTCAAGCACAGTTTATTTCATCCTAGGTATTTCGAGAGCGGACCTATCAATCCCACAAGTACCCTGGTTTTTTTTAAATTTCCGATCCTAATTTCTGATTATCAAACCGTGAGCACGTTGTATTTCATCCTAAGTATTTCGAGAAGGGACCTAGGGAGCCAGCGTATCCTACAACAAGAGGCGGCGTATCTATGAGTTTATCGTACCAGTTACAGGGTGTCAACCTGGACCAGAGGTACACAAGTGAAGATCCTGGATCACAAAAACAAGTGTATGAAACATCAGTTTGTCCCATACAAAAGAAAGGTGGCACGTGAGCTTGAGATTATTTGATCAGGAAGGAATCATCTAACTGCAAGAGACTGACCGAAGTCCGATTTTAAAATTTGAGGCTAGCTGCAAACCTGATGGCCCTGTCTGAACGGATACCAAACCATTCCAAGCCAGCATGTAGGCCTGTTTTTATGACTACAAACATTTTATGAAAGGGTGGAAGAAGAAGGGCTCATCCTTGGTGTAAAAAACCTGCGAGTCCCACGAGTGACGTAAAACAATGAAAAGAAAAAAGACACTGATCAACACATTAGAGCCAAGGCAAATAATAACTAGAAAACAAAGAAAAACTCCACAGGTATTTACACCGAGGTAAACCCAGAACAAGCGATTTGCAAAGCGTACGTGATCATCAGATTTGTCTCCTCAAGTTAAGGCTGAGGAACACTTGCGTAGTCGTTAACGCACACGCATGTAAAACAAGACAGTAACTTTTAAGAAAGGAACACTTTTGTTTATTTATGTATCCCAAATTTATATCAGCTATCAAAATAATTTCAATTTGAGGAATATCATTTAACAATTACAGGGTGTCCCAAAAGTTCGTTTTCATCCGTTATAACTTTTGATCAAAACTTTATTCTTGCATGAAATTTCTAGAAGGTGTCAAGTTTATTGCTCTATCGAGTGCATGTATTCAGAATTTCAGTAACCAGCATTTCCCTTTTTCTGTAGCCGTTGCAGCATGGAGTGGGATACAGCATGTAGAGCCACAGATGACTCTATTTTAAGCTTTTTTATCACCTGGTACGCAGGAGCCACTTCTTTATTTTTTATCTGTTATTTCTACTGATAAACCAGTAAGTCGAAGGAAACATGCTTTTGCTCTCACGCAGCTGAACGTTTTCGCGTTTAGAGGATTTTTTTCTTTCATGATATTCACAAAAAACAAAGAAGGAGTTTGTGCAAATCGGGCTACAAAATACCAAATATATGTGACGGGAAAATGTACTCGCGCACGCGCACCTTTGGTGCGGAAGTACGCAAATCGAATATTAGAGTCCCAATTGCAAGATGGCACAACAGGTATAAAATATTAAATTGTATTGAAAGACAACACTTTTGACAAAACTTTTGTTTAAGTGATTTGCTTACCAATTCCAATCGTGCTCCATTACAGTCTTATAAAGTAGAGGAACGAACTTTTGGGACAACCTGTATTTTTTTTTTGACATGACCAAGAGTCTTTTAAATGTACACTGTAGATAGGCCTCTGAAAGCCAGCCAGTAAGTTTACAAAAACTGATCTATAATTGGCTAAAATCGCCACACAGTGCACTCTATAAAAGTATTATTTCCTTCTGCCATGGCATAATTGTATACTACTGGCTGATAACGACTCTTACGATTTTAAAAATTATTTAAAATCAGAACCCTTAATTAGCGTCTAAATTCTCCTTATTTGTTTAGAACAATACTGGGTTATTTCAGCAGTTTAATAGTGTAGTTTGTTATTGTCGCGAGTGACCAAGCCAAGCCAAATGATTACAGAATGTATATGCAGTGTTTTCTCTCTAACATAAAGATTGTGTGGGAAATAAAGAAAAACAAATAAAATAAAAAATAAATAAAGTTAATAAATAATTTTCTTTATATGAATTTGCAATCTCAAAGTCAATCTTCTTTGTCAAAATGATTAGCATAATCTAACTTTAACCCACAATAAGAACCTGCTTGATAAGCTTGGCCAAATAAACAGGTTCTTATAGTTATGTTATATTAAAATGACAAATTTCTGCCAGCAGGTTCTTAATTAAACCATGTCTTAAATATAAGGTTCTTACATGCGGGTTTTAACAAACATATACAGCTGGGTTCAATTTGAAGGTTGCAGGCATGCTAATTAAGTGTGACTATATGTCCTGCAAATCGAAACCCAGCCCAATTTTCAGTAGCACTTATTCTTGACCTAATTTTCATTTTTTTTTTATGCTGCATGCAGTAGCAATACAGCAAAGGACCTGTAATTAACAATAGAACTAGTAATAAAACGGATACTGATATAATCAATGACTGCAGAGATTTTCCAGCTCTTGTTTTCTGGTCTGAAAGATAACGAACATATATATTCTCTTGTCTATTCTCTTGTCTTGTCTATGGGCACTACTGGAATTTGGTTTAATTTTGCAATAGCACAAAAGGTCCATTGCGAGCTCTGGAAGGGATAATAGGATTTCCAGTGGGTGAAGTATTTGGTAGACCAGTTTGTTATTCCCTTAATAGATTCTCTCGTTACATTTCCCAAATCTCGGCAGTAGTCCAGCAAACTTGGTGCTGGGTGTTTCATCTTCGTGGTTGCGTGAAGGTTCTCCACAACCAAAGTCAATAGAGACTGTAGCTTGATCGCGTTTGTAGCATCTGGGCTTATAAATTCTGATGCTTTTAGAAGACAGGTAATGCTTTTTAACACCAAGCTCACAAGATTACATGGTCTTGTTGCATTTGGCTACTGTGCCCTCTGGTCCATTTGTGACTTTCTGAACCAATCTTCATGATCAATTGTACATCGAGACTACATCTTTTAAGGAACCTTGTAACATTCTGTAGACATGCAGGTTTGCGCTTCTACAAAGGTAGACTTCCACACCGGTCTCGCCTCGCAAATGAATTCCAAAGTTAGGGAACAAGTCCCCAAGATGTGTTAGGAATTCAACTACAAGCTTGACACACACTGTAGCTGAATCAGTCACTGTATGATACTCATGATCAGTGTTCCTCCCTCAAAGCAAATACCATGAAATGTCACAGAAAGACGGGAAGCAAGTGAATATTTACAAAAAAAGGCCTTCTTTTCATTCCTTAATCTAAATAATCGTGTTATTCTTTGAAAAGCCTAATTTTTTTGTATTAATTTCTTACTTTTAGGTCTTTTGTGTGTTTACTTTGCTCCAAAATTAAACGCTTAAAAATCACATGCTTTTATACGCTTGTCAGTAAATATTTTGTAATTTATACGCTTACAATAGCAAAAAAAGGACTTTATATGTTAAACAGTTAACCCCATTGACACCCTCTAATGTGGATCGTACATTAATATTTTCAGAGTACAATACAATGTACAACATACCCTTGCTTGGTAAAATAGTGGACTGTAGTTGACCCTTGTCATCCACACTGGGGGTTTGCTTAACAGCACTTTCCTCTGCAGAGGTAACACCATGAATAGCATTATGATTTATTACAGACATTACATAATGAACATATATAATGCCATAAAATATAAGCTTAGGTGTATTTAAGTATGAGTATAATACAGGCAAAACTGCAAGCAGCTTTGATTATAATTTTCTCCTTAATCAATTAATATTGTTTGGCGTTTTCTTATTGATCCACTTTTGCTACCTTTAATTGTTAATACACAAATTGCTGCTTCTGTCCCTTCAAATTATATTATTAAAAAGTCTAATATCATGACAATGGGCGTGTTTAGAGCACGAAATGACTAAATGGCAAAATGACTTTCCTAAACATGGTAAAAACAAGTGACTCCCTTTTTTTGTCGGGTCTAGTTGTTATTTCTTTGCCTTCTAGGAAACGGCAAAACTCTGCTCAGCACATAATGCAAATATTAACCTGACTCACAAATCTTGTTGTGCCATAACCTGAGATCAGGCTCTATTTTCGTTTCGCTTTGAAAATTACATTCCGGCGGGCATGGCGAAACGAAAAGAGAGCCTGATACAAACCTTTAACGAAAAGTCTGCCGCCCACATTTTTGATTGATTGACATTTGCCGAATCAGCCAATCAGAATTACTTCCGTTTCATGTTTTTCTAGTATGCAAATTTTTCACGCGTGGGAGAAATGCAGACAAGCTGACTTAAAAAATACCTTTTATCTGTTAATTTTTCAGCTAAAAAAACAGTCAGCACAATTAACTTCTTGCGAGATTAAGGGAGATCTCGAAGGTTACTTCTGTAGGCGTAGAAGGTAAAAAGTTTTCGAAAAGACGGCGACACGATGTTCTACAAGTTTTATTATTTTGGCTGGGCGCTCTGCGCTGCAATTTAAAAATCTCTATTTTTCCGTTGTCTTGATATTTTCCTCGGCAATTTCCCCCGATTTTCAGTACATAAATCTTTAAAAACGAAAGCAAACAGCCAACGAGCGAGGACACCAGTTTTCCTGGTTTACTTTTACAAAAACCGAAGGCAAACAACCAGTCTGTTAGCACACTGAAAATTCCTAGAACAGCGATGCGATATTTTTCGTCTAATACTTCACAGTTGGCGATTGAGGTTTCTTTCGCAGTGAGCCTTCGCCTGCGTACCCCGTTAAGAGAAGTCATTCTCGGCTAAACTTTCAAATGAAACCAGTTTTAAGATGGACAGTATTTCGATTTGCACCCGTTTGTTGGTAAATCAAAAGGCACCTTGTTAGCGGTCAACAACTTGCAGAGGGATTCAACTCCGCAATACACTCACTTTCCGTAAATAAAGCAAATCTTTAGAAGATATGAACAACCATATGAATTTTCTGAATTTCCATGGCACATATTAAGGCATATTTTCCTACCATAAGACCATGCATAAAACAATAAAAAGAGACAGCAAAATCGATCCTTCTCTCCGCCGACGACGAATCACAACCGCGCGAGGATTTTTGCGCTTTCACTTCCGACGTTTCCGACAGCCAATCAGATCTTGTGTTATTGTCTAACAGCCAATCAGCATTACGGTCAAACTGACCGTAACGAGCACAAACTTGCAATAGTTTGTATCAGGCCCAATTTTAGCGGGAGCCGTTAGAGAGAATGTATGAGAACCGCTCAAATTGGGCCTGATCTCAGGTTAGTTGTGTCATCCCAGTTGTCACTTTCTGTTCGTGACTTATTGCCGTCACGTGATCTTTCTTGTTTCAAGGATCACTCCTCTCCCCAGGGGCTTCTCGGTTTTCAAAATGGTGTCAGTTTCTGCCCTTCTAGGGGAGGAGGGGGAGGTACTCGACCAATGTTCAGGGTATAGGTGAGCCGTTGAGGGTTTGAAACCTGGACAAAAAATCCTTTTAATACATGCCCTGTTTAGGACAAAACTCTCGATTTTCTTACATTTATTTTGTTAGGACTAAAGGACAAAATGCATGCCATGATCATGACTTTGATCATTTTAAAGCCATTTATTGGCAATTCTAATAGAGCAAATTTCACGTTATTTTTACTTATAGTTATTTGCTTTTGTATGCAAGTGCAAACAAATTTCATCAAGGAAATAAGATCAGGCAATACCATGTTTATAATAAGGGTAGACTCCAAGAAAAATACCCTATTTATTAGCAGAACTTTTTTTATTTTGGACTTAGTTTTTACTTCCTCATCCTCATGTACGTTAAAGTTTGATGGTAGCTTAATTGCTTTTGTACTCAATGTCTATACTGACAATGCATGTTGATTTGGATCCCCATGGGAGAGCTATTTTCGATGCATATATATGATGAGCTTACGTGCGCCGCCACATGACACAAGCTCTACGTAACAACAGTCTCGTCACCAGATCAGAGCTGACTTCAAATTTCTATTATGGCTGCAGTGCAATGGTGTAGCTCAGCTCAGTCATAGGAGTTCCTGATAAATACACTTTACTTAAACTGGTGGATGGTAAATATATTCATCAACATACCATTGCTTAGTAAAATAGGGGACTGTCCCTGATTGTTGTCATCCACTTTTGGTTTATTAGCAGCACTTTCCCCTGCAGAGGTGAACACCATGATTGGCATTACTATTTAGGGTATTACTGACTTTACAATTGTTATTTTTTCACTTATTAATAATCTGATTACAGATGGGCAATACATTATGCATGTACTCTATAATTTTAACTTTATGTGTATTTTTGAATGTACAATCGTAAATCTCGTAATGTATACCAAAGGCAATCTACAATAATTATAATATAAATGAAATATAAGTGATTATAATTATCTAATATTTAAGCAAACATGAGGTGTATACATGTACAGGCATACATGAGGTGTGTACATGTACTGTATTAACCAAAGGCATGCAATTAAACTTCCCTGCACCTGGGAAAATAGCCTCCTAAGCACAAGTTCTTAGGGGATCGAGGAACGTCTGCATGGGAGGCAACTGACTCTTAGGGAAAAGGGTCAAATAAATGGAGACTGCTAATTGTACATTTCTGCTGTACAACTATAGTGCATAAAATCCCCAATCATGTACTTGTCAGTTTATTAATATTATGTTTACCTAATGCTGAAAGCTCACTTACCAGCTATGCTGAATGCCCAAGGCTCAGGGTCCTCTGGTGGTGTTTTTCCATCCAAGTAGTAACGAACTTCATACAATCCTTCAACATAGGCTAATCCACCTTTAGCAATGTTAATTGCTACTTCGAAATAGCTCGAATTTAACAACTGCATTTGGAAATCTGCTGGTTCTTTTGTTGGTCTCTCTTACTACCTGTGTTTACGTATATGGACTTGTTGCTGTTTAATAGTGTCATTATTTTGTTGGTGTCTTTAAACAAGGCCATTGCATATCTTTGGTCAATGCTTTCTGCTGCAATTCTCAATGTCTCATTTTCATTGACTGTTTAAAAATCAAGGGAAAAAAAGATTATGCGAGCATGTTACCCCGAGCACTTTGGCATTTTAGCAGAAATGAGGAAATAAATTTAGTTTACATGTACCCGTATGTCGATCAGTTGAAGGCCATTTAAGTTGTCACATTCACAAATACACAAAATATATAATATATTATAATACATGTACAATGCTTTTGGCTGTAAGTAAAAGTCAACCCATAGTGTATCTTCATGATAGGCTACTATACACCAATGGACAATTATGTTACAGGTTAATTTTGATTTAACCTAGGTTGATTCTCCATTTCCTTTGTCTCCTAGCCTTAAAGAAAACTGAAAAACAATCTAGCTAGGGTAAAAAATTTTTGACCCAGTGTAGCACATAAATCAAACAGCCTCGAGCTCAAGGCAAATTAGTATCTTCTTGAAATTTTTTTACTTTGTTCAGATTGTAATTAATTATTTTGTGTTTGCATGTGCTTTGAAACCAGTAATTATCGCTTTAGGGAATAAATACAGTACATAATATTATCACAAATACATACATTATATGTACGCACCCTAGGCCTATTGAATCTAATAGCCCTTATGGATGATTACATCAGATGTTATTGAGTGAATTTCACCACCAAGCCTTGTTTGTGACCAAACTTTTTTGCCCTTGCACTTTTTGTGCGTGGGTATTCTTTTCTACTCTACTACCTTGGGAATTCACGGTGTATGACATTTGCAGACTGCAGACTGCAGACCGCAGACTGTAGACCGCAGACTGCAGACTGCAGACTGCAGACTGCAGACCACAGACCGCAGACCACAGATTGCAGATTGTAAATTAAAAGACAAAAATCTTCCTAATAAAGGTGACACCATCAAAAATATAACATCGTGTGAAAGTGGGAAAGTAGCCTGGGAACAAGGTTGATGTTTTTGCGCAAAGTTACATTGGCCTCATTTCCAAGATGCTGTTGGCTATTCTTCACCGACGCGACTCTTTATTGACTCACCCGGCATATCACTAATTGCGTTGATTCTTTATTCTTCTTTGATTATTGTGAATTGATAATGACAAGTAGCAATGTCCATTAATGCCTGTCTAAATAGTAGTCTTCTGTAAAAAAAGTGTTTAGATTGCGAGCACTTCGTGCTCACTACAGTTACGTCTACAAAAACAACTAGGATAGATCACGGACATTTAACACCTTTTAAATGACATATTTCATCTTAGTAGTATTTAAGGATATGCCAGACAATCTAAACTGAACAGATCCTACCTGGACTCGATGAATTACCGGAAGTGCATTCTGAATTTCTAAATAGGCAAATCGACGATGGCTTTTTTAACAGGCCAATCATTGCTCATGCTCAAATCCTAGTACACAGTTGGGGCCCCCGTAGAATAAGGATTCCGGCACTGTTTCACAGACAGACTTATATAACCAGAGTTTAGTTTCGTCTGTGGTGCAGGTTAAATTGCTAGCCTGTTGCTATGGATTCATGAGCGAGTTTGTGACATCGGCAGACATTATTCTGCTCTAATTCAATACGAGACGAACAGCCAACAACTCCTTCAGGAATCAGGTCGGTGTAATTTGCGTGAAAAAACTTCGCTTCTAGGCCTTACATGTACTTCTCGGAACAAGGTAATGTTGATGATGACGCCACCTTGATTACGATATTTTTGGTTTTTTTGCCTCACACAGTCTGCAGTCTGCAAATGTCATACACCGAGACAAGAATAAGATCTATTGATCTCATATAAAGTAATTAATGTACATGTTTTAAAATGAAATCAAACTTGAAACAATATAATCATATTTGACTTTGCACACAAAAAAGGATATTTAAATGACATATTTCATTGATCATATACTGGGATCATATTTTGTGCACCTGTTATTGTTAGCAATTCGGTCCTGTTTTGATCTGGTGGGTGCCGCGTAACGGGAGGATACCCTATACCTGCAAAACAAACAAATTACAAGCAAATCAAATGAAATTTCCTTTTGTTGTTGGCCATTAATAAAATTACAGTGGTGTACAGCTAGCCTGGATAAAACTCGTAATAGTTCTTTATACTTCCTCGCCCAGCCCGGAATCATGATATAAATTGCATTTACTCGACCCTAGGGAACGTCAGATTGAACTAGGACGAGACTTTTTCAGTTTCCTGGCCCTAATCACCAAACTACGCGGTGTAAATCACCAAGCAAAGGTTCAAAGTCATTCGGCGTTGACGGTAGGCGGTAGCTTCCCTTCGGCATTAGCAAAACAATCCTTTCTCCATGAATTGTACGCACTGACTAAGGCATAAAACTAAATTTTTACCTTTCACAGGACCAAACACTGACTGGGAGGCCAACACAAGTACAAAAACAAGAAGCCCTACGATTTTCGTCATCTTCTAGCTTGTAATTTCACAATTCTTCTTCGTATTTCATAGAACATGTGAAATTGTCTAAGTGGCGTCACTGGACCCATGTGACTGGCTTGGTGCCAAATAAGGAAACCACAAGTACACGGCTGGGCAGTCACGCATGCGCTCTAGTAGAACCATAAGGTTAATTATTATACATATTTTAGCGTCCATGGCAACCTGCGGGCCTCTACCTTTTTTCACAAATGAAATCTCACCATTTATGTAATGTATGCATGTGAAATTTATCATGGCGGACTTTTGGACATGGACGGAGCAGTTGCAGTTGTTGTCGAAAATGTGAGGAAAATCGACCAAATTATGGTCTTTTTCGACAAAATCGCGTCTTTAAGGTGAACTTAGCTGAACACATGATGTGAAAATCTACATAAATGTTTCATTGCAAATTACAAAGGCCCCGAATTTTGTTCAACATCACAAGAGTAGAGGGAGAAGTCTGTGAAACCTTCCTGAAGAACGTACGGAGGTAAGTGTTTTAATCCGAATTGTTTGAACACTCATTTCAGGCGTTTTTAATATGTAAAGATCGGCCGTTAGGTGACTCCATTTTTAATTTCTGAGATAATCAGCTTCGAACAGTTGACAGAAAAAACGCAGTTTGGGTTGTAAACAGTGCCATAATTAACATGTTTATTTGAAAGTTACTTGTTTAAATCTTAAATATTAGCTTACATGCATATTTACTCTTTCGTAGAAGTCGAAAAGGGCTCTACTCTCGCATGCAAACTCCTTCGTGCTTCATTGCTAGCACCACTATTATATACAGAGCGAAATTATCGCACTACAAATGTAACTTCAGTGAGTATAACATATTCATGAATTGCCACAAAGTGAAAAGGATAAGCTTATTCGTTAATCTGTTCCTTTGATCCAGGGTCATGTTTAGGCTTCACTCCAGGTTTGGTTTTCTTTTCCTTCTAGGCTTTTGTTGGTCCTTATATATAGGAACTGCATTATAATGAACACAATTGCCAGATCGCTTATGTGGAGGCCAAGCATTTATTGCAAAACGTGTGCCTCCTTTTGAAGCAAGCTTGTAGCACTTGTGGCAGAATTTAGGAGGGCAATTTTGTCAAGGTCGTCTCTTCGAATCTTTACACCAAAGGCCGTGAAAACAATCTCTCTCTTATCTGCACAAAGAAAACTGTTCTCGTACTTATCTTTAGCCTTCTTCAACCTCTCTGTTTGATCAGCGCATTCTGCTCATAATTTAGGAATGAATTTCATCTACAAACGGATTGCAGTATTGGAGTCACTTTCACTTTGATATTAAAGATTGAGATTTTCTAAAGGCTGGTAGCCATTTAAAGTAACGAATGTTGAATTCCGACACACCGTGAAAACCAATGGCCAAGGTTATCACGCGCGAAATACGAAACCTTTAACAGGTGCAGCGTGCAAAGAAAGTTGTGTCTGATAGCCCGGGGCTAGTGGATCTTGCTATCTAGCTAGGGATTTTTCTTCTTAACTTGCCCGGCGGACAAGTGCTGTTTTTGGGGGAAATTCAAATTACGGAAAGATTGTAATCAATCCTGCCACTCAAAATGGGTTTTGGGGCTAGTTGAAATGACTTGTGGGTTTCAGGCCTGCCGTGGGTCAATGGCGGTTCTGAGCATATGATTGGCAAAGTATTTCGCTAGGAGAACTTTCTACGTCATTCCTAACGTAAAAGATTAGAAATATTTAGAACAAATATTAGAAAAAGTGTTATTACTGGATTTTTTTCCTAAACTGGCCACCAACCGGTAAATAATTTACGATTTTGGCCAAATAGTCACGTGGTATATCACGTGACTTGTTAACATTATATTTATACTTTAAAAAGTTAAGAACAGTGAGTTCTTTATGTGCGCCAAAGTTTGATTTAGCGCCATCATCCATGCCGAAGTTATAGCCAATAATTCATTTTTCACACTCAGGTAAACCCCTTAGTCCCCGGCCGTAAACTACTTGAAGGTTGTAAAGGCATGCAACTAACTACATTTCTGGTGTGCAAGAGTATAGCAAAGCTGTAATGTGAATTAAAATGATGCATAATCTCTCTACTGACGAACAACGACTTCCAGCTAACTTATTCTTTCATTTTCTTTTGGTCCCAGAACAGAAAGAGAAGAAATAACAATGATAATAATAATAGAGTCTTTATTCGTCAAAAAGTAGTTATCATTTAACACAAGTAAGTGTAAGAAATTTTAAAAAGGTAAAACGTAAGAATTAAAAAAATCTAGTGTATTACATAGCTAATTCATATTTAAAAACTAAATGATTAATTCCCCCCATGTAAAGGAATCCGGATTCCGGAATCCGGGAAATTTTGCATTTGAAATCCAGAATCTTGGAAATTTTTGCTTGTGGAATCTGGAATCCTGGGCCTTGGAATCCGGAATACAGGTGTAGGAATCCGGAATCCCACTAACAATCCAAATCCAGAATCAAAGTTCCGCTGGAAAAGGTCTGGAATCCAGTAGTTGGAATCCGGAATCCACGGCATGGAATCCAGAATCCAAGAGTGTCTTGGATTCCCTTACATGGAGCACAAGTACCCAGATCTCTCGCGACCAGCGTAAGACAGAGTGAGATCTGGGTACGAGATTTCCGGATTCTCTAATCCAGGAATTTTTGCTTGCGGAATCTGAATTCCGGGAAATTTTTGCTTCTTGAATCCCGAATCCTAAGGCTTTAGAATCAAGAAAACAGCTCAAGGAATCCGGAATCCCACTAACGATTGGAATCCACGGGATCCAAGTACCACTTCGGTTTGTTGTCATCCAGAAATTTTGCTACCATGGCTACGTGACGTAACGACCTTTCCTCTTTATTTTACCACTATATAAAATCGATATATTTTCTAGAAATACTTTTTTTCTTTCTAAAACATCGCAAAGCATAATTTTAATTTATTGCTTTTTTAAGTTCCTAATTTTTGGCTGAAATCAATTTTGCCACTATATAAGATCAAAGTATGTTTTAGTGTAGAAATACTAATGTTTTGTATGATCATCGTTTTGTATGTGATCCTGATGAATACCAAGGTCCCGATTCTCTTTGCAATACACTTGTATCCAAGCTGTCTAAGCATTGTTTAACAGTTACAGAAATAACTGGTTATTCTGCATTAGTTTTTTCGAAGGATACAGATATGTTGTAGTTTCATATTGTTGCTTAAAGAGCTCGCTGAAGGTGTGGAATTTGACTTCCTCGAAGCTCCCAAAAAAATAAAATCATGAACATCTTAATGTGGAGACTTTCATTTTGACAAGACTTACTACAACACAACATTTTAAAGCGGTAGTTAAAAATATCCTTTAAGAAGTCGTACCTCACTGTGGATACTGTGGAGGAACATGTAACGAAACATGCTTCAACAGGGTAAACGTTCGCAGATAAGGAATACGTTTCGATTCCCCAAACTGAGATTTTTTCCCGTACACTGAATCTAAAATAACTGAAGCTAATAGTGTATTCCTTTAAATATAGATTACTGAAAACAATATGCATTAGAATGATATAAAAGACCGGCACACTTCCAGTGAAGTATCACTGATTTTTAACTGTTAAGACCCAGTACACGAAACACGAAGAGATAGATTCAATTTATATTTTACAAGGACGTGTTACGACCTCAAGATAAAAAGACCATAAAATGAACTATACCATGCAATCAAAGGTAATACTGTATCCATTAACTTATTTTCGAAGCCTTCCTTCTATGCCAATGAATTTTGTTTAGGACAACAGGTAAGTATCTACTCAGATATCAGTTTGGTGTAAGGCGCTTTAATTTACAACTACATTGACTTTAAAGAAATATGGAGAATTATTGGAAAATTTTCCCGCACAAAACTGATGGAGAAAAGATTGTACTTTTCGAGGGCTGACTGTACAAAACTCACGACAGCACACTTAGATCAAGACAAAACATATAACGTCTGCCAAAAAACTTGGTTAACAATACAATAACGAAAAATTTGAACGTATGCCGGCTTTACACTAGAACTGAAAGCTAATTTGATATCCCT
This sequence comes from Porites divaricata, assembly GCA_038088405.1. NCBI lineage: Eukaryota > Metazoa > Cnidaria > Anthozoa > Scleractinia > Poritidae > Porites > Porites divaricata. Next base: position 42,030,444 of record JBBMOI010000003.1, read on the forward strand.
CTGGGTAGATAGTGGACGAAAAACTTCACAAATCCGAAATCTAGAAGTATATTGGTAAACTGTAGCTGCTAACTTTTTTTGCTCAGTAGGGCTCCCTCTGATGGATTTGTTTCTTCGAGATCACATGACGTAAGAGTGAGAAATGTTGAAAAAGTAACTGGTTAAATAGCACTAGGTTAAAGGTCCCTCGATCAGATTGCTTGAGTACTACTTAAGTTGCAATTGTGATATACAAACGTCGATGTAATGGAAGCCGCTTTGTTATGGCGACCTCCTTCTTTTAGAGTCTCTTTCGCCAAATGTTCAGCAACAGTTTTAGCTTCTCCTATTGGGTATCAAGTATTGTCGGTAAACGTTTGCATTATGTTTGCTGCACTACTCAACGTCAATCGTTCATTCATTGCAGTTGTTGTTTGTCGTTTTGGTTTGCCTACTTATCCAAACCCAAACCTGGGGGAAACCAGCTTACATCGCTCAAGGCCCAGACGAGCAACTAGAGCCAAGCCAAGAATTGAATGAAACCGAGGTACTCAACCGAGGAAAAAGACAAGTGACGTTTACCTTGGCAAACCTCTGCCCTGCTATTATCACTTCGACTGGATCTTCAAATTCGCCGTCAAATGGCCATCCATGTGTGAAAAGGTGGCTTTTTTGCTCAAAGTACAATTTGTATGAAGCTGAATGCCAATCAAGTGCATGGAGCTGCTTATCGAGCATACCGAGGCATGGATATCCGAAATGCAGGCCTATTATTAAAACTGTGATAATAAATCAAGGCACAAACAATGAGAAGTATGTGAGATTAAATAAAGCTTGCACTTGTGCTTAACAATCAAGGACTATAGAGAAAAATGAAAGAGGAATTTTATAAATGAACACACTTGTATATTAGCAACTTATTTATCTTTTATTTATCAGTGTATACGTAAAATGGATATATCGTTTTATCAAATGACAACAAATAATAATTAAAAATGTTTATAAAAAAGCTCCAAACTTTTCTTTTAATGTTGACGTTTATCATAAACCCGCTAATAAAATTTATGGCGTTAAGAGAAGGATGCATGGGTCCAAATGAATGTGTTTTATTCAAAAGAGGAATAGAGATTAAGTGATTGGCAAATAAGGCAATGCATTACAATGCAACATGCCCTTATAATAAGCCTAGCTGGAAGTTTTGTTTTTAAGTAGCCAGCAAAACATGTTGCCATGGCATCGCACAACTGGCCGTTTAAGGGGAAATATTTTTCTTTTCGAACACATTTATAGCGCGTGCTCGCCCTTGTAAATTGGACTTGTAGTATTAAAACTACCTCTCTAATGTATTTGATGTCCCCCTTTAATGAACACGAGCTCTAAAAAAAGAGTCATCCAAAAATCTTGTAAATTACAAGCAGGGTCTTTACTGGGCCAGGTTTTTTCACCCTTATTAATTTAAACTCTGAGACTTTCTGGCTAAAATTTGACTCTTAGAAAAAATAAAAAGAGACTGGCTGGCTAGCTGGAAAATTTCGAAATGGAATGAAAATTTCCAAGACACAATTTTGTACTAAGTATTATTTTGCCAACACGTCGTTACGCTGAGATTATATTAGAGAAACGTTGATCAAATATTGAGCACATAATGGAACCTACAATGAGGGACAAAAGTGTTGAGACACTTCTGTAAAATGGCCCCTTTTTACATAGTGGACATACCTATCCCCTTCCCCTGTCTACCCCAACCCCTTCCCCCAAAACTCAATGTTGTATTTGGACCCTCAAGTCTTTCTTTTACTTCAGACAACATTGACCCGGGGGGTGAGGGGATTTACGGCGTTTAACAGGAAAGAAATTATAAACGAATTAAATGACTGATAAAAGCACTCATTTTAAACAAGTGTGTCAACTACTTTTGTCCCTGATTGTCTGAAATATGTATCTATGTTTTCCGGCAAGATTTTTGAGGCTGATGAATTTTGGTGTGATAAAGTTACTCTATGGGCCAAATTATTTGTTTATAAACAACAATTTCCAAATTTTCGTCCTCGTACATTTTACTGTACGTATACTACAATCAAGCGTATGTCATTGCTTAATCTTATACTCCCGCGCGCGGTCCTAATTTAACCCTGTCGGGTCGAAAGGAAATCATTTGTGTCAGTTGTGATCACTGCCGTTGCTGCAGATGTAATGTTTCCACAAGTATTATCAATAGTGGAAAAACGATGGAAACACTAAGCTACAATGGAAATTGTTCTGGTAAATAGATTAAGCGAATGTACTCAGCAGAGTAACGGAGCAGACATGCATTATTTTTCACATTGACTTGTGCCATTATGATGGATGCACAACTACGTTCATTTCCCAGCTCCTAAATCGCATAATGCTAAAGAAAATTAATTGTTTGCAAGATAGAGACACCAGTTTATATCACTGCCAAAAAAACAATTACTTTGGCCCAGAAGTTCACTTGATGACAAGGAGAGCGAGATAACAGGTGATCGATGACGGCCGTGTGCTGGAAAATTACCCGTTTTCATGCGCTTATTCCTCACAAAAGGCAAAAGAAGATTCCACTATGTAGAAAGTGCTTCGCAATACGTATTCTTAGCGAGCAAAATTGCAGCGACGTGGTACAAATCAGGAGTTTGAACGGTTAGCCACGACAAAACATAGTGGCATTAAAGAGACATAACAGACTATGTTTCTTTCAGTTTGCCGAAACGTGGTTAACCGTTGTAACACGAAGGTTTCATGCGCTAATTCCTCACAAAAGGCAAAAGAAGATTCCACTATGTAGAAAGTGCTTCGCAATACGCATTCTTGGCGAGAAAAATTACAGCGACGTGGTGCAACTCAGGAGTTTGAACGGTTAACCACGAGAAAACATAGTGGCATTAAAGAGACATAACAGATTATGTCTCTCCGTTTGCGGAAACGTGGTTAACCGTTGTAACAAGAAGGAGGCAGTGTTTTCCTCAGTTTGAGCTGTCGTTTTCTTTGAAATTCAAATACCAGTTCACTTTTCAAAGCTCTCTTTTCATTTTTCTTGCCGACAATAGACAAAAACACAGGGTTTCTCTCGAGAAATGCACTCCAAATACACAGACATAGGCGCTCATGTCACGCTATTTACGTTGCGTTATCATGTCACACAGGGTGTCGCGAGGTGGGATTGGAAGTAATTGTTTTCGTGTACACTTGCAATATTTCCTAGGCGGTCCTTAGTTTTTTATTAAATTGGTCATGAATGAACGTTCACTTTTCCGTAGTTTCGATATTGAACACAGTGACGGCCGCTCCTCACTAACGCTCCATATTTCCGTGGCCAGCCAGTGACTATACCCACTACGTGTCAATCCTTACCCTACCCGTGGTTGTTTGCGCCTTAACAATCGGTTAAAGTGAAGAACGAGAAATATTCACTTTATTACAAATATTTTCAGTACGCGTACCCTTGAAATTCACCAAAAGTTGTACATGTGTGCGAGTTTCAGCGTCAGTTTTTAGCTTGTAAACCATATCGACGTCAATTCTTGATATGGTAACCCCCTTTGTTACGTCATCACGTAATTCGAATTGGCCCTACATTTCCGTCGTGAATAAGTCAATTTCACCCCCACCACCAATAACATAATTATGTTATTGATTTCTTTAATTTCAGTTAAAATCATTGTCACATAGTGCCTAACTCGTGTGCAGTAGCACAATTTAGCATTCAGACAATGAGGGACAAAAGTGTTGAGACACTTCTGTAAAATGGCCCCTTTTTACATAGTGGACATACCTATCCCCTTCCCCTGTCTACCCCAACCCCTTCCCCCAAAACTCAATGTTGTATTTGGACCCTCAAGTCTTTCTTTTACTTCAGACAACATTGACCCGGGGGGTGAGGGGATTTACGGCGTTTAACAGGAAAGAAATTATAAACGAATTAAATGACTGATAAAAGCACTCATTTTAAACAAGTGTGTCAACTACTTTTGTCCCTGATTGTCTGAAATATGTATCTATGTTTTCCGGCAAGATTTTTGAGGCTGATGAATTTTGGTGTGATAAAGTTACTCTATGGGCCAAATTATTTGTTTATAAACAACAATTTCCAAATTTTCGTCCTCGTACATTTTACTGTACGTATACTACAATCAAGCGTATGTCATTGCTTAATCTTATACTCCCGCGCGCGGTCCTAATTTAACCCTGTCGGGTCGAAAGGAAATCATTTGTGTCAGTTGTGATCACTGCCGTTGCTGCAGATGTAATGTTTCCACAAGTATTATCAATAGTGGAAAAACGATGGAAACACTAAGCTACAATGGAAATTGTTCTGGTAAATAGATTAAGCGAATGTACTCAGCAGAGTAACGGAGCAGACATGCATTATTTTTCACATTGACTTGTGCCATTATGATGGATGCACAACTACGTTCATTTCCCAGCTCCTAAATCGCATAATGCTAAAGAAAATTAATTGTTTGCAAGATAGAGACACCAGTTTATATCACTGCCAAAAAAACAATTACTTTGGCCCAGAAGTTCACTTGATGACAAGGAGAGCGAGATAACAGGTGATCGATGACGGCCGTGTGCTGGAAAATTACCCGTTTTCATGCGCTTATTCCTCACAAAAGGCAAAAGAAGATTCCACTATGTAGAAAGTGCTTCGCAATACGTATTCTTAGCGAGCAAAATTGCAGCGACGTGGTACAAATCAGGAGTTTGAACGGTTAGCCACGACAAAACATAGTGGCATTAAAGAGACATAACAGACTATGTTTCTTTCAGTTTGCCGAAACGTGGTTAACCGTTGTAACACGAAGGTTTCATGCGCTAATTCCTCACAAAAGGCAAAAGAAGATTCCACTATGTAGAAAGTGCTTCGCAATACGCATTCTTGGCGAGAAAAATTACAGCGACGTGGTGCAACTCAGGAGTTTGAACGGTTAACCACGAGAAAACATAGTGGCATTAAAGAGACATAACAGATTATGTCTCTCCGTTTGCGGAAACGTGGTTAACCGTTGTAACAAGAAGGAGGCAGTGTTTTCCTCAGTTTGAGCTGTCGTTTTCTTTGAAATTCAAATACCAGTTCACTTTTCAAAGCTCTCTTTTCATTTTTCTTGCCGACAATAGACAAAAACACAGGGTTTCTCTCGAGAAATGCACTCCAAATACACAGACATAGGCGCTCATGTCACGCTATTTACGTTGCGTTATCATGTCACACAGGGTGTCGCGAGGTGGGATTGGAAGTAATTGTTTTCGTGTACACTTGCAATATTTCCTAGGCGGTCCTTAGTTTTTTATTAAATTGGTCATGAATGAACGTTCACTTTTCCGTAGTTTCGATATTGAACACAGTGACGGCCGCTCCTCACTAACGCTCCATATTTCCGTGGCCAGCCAGTGACTATACCCACTACGTGTCAATCCTTACCCTACCCGTGGTTGTTTGCGCCTTAACAATCGGTTAAAGTGAAGAACGAGAAATATTCACTTTATTACAAATATTTTCAGTACGCGTACCCTTGAAATTCACCAAAAGTTGTACATGTGTGCGAGTTTCAGCGTCAGTTTTTAGCTTGTAAACCATATCGACGTCAATTCTTGATATGGTAACCCCCTTTGTTACGTCATCACGTAATTCGAATTGGCCCTACATTTCCGTCGTGAATAAGTCAATTTCACCCCCACCACCAATAACATAATTATGTTATTGATTTCTTTAATTTCAGTTAAAATCATTGTCACATAGTGCCTAACTCGTGTGCAGTAGCACAATTTAGCATTCAGACAATGAGGGACAAAAGTGTTGAGACACTTCTGTAAAATGGCCCCTTTTTACATAGTGGACATACCTATCCCCTTCCCCTGTCTACCCCAACCCCTTCCCCCAAAACTCAATGTTGTATTTGGACCCTCAAGTCTTTCTTTTACTTCAGACAACATTGACCCGGGGGGTGAGGGGATTTACGGCGTTTAACAGGAAAGAAATTATAAACGAATTAAATGACTGATAAAAGCACTCATTTTAAACAAGTGTGTCAACTACTTTTGTCCCTGATTGTCTGAAATATGTATCTATGTTTTCCGGCAAGATTTTTGAGGCTGATGAATTTTGGTGTGATAAAGTTACTCTATGGGCCAAATTATTTGTTTATAAACAACAATTTCCAAATTTTCGTCCTCGTACATTTTACTGTACGTATACTACAATCAAGCGTATGTCATTGCTTAATCTTATACTCCCGCGCGCGGTCCTAATTTAACCCTGTCGGGTCGAAAGGAAATCATTTGTGTCAGTTGTGATCACTGCCGTTGCTGCAGATGTAATGTTTCCACAAGTATTATCAATAGTGGAAAAACGATGGAAACACTAAGCTACAATGGAAATTGTTCTGGTAAATAGATTAAGCGAATGTACTCAGCAGAGTAACGGAGCAGACATGCATTATTTTTCACATTGACTTGTGCCATTATGATGGATGCACAACTACGTTCATTTCCCAGCTCCTAAATCGCATAATGCTAAAGAAAATTAATTGTTTGCAAGATAGAGACACCAGTTTATATCACTGCCAAAAAAACAATTACTTTGGCCCAGAAGTTCACTTGATGACAAGGAGAGCGAGATAACAGGTGATCGATGACGGCCGTGTGCTGGAAAATTACCCGTTTTCATGCGCTTATTCCTCACAAAAGGCAAAAGAAGATTCCACTATGTAGAAAGTGCTTCGCAATACGTATTCTTAGCGAGCAAAATTGCAGCGACGTGGTACAAATCAGGAGTTTGAACGGTTAGCCACGACAAAACATAGTGGCATTAAAGAGACATAACAGACTATGTTTCTTTCAGTTTGCCGAAACGTGGTTAACCGTTGTAACACGAAGGTTTCATGCGCTAATTCCTCACAAAAGGCAAAAGAAGATTCCACTATGTAGAAAGTGCTTCGCAATACGCATTCTTGGCGAGAAAAATTACAGCGACGTGGTGCAACTCAGGAGTTTGAACGGTTAACCACGAGAAAACATAGTGGCATTAAAGAGACATAACAGATTATGTCTCTCCGTTTGCGGAAACGTGGTTAACCGTTGTAACAAGAAGGAGGCAGTGTTTTCCTCAGTTTGAGCTGTCGTTTTCTTTGAAATTCAAATACCAGTTCACTTTTCAAAGCTCTCTTTTCATTTTTCTTGCCGACAATAGACAAAAACACAGGGTTTCTCTCGAGAAATGCACTCCAAATACACAGACATAGGCGCTCATGTCACGCTATTTACGTTGCGTTATCATGTCACACAGGGTGTCGCGAGGTGGGATTGGAAGTAATTGTTTTCGTGTACACTTGCAATATTTCCTAGGCGGTCCTTAGTTTTTTATTAAATTGGTCATGAATGAACGTTCACTTTTCCGTAGTTTCGATATTGAACACAGTGACGGCCGCTCCTCACTAACGCTCCATATTTCCGTGGCCAGCCAGTGACTATACCCACTACGTGTCAATCCTTACCCTACCCGTGGTTGTTTGCGCCTTAACAATCGGTTAAAGTGAAGAACGAGAAATATTCACTTTATTACAAATATTTTCAGTACGCGTACCCTTGAAATTCACCAAAAGTTGTACATGTGTGCGAGTTTCAGCGTCAGTTTTTAGCTTGTAAACCATATCGACGTCAATTCTTGATATGGTAACCCCCTTTGTTACGTCATCACGTAATTCGAATTGGCCCTATATTTCCGTCGTGAATAAGTCAATTTCACCCCCACCACCAATAACATAATTATGTTATTGATTTCTTTAATTTCAGTTAAAATCATTGTCACATAGTGCCTAACTCGTGTGCAGTAGCACAATTTAGCATTCAGACAATGAGGGACAAAAGTGTTGAGACACTTCTGTAAAATGGCCCCTTTTTACATAGTGGACATACCTATCCCCTTCCCCTGTCTACCCCAACCCCTTCCCCCAAAACTCAATGTTGTATTTGGACCCTCAAGTCTTTCTTTTACTTCAGACAACATTGACCCGGGGGGTGAGGGGATTTACGGCGTTTAACAGGAAAGAAATTATAAACGAATTAAATGACTGATAAAAGCACTCATTTTAAACAAGTGTGTCAACTACTTTTGTCCCTGATTGTCTGAAATATGTATCTATGTTTTCCGGCAAGATTTTTGAGGCTGATGAATTTTGGTGTGATAAAGTTACTCTATGGGCCAAATTATTTGTTTATAAACAACAATTTCCAAATTTTCGTCCTCGTACATTTTACTGTACGTATACTACAATCAAGCGTATGTCATTGCTTAATCTTATACTCCCGCGCGCGGTCCTAATTTAACCCTGTCGGGTCGAAAGGAAATCATTTGTGTCAGTTGTGATCACTGCCGTTGCTGCAGATGTAATGTTTCCACAAGTATTATCAATAGTGGAAAAACGATGGAAACACTAAGCTACAATGGAAATTGTTCTGGTAAATAGATTAAGCGAATGTACTCAGCAGAGTAACGGAGCAGACATGCATTATTTTTCACATTGACTTGTGCCATTATGATGGATGCACAACTACGTTCATTTCCCAGCTCCTAAATCGCATAATGCTAAAGAAAATTAATTGTTTGCAAGATAGAGACACCAGTTTATATCACTGCCAAAAAAACAATTACTTTGGCCCAGAAGTTCACTTGATGACAAGGAGAGCGAGATAACAGGTGATCGATGACGGCCGTGTGCTGGAAAATTACCCGTTTTCATGCGCTTATTCCTCACAAAAGGCAAAAGAAGATTCCACTATGTAGAAAGTGCTTCGCAATACGTATTCTTAGCGAGCAAAATTGCAGCGACGTGGTACAAATCAGGAGTTTGAACGGTTAGCCACGACAAAACATAGTGGCATTAAAGAGACATAACAGACTATGTTTCTTTCAGTTTGCCGAAACGTGGTTAACCGTTGTAACACGAAGGTTTCATGCGCTAATTCCTCACAAAAGGCAAAAGAAGATTCCACTATGTAGAAAGTGCTTCGCAATACGCATTCTTGGCGAGAAAAATTACAGCGACGTGGTGCAACTCAGGAGTTTGAACGGTTAACCACGAGAAAACATAGTGGCATTAAAGAGACATAACAGATTATGTCTCTCCGTTTGCGGAAACGTGGTTAACCGTTGTAACAAGAAGGAGGCAGTGTTTTCCTCAGTTTGAGCTGTCGTTTTCTTTGAAATTCAAATACCAGTTCACTTTTCAAAGCTCTCTTTTCATTTTTCTTGCCGACAATAGACAAAAACACAGGGTTTCTCTCGAGAAATGCACTCCAAATACACAGACATAGGCGCTCATGTCACGCTATTTACGTTGCGTTATCATGTCACACAGGGTGTCGCGAGGTGGGATTGGAAGTAATTGTTTTCGTGTACACTTGCAATATTTCCTAGGCGGTCCTTAGTTTTTTATTAAATTGGTCATGAATGAACGTTCACTTTTCCGTAGTTTCGATATTGAACACAGTGACGGCCGCTCCTCACTAACGCTCCATATTTCCGTGGCCAGCCAGTGACTATACCCACTACGTGTCAATCCTTACCCTACCCGTGGTTGTTTGCGCCTTAACAATCGGTTAAAGTGAAGAACGAGAAATATTCACTTTATTACAAATATTTTCAGTACGCGTACCCTTGAAATTCACCAAAAGTTGTACATGTGTGCGAGTTTCAGCGTCAGTTTTTAGCTTGTAAACCATATCGACGTCAATTCTTGATATGGTAACCCCCTTTGTTACGTCATCACGTAATTCGAATTGGCCCTATATTTCCGTCGTGAATAAGTCAATTTCACCCCCACCACCAATAACATAATTATGTTATTGATTTCTTTAATTTCAGTTAAAATCATTGTCACATAGTGCCTAACTCGTGTGCAGTAGCACAATTTAGCATTCAGACAATGAGGGACAAAAGTGTTGAGACACTTCTGTAAAATGGCCCCTTTTTACATAGTGGACATACCTATCCCCTTCCCCTGTCTACCCCAACCCCTTCCCCCAAAACTCAATGTTGTATTTGGACCCTCAAGTCTTTCTTTTACTTCAGACAACATTGACCCGGGGGGTGAGGGGATTTACGGCGTTTAACAGGAAAGAAATTATAAACGAATTAAATGACTGATAAAAGCACTCATTTTAAACAAGTGTGTCAACTACTTTTGTCCCTGATTGTCTGAAATATGTATCTATGTTTTCCGGCAAGATTTTTGAGGCTGATGAATTTTGGTGTGATAAAGTTACTCTATGGGCCAAATTATTTGTTTATAAACAACAATTTCCAAATTTTCGTCCTCGTACATTTTACTGTACGTATACTACAATCAAGCGTATGTCATTGCTTAATCTTATACTCCCGCGCGCGGTCCTAATTTAACCCTGTCGGGTCGAAAGGAAATCATTTGTGTCAGTTGTGATCACTGCCGTTGCTGCAGATGTAATGTTTCCACAAGTATTATCAATAGTGGAAAAACGATGGAAACACTAAGCTACAATGGAAATTGTTCTGGTAAATAGATTAAGCGAATGTACTCAGCAGAGTAACGGAGCAGACATGCATTATTTTTCACATTGACTTGTGCCATTATGATGGATGCACAACTACGTTCATTTCCCAGCTCCTAAATCGCATAATGCTAAAGAAAATTAATTGTTTGCAAGATAGAGACACCAGTTTATATCACTGCCAAAAAAACAATTACTTTGGCCCAGAAGTTCACTTGATGACAAGGAGAGCGAGATAACAGGTGATCGATGACGGCCGTGTGCTGGAAAATTACCCGTTTTCATGCGCTTATTCCTCACAAAAGGCAAAAGAAGATTCCACTATGTAGAAAGTGCTTCGCAATACGTATTCTTAGCGAGCAAAATTGCAGCGACGTGGTACAAATCAGGAGTTTGAACGGTTAGCCACGACAAAACATAGTGGCATTAAAGAGACATAACAGACTATGTTTCTTTCAGTTTGCCGAAACGTGGTTAACCGTTGTAACACGAAGGTTTCATGCGCTAATTCCTCACAAAAGGCAAAAGAAGATTCCACTATGTAGAAAGTGCTTCGCAATACGCATTCTTGGCGAGAAAAATTACAGCGACGTGGTGCAACTCAGGAGTTTGAACGGTTAACCACGAGAAAACATAGTGGCATTAAAGAGACATAACAGATTATGTCTCTCCGTTTGCGGAAACGTGGTTAACCGTTGTAACAAGAAGGAGGCAGTGTTTTCCTCAGTTTGAGCTGTCGTTTTCTTTGAAATTCAAATACCAGTTCACTTTTCAAAGCTCTCTTTTCATTTTTCTTGCCGACAATAGACAAAAACACAGGGTTTCTCTCGAGAAATGCACTCCAAATACACAGACATAGGCGCTCATGTCACGCTATTTACGTTGCGTTATCATGTCACACAGGGTGTCGCGAGGTGGGATTGGAAGTAATTGTTTTCGTGTACACTTGCAATATTTCCTAGGCGGTCCTTAGTTTTTTATTAAATTGGTCATGAATGAACGTTCACTTTTCCGTAGTTTCGATATTGAACACAGTGACGGCCGCTCCTCACTAACGCTCCATATTTCCGTGGCCAGCCAGTGACTATACCCACTACGTGTCAATCCTTACCCTACCCGTGGTTGTTTGCGCCTTAACAATCGGTTAAAGTGAAGAACGAGAAATATTCACTTTATTACAAATATTTTCAGTACGCGTACCCTTGAAATTCACCAAAAGTTGTACATGTGTGCGAGTTTCAGCGTCAGTTTTTAGCTTGTAAACCATATCGACGTCAATTCTTGATATGGTAACCCCCTTTGTTACGTCATCACGTAATTCGAATTGGCCCTATATTTCCGTCGTGAATAAGTCAATTTCACCCCCACCACCAATAACATAATTATGTTATTGATTTCTTTAATTTCAGTTAAAATCATTGTCACATAGTGCCTAACTCGTGTGCAGTAGCACAATTTAGCATTCAGACAATGAGGGACAAAAGTGTTGAGACACTTCTGTAAAATGGCCCCTTTTTACATAGTGGACATACCTATCCCCTTCCCCTGTCTACCCCAACCCCTTCCCCCAAAACTCAATGTTGTATTTGGACCCTCAAGTCTTTCTTTTACTTCAGACAACATTGACCCGGGGGGTGAGGGGATTTACGGCGTTTAACAGGAAAGAAATTATAAACGAATTAAATGACTGATAAAAGCACTCATTTTAAACAAGTGTGTCAACTACTTTTGTCCCTGATTGTCTGAAATATGTATCTATGTTTTCCGGCAAGATTTTTGAGGCTGATGAATTTTGGTGTGATAAAGTTACTCTATGGGCCAAATTATTTGTTTATAAACAACAATTTCCAAATTTTCGTCCTCGTACATTTTACTGTACGTATACTACAATCAAGCGTATGTCATTGCTTAATCTTATACTCCCGCGCGCGGTCCTAATTTAACCCTGTCGGGTCGAAAGGAAATCATTTGTGTCAGTTGTGATCACTGCCGTTGCTGCAGATGTAATGTTTCCACAAGTATTATCAATAGTGGAAAAACGATGGAAACACTAAGCTACAATGGAAATTGTTCTGGTAAATAGATTAAGCGAATGTACTCAGCAGAGTAACGGAGCAGACATGCATTATTTTTCACATTGACTTGTGCCATTATGATGGATGCACAACTACGTTCATTTCCCAGCTCCTAAATCGCATAATGCTAAAGAAAATTAATTGTTTGCAAGATAGAGACACCAGTTTATATCACTGCCAAAAAAACAATTACTTTGGCCCAGAAGTTCACTTGATGACAAGGAGAGCGAGATAACAGGTGATCGATGACGGCCGTGTGCTGGAAAATTACCCGTTTTCATGCGCTTATTCCTCACAAAAGGCAAAAGAAGATTCCACTATGTAGAAAGTGCTTCGCAATACGTATTCTTAGCGAGCAAAATTGCAGCGACGTGGTACAAATCAGGAGTTTGAACGGTTAGCCACGACAAAACATAGTGGCATTAAAGAGACATAACAGACTATGTTTCTTTCAGTTTGCCGAAACGTGGTTAACCGTTGTAACACGAAGGTTTCATGCGCTAATTCCTCACAAAAGGCAAAAGAAGATTCCACTATGTAGAAAGTGCTTCGCAATACGCATTCTTGGCGAGAAAAATTACAGCGACGTGGTGCAACTCAGGAGTTTGAACGGTTAACCACGAGAAAACATAGTGGCATTAAAGAGACATAACAGATTATGTCTCTCCGTTTGCGGAAACGTGGTTAACCGTTGTAACAAGAAGGAGGCAGTGTTTTCCTCAGTTTGAGCTGTCGTTTTCTTTGAAATTCAAATACCAGTTCACTTTTCAAAGCTCTCTTTTCATTTTTCTTGCCGACAATAGACAAAAACACAGGGTTTCTCTCGAGAAATGCACTCCAAATACACAGACATAGGCGCTCATGTCACGCTATTTACGTTGCGTTATCATGTCACACAGGGTGTCGCGAGGTGGGATTGGAAGTAATTGTTTTCGTGTACACTTGCAATATTTCCTAGGCGGTCCTTAGTTTTTTATTAAATTGGTCATGAATGAACGTTCACTTTTCCGTAGTTTCGATATTGAACACAGTGACGGCCGCTCCTCACTAACGCTCCATATTTCCGTGGCCAGCCAGTGACTATACCCACTACGTGTCAATCCTTACCCTACCCGTGGTTGTTTGCGCCTTAACAATCGGTTAAAGTGAAGAACGAGAAATATTCACTTTATTACAAATATTTTCAGTACGCGTACCCTTGAAATTCACCAAAAGTTGTACATGTGTGCGAGTTTCAGCGTCAGTTTTTAGCTTGTAAACCATATCGACGTCAATTCTTGATATGGTAACCCCCTTTGTTACGTCATCACGTAATTCGAATTGGCCCTATATTTCCGTCGTGAATAAGTCAATTTCACCCCCACCACCAATAACATAATTATGTTATTGATTTCTTTAATTTCAGTTAAAATCATTGTCACATAGTGCCTAACTCGTGTGCAGTAGCACAATTTAGCATTCAGACAATGAGGGACAAAAGTGTTGAGACACTTCTGTAAAATGGCCCCTTTTTACATAGTGGACATACCTATCCCCTTCCCCTGTCTACCCCAACCCCTTCCCCCAAAACTCAATGTTGTATTTGGACCCTCAAGTCTTTCTTTTACTTCAGACAACATTGACCCGGGGGGTGAGGGGATTTACGGCGTTTAACAGGAAAGAAATTATAAACGAATTAAATGACTGATAAAAGCACTCATTTTAAACAAGTGTGTCAACTACTTTTGTCCCTGATTGTCTGAAATATGTATCTATGTTTTCCGGCAAGATTTTTGAGGCTGATGAATTTTGGTGTGATAAAGTTACTCTATGGGCCAAATTATTTGTTTATAAACAACAATTTCCAAATTTTCGTCCTCGTACATTTTACTGTACGTATACTACAATCAAGCGTATGTCATTGCTTAATCTTATACTCCCGCGCGCGGTCCTAATTTAACCCTGTCGGGTCGAAAGGAAATCATTTGTGTCAGTTGTGATCACTGCCGTTGCTGCAGATGTAATGTTTCCACAAGTATTATCAATAGTGGAAAAACGATGGAAACACTAAGCTACAATGGAAATTGTTCTGGTAAATAGATTAAGCGAATGTACTCAGCAGAGTAACGGAGCAGACATGCATTATTTTTCACATTGACTTGTGCCATTATGATGGATGCACAACTACGTTCATTTCCCAGCTCCTAAATCGCATAATGCTAAAGAAAATTAATTGTTTGCAAGATAGAGACACCAGTTTATATCACTGCCAAAAAAACAATTACTTTGGCCCAGAAGTTCACTTGATGACAAGGAGAGCGAGATAACAGGTGATCGATGACGGCCGTGTGCTGGAAAATTACCCGTTTTCATGCGCTTATTCCTCACAAAAGGCAAAAGAAGATTCCACTATGTAGAAAGTGCTTCGCAATACGTATTCTTAGCGAGCAAAATTGCAGCGACGTGGTACAAATCAGGAGTTTGAACGGTTAGCCACGACAAAACATAGTGGCATTAAAGAGACATAACAGACTATGTTTCTTTCAGTTTGCCGAAACGTGGTTAACCGTTGTAACACGAAGGTTTCATGCGCTAATTCCTCACAAAAGGCAAAAGAAGATTCCACTATGTAGAAAGTGCTTCGCAATACGCATTCTTGGCGAGAAAAATTACAGCGACGTGGTGCAACTCAGGAGTTTGAACGGTTAACCACGAGAAAACATAGTGGCATTAAAGAGACATAACAGATTATGTCTCTCCGTTTGCGGAAACGTGGTTAACCGTTGTAACAAGAAGGAGGCAGTGTTTTCCTCAGTTTGAGCTGTCGTTTTCTTTGAAATTCAAATACCAGTTCACTTTTCAAAGCTCTCTTTTCATTTTTCTTGCCGACAATAGACAAAAACACAGGGTTTCTCTCGAGAAATGCACTCCAAATACACAGACATAGGCGCTCATGTCACGCTATTTACGTTGCGTTATCATGTCACACAGGGTGTCGCGAGGTGGGATTGGAAGTAATTGTTTTCGTGTACACTTGCAATATTTCCTAGGCGGTCCTTAGTTTTTTATTAAATTGGTCATGAATGAACGTTCACTTTTCCGTAGTTTCGATATTGAACACAGTGACGGCCGCTCCTCACTAACGCTCCATATTTCCGTGGCCAGCCAGTGACTATACCCACTACGTGTCAATCCTTACCCTACCCGTGGTTGTTTGCGCCTTAACAATCGGTTAAAGTGAAGAACGAGAAATATTCACTTTATTACAAATATTTTCAGTACGCGTACCCTTGAAATTCACCAAAAGTTGTACATGTGTGCGAGTTTCAGCGTCAGTTTTTAGCTTGTAAACCATATCGACGTCAATTCTTGATATGGTAACCCCCTTTGTTACGTCATCACGTAATTCGAATTGGCCCTATATTTCCGTCGTGAATAAGTCAATTTCACCCCCACCACCAATAACATAATTATGTTATTGATTTCTTTAATTTCAGTTAAAATCATTGTCACATAGTGCCTAACTCGTGTGCAGTAGCACAATTTAGCATTCAGACAATGAGGGACAAAAGTGTTGAGACACTTCTGTAAAATGGCCCCTTTTTACATAGTGGACATACCTATCCCCTTCCCCTGTCTACCCCAACCCCTTCCCCCAAAACTCAATGTTGTATTTGGACCCTCAAGTCTTTCTTTTACTTCAGACAACATTGACCCGGGGGGTGAGGGGATTTACGGCGTTTAACAGGAAAGAAATTATAAACGAATTAAATGACTGATAAAAGCACTCATTTTAAACAAGTGTGTCAACTACTTTTGTCCCTGATTGTCTGAAATATGTATCTATGTTTTCCGGCAAGATTTTTGAGGCTGATGAATTTTGGTGTGATAAAGTTACTCTATGGGCCAAATTATTTGTTTATAAACAACAATTTCCAAATTTTCGTCCTCGTACATTTTACTGTACGTATACTACAATCAAGCGTATGTCATTGCTTAATCTTATACTCCCGCGCGCGGTCCTAATTTAACCCTGTCGGGTCGAAAGGAAATCATTTGTGTCAGTTGTGATCACTGCCGTTGCTGCAGATGTAATGTTTCCACAAGTATTATCAATAGTGGAAAAACGATGGAAACACTAAGCTACAATGGAAATTGTTCTGGTAAATAGATTAAGCGAATGTACTCAGCAGAGTAACGGAGCAGACATGCATTATTTTTCACATTGACTTGTGCCATTATGATGGATGCACAACTACGTTCATTTCCCAGCTCCTAAATCGCATAATGCTAAAGAAAATTAATTGTTTGCAAGATAGAGACACCAGTTTATATCACTGCCAAAAAAACAATTACTTTGGCCCAGAAGTTCACTTGATGACAAGGAGAGCGAGATAACAGGTGATCGATGACGGCCGTGTGCTGGAAAATTACCCGTTTTCATGCGCTTATTCCTCACAAAAGGCAAAAGAAGATTCCACTATGTAGAAAGTGCTTCGCAATACGTATTCTTAGCGAGCAAAATTGCAGCGACGTGGTACAAATCAGGAGTTTGAACGGTTAGCCACGACAAAACATAGTGGCATTAAAGAGACATAACAGACTATGTTTCTTTCAGTTTGCCGAAACGTGGTTAACCGTTGTAACACGAAGGTTTCATGCGCTAATTCCTCACAAAAGGCAAAAGAAGATTCCACTATGTAGAAAGTGCTTCGCAATACGCATTCTTGGCGAGAAAAATTACAGCGACGTGGTGCAACTCAGGAGTTTGAACGGTTAACCACGAGAAAACATAGTGGCATTAAAGAGACATAACAGATTATGTCTCTCCGTTTGCGGAAACGTGGTTAACCGTTGTAACAAGAAGGAGGCAGTGTTTTCCTCAGTTTGAGCTGTCGTTTTCTTTGAAATTCAAATACCAGTTCACTTTTCAAAGCTCTCTTTTCATTTTTCTTGCCGACAATAGACAAAAACACAGGGTTTCTCTCGAGAAATGCACTCCAAATACACAGACATAGGCGCTCATGTCACGCTATTTACGTTGCGTTATCATGTCACACAGGGTGTCGCGAGGTGGGATTGGAAGTAATTGTTTTCGTGTACACTTGCAATATTTCCTAGGCGGTCCTTAGTTTTTTATTAAATTGGTCATGAATGAACGTTCACTTTTCCGTAGTTTCGATATTGAACACAGTGACGGCCGCTCCTCACTAACGCTCCATATTTCCGTGGCCAGCCAGTGACTATACCCACTACGTGTCAATCCTTACCCTACCCGTGGTTGTTTGCGCCTTAACAATCGGTTAAAGTGAAGAACGAGAAATATTCACTTTATTACAAATATTTTCAGTACGCGTACCCTTGAAATTCACCAAAAGTTGTACATGTGTGCGAGTTTCAGCGTCAGTTTTTAGCTTGTAAACCATATCGACGTCAATTCTTGATATGGTAACCCCCTTTGTTACGTCATCACGTAATTCGAATTGGCCCTATATTTCCGTCGTGAATAAGTCAATTTCACCCCCACCACCAATAACATAATTATGTTATTGATTTCTTTAATTTCAGTTAAAATCATTGTCACATAGTGCCTAACTCGTGTGCAGTAGCACAATTTAGCATTCAGACAATGAGGGACAAAAGTGTTGAGACACTTCTGTAAAATGGCCCCTTTTTACATAGTGGACATACCTATCCCCTTCCCCTGTCTACCCCAACCCCTTCCCCCAAAACTCAATGTTGTATTTGGACCCTCAAGTCTTTCTTTTACTTCAGACAACATTGACCCGGGGGGTGAGGGGATTTACGGCGTTTAACAGGAAAGAAATTATAAACGAATTAAATGACTGATAAAAGCACTCATTTTAAACAAGTGTGTCAACTACTTTTGTCCCTGATTGTAGCTGATATGTGTTCCCCTACCTGGGAAACAGATGTTCCTAGTGGTATGTATTCCTCTACGTATGAAACACATGTTACTAGTGATATCTGTTTTCTAACTGGGAAACAGATAACCCTAGTGTTAAGTGTTCCCTTGTCCAGGAAACACAGACAAAAACGCGTTGTTTTTGAAGCCTAGAGAGGCGTTTCTTTGTTCTAGAATATCAGAAAACACATTATCCTGGGCTATATTGCCTAAAAAGAAAAAGATTGAAAAATGGCGAATTTTGGACCAAAACCATGGGCTAACCCCTTTGGGAAAATCTCAATTTTTCGACTTTTTGAACTTCTTCTTTTATAGCTTTGAAAGGTTGTTCTAGAATATAATGAAATACATTTCCTGGCCTATATGGCCTGTATATGTAATGTGTGGGAGTACCTCCCCGGGTTTAGAAGTCCAAGGTCCGAAGCTCAAATCCCGAAGTGAGAAGTCTGAAGTTTGAATTCTGAATTCTAAATTCTAAATTCTGATCATGAATTCTGAAGTCCGACGTCAGACGCCTGACTCTGAAGTCCGACGTACGATGTCTGAAGTCAGTTTGAAGTCTGAAGTCTGGAATGGAAAATGGGGAGTTTCTCTTTGGCTTTTGTACAAATTAAATAATGTAAAGCGGGTGATTGCATGGCAAGAAAGGATCGACTTGGTAAAGGTCCAATGTCCAAACATAACTGAGCTTGTAGTTTGTGTACTTTATTTGTGGTTATCTCAGCGCTTCAGAATAAAAGCAAAACAAAACAAAAAAACTTGCGGATGGGAAATAAACTTGTGTACATGAGCCGACCCAGAGCAAAATGTTCTTCCTTTCAGTTTTGAACGCTTTTTCATCAGGTCATCGTACTCTTTTGGTGGAATATTGTTCCTAACAAGCTTATTAAACTTGCAACTGAACAGCTCTCTGCACCCTTTACTGAAATATATAATTAATCAATATTATCAGGGGAGTTTCCTGAAATCTTTAAGATATCAAAAGTAACCCCAATATTTAAAAGTGGTAGTCTATCTGAGTTAGGAGATTACAGACCAATAGCAGTTATTTCTCCCTTTAGTCCTATCTGGAAAAAGATTGTCTACTATTTAACTTCCAATTTGGCTTTCGAAAGGGATATTCCACTGAATATGCCATTCTAGAAACTGTGGAAAAATTAAAGTCAGCAGTTGATGATCAAAAAATAACATGTGGTATCTTTTTAGACTTTTCCAAGGCCTTTGATACAATTAGCCACCATATTCTCTTAGAAAAATTATATAAGTATGGGATCCGAGGGCTCCCCCATGCATGGTTCTCAAGCTATATAACCAATCGTAAGCAATATGTCGAAGTTGGTAACACAGAATCTAGCCTGAAAACCATCACATGTGGTGTATCCCAGGGCTCCACACTAGGTTCACTGTTCTTTCTATTGTATATTAACGACCTGCCCAAGTCTTCAAAGAAATTAACTTTTAGGAGTTTTGCAGATGATTCAAATATGTTTTATTCTTCAAAAGACCCAGAACAATTACAATCAGTAATCAATGAAGAACTTGGAAAGGTCTTGAAATTCACTTTAACTTTAAGAGGACTAATTACATGATAATTACTTCACCTAAGAAGAAAACAAATATCAGAATAACAGCTTATAATATAGAGCAAAAGTCCCAGATTAAATTTTTGGGTGTCTTTATTGATGAACATCTAAAATGGGATGCTCAGCTCCAGCACATTAACAACAAAATAACAAAAAACATTGGAATTTTATTTAAGCTTACTAGGCATTAATTGCCTCTAAGTACACTCAAACAACTGTACTATACTCTCATATATCCGTATCTAACATATGGATTAATGAGCTGGGGTACCGCATACCAAACTAAGTTAAATAAAATCAAAGTGAGTCAAAATAACTGTATTCGCTGCATCTTCTTTGGAAACAAAAGAGAAAGTTCCACACCGTACTTTACACTATTAGAAATCTTAAAGTTGGAGAATATCTTTAAATTAAGAATTGGCGCTCTTGTGCACAAAATTCAATAGCAAAAAAAGGATACACCTCCTGCCCTCTATGATTTAGTTCAACCGGCTTCAGCTGTCCATAATTATAATACTAGGTATCGGCACTAATCAAAACCTGTGCAGACCGTTTTCCAGAATAATTATGGCCTAGCAAGGTTTAGTGTAGTGGCATGACAGACCTGGGAAGCAACACCTACAAAAATTAAGTGTCTCCCCTTGAAGAGTTTTAAAAAAGAATATAAACTCTTTCTACTTGACAGTAAGGCATCTTGAACAACTCTAATCTGTTACTTAGTTCTACTTATTTAATTATTTAATCTAAATAGTTTTAGTAGTAGTAGTAGTAGTAGTAGTAGTAGTAGTACTGTATAACCTCCACCGACTTGTAATCGCTATGTGGTAGTAGCCAACTCGAAAGCTTGGCTCCTTTGGCTGTTACACACTTTTTCCTTTGTTATGTTTAATTCCATGTATAGTTAGCTCTGTTTTTTTTTTTTTTTTTTATCTCTTCTTCTTTTTTTTTCCTTATTGTTGTTGTATTGTAATTGAATAAGTGTGAATAAATGAACTTGAACTTGAACTTGAACTTGAATATATATTATCCATGCACATGAATTGAAACGGCGAAGAAAATTAAATGTTAAGAAAATGAAAAAGCATGATTCACGTCGGCTTCGCTTCTTGGCTAGATTTTCTTACGCTTCTCTCGACGTGCTCTCTCTAAACAGTCCGGCTACGCTGTTTACGTGCATCCATAGCACGATATACACACGCTATTAAAGCATGGGAACCAATCCTGAAATGTATGTACGTGTGTACATTTAGCAATTTTAAGTTAAGATCGATATTTAACAAACATTATTGTTTCAAAAATGTCCCTCCTACATTATAAATTTTTCGTTCTTTTCTATAACCATAATCGTCCAGACTTTTCTGTTCCTTTTACTACCGATTCTATACACTTTGCGATTATCTGTACATTAAGCAGGCTTTTTTAAAGGACACTCAGAGATGTTTCTTCACTCCAAATTTTGACTCAATATTTACATTTAATTCATTTCAACTGTTTCGCCGTTCCAGGGAGGTTTTGCTTATTTATGCCGAGGTCTTTTTTATTTATCATTTAAGGTCAAGATAGCCCGTATATTTGATACACATACATGTGTATCTACAGTCCTCGTTAAGAAAGAATCAGATAAAGATGGTTAAAAATAGACACATACACAGGACAGAAGCATATATATCATCACCCAAAGGACAAAGAACGAAAAAACCCTCTCCGCTTGCTATTTTTTTTTTTCTCAAAGAACGTTTAATTTATTAGTTTTGCGTTAGTATTTTGCTGAAGGCGTGACTGAGTGTCTTCAGCGCCGACTTCCTCGATCCTTTTATAAAGAAAGAAGTGTGTCATTACCATGGAAAGAACCGAAATAGTTGTTAATTATTATTTGAGTTGTTAATTATTCTTTGGTATATTTGTTTTGGTCCTAAAATTCGTCAATTTATTAAGGAAAAAAGGAAAGCGAAGAAAAAGCTCACCTGCACTATGCAAACATCGAGGCGTTCTTGTAAACATGAGATGATTTATGAGAATATGCATAATGATATATTTCTGTCCCATAATCACAACGTTGAGGAGTAAATGATATTAAAGCAACCGTACTAGGGAGTGTAGCGGAACATGTCTCACTTGTAAGTGTTCATCTAAAGGGAAACAACTTATTAAAATTCCCGGCTCCGGCTCCACTAAAAGCGTCCTTAATCCTCAAGCACTATCAACTAGAAATAATCGTATCATGATTATAGCAGAACCTCGCGTAGCCCGGGGGGTAGAGGCCCATAAAATGTCAGGGTTGGGAGGACGGGAGAGAAATGGAGTACATTATGTAACTGGGGAAGACGGGTTTCGATGCTAACTCCGATCTAATATTGGAAGGAGATATGTACTTAATCTCCTTTTGGTTGGAGTAAATTTAAACCCAGTGCTGACTGGCTTTAAAAAGGATCTTCTGAAGCTTAAACATAATTTTACTGCGTTTTAAGACCAAAAACGAACTTTTAAAAAATGTATAACATTTTTGACCAAAATCTTGAGTTAACCCCCTTGGCGGAACAAATGCAATTTTATCATCATATTCGATTGATGTACGTTATAGTACTAGTCTAGAAATAATTGTTTTCTATGCCAAACGTCTTTAAACAAAATTTTATGGTAGTTTCAACCAAGAGAGAATGATCAATAAATTAGATACCGTCTTTTCGGATCCAACCCAAAAAATTTCTTTAACATTTGACAAATTAAATGAAGTTGAATAAGATCAATGAAGTTTGAAACGGTGCGAATTCACTTCGGTTTGTTGTCATCCAGAAATTTTGCGCCCATAGCTACGTGACGTAACGACCTTTCCTCTTTATATAAGATCGATATATTTTCTAGAAATACTTTTTTCCTTTCTAAAACATCGCAAAGCATAATTTTAATTTACTGCTTTTTTAAGTTCCTAATTTTTGGCTTAAATCAATTTTGCCACTATATAAGATCAAAGTATGTTTTAGTGTAGAAATCCTAATAAAATTAAATGTTTTGTATGATCATCGTTTTTTATGTGATCCTGATGAATACCAAGGTCCCCATTCTCTTTGCAATACACTTGTATCCAAGCTGTCTAAGCATTGTTTAACAGTTACAGAAATAACTGGTTATTCTGCATTAGTTTTTTCAAAGGATACAGATGTGTTGTAGTTTCATATTGTTGCTAAAAGAGCTCGCTGAAGGTGTGGAATTTGACTTCCTCGAAGCTCCCAAAAAAATAAAATCATGAACCATCTTAATGTGGAGTCTTTCATTTTGACAAGACTTACTACAACACAACATTTTAAAGCGGTAGTTAAAAATATCCTTTAAGAAGTCGTACCTCACTTTGGATACTGTGGAGGAACATGTAACGAAACATGCTTCAACAGGGTAAACGTTCGCAGATAAGGGAATAGGTTTCGATTCCAACTGAGATTTTTTCCCGTACAAATCTAAAATAACTGAAGCTAATAGTGTATTCCTTTAAATATAGATTACTGAAAAGAATATGCATTAGAATGATATAAAAGATCGGCACATTTCCAGTGAAGTATCACTGATTTTGAACTGTTAAGACCCAGTACACGAAAAACGAAGAGATAGATTCAATTTTTTTTACAAGGACGTGTTACTACCTCAAGATAAAAAGACCGTAAAATGAACTATACCATGCAATCAAAGGTAATACTGTATCCATTAACTTATTTTCAAAGCCTTGCTTCTATGCATATGAATTTTGTTTAGGACAACAGGTAAGTATCTACTCAGATATCAGTTTGGTGTAAGGCGCTTTAATTTAAAACTACATTGACTTTAAAGAAAATAAGGAGAATTATGGGAAAATTTTCCACAAAACTGATGGAAAAAAGATTGTACTTTTCGAGGGCTGACTGTACAAAACTCACGACAGCACACTTAGATCAAGACAAAACATATAACGCCAGTTAAAAAACTTGGTTAGCAATACAATAGCGAAAAATTTGAACGTATGCCGGCTTTACACTAGAACTGAATGCTAATTTGATATTCCTCTGGGTAGATTGTGGACAAAAAACTTCACAAATCCGAAATCTAGAAGTATATTGGTAAACTGTAGCTGCTAACTTTTTTGGTCAGTAGCGCTCCCTCTGATTTGTTTCTTCGAGATCACATGACATAAGAGTGAGAAATGTTCAAAAAGTAACTGGTTAAATAGCACTAGGTAAGGCCCCTCAATCAGATGCCTTGAGTACTACTTAAGTTGCAATTGTGATATACAAACGTCGATGTAATGGAAGCCGCTTTGTTATGGCGACCTCCCATTGCCAGAAATTAGGGACAAGATGGCGCTTGCGCGTGCGCACTAAGGCCATAATGGCTGCGAATTCGTACAAGAAAATGTATGGAGATAAGGAAACTTGTTCAAATATATCGATTATGAGCTTACGGGTCTTCGGTGCACGACTCGAAACATGTTAAGTGCTGTGTAACCTTCGCATCTGGGTTAAAAATGGCTAAGTAGAATTAGGTTTACTTACTTCCCGAAGTGGCCACTTTTATCTCTCGTTGTACGCTCCATTTCTCCATACATTGTCTTAAAATCTTGCCGAAGTCATGCAAAATACTCGTCGATTAGAGGATAAACCCTTCAATGAAGTAAATCTGCCCGACTCGATATCACTTCTGCGATGTAAGATGTTTCCTAAACAGTCGTAAAAAGGACGATTTTGGCACTGCAAAATACTTCCAAAGGCGCATTATTTCCCTCAGCTTTCCATCTGTAGTCCAGTAATAGACGCCATATTTGCGAATGACCCATTTCGGTCGGACACGGAAAAGGAAAAGCTTCACAACTCCAAACCTCACCCAATCGCCATTTTGTTTGTTGCTATAAATCCAGAGATGTTTCACGGGATATAAACTAGGTTCCAGGCTCTGAAAAATCCTCGATTAGCATGCCAGGCTTGGTTTAAATGGAAGTATATAAGCGGGAAAATTAAAAACAAACCCACAAAGTATAGCTTTGCTTACACCAAATAAAAACAAAATGTCTGAGATTCTTGAGAGTTACAAGATAAGATAAGATAAGATATTTGGTTTCCTAAAAGGATAAAGTGATTCCATCATTCGCTAATGATAAGTTTATTCGAGGCTACGGGGCTCATTGTCACAATAGGTTCAGTGAAGTACAGTTTTACTTACATCCCCGTCCTGTTTTGTTGCTATCAGCCGCTCGGCCTGGTAGACACCTAAAATTTTCTTTGAAGATGTTTTTTCTTGCTTTTTTTCGTCGTAAAAGAGATCCACAGAGCTCAAATTATTTAAAATGTCGTAGGAGATACGTTTTCCCTGACTGCGATCGTTTTTGTCCGCCATTTTGAAAATGAGATTCCGCTGACAATTAATCACGGGCGCGAAATGTCCACGATTTCTGGCAATGTTCTTTTAAAGTCTCTTTCGCCAAATGTTCAGCAACAGTTTTAGCTTCTCCTATTGGGTATCAAGTATTGTCGGTAAACGTTTGCATTATGTTTGCTGCACTACTCAACGTCAATCGTTCATTCATTGCAGTTGTTGTTTGTCGTTTTGGTTTGCCTACTTATCCAAACCCAAACCTGGGGGAAACCAGCTTACATCGCTCAAGTCCCAGACGAGCAACTAGAGCCAAGCCAAGAATTGAATGAAACCGAGGTACTCAACCGAGGAAAAAGACAAGTGACGTTTACCTTGGCAAACCTCTGCCCTGCTATTATCACTTCGACTGGATCTTCAAATTCGCCGTCAAATGGCCATCCATGTGTGAAAAGGTGGCTTTTTTGCTCAAAGTACAATTTGTATGAAGCTGAATGCCACTCAAGTGCATGGAACTGCTTATCGAGCATGCCGAGGTATGGATATCCGAAATGCAGGCCTATTATTAAAACAGTGATAATAAATCAAGGCACAAACAATGAGAAGTATGTGAGATTAAATAAAGCTTGCACTTGTGCTTAACAATCAAGGACTATGGAGAAAAATGAAAGAGGAATTTTATAAATGAACACACTTGTATATTAGCAACTTATTTATCTTTTATTTATCAGTGTATACGTAAAATGGATATATCGTTTTATCAAATGACAACAAATAATAATTAAAAATGTTTATAAAAAAGCTCCAAACTTTTCTTTTAATGTTGACGTTTATCATAAACCCGCTAATAAAATTTATGGCGTTAACAGAAGGATGCATGGGTCCAAATGAATGTGTTTTATTCAAAAGAGGAATAGAGATTAAGTGATTGGCAAATAAGGCAATGCATTACAATGCAACATGCCCTTATAATAAGCCTAGCTGGAAGTTTTGTTTTTAAGTAGCCAGCAAAACATGTTGCCATGGCATCGCACAACTGGCCGTTTAAGGGGAAATATTTTTCTTTTCGAACACATTTATAGCGCGTACTCGCCCTTGTAAATTGGACTTGTAGTATTAAAACTACCTCTCTAATGTATTTGATGTCCCCCTTTAATGAACACGAGCTCTAAAAAAAGAGTCATCCAAAAATCTTGTAAATTACAAGCAGGGTCTTTACTGGGCCAGGTTTTTTCACCCTTATTAATTTAAACTCTGAGACTTTCTGGCTAAAATTTGACTCTTAGAAAAAATAAAAAGAGACCGGCTGGCTAGCTGGAAAATTTCGAAATGGAATGAAAATTTCCAAGACACAATTTTGTACTAAGTATTATTTTGCCAACACGTCGTTACGCTGAGATTATATTAGAGAAACGTTGATCAAATATTGAGCACATAATGGAACCTAGCTGATATGTGTTCCCCTACCTGGGAAACAGATGTTCCTAGTGGTATGTATTCCTCTACGTATGAAACACATGTTACTAGTGATATCTGTTTTCTAACTGGGAAACAGATAACCCTAGTGTTAAGTGTTCCCTTGTCCAGGAAACACAGACAAAAACGCGTTGTTTTTGAAGCCTAGAGAGGCGTTTCTTTGTTCTAGAATATCAGAAAACACATTATCCTGGGCTATATTGCCTAAAAAGAAAAAGATTGAAAAATGGCGAATTTTGGACCAAAACCATGGGCTAACCCCTTTGGGAAAATCTCAATTTTTCGACTTTTTGAACTTCTTCTTTTATAGCTTTGAAAGGTTGTTCTAGAATATAATGAAATAC
This sequence comes from Porites divaricata, assembly GCA_038088405.1. Taxonomy (NCBI): domain Eukaryota; kingdom Metazoa; phylum Cnidaria; class Anthozoa; order Scleractinia; family Poritidae; genus Porites; species Porites divaricata. Next base: position 42,057,679 of record JBBMOI010000003.1, read on the forward strand.
ATTTCCTGGCCTATATGGCCTGTATATGTAATGTGTGGGAGTACCTCCCCGGGTTTAGAAGTCCAAGGTCCGAAGCTCAAATCCCGAAGTGAGAAGTCTGAAGTTTGAATTCTGAATTCTAAATTCTAAATTCTGATCATGAATTCTGAAGTCCGACGTCAGACGCCTGACTCTGAAGTCCGACGTACGATGTCTGAAGTCAGTTTGAAGTCTGAAGTCTGGAATGGAAAATGGGGAGTTTCTCTTTGGCTTTTGTACAAATTAAATAATGTAAAGCGGGTGATTGCATGGCAAGAAAGGATCGACTTGGTAAAGGTCCAATGTCCAAACATAACTGAGCTTGTAGTTTGTGTACTTTATTTGTGGTTATCTCAGCGCTTCAGAATAAAAGCAAAACAAAACAAAAAAACTTGCGGATGGGAAATAAACTTGTGTACATGAGCCGACCCAGAGCAAAATGTTCTTCCTTTCAGTTTTGAACGCTTTTTCATCAGGTCATCGTACTCTTTTGGTGGAATATTGTTCCTAACAAGCTTATTAAACTTGCAACTGAACAGCTCTCTGCACCCTTTACTGAAATATATAATTAATCAATATTATCAGGGGAGTTTCCTGAAATCTTTAAGATATCAAAAGTAACCCCAATATTTAAAAGTGGTAGTCTATCTGAGTTAGGAGATTACAGACCAATAGCAGTTATTTCTCCCTTTAGTCCTATCTGGAAAAAGATTGTCTACTATTTAACTTCCAATTTGGCTTTCGAAAGGGATATTCCACTGAATATGCCATTCTAGAAACTGTGGAAAAATTAAAGTCAGCAGTTGATGATCAAAAAATAACATGTGGTATCTTTTTAGACTTTTCCAAGGCCTTTGATACAATTAGCCACCATATTCTCTTAGAAAAATTATATAAGTATGGGATCCGAGGGCTCCCCCATGCATGGTTCTCAAGCTATATAACCAATCGTAAGCAATATGTCGAAGTTGGTAACACAGAATCTAGCCTGAAAACCATCACATGTGGTGTATCCCAGGGCTCCACACTAGGTTCACTGTTCTTTCTATTGTATATTAACGACCTGCCCAAGTCTTCAAAGAAATTAACTTTTAGGAGTTTTGCAGATGATTCAAATATGTTTTATTCTTCAAAAGACCCAGAACAATTACAATCAGTAATCAATGAAGAACTTGGAAAGGTCTTGAAATTCACTTTAACTTTAAGAGGACTAATTACATGATAATTACTTCACCTAAGAAGAAAACAAATATCAGAATAACAGCTTATAATATAGAGCAAAAGTCCCAGATTAAATTTTTGGGTGTCTTTATTGATGAACATCTAAAATGGGATGCTCAGCTCCAGCACATTAACAACAAAATAACAAAAAACATTGGAATTTTATTTAAGCTTACTAGGCATTAATTGCCTCTAAGTACACTCAAACAACTGTACTATACTCTCATATATCCGTATCTAACATATGGATTAATGAGCTGGGGTACCGCATACCAAACTAAGTTAAATAAAATCAAAGTGAGTCAAAATAACTGTATTCGCTGCATCTTCTTTGGAAACAAAAGAGAAAGTTCCACACCGTACTTTACACTATTAGAAATCTTAAAGTTGGAGAATATCTTTAAATTAAGAATTGGCGCTCTTGTGCACAAAATTCAATAGCAAAAAAAGGATACACCTCCTGCCCTCTATGATTTAGTTCAACCGGCTTCAGCTGTCCATAATTATAATACTAGGTATCGGCACTAATCAAAACCTGTGCAGACCGTTTTCCAGAATAATTATGGCCTAGCAAGGTTTAGTGTAGTGGCATGACAGACCTGGGAAGCAACACCTACAAAAATTAAGTGTCTCCCCTTGAAGAGTTTTAAAAAAGAATATAAACTCTTTCTACTTGACAGTAAGGCATCTTGAACAACTCTAATCTGTTACTTAGTTCTACTTATTTAATTATTTAATCTAAATAGTTTTAGTAGTAGTAGTAGTAGTAGTAGTAGTAGTAGTACTGTATAACCTCCACCGACTTGTAATCGCTATGTGGTAGTAGCCAACTCGAAAGCTTGGCTCCTTTGGCTGTTACACACTTTTTCCTTTGTTATGTTTAATTCCATGTATAGTTAGCTCTGTTTTTTTTTTTTTTTTTTATCTCTTCTTCTTTTTTTTTCCTTATTGTTGTTGTATTGTAATTGAATAAGTGTGAATAAATGAACTTGAACTTGAACTTGAACTTGAATATATATTATCCATGCACATGAATTGAAACGGCGAAGAAAATTAAATGTTAAGAAAATGAAAAAGCATGATTCACGTCGGCTTCGCTTCTTGGCTAGATTTTCTTACGCTTCTCTCGACGTGCTCTCTCTAAACAGTCCGGCTACGCTGTTTACGTGCATCCATAGCACGATATACACACGCTATTAAAGCATGGGAACCAATCCTGAAATGTATGTACGTGTGTACATTTAGCAATTTTAAGTTAAGATCGATATTTAACAAACATTATTGTTTCAAAAATGTCCCTCCTACATTATAAATTTTTCGTTCTTTTCTATAACCATAATCGTCCAGACTTTTCTGTTCCTTTTACTACCGATTCTATACACTTTGCGATTATCTGTACATTAAGCAGGCTTTTTTAAAGGACACTCAGAGATGTTTCTTCACTCCAAATTTTGACTCAATATTTACATTTAATTCATTTCAACTGTTTCGCCGTTCCAGGGAGGTTTTGCTTATTTATGCCGAGGTCTTTTTTATTTATCATTTAAGGTCAAGATAGCCCGTATATTTGATACACATACATGTGTATCTACAGTCCTCGTTAAGAAAGAATCAGATAAAGATGGTTAAAAATAGACACATACACAGGACAGAAGCATATATATCATCACCCAAAGGACAAAGAACGAAAAAACCCTCTCCGCTTGCTATTTTTTTTTTTCTCAAAGAACGTTTAATTTATTAGTTTTGCGTTAGTATTTTGCTGAAGGCGTGACTGAGTGTCTTCAGCGCCGACTTCCTCGATCCTTTTATAAAGAAAGAAGTGTGTCATTACCATGGAAAGAACCGAAATAGTTGTTAATTATTATTTGAGTTGTTAATTATTCTTTGGTATATTTGTTTTGGTCCTAAAATTCGTCAATTTATTAAGGAAAAAAGGAAAGCGAAGAAAAAGCTCACCTGCACTATGCAAACATCGAGGCGTTCTTGTAAACATGAGATGATTTATGAGAATATGCATAATGATATATTTCTGTCCCATAATCACAACGTTGAGGAGTAAATGATATTAAAGCAACCGTACTAGGGAGTGTAGCGGAACATGTCTCACTTGTAAGTGTTCATCTAAAGGGAAACAACTTATTAAAATTCCCGGCTCCGGCTCCACTAAAAGCGTCCTTAATCCTCAAGCACTATCAACTAGAAATAATCGTATCATGATTATAGCAGAACCTCGCGTAGCCCGGGGGGTAGAGGCCCATAAAATGTCAGGGTTGGGAGGACGGGAGAGAAATGGAGTACATTATGTAACTGGGGAAGACGGGTTTCGATGCTAACTCCGATCTAATATTGGAAGGAGATATGTACTTAATCTCCTTTTGGTTGGAGTAAATTTAAACCCAGTGCTGACTGGCTTTAAAAAGGATCTTCTGAAGCTTAAACATAATTTTACTGCGTTTTAAGACCAAAAACGAACTTTTAAAAAATGTATAACATTTTTGACCAAAATCTTGAGTTAACCCCCTTGGCGGAACAAATGCAATTTTATCATCATATTCGATTGATGTACGTTATAGTACTAGTCTAGAAATAATTGTTTTCTATGCCAAACGTCTTTAAACAAAATTTTATGGTAGTTTCAACCAAGAGAGAATGATCAATAAATTAGATACCGTCTTTTCGGATCCAACCCAAAAAATTTCTTTAACATTTGACAAATTAAATGAAGTTGAATAAGATCAATGAAGTTTGAAACGGTGCGAATTCACTTCGGTTTGTTGTCATCCAGAAATTTTGCGCCCATAGCTACGTGACGTAACGACCTTTCCTCTTTATATAAGATCGATATATTTTCTAGAAATACTTTTTTCCTTTCTAAAACATCGCAAAGCATAATTTTAATTTACTGCTTTTTTAAGTTCCTAATTTTTGGCTTAAATCAATTTTGCCACTATATAAGATCAAAGTATGTTTTAGTGTAGAAATCCTAATAAAATTAAATGTTTTGTATGATCATCGTTTTTTATGTGATCCTGATGAATACCAAGGTCCCCATTCTCTTTGCAATACACTTGTATCCAAGCTGTCTAAGCATTGTTTAACAGTTACAGAAATAACTGGTTATTCTGCATTAGTTTTTTCAAAGGATACAGATGTGTTGTAGTTTCATATTGTTGCTAAAAGAGCTCGCTGAAGGTGTGGAATTTGACTTCCTCGAAGCTCCCAAAAAAATAAAATCATGAACCATCTTAATGTGGAGTCTTTCATTTTGACAAGACTTACTACAACACAACATTTTAAAGCGGTAGTTAAAAATATCCTTTAAGAAGTCGTACCTCACTTTGGATACTGTGGAGGAACATGTAACGAAACATGCTTCAACAGGGTAAACGTTCGCAGATAAGGGAATAGGTTTCGATTCCAACTGAGATTTTTTCCCGTACAAATCTAAAATAACTGAAGCTAATAGTGTATTCCTTTAAATATAGATTACTGAAAAGAATATGCATTAGAATGATATAAAAGATCGGCACATTTCCAGTGAAGTATCACTGATTTTGAACTGTTAAGACCCAGTACACGAAAAACGAAGAGATAGATTCAATTTTTTTTACAAGGACGTGTTACTACCTCAAGATAAAAAGACCGTAAAATGAACTATACCATGCAATCAAAGGTAATACTGTATCCATTAACTTATTTTCAAAGCCTTGCTTCTATGCATATGAATTTTGTTTAGGACAACAGGTAAGTATCTACTCAGATATCAGTTTGGTGTAAGGCGCTTTAATTTAAAACTACATTGACTTTAAAGAAAATAAGGAGAATTATGGGAAAATTTTCCACAAAACTGATGGAAAAAAGATTGTACTTTTCGAGGGCTGACTGTACAAAACTCACGACAGCACACTTAGATCAAGACAAAACATATAACGCCAGTTAAAAAACTTGGTTAGCAATACAATAGCGAAAAATTTGAACGTATGCCGGCTTTACACTAGAACTGAATGCTAATTTGATATTCCTCTGGGTAGATTGTGGACAAAAAACTTCACAAATCCGAAATCTAGAAGTATATTGGTAAACTGTAGCTGCTAACTTTTTTGGTCAGTAGCGCTCCCTCTGATTTGTTTCTTCGAGATCACATGACATAAGAGTGAGAAATGTTCAAAAAGTAACTGGTTAAATAGCACTAGGTAAGGCCCCTCAATCAGATGCCTTGAGTACTACTTAAGTTGCAATTGTGATATACAAACGTCGATGTAATGGAAGCCGCTTTGTTATGGCGACCTCCCATTGCCAGAAATTAGGGACAAGATGGCGCTTGCGCGTGCGCACTAAGGCCATAATGGCTGCGAATTCGTACAAGAAAATGTATGGAGATAAGGAAACTTGTTCAAATATATCGATTATGAGCTTACGGGTCTTCGGTGCACGACTCGAAACATGTTAAGTGCTGTGTAACCTTCGCATCTGGGTTAAAAATGGCTAAGTAGAATTAGGTTTACTTACTTCCCGAAGTGGCCACTTTTATCTCTCGTTGTACGCTCCATTTCTCCATACATTGTCTTAAAATCTTGCCGAAGTCATGCAAAATACTCGTCGATTAGAGGATAAACCCTTCAATGAAGTAAATCTGCCCGACTCGATATCACTTCTGCGATGTAAGATGTTTCCTAAACAGTCGTAAAAAGGACGATTTTGGCACTGCAAAATACTTCCAAAGGCGCATTATTTCCCTCAGCTTTCCATCTGTAGTCCAGTAATAGACGCCATATTTGCGAATGACCCATTTCGGTCGGACACGGAAAAGGAAAAGCTTCACAACTCCAAACCTCACCCAATCGCCATTTTGTTTGTTGCTATAAATCCAGAGATGTTTCACGGGATATAAACTAGGTTCCAGGCTCTGAAAAATCCTCGATTAGCATGCCAGGCTTGGTTTAAATGGAAGTATATAAGCGGGAAAATTAAAAACAAACCCACAAAGTATAGCTTTGCTTACACCAAATAAAAACAAAATGTCTGAGATTCTTGAGAGTTACAAGATAAGATAAGATAAGATATTTGGTTTCCTAAAAGGATAAAGTGATTCCATCATTCGCTAATGATAAGTTTATTCGAGGCTACGGGGCTCATTGTCACAATAGGTTCAGTGAAGTACAGTTTTACTTACATCCCCGTCCTGTTTTGTTGCTATCAGCCGCTCGGCCTGGTAGACACCTAAAATTTTCTTTGAAGATGTTTTTTCTTGCTTTTTTTCGTCGTAAAAGAGATCCACAGAGCTCAAATTATTTAAAATGTCGTAGGAGATACGTTTTCCCTGACTGCGATCGTTTTTGTCCGCCATTTTGAAAATGAGATTCCGCTGACAATTAATCACGGGCGCGAAATGTCCACGATTTCTGGCAATGTTCTTTTAAAGTCTCTTTCGCCAAATGTTCAGCAACAGTTTTAGCTTCTCCTATTGGGTATCAAGTATTGTCGGTAAACGTTTGCATTATGTTTGCTGCACTACTCAACGTCAATCGTTCATTCATTGCAGTTGTTGTTTGTCGTTTTGGTTTGCCTACTTATCCAAACCCAAACCTGGGGGAAACCAGCTTACATCGCTCAAGTCCCAGACGAGCAACTAGAGCCAAGCCAAGAATTGAATGAAACCGAGGTACTCAACCGAGGAAAAAGACAAGTGACGTTTACCTTGGCAAACCTCTGCCCTGCTATTATCACTTCGACTGGATCTTCAAATTCGCCGTCAAATGGCCATCCATGTGTGAAAAGGTGGCTTTTTTGCTCAAAGTACAATTTGTATGAAGCTGAATGCCACTCAAGTGCATGGAACTGCTTATCGAGCATGCCGAGGTATGGATATCCGAAATGCAGGCCTATTATTAAAACAGTGATAATAAATCAAGGCACAAACAATGAGAAGTATGTGAGATTAAATAAAGCTTGCACTTGTGCTTAACAATCAAGGACTATGGAGAAAAATGAAAGAGGAATTTTATAAATGAACACACTTGTATATTAGCAACTTATTTATCTTTTATTTATCAGTGTATACGTAAAATGGATATATCGTTTTATCAAATGACAACAAATAATAATTAAAAATGTTTATAAAAAAGCTCCAAACTTTTCTTTTAATGTTGACGTTTATCATAAACCCGCTAATAAAATTTATGGCGTTAACAGAAGGATGCATGGGTCCAAATGAATGTGTTTTATTCAAAAGAGGAATAGAGATTAAGTGATTGGCAAATAAGGCAATGCATTACAATGCAACATGCCCTTATAATAAGCCTAGCTGGAAGTTTTGTTTTTAAGTAGCCAGCAAAACATGTTGCCATGGCATCGCACAACTGGCCGTTTAAGGGGAAATATTTTTCTTTTCGAACACATTTATAGCGCGTACTCGCCCTTGTAAATTGGACTTGTAGTATTAAAACTACCTCTCTAATGTATTTGATGTCCCCCTTTAATGAACACGAGCTCTAAAAAAAGAGTCATCCAAAAATCTTGTAAATTACAAGCAGGGTCTTTACTGGGCCAGGTTTTTTCACCCTTATTAATTTAAACTCTGAGACTTTCTGGCTAAAATTTGACTCTTAGAAAAAATAAAAAGAGACCGGCTGGCTAGCTGGAAAATTTCGAAATGGAATGAAAATTTCCAAGACACAATTTTGTACTAAGTATTATTTTGCCAACACGTCGTTACGCTGAGATTATATTAGAGAAACGTTGATCAAATATTGAGCACATAATGGAACCTAGCTGATATGTGTTCCCCTACCTGGGAAACAGATGTTCCTAGTGGTATGTATTCCTCTACGTATGAAACACATGTTACTAGTGATATCTGTTTTCTAACTGGGAAACAGATAACCCTAGTGTTAAGTGTTCCCTTGTCCAGGAAACACAGACAAAAACGCGTTGTTTTTGAAGCCTAGAGAGGCGTTTCTTTGTTCTAGAATATCAGAAAACACATTATCCTGGGCTATATTGCCTAAAAAGAAAAAGATTGAAAAATGGCGAATTTTGGACCAAAACCATGGGCTAACCCCTTTGGGAAAATCTCAATTTTTCGACTTTTTGAACTTCTTCTTTTATAGCTTTGAAAGGTTGTTCTAGAATATAATGAAATACATTTCCTGGCCTATATGGCCTGTATATGTAATGTGTGGGAGTACCTCCCCGGGTTTAGAAGTCCAAGGTCCGAAGCTCAAATCCCGAAGTGAGAAGTCTGAAGTTTGAATTCTGAATTCTAAATTCTAAATTCTGATCATGAATTCTGAAGTCCGACGTCAGACGCCTGAAGTCAGTTTGAAGTCTGAAGTCTGGAATGGAAAATGGGGAGTCTCTCTTTGGCTTTTGTACAAATTAAATAATGTAAAGCGGGTGATTGCATGGCAAGAAAGGATCGACTTGGTAAAGGTCCAATGTCCAAACATAACTGAGCTTGTAGTTTGTGTACTTTATTTGTGGTTATCTCAGCGCTTCAGAATAAAAGCAAAACAAAACAAAAAAACTTGCGGATGGGAAATAAACTTGTGTACATGAGCCGACCCAGAGCAAAATGTTCTTCCTTTCAGTTTTGAACGCTTTTTCATCAGGTCATCTTACTCTTTTGGTGGAATATTGTTCCTAACAAGCTTATTAAACTTGCAACTGAACAGCTCTCTGCACCCTTTACTGAAATATGTAATTAATCAATATTATCAGGGGAGTTTCCTGAAATCTTTAAGATATCAAAAGTAACCCCAATATTTAAAAGTGGTAGTCTATCTGAGTTAGGAGATTACAGACCAATAGCAGTTATTTCTCCCTTTAGTCCTATCTGGAAAAAGATTGTCTACTATTTAACTTCCAATTTGGCTTTCGAAAGGGATATTCCACTGAATATGCCATTCTAGAAACTGTGGAAAAATTAAAGTCAGCAGTTGATGATCAAAAAATAACATGTGGTATCTTTTTAGACTTTTCCAAGGCCTTTGATACAATTAGCCACCATATTCTCTTAGAAAAATTATATAAGTATGGGATCCGAGGGCTCCCCCATGCATGGTTCTCAAGCTATATAACCAATCGTAAGCAATATGTCGAAGTTGGTAACACAGAATCTAGCCTGAAAACCATCACATGTGGTGTACCCCAGGGCTCCACACTAGGTTCACTGTTCTTTCTATTGTATATTAACGACCTGCCCAAGTCTTCAAAGAAATTAACTTTTAGGAGTTTTGCAGATGATTCAAATATGTTTTATTCTTCAAAAGACCCAGAACAATTACAATCAGTAATCAATGAAGAACTTGGAAAGGTCTTGAAATTCACTTTAACTTTAAGAGGACTAATTACATGATAATTACTTCACCTAAGAAGAAAACAAATATCAGAATAACAGCTTATAATATAGAGCAAAAGTCCCAGATTAAATTTTTGGGTGTCTTTATTGATGAACATCTAAAATGGGATGCTCAGCTCCAGCACATTAACAACAAAATAACAAAAAACATTGGAATTTTATTTAAGCTTACTAGGCATTAATTGCCTCTAAGTACACTCAAACAACTGTACTATACTCTCATATATCCGTATCTAACATATGGATTAATGAGCTGGGGTACCGCATACCAAACTAAGTTAAATAAAATCAAAGTGAGTCAAAATAACTGTATTCGCTGCATCTTCTTTGGAAACAAAAGAGAAAGTTCCACACCGTACTTTACACTATTAGAAATCTTAAAGTTGGAGAATATCTTTAAATTAAGAATTGGCGCTCTTGTGCACAAAATTCAATATCAAAAAAAGGATACACCTCCTGCCCTCTATGATTTAGTTCAACCGGCTTCAGCTGTCCATAATTATAATACTAGGTATCGGCACTAATCAAAACCTGTGCAGACCGTTTTCCAGAATAATTATGGCCTAGCAAGGTTTAGTGTAGTGGCATGACAGACCTGGGAAGCAACACCTACAAAAATTAAGTGTCTCCCCTTGAAGAGTTTTAAAAAAGAATATAAACTCTTTCTACTTGACAGTAAGGCATCTTGAACAACTCTAATCTGTTACTTAGTTCTACTTATTTAATTATTTAATCTAAATAGTTTTAGTAGTAGTAGTAGTAGTAGTAGTAGTAGTAGTACTGTATAACCTCCACCGACTTGTAACCGCTATGTGGTAGTAGCCAACTCGAAAGCTTGGCTCCTTTGGCTGTTACACACTTTTTCCTTTGTTATGTTTAATTCCATGTATAGTTAGCTCTGTTTTTTTTTTTTTTTTTTATCTCTTCTTCTTTTTTTTTCCTTATTGTTGTTGTATTGTAATTGAATAAGTGTGAATAAATGAACTTGAACTTGAACTTGAACTTGAATATATATTATCCATGCACATGAATTGAAACGGCGAAGAAACTTAAATGTTAAGAAAATGAAAAAGCATGATTCACGTCGGCTTCGCTTCTTGGCTAGATTTTCTTACGCTTCTCTCGACGTGCTCTCTCTAAACAGTCCGGCTACGCCGTTTACGTGCATCCATAGCACGATATACACACGCTAATGCATCAGTCAATTGAAACCACGGCCCCCCGACCCCCGGGATATAGCGGGGGTTTAACGCGGCTATAGCCGGGATTTAACGCACTTTTAACAGCCCGTTGGCCCCTGGGGGCGGTGGATTTAACAAAATGTCTGTTAACCGGGGCCGTGGAGCGGTGATTTAACAAGATCGTGCGATCACCGGAAGCGGGGACAACAGCCGGGATTTAACACGAAGGACTGAACCGAATTCTCATCTTCCAAGATGACGTCGGTGGCATTGATATCGGTTTACTTTTTATCCATCATTTGCAAATGTTGTTCAATCTTATAGGAAATCACTGCCTACATTGTCTATATCTTGAAAAAGAACAGTTACAAGCATTTTCGTCCTATAAAATCGAGATTTGTTTCAAATAAATGCATTATTTTAAATCGACCTATGATTTTTACGAGCCGTTTGAGATATCGATTATTTGGCGTCCTATCAGATATAAGGTGGGTCGTTAACAACGTTTTGGTGTCAAGAAGAATGGATACGCATAACAAGTACAAGGTGAGACTTGGACCCGAGTCACTGAGGTATGACTAATATGTTATACGCTGAACCAACTGTGTTTATTTTAAAAATACACCCATGCATTTATGTAATACTAAATATGATTCTTACCGGCTAGTTTTCGTTAAAGCCCAACACAATGTCGACTTGTACATTAAATTGCGTCTATTAATCAAAAAAGGGCAATTTTCGCAGCAATGGTTGGTTTTCACATGACGTCACAAAAATTAAAACTAAAACTATCGATCCTACAGAGATTTTACTTTCACGATGCATTAGAGCAGCTGAAAACTAATTTTCATACAAATTTTCAAAAGGGTTCTTGGTTTTGTGAGAGAGTACGCTTGAATTTTTAAGCTTTAGCGTGACGCGGCATTTACATGACGGCCAAGCCGAGCTGTCACGTAGGTTAAAAAAAATGACTCTTTCCAGGACATTTTGCTGTCTAAACAGTTCATGTATTAGAAAAAGTATTACTTTAATGTTTATGAGTTTCTCGAAGAATAAATTCACGCTTTTGTAGCAAAACTCTGTAACAAATGTTTCTGTTGGTTTCCGTCCGCCATGTTGGAGCTCATCCAGGTGAGTACCAGCATGGCGTCTCCATACAAATCTCTATAAGTTTGGGTAAAACTTTTCTTCTTGGCAAGGGTCTTTGCATATGTACCTCCTTTCATTTCCCAGATTCTGGACTTTATCTATTGAACGGTTTTGATTTTTATTTTGATCTATTTTCAATGGCGTGACCTGAAAACCAGCAATTGACGATTACAGAAGAAAACAATATTAATAGTGGAACCTGGAGTCCTTAGTGACAGAAGCGAAAACAGGTAAAGTTTAACCTTTGCAACGTGTCCTTGACAAACGATGCCGATTTGAGTTACTTCTTCATTTGGTTCCGGTGTGTGGATGCCCCGCTATGCGGGGCTTTTAACATCTCTCTCGGCCTCGGGGCCGGGGAAATAAGCCATCTTTTAACACTGAGTAAATGTTAAATTCCCCGCTATGTCCCGGGGATCGGGGGGCCGTGGTTTCAATTGACTGATGCATAAGCACGGGAACCAATCCTGAAATGTATGTACGTGTGTACATTTAGCAATTTTAAGTTATGATCGATATTTAACAAACATTATTGTTTCAAAAATGTCCCTCCTACATTATAAATTTTTCGTTCTTTTCTATAACCATAATCGTCCAGACTTTTCTGTTCCTTTTACTACCGATTCTATACACTTTGCGATTATCTGTACATTAAGCAGGCTTTTTTAAAGGACACTCAGAGATGTTTCTTCACTCCAAATTTTGACTCAATATTTACATTTAATTCATTTCAACTGTTTCGCCGTTCCAGGGAGGTTTTGCTTATTTATGCCGAGGTCTTTTTTATTTATCATTTAAGGTCAAGATAGCCCGTATATTTGATACACATACATGTGTATCTACAGTCCTCGTTAAGAAAGAATCAGATAAAGATGGTTAAAAATAGACACATACACAGAACAGAAGCATATATATCATCACCCAAAGGACAAAGAACGAAAAAACCCTCTCCGCTTGCTTTTTTTTTTTTCTCAAAGAACGTTTAATTTATTAGTTTTGCGTTAGTATTTTGCTGAAAGCGTGACTGAGTGTCTTCAGCGCCGACTTCCTCGATCCTTTTATAAAGAAAGAAGTGTGTCATTACCATGGAAAGAACCGAAATAGTTGTTAATTATTATTTGAGTTGTTAATTATTCTTTGGTATATTTGTTTTGGTCCTAAAATTCGTCAATTTATTAAGGAAAAAAGGAAAGCGAAGAAAAAGCTCACCTGCACTATGCAAACATCGAGGCGTTCTTGTAAACATGAGATGATTTATGAGAATATGCATAATGATATATTTCTGTCCCATAATCACAACGTTGAGGAGTAAATGATATTAAGGCAACAGTACTAGGGAGTGTAGCGGAACATGCCTCACTTGTAAGTGTTCATCTAAAGGGAAACAACTTATTAAAATTCCCGGCTCCGGCTCCACTAAAAGCGTCCTTAATCCTCAAGCACTATCAACTAGAAATAATCGTATCATGATTATAGCAGAACCTCGCGTAGCCCGGGGGGTAGAGGCCCATAAAATGTCAGGGTTGGGAGGACGGGAGAGAAATGGAGTACATTATGTAACTGGGGAAGACGGGTTTCAATGCTAACTCCGATCTAATATTGGAAGGTGATATGTACTTAATCTCCTTTTGGTTGGAGTAAATTTAAACCCAGTGCTGACTGGCTTTAAAAAGGATCTTCTGAAGCTTAAACATAATTTTACTGCGTTTTAAGACCAAAAACGAACTTTTAAAAAATGTATAACATTTTTGACCAAAATCTTGAGTTAACCCCCTTGGCGGAACAAATGCAATTTTATCATCATATTCGATTGATGTACGTTATAGTACTAGTCTAGAAATAATTGTTTTCTATGCCAAACGTCTTTAAACAAAATTTTATGGTAGTTTCAACCAAGAGAGAATGATCAATAAATTAGATACCGTCCTTTCGGATCCAACCCAAAAAATTTCTTTAACATTTGACAAATTAAATGAAATTGAATAAGATCGATGAAGTTTGAAACGATGCGAATTCACTTCGGTTTGTTGTCATCCAGAAATTTTGCTACCATGGCTACGTGACGTAACGACCTTTCCTCTTTATTTTGCCACTATATAAAATCGATATATTTTCTAGAAATACTTTTCTCCTTTCTAAAACATCGCAAAGCATAATTTTAATTTATTGCTTTTTTAAGTTCCTAATTTTTGGCTGAAATCAATTTTGCCACTATATAAGATCAAAGTATGTTTTAGTGTAGAAATACTAATGTTTTGTATGATCATCGTTTTGTATGTGATCCTGATGAATACCAAGGTCCCGATTCTCTTTGCAATACACTTGTATCCAAGTTGTCTAAGCATTGTTTAACAGTTACAGAAATAACTGGTTATTCTGCATTAGTTTTTTCAAAGGATACAGATATGTTGTAGTTTCATATTGTTGCTTAAAGAGCTCGCTGAAGGTGTGGAATTTGACTTCTTCGAAGCTCCCAAAAAAATAAAATCATGAACATCTTAATGTGGAGACTTTCATTTTGACAAGACTTACTACAACACAACATTTTAAAGCGGTAGTTAAAAATATCCTTTAAGAAGTCGTACCTCAATGTGGATACTGTGGAGGAACATGTAACGAAACATGCTTCAACAGGGTAAACGTTCGCAGATAAAGGAATACGTTTCGATTCCCCAAACTGAGATTTTTTTCCCGTACAAATCTAAATAACTGAAGCTAATAGTGTATTCCTTTAAATATAGATTACTGAAAACAATATGCATTAGAATGATATAAAAGACCGGCACACTTCCAGTGAAGTATCACTGATTTTAACTGTTAAGACCCAGTACACGAAACACGAAGAGATAGATTCAATTTATATTTTACAAGGACGTGTTACTACCTCAAGATAAAAAGACCGTAAAATGAACTATACCATGCAATCAAAGGTAATACTGTATCCATTAACTTATTTTCAAAGCCTTGCTTCTATGCCAATGAATTTTGTTTAGGACAACAGGTAAGTATCTACTCAGATATCAGTTTGGGGTAAGGCGCTTTAATTTACAACTACATTGACTTTAAAGAAATATGGAGAATTATTGGAAAATTTTCCACAAAACTGATGGAAAAAAGATTGTACTTTTCAAGGGCTGACTGTACAAATCTCACGACAGCACACTTAGATCAAGATAAAACATATAACGCCTGTTAAAAAACTTGGTTAGCAATACAATAACGAAAAATTTGAACATATGCCGGCTTTACACTAGAACTGAAAGCTAATTTGATATTCCTTTGGGTAGATTGTGGACGAAAAACTTCACAAATCCGAAATCTAGAAGTATATTGGTAAACTGTAGCTGCTAACTTTTTTTGCTCAGTAGCGCTCCCTCTGATTTGTTTCTTCGAGATCACATGACATAAGAGTGAGAGATGTTCAAAAAGTAACTGGTTCAATAGCACTAGGTTAAAGGTCCCTCGATCAGATGGCTTGAGTACTACTTAAGTTGCAATTGTGATATACAAACGTCGATGTAATGGAAGCCGCTTTGTTATGGCGACCTCCTTCTTTTAAAGTCTCTTTCGCCAAATGTTCAGCAACAGTTTTAGCTTCTCCTATTGGGTATCAAGTATTGTCGGTAAACGTTTGCATTATGTTTGCTGCACTACTTAACGTCAATCGTTCATTCATTGCAGTTGTTGTTTGTCGTTTTGGTTTGCCTACTTATCCAAACCCAAACCTGGGGGAAACCAGCTTACATCGCTCAAGGCCCAGACGAACAACTAGAGCCAAGCCAAGAATTGAATGAAACCGAGGTACTCAACCGAGGAAAAAGACAAGTGACGTTTACCTTGGCAAACCTCTGCCCTGCTATTATCACTTCGACTGGATCTTCAAATTCGCCGTCAAATGGCCATCCATGTGTGAAAAGGTGGCTTTTTTGCTCAAAGTACAATTTGTATGAAGCTGAATGCCACTCAAGTGCATGGAGCTGCTTATCGAGCATACCGAGGCATGGATATCCGAAATGCAGGCCTATTATTAAAACAGTGATAGTAAATCAAGGCACAAACAATGAGAAGTATGTGAGATTAAATAATGCTTGCACTTGTGCTTAGCAATCAAGGAGGAAAATGAAAGAGGAATTTTATAAATGAACACACTTGTATATTAGCAACTTATTTATCTTCTATTTATCAGTGTGTTCGTAAAATGGATATATCGCTTTATCAAATGACAACAAATAATAATTAAAAAATGTTTATAAAAAAGCTTCAAACTTTTCTTTTGTTGACGTTTATCATAAACCCGCTAATAAAACTTATGGCGTTAACAGAAGGATGCATGGGTCCAAATGAATGTGTTTCATTCAAAAGAGGAATAGAGATTAAGTGATTGGCAAATATAAGGCAATGCATTACAATGCAACATGCCTTAAAAATAAGCCCATCTGGAAGTTTTGCTTTTAAGTAGCCGGCAAAATATGTTCCCATGGCATCGCACAACTGGCCGTTTAAGGGGAAATATTTTCTTTTCGAACACATTTATAGTGCGTGCTCGCCCTTGTAAATTGGACTTGTAGTATTAAAACTACCTCTCTAATGTATTTGATGTCCCCCTTTAATGAACACGAGCTCTAAGAAAAGAGTCATCCAAAAAATCTTGTAAATTACAAGCAGGGTCTTCACTGGGCAAGGTTTTTTCACCCTTACTCTGAGACTTTCTGGCTAAAATTTGACTGTGAAAGGTTTGAACCCAGGAGTCATTTCAAAAGTAGGTTGAGTTTGATCGTCCGGGTTAACGTAGTCCTGAATAGGACTGTTGTCGTTGACAGTGACTGACGTTTCGACAACCTGTGCGGTAGTCATCTTCAGAGTCAAAGTGAGTTGTATCACGTCAGTAGATGGTATTATATACTCTGGTTATTGATCTGATTGGTCAATAAAGTCAAGATGTTATTGGTCGTCTGTCAGTGAAGCCGCGATGTCATTGGCTATGAAGACTCGTAATCAGTAATTGGCGCGTTTCGATCCGTCTATTGTCACAGTTAAGCAGTCGTCTATTGTTAGTCAAATTGTCAGTTCTCCAGTCGATCTCTCGTAGTTAGTTTCGCTTCATCCCGTCAATAAGTCGTTTGTACGGCGCTGGTAACTGTTGGCTACGATTCAGTGGCGTCTGTTCTAAGTTAGTGAACCAGCTTTCCAAAGTAAGACGTTGATGGTAGTCTGTAGAATACGTTATACATGTCGCAGAATCCCAGTCAATTTGATGTTTCGTCTGTAAATGATGCTCAGCAATGTGATTGTTGACGTCACCATTCCTCGTTGCTCGTTTGTGTTCGGTCAGTCGCGTGCTAAGGTTTCTGCCGGTTTCACCAATGTAAGAAGCCTGGCAGTCGCAGCATTTGATCTTGTATACTGCTCCCTGTCTGTCCTCCGGTTTGTCTTTGTCCTTGACATTAGTAAGCAGGCGTCGTAAAGTGGTTATGGGTTTGTGTGCAACACGTATATTGTAAGGTTGTAATATACGTGCAATAGTTTCAGAGGTACCTCTGATGTACGGTACAGTAGCTGTCGTAACAGGGCCAGAGTTCGTCTGAGTGTCAGTGTTGCTGTGGGTGTTCCGTCTAACAAAGTCCGTGTTGTAATTGTTCTTACTAAAAACGTTGTAAAGATAATCAGTCTCGTCTTGTAGGCTGTTAGGTGAATCGCAAACTAGTTGCGCTCGCCTCGTCAAAGTCCGGATAGTAGTAGCCTTGTGAGAGGTCGGGTTGTACGAAGACTGGTCTAGTAATCGGTCGGTATGTGTCGGTTTTCTGTAAACAGTCGTTTGTAGTTTGTTGTTGTTGCGAGTGACCAAGCAGTCTAGGAAAGCTATCTTACCATTTTCTTCGATCTCCTTGGTGAACTGTATGTCCGCGTTCTGTCTGTTAAGGTGTTCGTGGAAATCGTCGATTCCGTCTTTGTGTACGGCGGTGAATGTGTCGTCAACGTAACGTAACCAGATGGGTATAGTTCGCGTGTAGGTAGCTAGGGCTTGTTCCTCGATGTTTTGCATGACAATTTCTACTGACGAACAGAGAGCTCTTAAACGACTGAAAACAGACCAGAACATAGTCATACTGCCCGCAGACAAAGGACGAGTGACTGTTGTTATGGACAAGACAAGCTACAACGACAAAATGGACTCGCTTGTTAACGACAAACAGACCTACGAAGTACTCAAACGAGACCCGACACCCGCACTGCAACGCAAACTTAACAACAAACTGCTTACACTGAAGAAAACCGACAAGATCGACTTTCGACGCTACAGCAGACTGAGGTGTAGTGTTCCGCAGCCACCCAAGCTGTATGGACTACCAAAACTACATAAACCGAACATACCTATGCGGCCCATAGTTTCTTTGTGTGGGTCCCCGACCTACCAACTGTCTAAATACTTAACTAACGTACTGAAACCACTGACGGAGGAATCTAGACATAAACTACAGTCTACTGAGAACTTTATTGACGCCATTAAGACGATACAGATACCGGACGACCACAAACTAGTGTCCTTTGACGTGAAATCACTGTTCACCAGTATTCCACTTCAATTGGCTCTAGACTGTACTGAGAACGCTATTAAGAACTCTACTGCTGAACTACCACTACCTACAGACGACATCATGGACCTACTAAACCTCTGTTTAACTTCGACGTATTTTCAGTACAACGGGAAACACTACAAACAGTTACACGGTACAGCTATGGGCTCTCCAGTTTCTGTTGTTGTAGCAGAAATTGTCATGCAAAACATCGAGGAACAAGCCCTAGCTACCTACACGCGAACTATACCCATCTGGTTACGTTACGTTGACGACACATTCACCGCCGTACACAAAGACGGAATCGACGATTTCCACGAACACCTTAACAGACAGAACGCGGACATACAGTTCACCAAGGAGATCGAAGAAAATGGTAAGATAGCTTTCCTAGACTGCTTGGTCACTCGCAACAACAACAAACTACAAACGACTGTTTACAGAAAACCGACACATACCGACCGATTACTAGACCAGTCTTCGTACAACCCGACCTCTCACAAGGCTACTACTATCCGGACTTTGACGAGGCGAGCGCAACTAGTTTGCGATTCACCTAACAGCCTACAAGACGAGACTGATTATCTTTACAACGTTTTTAGTAAGAACAATTACAACACGGACTTTGTTAGACGGAACACCCACAGCAACACTGACACTCAGACGAACTCTGGCCCTGTTACGACAGCTACTGTACCGTACATCAGAGGTACCTCTGAAACTATTGCACGTATATTACAACCTTACAATATACGTGTTGCACACAAACCCATAACCACTTTACGACGCCTGCTTACTAATGTCAAGGACAAAGACAAACCGGAGGACAGACAGGGAGCAGTATACAAGATCAAATGCTGCGACTGCCAGGCTTCTTACATTGGTGAAACCGGCAGAAACCTTAGCACGCGACTGACCGAACACAAACGAGCAACGAGGAATGGTGACGTCAACAATCACATTGCTGAGCATCATTTACAGACGAAACATCAAATTGACTGGGACTCTGCGACATGTATAACGTATTCTACAGACTACCATCAACGTCTTACTTTGGAAAGCTGGTTCACTAACTTAGAACAGACGTCACTGAATCGTAGCCAACAGTTACCAGCGCCGTACAAACGACTTATTGACGGGATGAAGCGAAACTAACTACGAGAGATCGACTGGAGAACTGACAATTTGACTAACAATAGACGACTGCTTAACTGTGACAATAGACGGATCGAAACGCGCCAATTACTGATTACGAGTCTTCATAGCCAATGACATCGCGGCTTCACTGACAGACGACCAATAACATCTTGACTTTATTGACCAATCAGATCAATAACCAGAGTATATAATACCATCTACTGACGTGATACAACTCACTTTGACTCTGAAGATGACTACCGCACAGGTTGTCGAAACGTCAGTCACTGTCAACGACAACAGTCCTATTCAGGACTACGTTAACCCGGACGATCAAACTCAACCTACTTTTAAAATTTGACTCTTAGGAAAAATAAAAAGAGACTGGCTGGAAAATTTCGAAATGGAATGAAAATTTCCGAGACACAATTTTGTACTAAGTATTATTTTGCCAACACGTCGTTACGCTGAGATTATATTAGAGAAACGTTGATCAAATATTGAGCACATAATGGAACCTTGTGCTGTATACATACAATGCATGTAACTATTTGAAATTTTACTAATTAAAGGGTAAATGTGTTTCGTCAATATAGAGCTAGCTTACTTCTGACAGTTAAGATATTCAAACGTCGTCACAAAAAAGCACATTCTTATATGGTGGCTTTAAATTATCCAAATAAATGGAAATTTCCACATTGTTGTAACAGTTGTTCTCGTTGACGGCCAGCGGATCGAAGTTTTTGTTCTTCGAAGCAACCGGAGCATTCAGAGAGCCCCTGTTTCTTGTGTTGTCACAAACATTCTAAGGCTTATGGGGATAAGTTCTCTTTTGATTGCTTTTAACCTTTATTTTTCTCTTTGTTTGATATAAGCTGTTAAAGTAAGAAAAAATAATCCGAATTAAGGCCATTTCCGCGAGTTTCAATTAAAACTCTCACTTCCAAAACGAGGCCAAGTACAAACCTTTTTTTGTGAGAATGTGTTTTACTCCACTCAATGAGAATAAAAAACCATAATCTGTTCATTAGCTTTGCACTGAGCCTCGCTTTGAAAACAGAGGCCTCGGGCGGCTCAGAAATGGCCTATCAATCAATTTACCATTAAAATTTAAAATAAAGTAGCATTATTCGTTATAACATTTTACTTATTTCCTCTTTTAACAATTAAAATTATTAAGGGAAACATAGATAAATCTTTACCAGCAAACGAAAGAGTTAATCAACTCGAAACGTACTTTCAGTCGCTCGCTCCATCTGGTGATAGTGTAACTATAAAGTATAACGTAAAACCCGAATATGAGAAGAATAAATTGAACAATTATTTTTTTTAACAGTGGGGTATCTTTTGATTTTTTAGCAATAGACCACACTTTCAATGGGTTTACCGGCGTGATAACCCACTTGGGATGTTGGGAGAACACGAGAAAAGAATCATGAGTCGAGGAGAGTGATTTACAAGCTTTTCTCGTGTTCTCCCAACATCCCAAGTGGGTTATCACGCCAGTAAACCCATAGAAAGTGTGGTCTATTGCTTTTATAAAATAACTTTAAGTAAACTATGAGTTTACCGGCACAATAAACCATAGGTTTTTACCAATCAGAACGCGCGTACTATCTTTAGTTAGTTATTTTATAAAACTGAGTAAGCGCGATACAGATGCGTTCGAGTTTTCGTATTTTTTTAATGGTGTTGTTTAAGTAGCTTGCTAAAGGTGTGACTTCAGCTTGGACTTCCTCAAAAGAGTTATTGACTAAATATCAGAAGCTTTGGAACTGATATATTTCGTGTTAATTTTATCCCAGTGTCATTCTACTATGAAAACCAACTACATATTATATTCATTTCTATTCCTATTGAAATTAAAAAATAAATCTGTGCAGACAACGCTTGATAACATTGCGAAACGGAAGTGATAAAGTTGCCTTTAGTGAAAATGCTCATAGTAAAAAACGGTGCAACGGAACATGCTTCACTAACTGAGCCCCAGCGGAGTTTGCAGACAAGGAAATAGTGTGTTTCCCCACACTGAGACTTCTCTTTCTCTGATAGGAATCTAAAATAAAGTTCTGCTGTACTTTTAAATATAGATTACTGAAAAGCAGTATACTAGTGCACTATAAAAGACCGACATGTTCTTGTTTAGTATCACTGATTTAGCTGCGAAGACTTACACGAAAGCCGAAGAGAGAAAAGGGAGGTGCTATTAAGAAATATAATGTACATTCAAAAACACAAATAAAGTTTCCATTATTACTAATATTTACCATTATCATTTTTCTATTATTTTTTTAATTATGAAACAATTTAATTTTCCCCTAAAGAACAAAAAAATGCGTGATTTATGTACGTTTGAACGATTTGCTGAAAGCCGGTATCATTCTATTCCTGGTGTATGGCTGAAGAAACTATAACCTTCCCCCAGGAAAGAAACAAAGAGGACAAAAAGATCACAAATAAAGTACCATAACATTTTGTTTACAAATAATAATTAATCAAAACTTAAATGTTAGCCTAATAGGCTAAAATACCGGTAGACTGATTAATTATCACTTTTGTTATTTTGTTTGTACTTTATTAGGTTATCACTGTTGTTGTTGTTATTATTATTATTATTATTATTATTATCATTATTTTAAATGCCAGTAATTTAACCGAGAGCCCTTCCTTAGAAATTGTTAAATTATTTAACTGGCTAGAAAAATGCACTTTTTTCGTAACTGTTCCGGTTTTGTTAGTAATTTCAGTTTCTTCTTGTTCTCCTGGCTGGTTTGTTCCTGCAAAACGCCATAACCATGGGTAATCCGCATCATCTGCCAGACAATGGTGGTACGGAACGGAGGCTTTCAGATCAAGGATCAGAGCCAAGAACAGAATTGAATTTCCGATATAAACGCCAGAAGCCAAACCGCTTTGAGGACATCTCTCAACAGTATCCCTCATGTTCAGCTGAAACAAACCCGGCTTCGTCAAATACTTGCGTGGAGAAGTGGAATTATTGGCCAATGTATGGCATACTCCAGGCTAAATGCTACATTAGTTACCGTTGTTTAGATAAAATACCCGAGAATGGCAAATCTTCCTGTAAGCCAATTTTCGCACATAAACACATATCCTTACCCAGCAAAGAAACAATAACAGTGAGGTATAAAAATAATTGCACTTGTGAATAGGCAGTCCTGATATTTACACTCATAGATTGAAGTGAAGTACTATTTATTTCATGGCTATGCAGTGATGTACATAAATATAGAATACTTTACGATTCATGAAATTGCACGCGCACCGCATGTACGCGTAAGTTGTTGACGTAATAGAAAACGAACGAGTGAACGCAGCGAAAGAGTTAGATTTCTGACCTTATACTACTACATGAGAAATTTCTGCAATTTGATTGGCTCAGAGCAGTGGTATTTCAGCTTAATTTGAAATACCTACATGTGAAAATTACAACCTTTTGCGGGTAGTAGTATAAACAAATAATAGCATGATTTGTACGTGATATTTGGCACAAATACCACTCGTGATATTTCAAAATTGTCTCAAATTTCACTCGCCTAACGGCTCGTGAAATTACGTATAACAATTTGGAAATATCACTCGTGGTATTTATGCCAAATATCACTACTAATCATGCTATTACCTATACAAAACAAAGAGTGCGTAAATACCGTACGAAGCACTTTCCACAGGGTATTGTGTTTTTACATGTATTACTGAGACATTCGTCATTCTTTTATTTTATTTTTTTGTTCAAAATACAACAGTTTTAGTAAACTTTGCCTTTAAATATCGTGAAGTGACTGGATAAAGTGGTGGTAAAAAAATAAAAGGGTAAGGATAAAAAGTAATACATGAATCACTAGGAATCTTGCCCTTTTTGTTCTAAACCTACAGTTTAATGATAATCAGTACAAAACAGGTTTGAATTATAACAGAAGAGAAAATTGCTCCAATGAAAAGAACTTAACATACTCCTCGCTTCGTTTTTTCCCGGCCCAGTTTTGTTTTCAAGGTCTCTACAATTTTGATCTGGGACGAAGACTTCTAATCAAATTTAGGGACACTCCTTTACTTTTACGAGAAAACCCTCCTTTTTTCTCAACAAATTCTCTGCAACAGATTTTATCGTGGACTGACCGCGAAGCAACATGAAAGGTGGGGCAAACACTAAAACGCGTGAAAACTTGGGAAGCATTTTTACCCTTGCCGTTACACCAGAACAGGACAAAGACAAAAGATAAGCTGTGAGAACTTAGAACTTACTGAATAGTTAAAGTGAAGAGATTTTAGCCTCATTGAGAGAAACAGAGTACAAAATTTTACCTCTTGACCTCTGGAACTACTGTGCAGGAAGAGGTGATAACACACATAGATCATAGATTTTAGAAAATAAGAACCTGTTTGAAATTTTAGTCTAAAAGGTTCTTAAAATCCAGGTTCTTAGTCGCAGGGTTTTACTGTACCGCTACTATAATTGCCTTTGCCAGTTTTTTGTACGTTCCTTTCAAAGTTTCTTAGAAAAATAAATTGTCAAAAGCCAAAAACTGGTTTCACCCCCTTAAGTGCAATTTTTAAAGACTAATCCACACAATCTCACTCAGGCTCCGTCCACATGTATCCGGATATTTTTGAATCAGCAACTCCTTTTTTCCGGATTCAAAAATTCCCATATCCGCACGGCTCCGTATTCAAATTGAATTTGCCCGTCCACACGTATCCGACACCTATCAGGATTCACTGTAGTACCCATGACTCCTCTGGGAATATTGGCAACAGAGCATGCTTCGAGGTGCCATCTTGAATACAATCTCGACCCAGAACTCTCCTGCGCATGTAGAGGAGAGAGATCAAGAATTCTAGGGAACCCTGGAGGAATATTGTCTCTGATTGGTTTCAGCAAAAAATAATTCCCTTGCTTCTCTTCCCAATCCCCTCTCCTTTTTTTCCTCCCTCCTTCTTTTCTTTCTTATCACCGCCTCCCCTTCCCCCCCTCCCTTTTAACGCCTGCTACGCAGGCTAACGTAACCTTAAGCACAGTTTATTTCATCCTAGGTATTTCGAGAGCGGACCCATCAATCCCACAAGTACCCTGGGTTTTTTTTAATTTCCGATCCTAATTTCTGATTATCAAACCGTGAGCACGTTGTATTTCATCCTAAGTATTTCGAGAACGGACCTAGGGAGCCAGCGTATCCTACAACAAGAGGCGGCGTATCTATGAGTTTATCGTACCAGTTACAGGACTTGGGTGTCAACCTGGACCAGAGGTAAACAAGTGAAGATCCTGGATCACAAAAACAAGTGTATGAAACATCAGTTTGTCCCATACAAAAGAAAGGTGGCACATGAGCTTGAGATTATTTGATCAGGAAGGAATCATCTAACTGCAAGAGACTGACCGAAGTCCGATTTTAAAATTTGAGGCTAGCTGCAAACCTGATGGCCCTGTCTGAACGGATACCAAACCATTCCAAGCCAGCATGTAGGCCTGTTTTTATGACTGCAAACATTTTATGAAAGGGTGGAAGAAGAAGGGCTCATCCTTGGTGTAAAAAACCTGCGAGTCCCACGAGTGACGTAAAACAATGAAAAGAAAAAAGACACTGATCAACACATTAGAGCCAAGGCAAATAATAACTAGAAAACAAAGAAAAACTCCACAGGTATTTACACAGAGGTAAACCCAGAACAAGCGATTTGGAAAGCGTACGTGATCATCAGATTTTTCTCCTCATGTTAAGGCTGAGGAAAACTTGCGTAGTCGTAAACGCACGCGCATGTAAAACAAGACAGTAACTTTTAAGAAAGGAACACTTTTGTTTATTTATGTATCCCAAATTTATATCAGCTATCAAAATAATTTCAATTTGAGGAATATCATTTAACAATTACAGGGTGTCCCAAAAGTTCCTTCCTCTAATTTCATCTGTTATAACTTTTGATCAAAACTTTATTCTTGCATGAAATTTCTAGAAGGTGTCAAGTTTATTGCTCTATCGAGTGCATGTATTCAGAATTTCAGTAACCAGCATTTCCCCTTTTCTGTAGCCGTTGCAGTGCAGCATGGAGTGGGATACAGCATGTAGAGCCACAGATGACTCTATTTTAAGCTTTTTTATCACCTGGCCATGGTACGCAGGAGCCACTTCTTTATTTTTTATCAGTTATTTCTACTGATAAGCCGGTAAGTCGAAGGAAACATGCTTTTGCTCTCACGCAGCTGAACGTTTTCACGTTTAGAGGGTTTTTTTCTTTCATGATATTCACAAAAAACAAAGAAGGAGTTTGTGCAAATCGGGCTACAAAATACCAAAAATATGTGGCGGGAAAATGTACTCGCGCACGCGCACCTTTGGTGCGGGAGTACACAAATCGAATATTAGAGTCACAAGATGGCACAACAAGTATAAAATATTAAATTGTATTGAAAGACAACACTTTTGACAAAACTTTTGTTTAAGCGATTTGCTTACCAATTCCAATCGTGCTACATTAGAGTCTTATAAAGTAGAGGAACGAACTTTTGGGACAACCTGTATTTTTTTTTTTACATGACCAAGAGTCTTTTAAATGTACACTGTAGATAGGCCTCTGAAAGCCAGCCAGTAAGTTTACAAAAACTGATCCATAATTGGCTAAAATCGCCACACACTGCACTCTATAAAAGTATTTTTTCCTTCTGCCATAGCATAATTGTATACTACTGGTTGATAACGACTCTTACGATTTAAAAATTATTTAAAATCAGAACCCTTAATTAGCGTCTAAATTCTCCTTATTTCTTTAGAACAATGCTGGGTTATTTCAGCCGTTTAATAGTGTAGTTTGTTATTGTCGCGAGTGACCAAGCCAAGCCAAATGATTACAGAATGTATATGCAGTGTTTTCTCTCTAACATAAAGATTGTGCGGAAAAAAAAAGAAAAACAAATAAAATAAGAAAAAAATAAAGTTAATAAATAAATTTTCTTTATATGAATTTGCAATCTTAAAGTCAATCTTCTTTGTCAAAGTGATTAGCATAATCTAACTTTAACCCTTATTATAATAAGAACCTGCTTGATAAGCTTGGCTAAATAAACATGTTCTTATAGTTATGTTCTATTAAAATGACAAATTTCTGCCAGCAAGTTCTTAATTAAACCATGTCTTAAATATAAGGTTCCCATACAAAATTTTTAGTATGTTTTTGGTATGTCCAAGGTATTTCTAAGGTGTGTTGTAAGTGACTCTAGTATGTTTTAGAAATGTCATTTTTCAAAACATACCTAAAACATAGGTTAAAAACATACCTAAAAAGTACTTAATCTTTTGAAAGACATACCGGAAACATAACTTTAAGACATACCAAAAAAGTAGGTAATTTTTTTGGAGGAGATATGACATACCAAAAACATAGGTCATAGGCAAATAAAAAAATTTAAGTGAGATGACATACCAAGTATATACCCCGACAGACATACCAAAAAAGCAGCTAAGTTTGTAATGAGAATCCATAGAAATTCATTAATCAAGCAACTCATCAACTTGCTAACCACATGTTTTTAAAAGTCTGCACTTTTTATTGGAAAGAAAAATAGAAAACATTTTAAAGCTTTTAAAAAGCATAAATAGTGCGTAAATTACACAGACAATGCAAAAGTATCTTACACTTGCTTTATGTTCACCGATGCTGAAACTGTCCAAGCGTAAGAAATGTTTTTTACATGTCAATTGAAATGTTTTTGGGCGCTTTATAAAAAAAAATGATCCTTAGAAAAAAAATAGAGGAAGGAAATTGGTTTTTAGCAGGGCTGTCTGCTATTTATCTTGCAAAATCAGTGTTGTATTTAAAAGGGTGTTACTAAACAGAGTAACGCAGTAACGAGTAACGAGTAACGGAGTAACGAGAAAACGAGTAACGGGACAAAAATTCAACAGGTTAAAAAAAATCCTCATGAAAGAAAAAACATAAAAACTGTTGTGATATCCTAATAATGACCTTTACCAATCTCAAAAAATATGTGTATTCCAAAAAGTGCTTAAAACAACGACGTCAACCCTCCCCAACCTACCCCTCCCTCCAGCAAAGTAGAAGGTGTTTTCGTGCGAAAAAAGTCACCTGGCTACAGCTGTTATTTGCAAGTGAATATGCCTACTGTGATCCAGCAGATAGAGTAACAAAACGGTTCGTTTATCGTTCACCTTAAAAGGTTATTTCCTACAGCCCAGGATCAGGAAGACCATTTTAAAAGAGTCGAGTTTCTCATTGAATATTTACAAATGAACAAAACTGCAAATACTGGTTTTAAGTCACTGTTCATGAGTAGTAGCCGGGTAGTAGCATCACCAACATCGACATCTGCATCAGTAGCATTAATTTCCGTATGGTAAGTTAGATAACGCTGTATACGTTGTGCTTATTGAGATAATGAAGAAAAGAAACAGAAAGTTTGTTTTGTGACGCATTCCTTTTTAGACACGATATGGGATTACCCTAAGTTTCATGGTTTCAGTGTGAACGATTGTGATAACTAATGGATAATTAAATTTTGTAAGAAGATAAAGCAAAAAGTTCTTCTTATGCCAAATGCAGGTCCCTGTTCGTAGTTGCAGGATGGTAAATTAAAAACCGTCTGCAAGTGTCCGCACTTCAGCTCCTAATACCAGGTCCTAACATTAGGGATTGATCGTCAAAGCAAGTCTAGAAGACACGACCATTCCTTTCCCGAAGGGATCATAAGTCACTGGGAACGAGGGCTCTTCTACGATTTCAAAATACTATTAGTTGTTGCCATCTTAGCTCAGACGTTCATATAACACGCCAATACTTTTTTTTTAAGTTTACCGCAAGCATAGTCTGCTACACAGCCGTTTTTAATATCGTCAGGCAACGCTTGGCGAGCGTTGCGTGACGACACTAAAAACGGTTGTGTAGCAGACTATCTCAAGCGTGACAAGAAGAGGAAAAAGTCCCTGACAGAATTCAGTGCTGACAGGGGCGTATAGTAGTTACCTTTAAGCCATTAAGCCCGGGCTTAACAAATTAAAATTTGGTCCAAAATGAGTTCATGAATTGCAAGTTATCAGGGAGTGAAATTGCAACTAATACAGGTACCAATGTCTGTGACGATTACGCAGACACATATTTCACAAGGAAACTCTGTCGCCGGCGAATGCCATTTTGGTTTTCCTAGTAGATATGTAAGGGGTCCTCTTTGCTTACTTTTGATGGCCTGCTAGAATCATTTAGTTTCAAAACTTTTCAATTTGGAGGATCTCAACTCCAAAATAACATCTAGTATTAAAGCCGGCCGTTTACTCCTTGTTTGTTCAGTGTTTTTTCTTGTTTGGTTTCGTTTACATTTTTTTTTCTCGGGGACCCTCCAGACTTATTCGACAGTAATGGAATTGACTTTGAAATATCAAGTAACCAAGTGAATCCTACAAAAAAGAGTTAATTTCATGCCCTGGCAGTAACTATGCTTCGCGTGTATTCTGCATTGATTGATGTAAAACGCAACTTCAAGCTAACCAATGCATTTGAATGTTTCTTTACTTTACTTTACTTTAACTGAAAATCGATCTAAAAACTAGTCTCGCTCTGCTATTCTATTTTGCCGCCAATATTCAAACTTCAGAGTCTTTGCATCGGGAGGTTATTTTTAAACATGATTTATAATTCCTTTTAAACCGATAGAAACGTTCACTATAATTAACTTTGAAAGGTAGCCATGATTAAGTCGAATCCCTTCTTTTCGAGAGGACGAGTAAAGGACATTGAAAGTTGAGCAGGAAAGGTAATAGCCTCAGGAGTAATAAGCGAGCAAACTGTTTCTAGGCCTTGGCAATCGAGTACATGCAATTGGTTAGTTGATAACCGTAATAAGGACCCAACAATGTTCTATTATTTTCATTTAGTAATACCTGGCAGAGCTATTTCTACTAAGAAATGAAATAATTGTGGCAATAAGAAAGAAAATCTGTACCTCACCTTCCTCCATTGTTGCTCCTAGGTCATTATTAGGATATTACAACCATTTTTTATGTTTTTTCTTTCATTAGGATTTATTTTTTTATTTTTGAACCTGTTGATTTTTTTTCCCGTTACTCGTTTTCTCGTTACTCGTTACTCGTTACTGCGTTACTCTGTTTAGTAACACCCCATTTAAAATATGAGAAGATCTCTGTTTTATAACAACATGCAGCCGCCTCAATATATGTATTAACTACGAATGATCCCACAAGGGCATTACTCTTCTCGATATCAAAGTGTCTTTGGTTGAGAGCTGAAATTCATTTCCCTCACCAGGGAGAACAATGCAATATTTTCTTCTCACTGCTTTACTCTTCGAGAGCGTCGGAATGTTTGGTGCTTGAACTGGCTTCCAGGCCTCTCCGCCTAGTGACTTACGCGATCACGTGGGGCTTTTGAACCAATAGAAGAAAATCAGTTTTCTTACAACAGTGGTGTGCAAACGAATTGTGTTTAAACGAATGCATCCCAAAAAGATGTTCTTTTCAACGCAAAATATTCACTTGTGAGGTTGCTTACTTTTGGCCTGTTTCAAAATCGACTGCTTTACTCAGCCGGATCGCGCATTAAAGAGAAAGGTAAGCTTAATTAACATGTGCACAAACTCGTGTTTGGTTACTCAATACTGAGAATTGAGATCGTACGTCGCTCGATTGTCTCTGCTAAATTAGAAGGGTATATTTTCGGGTGCTATTTGGTTTTTATAGATGTAGTTTCCATCTTTTTTGTTTATACAGATATGGCTGTGGTCTTTGCTGCAAATTCTCTACGGAATCCTTTGAAATAAATATTAATTCTGGCGGAATTTGAAATGTAGGAAAGTGAAAATATAAGTCTTAGGAATTTTCATGTCTGCTAAGTAAAAATTATACAAAAGACTGATTCATTATAGTTGTGACCTGACGCCATTTTCCCCCAAGGATTAGGTAGGACTCAGCTATAACTAAATACCATAGTGGTTGTGATCGAGGAAATAATTAGAACTTCCCTTTTTCGTGGCATTAAATAAGGCCATGTTTACAATACATTGTACATACTAGCTGACGATTTATGCATTCTCTTTTTTCACGATCCCACAATGCTCTGCGCCTTGGGGGGTAAAACAACAATGGCGGCCTCGGAGGAAGATTTGCGTCTCACAGCAAACTTAAAATCGTTCAAAGACGTGTCTAAATTAGGGAAGGTGAAGTTAAAACAAATTTGTAAGAGCTTAGATGTTGACATAGAGAAAAGTTTTGGGAAGAAAGCTCTTGTCAATGTCGTTTGCAATTTGCAATGCGCTGGGCATCTCGACATCAAGGACGGAAAAAGACTCGAATTCGAATCTTGTTGACGAGGTGAAGGACATCTCCTGTTCGAAGATACCTTCGATTGCGGAGCTCCAGAAACTAAAAGACTGGAAAAAAGTTTGCAGTCTCTCCCGCAGCTAATGGATGAGGCTGTTGTAAAAGAATTTTTGCTTGGAGTTGGTTTCAGCGAAACAGACGTCAGAAAGTACAAGACCCTTCGAGCATGGCAGCACAAACAAGGAATTCACTCAGTAAAGTAAGCAGTGAGCGAAAAAAAGATAAGTAGACTGTTTATGTGCATCACATATTCGGACAAATTACTCGCGAAACCGCAGTTTAATTAAGCGACTCTTTGATTATCTATCACAACGTGATTTATTTTTTAATTTACCAGCTGTGTCACTCAAGTGTCAAGGAAATTGAAGGAGACTATTGGTTTTTAACATCTTTATTGCTCCAACACAAGCTTGTGTAATGTTTCAATTTAGAATTTAATTTAGTTTTATTTAAAGTATTTGTAAGAAGTTTAGAATTTTCTTCACTAATTAGCGTTTAATTAATAAAGTTGTTACATTTAATTTTGATCTGATCTTTTAGGGTTTGTTGTTTACCCAAATATCCTACCATGTGGGCCTTAAGAGGATGCTGCAATCCATCGTTTTCCACGGACTCCGAGGAAACAAAGATAGTCTACATAGTGCTTGAAAAAGATACCAGCAAACCTGTCTATGCTCACTGCTCTTGCACTGTTGGGCAAGTAACCAATATTGTTTATAACAATCTAGACCATATTTTTGTCATTTCTGTACTCAATTCAGAAATAGCATAGTTCAATCAGGCCATTATGTTCTTTCTTTCACTGCAGTAAGCTTCTACTGTATTTACATTCAAGCCTGTCTTTTTTTTATTATCTTTATTTCTTCTTTGGAATTAAGAATTCAGATGTGTCATTCAGTTGGCTAGCTGTCCTCAAAAACAACTTAAACACCAACTCTTCTCTTTTTAAGTCTCTGGCCACTTTAAAAATAGTAAATGCAAAAATTAAATACAAACAATCTCATGAATCAAAAGATCATCACGTATCATGTAAAATGGTCATATTATCGAGCAAGTCTTGCAGCATGACTGTTACACATGTACTGGTCGGCTTTCTCAAGCAGCTTATTTTATGTTGGTTGTTTGGTAAATTTCTATACTACGGTTGCAGGTTACGAGGTGACTGCAGCCATGCTGGTGCTCTGTTATTTGTACTTTGTGATATTGTTTCTGAGGGGAAAACCACCTTACCACCAGATCCAACCTGTACAGAACTACCTTGTTGTTGGTCAAATCCTAAAGGTAAACAAAACTTACATGTAGCTTACATGTCAGACTTATTTCATCTATAAAGTAAAAGTAGTTTATTTACCTAATAGTTTCCTAAATTAGAAAGGTCTAAATACTTTTAAATCAAATTTCTTGTCTGTAGGTACCTCTGTTGATCCAGTGACCATTGAACAAATCCAGTTTTATTAATCAAGATTTGGTGAGCAGCCTCCCACAAAGAAATTTAGAGCAACTCCTTCAGTCTCAGAGCAATTTTTTGGAGTTACTAGCAGTGATGTAAGTGAAGAGACTCGTAAACAAATGAAGCAGAACTTGAAAATGGAGATACTTGCAGCCAACAATGACAAGTTCATGCCACCTGTTTATTACCTACTAAAAAGCAAGTTCACGGAATCTGAATGTGCATTTGTTGAAACCCAAGAGCTACCAAAGGAACTGGAAGAGGATGATCCCAGACTGCTACCTAGTTATGCTACTTCCGTCCAAGCCACTCCTCCTGTGTCAACATCCTCTGACACTGTTTCTATCCCACAGCTCACATTAGTGTCATGTGAAAACACAACTCTGTTACCTGTGATTTCTCAAGCTGAACAGTGTAAATCTTCCAAAGAAAGTCGCTTTCCCTTTGTTCCTGTTACAATATCCTGTGAAAATGGCACATTTGATGAAGAAAACAGGTTTCAACCCCCCATTACCTATCCAGTCCAAATTCCTTTAATACCTCCCTTGAGTGACAGTGCTTTTGAATTTTACAATAAAAATGTCAAGGTTTCTATTAATCAGTGCTGGGAAATTGAAAAAGAAACTCGGGCTCAATCATCTAGCAAGCTTTGGTTTAAGGAAAGACAATTAAGATTGACAGCATCTAATTTTGGAAGCATAATTAAACGAAAAAAGGCAGATGTGTCAAAGCTTGTTAACCACCTATCTACCACTTGTAATTCTTTGTCTCACTTGAAGGCTATTAGATTTGGTAAAGAAAATGAAGATGTGGCTTCTCAGCTCTACAACCAATATCAAAATTTACATGGTTCTCCTGGGACTAAGGTTTTTAACTGTGGACTAGTAATAAATCCACACTTTCTATGGTTGGGAGCTTCTCCAGACAGGCTGGTTTATGATCCCAATGCTAGGCCATCAACTGGTGGTTTGGAAGTGAAATGTATTGAATCTGCTAAAGGGATGACACCATTGGAAGCATGACAAATGAAGCAAACTCCAAAAGAAGGCAAAAAGAAATCTTTCTGCCTGAAAATGAAAGGTGACCATCTGCAGCTGGATGAAAAGCAGGTTCGGGGTCAAGAAGGGATATCACGAATTGAATGGTTTGACTTTGCTTTGTTGACAGATCCTCATCTTGGCTTAAATGGATTGTTTGTACAAAGAAGTTACTTCAAAAAAGACAAACGGGAGTCTGAGTGGCTGCCAAAGCTTACAGAGTTTTATTTCAATCACCTCCTGCCTGTTATCGTCAAAGGTCACTCTTCCCCACAGTGATTATTATCATCTTGGGACAACAATAATATTGGAAGTCCCAAGGGACAATAACACAATGCCTATGTAAAAAGTTTGGAGGGTAAATAATATACACTTAACGACTACTCCCAAGGTCAAGGGAAATATGGGGATTCAAGGGAAAGAAAACTGACTGTTTCCCGAGGGAGCAGTCATTAAGTGCTTTGTTATATAGCATCAAGAAAATAAACCACAGTATATTTTTGAAATACTCAAAGATTTTACTACCCGAATGACAGTGAAGATACAGGAGTTCAAGAAATCTGAACCAGACAAAATTTTCAAAGGTTTGTATATTAAAAGTCATAAAAAAACCCAGCATGTTTACATATTCAATACATGTCTATTTTTGATTGAAGTTTATCATAACATTTGCTCCTGAAAATGCTCCTGACAGTAATGTACCCTGTGCAGGCAACAAAATTGTTTAATTGTTTCTATTTGCATTTAAACTTTATCACATGACCTTAATACGGCCAATCAAAGAGCGTGTTCAAGTCAACTTAACACAAGCTATATAACAAGGTGTATCATGGGGTCTTGAAAACAGCAAGTATATCTATTATTTTTATCCTTGTTTCAATTTTTACTTTGCTTTGTCTTAAACAAATAAATGTTCATTTGCCTTAAAAACTTTCTCTCCCACCTCAACATGGGAATTTTAGTAATTTAGTGTCAATTTACTGTTTATCACCTTCCTAACTTTCCTGTTGCTAGTTTATTTAGTTTTGATAAAAATTTTGTCTTGTACCTGTGTCAAACAGCATGCCTGCTACTTGCAAGGGCACGTATTTCCTCGTATTTTTATTTAATAAAGATTTTTTGTTGTTTTAATGTGTTGTACCAGGAAATATCCATTACCACTTGGACAGTTTTTGGGTTCAACCCCCCCCCCCCCCCTCTCTGCCCCACCACCACCACTACTTGGCAACTCAAGTGTCACCTTAGAAAAGTGGGGAAGGGCTAGTCTAGAAAACCAACCGTTTACATAAAGTCGAAAATATAGTCTCATAATGACCTTGCAACCCCTTCCCCCTTCCACTTTGGAATTTTCAAATATAGAACTTTGACCTTTTTTGTGTAGGTAGACTATTACTTCTCACGCTTTATTTAAACTAAGGCTGTTTGCTCAGTGAAAAAAGGCACAGCCCAATAAACATTTTATTGCTGTAAAATTGGGCTCTGAAAATTAATCAAGTAAGAACAGACAGTGAATATTTGCTCAGCCAAATGAGCCATGCATAAGCGGACTTCATTGTCCAATATGTGAAATGTTTTAATTCGTTGAATTGCCCTTTCAACATGAATTCTTACTTCTGCGATTTTTTCTGATCCTTTTCCTTCCACTTTGTTTAGTTGAGATCTTCCCTGCCCTTTGAAATCTGGAATGGTCACTTTCACGCCCATATCAGCAAACAGGTCATGTACTGCAAATCCTCTATCTGCCATAAGCTCATCACCCCTGTTCAATGTTGTAGTTAAGCCTGGGGAATTGGCAGTGATATGTTTGTCCGATGTCCGTCCACCCCATGCTTGTGAGACATACACAACGGCCCCATGGGGGTCTCTTCCAACCAGGAATTTAAAGGTTGTGTGACCCTTGTAATTAGAGTAGATTTCTTTGTTTGCTTGTAAGCAGGAAGGCTTCTGTGTGAAAATTTCTGTACAATCAATGATTACTTTCAAGCAGGGAAATTTGGAAAACTGCTTTGCCTTTCCATTTGTTTCACTTTCTGTCATTTCACACAAATCTTTCAAATAAAAGAACAGCAGATTGATCCATGAGGTAAAGATTTTGCTGACACTAGACTCACTTATTCCAAACCTTAATGACAAGTCAGTTATGGTCAGTCCTACCCTCAGCAGCACAAGAACCATGAATAGTTCTTCCTCTGAGGTCAGCTTGGTCATTCTAGCTGCTTTCTTTGGGGAAGGATCCTTTGAGGACATCTCACGACCTCTCCAGTGTCTCATTTTTCCTAAGGCTCCAACACCTTCCAGGTAGTTAAACAAAGCTTTATAGGTTCCATAGTTAGGGAACCCGGTCCAAAATTGGAATTTGCTGTCATCGAGCCTTACTTCTTCTAGAAGAAGGCATTTTGATCTTAGTTTTTCATTTTCCCCTTCAAGTTCTTTTATTCTGCAGTGCAGTTCTAGCAGTTCGTCGACTATGGATTGTTTTACATTTAGTGACTGCAAATCTACTTGGCCTTTGCAATAATCATGCTCCTTCAAAGGATGGTCCGCTGGCAAACACTGGCTCCACACTTCATGTTTTTCTAGAGCACAAACCTCTGGTGTAGGACGCCCTTTTTTTGTTTCAGCTCGCTAAAAGAAAAGAAAGAAAACTGTTAAGAATTTAGCAGCTCCAGCAGCTCCATTATTTCACACTTGCAAAACACAATTTCTCCTTACCCTTTTCCGACTTTTTCTCCGAACAAGTGGGGTTCCATTTGACTCTCTAGTCGTCCTTAAGCTGTTTTTTGGTTGACCTTGAAAGCTTTAGTTTTAAATGGCTGTGTTTGAAAACGGAAGGGTTGTAGGATACACTGTCTATTTCATCGGATTTGAAACCTCCGACGAAATGCTCCGAGCAGGGCCGCGTGTTGTCAGTCGGCGAAAAG
Organism: Porites divaricata; assembly: GCA_038088405.1. Lineage (NCBI taxonomy): Eukaryota > Metazoa > Cnidaria > Anthozoa > Scleractinia > Poritidae > Porites > Porites divaricata. The sequence goes on from JBBMOI010000003.1 coordinate 42,094,093, forward strand.
TTTTTTCTTCGAATTCTCTTCATCCATACCCGTCTTCGGTTAGATTCCTTTGGAATACGATAAAAATGTAAATCTCCTCTAGTTTTCCTGCTGTTAGAACAACCAGGAGCGCAACAGAAGTCATTTTTTTCCCATGTTCACCGCGCTGTAAAAACTGTAAATAGAATGCGTCACACTTCTGTTTACCCTCCAAGGCGTGAAGCATTGTGGGATGCGTGAAAAAAGAGAATTCAAGTATTAGTTTAAGCTTATTTTTCTCTGAATTGTGCTTCTTTTCGCCAGTGTTACTTTCCTTCAAATGCCAGGCCAACATATTCCTTGCTTTATATTAAATCTAGGTTTTTGATTAGCTCTTTCAATGTGACTGCTATATTCTAAACTACATGTACATGTAGTCACTAGTATGGCTGCAGGGCCGGTAACCGGTGAAGGTTTTCAAAACACTTAATGACCGGCAGTCCTACATTTATATTCTCAATAAATTTCACAAAATCGAAAAATCCCAGCTAATCTAAATTTCATATGTCAAATTTTCGACCAGAAGCATGTATTGACTCTCAATTGATGCACAATGCATGTATGTATAGACCAATTGCAAAGCTACTAATATAATATGTGGGAGAAGGTAATTGTCTTATGTATGTTTTAGAATTATACTTTAAGGTACCTTTTTGGTATGTACAGTGTATGAAGTAGCATATTTTAAAACAATTATTCCTTGAGCCTGAACGGGCTCCGAGTCAATAGCCCATGAGGCTGGAGGCCAAATGGGCTATTGAGTCAGAGGCCATGAGGACGAGAGGAATGATTGTTTTTAATAAGTAAAGTCCAACTAGTTGGTCAAAAATATCGAGCCAAAACAACTTTAGCTAGCAAAACGCGACTCAGCCATTATTGTTTTGATTTTTAAAGCCAGTGCTTTTCGCTACTAGTGGGCTATAACATATAGCCTAGTAGTAGCTCAACCAATCAGAATGCAGCATTGATAATAGACTACTAGTTGGATTTTACTAAATAAACATATGTATCACACCAAATTTAAGTATGTTTTTTGTATGTCATATGATTGTATGTTTCTGGTATTCAACAGCTATGTTTTAGGTATGTCATATAAGATATGTTCTTGATATGTCACTGGTGTGTTTTTAGTATGTCATACATACAAAAGTCATACATTTTCGATATACTAGTAAGATATGATTTTTGTAGGTCTCAAAGTGGTATGTTTTGGGTACTTTTCTGGTATATAAAATTTGTTCCAAATACATACTTTAAGGTACTTTTTTGGTATGTCATAAGTAGCAGAAACATATCAGTTATCTACCCCTAACATAGTAACTGAACGTATGTTCTAAGTATGTCATACATAATATTATGTTTCTGGTATTCAACAGCTGTGTTTTAGGTATGTCATATAAGATATGTTCTTGATATGTCACTGGTGTGTTTTTGGTATGTCATACATACAAAAGTCATACATTTTCGATATACTAGTAAGATATGTTTTATGTAGGTCTCAAGTGGTATGTTTTGGGTACTTTTCTGGTACATAAAATTTGTTCCAAATACATACTTTAAGGTACTTTTTTGGTATGTCATAAGTAGCAGAAACATATCAGTGATCTACCCCTAACATAGTAACTGAACGTATGTTCTAAGTATGTCATGTAAGTTTCCAGCATGTTAAACCATACCACTGACATACCTTGTACATAATAATGACATACTTACACGCAGGTTTTAACTATATTACATGGCATATTAAACTGCATAACATATACGGCTGGGTTCAATTTGAAGGTTGCAGGCATGCTAATTAAGTGTGACTGTATGTCCTGCAACTCGAAACCCAGCCCAATTTTCAGTAGCACTTATTCTTGACCTGTTCATTTTTTTTTTATGCTGCATGCAGTAGCAATACAGCAAAGGACCAGTAATTAACAATAGAACTAGTAATAAAACGGACCCTGATATAATCAATGACTGCAGAGATTTTCCAGCTCTTGTTTTATGGTCTGAAAGAACATATATAATGCCATAAAATATAAGGTGTACTTAAGTATAAGTACAGGCAAAACTGCAAGCAGCTTTGATTAAAATGATTATTGTCTCCTTAATTTAATGTTGTTCAACTTTTCCTGCGCATGACTACGTACTTATAAAATCTCTTGCACATTTGCTGTACATTTATGTACCTATACATGCACAAACTGCTGATCCTTTCTCAGCTGCTAGTATAGAATGCTGATCTCATCCTCCATAATGAAGTAGTATAGAATGACAATAATGCATGATCATTTTACTATTATGAATAGGCTATCGAGTCTATGGGTGGATCTTACCTTAAGATCAGACATACAGTCAAGCTTTTTTTGTTGCAAAACTTGAAGCATTGACCCATCATGCCAGTCAAGGTTACAAATGTACATACATTACATACAGCAAGTCCAACAACCTCATAAGAGTTTCTACTAATTATACCCTCTATAAGCTAATGTGGATCGTACATTCATATTTTCAGAGTACAATACAATGTACAACATACCCTTGCTTGGTGAAATAGTGGACTGTAGTTGACCCTTGTCATCCACACTGGGGGTTTGCTTAGCAGCACTTTCCTCTGCAGAGGTAACACCATGAATAGCATTATCATATGATTTATTACAGACATTACATAATGAACATATATAATGCCATAAAATATAAGCTGTAATTAAGTATGAGTATAGTACAGGCAAAACTGCAAGCAGCTTTGATTATAATTTGTCTCCTTAATTAATTAATATTTTTGTTTAACGTTTTCTTATTGATCCACTTTTGTTACCTATACACAAATTGCGGCTTCCGTCCCTTCAAATTAACTTCAAATTTCTAATTATGGCTGCAGTGCAATGGTGTAGAGCTCAGTAATGGGTCGGAGTTCCTGATAAATACACTTTACTTAAATTGGTGGATGGTAAATGTATACATCAACATACCATTGCTTGGTAAAATAGGGGACTGTCCCTGATTGTTGTCATCCACTTTTGGTTCATTAGCAGCACTTTCCCCTGCAACAGTGAACACCATGTTTGGCATTTAACTATTTATTACTGACTTAACAATCATTATTTTTTCACTTATTAATAATCTGATTACAGATGGGCAATACGAACATTATGCATGTACTCTATAATTATAACTTTATCTGTATTTTTGAATGTACAATTGTACATCTCGTAACATATACCAAAGGCAATCTACAATAACAAATAATAATAATTATAATATAGATGAGATATAAGTTATTACTCCCTCTTTATCAGCTACTATATATTTAAGCAAACATGAGGTGAATACATGTACAGGCATACATGTACTATTAAACTTCCCTGCACCTGGGAAAATTAAGCCTCCCAAGCACAAGTTCTTAGGGGATCGAGGAGCGTCTGCATGGGAGGCAACTCTCTTAGGGAGAAGGGTCAAATAAATGGAGACAGCTAATTGTGCATTTCCGCTGTACAACTATAGTGCATAAAATCCCCATGCAATCACGTACTTGTCAGTTTATTAATATTATGTTTACCTAATGCTCAAAGCTCACTTACCAGCTATGCTGAATGCCCAAGGCTCAGGGTCCTCCGGTGGTGTTTTTCCATCTAAGTAGTAATGAACTACATATGATCCTTCAACATAGGCTAATCCACGTTTAGTAATATTAATTGCCACTTGAAAATGGCTGGAATTTAACAACTGCATTTGGAAATGCTGCTTGTTCTTTTGGTTGTCTCTCTCATTTCCTGTGTTTACGTATATGGACTTGTTGCTATTTAGTAGTGCCATTATTCTATTGGTGTCTTTGAACAACGCCATGGCATACCTTTGGTTTTTTCTTACTCCTGCAATTCTTAACGTCTGCTTTTCTTGGACAGCTGTTTAAAAATCAAGGGAAAAAAAGAATAGTAGGTGAGCATGTCATCCTGAGCACTTTGGAAATAAATTAACAGTTGCATGGAATGGAAGGCCCCCTGAGTACTTCACATTTTAGCAACATGTAAACTAAATTAATTTTCTCATTTCTCCCGTATGTTGATCAGTCGAATGCCATTTAGTTGTCACATTCACAAATACACATATACAATACATGTACAAATTATGCTTTTGGCTGTTATTAAGCCAACCCATAGTGTATGTTCATAATAGGCACTATTTAACAATAATAATTATTAGTCGCCAAAGGCGACGTGAATAGCGGCGAATAGTCCCAAGACGAAGTCGAGGTGACTATTCGCTGATTTTCACATCGCCTGAGGCGACTAATTGTTTTAGTATAATTACATTGATGAATATTCGAGAAAATAAAAGTATTGATCTTTCCGACTCCAATTAAAACATCAAAAAATCTGGCTGCCATTTTGAAAATGTCTAGCCTTCAATGTTATAATCACTGTGCGGTGATTACAGCGGGATAAAGCGAAGCTCCTAGCCAATCACAGAGCTCTATTTTCGATAGTCATCAATGTAGGTTAATTTTGATTTAACCTAGGTTGATTCTCTATTTCCTTTGTCTCCTAGCCTTAATTTAAAGGAAACTGAACAACAACCTAGCTAGGATAAAAAATTTTAACCTTAAATCAAATTTGACTGAGTGTAGCACATAAATCAAACAGCCTCAATGCAAATTTTTTTAGTACCTTCTTGAAAATTTTTTATTTTGTTCAGATTGTAATTAATTATTTTGTGTTTGCATGTGCTTTGAAACCAGTAATTATCGCTTTAGGGAATAAATACAGTACATAATATCATCACAAATACATACATTATATGTATGCACCCTATTGAATCTAATAGCCCTTATGGATGATTATGTCAGATGAGTGAATTAATTTCACCACCAAGACTTGTTTGTGAACAAAATATTTTGCCCTTGCACTTTTTGTGCGTGGGTATTCTTTTCTACTCTACTACATTGGGAATTCATTTCTGTGAAACTTTGCTAATTTTTAATTTCATAACGAGGCTTGGTCAGTTGGTGATGAATTTTGCTTGTTTGAGGTAAACAAGCATAGGATCTATTGATCTCATATAAAGTAATAATGTACATGCTTTAAAATGAAATTAAACTTGAAACAATACAATCATATTTGACTTTGCACACAAAAAAGGACATTTAAATGACATATTTCATTGATCATATACTGGGATCATATTTTGTGTACCTGTTATATATATTGTTAGCAATTCGGTCCTGTTTTGATCTGGTGGGTGCCGCGTAACGGGAGGATACGCTATAGCTGCAAAACAAACAAATTACAGGCAAATCGAATGAAATTTCCTTTGTTGTTGGCCATTAATAAAATTACAGTGGTGTACAGCTAGCCTGGATGAAAGAATGGATTAAAATGTCGTAATAGTTCTTTATTGAATATTTAATGCACAACAAACATGACGGTACTTCCTCGCCCAGCACAGAATCATGAGATAAATTGCATTTACTCGACCTTAGGGAACGTCAGATTGAACTAGGACGTGACGTTTTCAGTTTCCTGGCACTAATCACCAAACTACGTGGTGTAAATCACCAAAGTTCAAAGTCATTCGGCGTTGAATCGTAGACGGTAGCTTCCCTTCGGCATTAGCAAAACAATCCTTTCTCCATTAATTGTACGCACTGAATAAAGCTTAACATTAAATTTTTACCTTTCACAGGAGCAAACACTGACTGGGAGGCCAACGCTAGTACAAAAACAAGAAGCCCTACGATTTTCTTCATCTTGTAGCTTGTACTCACAATTGCTCGTATTTCATCGAACATGTGGAATTGTCCAAGTGACGGCGCTGGACTCATGTGACTATTTTGTTGCCATATAAGGAAACCAAAAGTACACGGCTGTTTCTCTCTACCTTTTTTAACCAATGAAATCTCACCATTTATGTAATGTCTGCAGATGTCTGCATGTGAATTTATCATGGCGGACTTTTGGAGGTGGAGCAGTTGCAGTTGTTGTCGAAAATGTGAGAAAAATCGACCAAATTATGGTCTTTTCCGACAAAATCGCGTCTTTAAGGTGGACTTAGCTGATCACATGATGTAAAAATCTACATAAATGCTTCATCCCAAATTACAAAGGCCCCGAATTTTATTCAACATCACAAGAGTAGAGGGAGAAGATGTGAAACCTTCCTAACGTACGTAATCCGAATTGTTTGAACACTCATTTCAGACGTTTTTAATATGTGAAGATCGGCCGTTAGGTGACTCCATTTTGAATTTCTGGGATAATCAGCTTCGAACAGTTGACAGAAAAATGCAGTTTGGGTTGTAAACAGTGCCATAATTAACATGTTTATTTGAAAGTTACTTGTTTAAATCGTAAATATAAGCTTGCATGCATATTTACTCGTCCGTACGAACCGAAAAGGGCTCTCCTATTTCACCACTCGTCGCTTGTCGCTCATCTTTAGAATAACGGAAGAGTTGTTGGTTGTCTATCTCATGTGGTAGTCTGTTTTGTGATATTTTCATGCGCAACGTTTCGCCTACACATTTTTTAGTTGAAATAGTTTAGGCTAGGTTTTATGTCTAAATCTCCGTGTTTTCACCCGCATATTTTTTGTTGATTTGTAGACTAGGTCTAAATCTACGTGGTTTCGCCTGTATATTTTTTGGTTGAGATGTACATGCAGGCTAGGTTTTACTTAGATGTTTACGCGCTACTTCATTGTTTTGAGACTTGTGTTACTTTTTTGTTGCAATTCAAAATCATTTGTGTTTGTTTTTAGGATGATTATAGTCTTGTTTTGTTTTCCTCTTCTAATGTCAAACTTCCTCTTTTTCTTTTTAGACTTTTTAGTTTTAGTAGTACTCAGCCGCTACATCCTGATCTGCATGGTATGTTTTGTATGTTTTTAAAACAATTATTGTTTTAAAAAAAATTGTTTTAAACAAAATGGTTCCAAATTATTCAAAGAGTAGATAGAAGTTTTCCTGTCCCCTCAGCTTTTTTTTGTTCTCCCTCCTAATTCCTTGCTGGTTTTCTGATTTCTTTACCCCATTTTTTTATTCTCTTTGCTTGGTGTTTAATATATATGCAGTTTTTTTTCTCTTGATTGCGTGACTGATTCATGCTCATTTGGATTTAGGTTCCAAGGTCACACTACCCAGCATACAAAGAAATTAGTGTCTGATAGCACGGGACTAGTAGATTTTGCTATTGGGCTAGTAAATTCTGTTCTAGTGAAGTATTTCGAGGAATTCAATGTACATTAGAACTGTGGAATCAATTCTGCTCATCAAACAAATTTTGGGGCTAGATGAAATGATGTCTGGGCTAATGAATGCTAGTTTCAGCCTGCCCGAATATTAATGGCAAGCTATAAAAATTACCTCTCAAAGTTGTCCTTGGCCTATAAAACTGATGATGTAGGGATATGGATCATCACAGTAGCAGTTCAGGGGTGAATGTAGCTTGTGTGGTAAGTACAATAAGGGGAAGGGGAAAGGCAGTTTTTTAAAAGGTAGTTTTTAAGGGTTAGTATTTTCTTTCTCTGTTTAGAGCCCAACTTTTAACAACAGTAGTAAATTTCAACATTCCAAGTTTAATTGCACAAAATTCCGACGAAAATGTTTATAAAACAATTAATTTTTGAAGTAAGGAGGCTAATTTCATACAGAGGATATTCATCTTGTTTTCATTGAATCAATTCTTTCCTCTACAGCCATTCCCTTGCCCCTGCATATCAGTCTTTAGGTCTCTAAGAATGAAGTTGGAAAAGGTTCTCATGTCACAGCATGGAATGGCAAAGCTGGTCACTGTATTTATTTTTGAGTTTGGATGGTTAAGGTTGGCAATCTGGAAAGCCATGTTAAAGGACCCACCACCAGCATCACCTTCAAGTTTTAAGTGGACTTCCTGTTCTGGAATGGCATTATTCCATGTCAAGCGCCCATTCCTAAAATAAAGAGTCTGTTGTTTAATTAAAAGCGATAATTCTTGCAAGAGGCAGTGCCAAAAGCCTACTTTACATTTACAATGATTGACATTGCTGCTACAGTAACATTCATAACAGTATTAAAAGCCAAAGAAATATGCTTTTCATTTTCATCCAAATGAAGTTGTACAAATTGGTTAAGGTCAGGTACATAACCAAACTCTGCTTGTTTGATCTCAGGGCTGCAGTCTCTCACACATCAAGTTGGCAGGGTCAGTGATCGACTGAACTTGCTTCCGCTGATGTTTTTCACTCTCAGAGGACAGTCCCCATTGATCAAACCACCTGCAGGGAGACAATCCAGGACAATATTATTATAATGTATAAAACTAGGTGGAAATTGACTTTGTTATTACTTACTGTTGCTACATTATTTTACATTCAGTTGGAATGTTATGTAGTTTACACAGGTCAAAGGAATTCAGGAAATAACCAATGAAATTAATAATAGGAGACAAAAAATAATTTTTACTCAAATGTTGTGTGGCTTTCTGGGGTTGTGTTGAGTATTCAAATCTTACCTCCTAGCTTCCTAACTTTGTTCCATGTTTCTCCAAGGCCTGCCTTCATTGCAAGTATGTCACCCCTTGGGATGGCTATTTTAAATTCTTTTCCCAAGGCTTCCTTCAGCAGTGCTTCTTTCACCAGTCTGCCCATTGCTTTCAATTCATCCACCAACTAGGTCCCTGCAGCACCACCACTTACAGCTGTTCTGGTCTCTGATACTACCTTTGATCTTTTTCTAACAGTTTTTTTTTGCACCTCATCAGATGTTTTCCTGGCCCTGGTTCTTTTAACCAATTCCAGTGGGTGAAAATTCAAATAATAATCATGTGCCATGTTTTGAAATGTAGTGTCATTAGGAAAACAAAAATTATGAACATATATCATTCTACATTATTTTAAAATATCTCTACCTGGCCACCTGTTTTTAGGAGAATGGTTGTCCCTTCCTGAGACTGTGATTGGAACTGACGAATGATAAACAATCTAACTTCTTTTTAAGAGATGTATAATTATACTTCCTGTGGGATATGTAGTAGTTGTTGTACTGTCAGTTGCTCTGCATAGGTAGCAGCAGGATCAGGTTCTGTAAGTTGTGCTGGTGCAGCTACATGTTCAGCTACTGCAGGTGCTGCTGCAAGTGCTGGTGGGGGTGTCACTGGAGTGGGGGGGGGGGGGGGGAAGGTGGTGGTGTAACTGAAACTGCTCCTTGCACTGGGGTTTCATTTTGTGTGGGTGTTGTCACAGGGTTTGATCTGCAACTTTCTTGATGCTGTGGCAGCTGATGTAGTTTTATAGTATGTGTGCATGTAGGGCACTGAAAATCTAGTTCTGATAGTATAGTTCGTAGAACAAAAGGAGCTGGTTCAAAGAACTCCTGAGGATTTTCAATTGCAGTTCTGCAAACTAGGCAGAGGGATCCACAGGTCTCAAAGGCAAATGAAAGGTAGCTGGCAACAAAATATGTGGGGGGTTGGGCATCTTGTTTGGACGGGTTGGTCAAGGACTTCTTTGCATATTGGACACATGTATTCATGCTTAATGTTCTCAACAAACTGTTCTGGGTAAAGGGGTTCCCTTCCTCGATAGCTTTTTAGATTTTTTACGTTCTCAGAGAAAAAAAGCGTTTTCGGGTCTGGTTGAAAGCTTAATGTGCCAGACATTCCTTCAACCATTTCAATCTGTTCCTTTGATCCAGGGTCATGTTTAGGCTTCACTCCAGGTTTTGGTTTTCTTTTCCTTCCAGGCTTTTGTTGGTCCTTATAGGAACTGCATTATAATGAACACAATTGCCAGATCGCTTATGTGGAGGCCAAGCATTTATTGCAAAACAATTGGTTGATCAGTGCATTCTGCTCATAATTTAGGAATGAATTTCATTTACAAACGGATTGCAGTATTGGAGTCACTTTCACTTTGATATTAAAGATTTAGATTTTCTAAAGGCTGGTAGCCATTTAAAGTAACGAATGTTGAATTCTGACACACCATGAAAGCCAATGGCCAAGGTTATCACGCGCGAAACACAAAACCTTTAATAGGTGCAGCGTGCAATGAAAGTTGTGTCCGATAGCCCGGGCCTATCTGGCTAGTGATTTTTCTTCTTAACTTGCCAGGCGGACAAGTACTGTTTTTGGGGGAAATTCAAATTACAGAAAGATTGTAATCAATCCTGCCACTCAAAACGGGTTTTGGGGCTAGTTGAAATGACTTGTGGGTTTCAGGCCTGCCGTGGGTCAAAGGCGGTTCTGAGCATTGGCAAAGTATTTCGCTAGGAGAACTTTCTACGTCATTCCTAACGTAAAAGATTAAAAATATTTAGAAAAAATATTAGAAAAAGTGTTATTACTCGATTTTTTTTCCTAAACCGGCCACCAACTGGTGAATAATTTACGATTTTGGCCAAATAGTCACGTGATATACCACGTGACTTGTTAACATTATATTTATACTTTAAAAAGTTAAGAACGGTGAATTCTTTATGTGCGCCAAAGTTTGATTTAGCACCATCATCCATGCCGAAGTTAGCCAATAATTCATTTTTGACACTCGGGTAAACCCCTTAGTCCCCGGCTGTAAACTACTTGAAGGTTGTAAAGGCATGCAACTAACAACATTTCTGGTGTGCAAGAGTATAGCAAAGCTGTAATGTGAATTAAAACGATGCATAATCTCTCTACTGACGAACAACAACTTCCAGCTAACTTATTCTTTCATTTTCTTTTGGTCCCAGAACAGAGAGAGAAGAAATAACAATGATAATAATAATAGAGTCTTTATTCGTCAAAAAATAGATATCATTTAACACAAGTAAGTGTAACAAATTTTAAAAAGGTAAAAAATAAGAATTAAAAAATCTAGTGTATTACATAGCTAATTCATATTTAGAGGCCCATGTTCACCCAAACGGCTTTGCGCGCTTGTGTTTTTGTTTTGAAACGATTCTTTTGTCAAATGCAGTGTTTCGATTGGCTTCGACTCTTGAGGAGCGTTGCGTGACCATACTAAAAACGACTGCGAGGGAGATAAGCTTTTTTCAAGCTTGACCGAAGCTTAACAGAGACAGTATCAAAGAGGCCAGTAAGACTTTTAAAATTCTTTTCCAAATGGACGAAGATATATCGCCGGCTTCGTTAAATGTCACCGGAGAAAGCAGTTCAAAATTTAAACTGGTAGTGAATGCGTCTGGATGCTTTGTCGAGTCCGATGAACACAATGAAGGTCATAAAATTACGAAATGTCCAAGCACCAGGTGAGATTTTCCTGAAGCCCTTTTCGACTGTGAAATGTTTTGATTCCTCCATCTATTATTGTGTGTTAATTCTTAGGAAGCTTAATTCGGTATGTATTCTCGAAAGAATAAGCGAGAAGTTGTGTTTGCAAAGCGTCGAATCAGCACTGCTTACAGTCTTGTCGCTGTAATCGCTGTGGTACAGTTTCTTTAGGTTTAGCTAAGGACTGGTTTGCTAATAATAGTTCTCGCTACTTTAGAGCGATACGCCAGACGATCAGTTTACGTTAAGGATATCACTCGCTTCATAGGTTAAATTAAATAAAGCATTGCTCATGTTAGATTGACTCGCTTCTATTGCTTTCAACTGATTTCAGTGTGATTTCAACAGGACCTTTGTTTACAATTGAACATCACCATTCGATGTAGAAGGAACTCGGCAAACACGCTTTCTGTAGTATTTGCAGCCAAGAGCTTCTTTCCCATCTCTCCAGAGATTAAAAAAACGGATCCACGGAGACGAATGTACTTCGGCGACCCCGGTTGATGCGGTCTTCCAACCGTACGTTTCGATGGCGCCGCCATCGAAAGTACTGAAGTGAAACAAACACTCACAGAAACAAAAAGGCTCGATACCAGACCAAAATATCCAGAAAGATGTAAAGAAAAATACCAAAAGCACCTCTTTAGACCTTTTTTTAAACCAAATTTTGCGAACTGTGGAAGATTAACAAGGATTGACTCTACACACTTTAAGACAGCGATTTTCAACTACGCGAAATATTTCTTTCTTGAGTACAGGACGCGCAATGCATCTCGGGTGAACATGGGCCTTTAAAGACTAAACGATTAATTCCCCCCAGCTAAAGGAATCCGGATTCCGGAATCCGGGAAATTTTGCATTTGAAATCCAGAATCTTGGAAATTTTTGCTTCTGGAATCCGGAATCCTGGGCCTTGGAATCCGGAATACAGGTGTAGGAATCCGGAATCAAATTTCCACTGAAAAAGGTCTGGAATCCAGTAATTGGAATCCGGAATCCACGGCGTGGAATCCAGAATCCAAGAATGTCTTGGATTCCCTTACATGGGGCACAAGTACCCAGATCTCTCGCGACCAGCTAAAGACAGAGTGACATCTGGGTACGAGAATACCGGATTCTCTAATCCAGGAATTTTTGCTTGCGGAATTTGAAATCGGGGAAATTTTTGCTCGTTGAATCCCGAATCCTAAGGCTTTAGAATCAAGAAAACAGCTCAAGGAATCCGGAATCCCACTAACGATTGGAATCCACGGGATCCAAGTACCACTTCGGTTTTTTGTCATCCAGAAATTTTGCTACCATGGCTACGTGACGTAACGACCTTTCCTCTTTATTTTGCCACTATCTAAGATCGATATATTTTCTAGAAATACTTTTTTTCTTTCTAAAACATCGCAAAGCATAATTTTAAATTATTGCTTTTTTAAGTTCCTAATTTTTGGCTGAAATCAATTTTGCCACTATATAAGATCAAAGTATGTTATAGTGTAGAAATACTAATGTTTTGTATGATCGTTTTTTATGTGATCCTGATGAATACCAAGGTCCCGATTCTCTTTGCAATACCCTTGTATCCAAGTTGTCTAAGCATTGTTTAACAGTTACAGAAATAACTGGTTATTCTGCATCAGTTTTTTTAAAGGATACAGATATGTTGTAGTTTCATATTGTTGCTTAAAGAGCTCGCTGAAGGTGTGGAATTTGACTTCCTCGAAGCTCCCAAAAAAATAAAATCATGAACATCTTAACGTGGAGACTTTCATTTTGACAAGACTTACTACAACACAACATTTTAAAGCGGTAGTTAAAAATATCCTTTAAGAAGTCTTACCTCACTGTGGATACTGTGGAGGAACATGTAACGAAACATACTTCAACAGGGTAAACGTTTGCAAATAAGGGAATAGGTTTCGATTCCCCAAACTGAGATTTTTTCCCGTACACTGAATCTAAAATAACTGAAGCTAATCGTGTATTCCTTTAAATATAGATTACTTAAAACAATATGCATTAGAATGATATAAAAGACCGGCACACTTCCAGTGAAGTATCACTGATTTTTAACTGTTAAGACCCAGTACACGAAACACGAAGAGATAGATTCAATTTATATTTTGCAAGGACGTGTTACTACCTCAAGATAAAAAGACCGTAAAATGAACTATACCATGCAATCAAAGGTAATACTGTATCCTTTAACTTATTTTCAAAGCCTTGCTTCTCAGATGCCAATGAATTTTGTTTAGGACAACAGGTAAGTATCTACTCAGATATCAGTTTGGTGTAAGGCGCTTTAATTTACAACTACATTGACTTTAAAAAAAAATGAAGAATTATTGGAAAATTTTCCACAAAACTGATGGAGAAAAGATTGTACTTTTCAAGGGCTGACTGTAAAAAACTCACGACAGCACACTTAGATCAAGACAAAACATATAACGCCTGCCAAAAAACTTGGTTAACAATACAATAACGAAAAATTTGAACGTATGTCGGCTTTACACTACAACTGAAAGCTAATTTAATATCCCTCTGGGTAGATAGTGGACGAAAAACTTCACAAATCCGAAATCTAAAAGTATATTGGTAAACTGTAGCTGCTAACTTTTTTTGCTCAGTAGGGCTCCCTCTGATCGATTTGTTTCTTCGAGATCACATGACATAAGAGTGAGAAATGTTGCAAAAGTAACTGGTTCAATAGCACTAGGTTAAAGGTCCCTCAATCAGATGGCTTGAGTACTACTTAAGTTGCAATTGTGATATACAAACGTCGATGTAATGGAAGCCGCTTTGTTATGGCGACCTCCTTCTTTTAAAGTCTCTTTCGCCAAATGTTCAGCAACAGTTTTAGCTTCTCCTATTGGGTATCAAGTATTGTCGGTAAACGTTTGCATTATGCTTGCTGCACTACTCAACGTCAATCGTTCATTCATTGCAGTTGTTGTTTGTCGTTTTGGTTTGCCTACTTATCCAAACCCAAACCTGGGGGAAACCAGCTTACATCGCTCAAGGCCCAGACGAACAACTAGAGCCAAGCCAAGAATTGAATGAAACCGAGCTACTCAACCGAGGAAAAAGACAAGTGACGTTTACCTTGGCAAACCTCTGCCCTGCTATTATCACTTCGACTGGATCTTCAAATTCGCCGTCAAATGGCCATCCATGTGTGAAAAGGTGGCTTTTTTGTTCAAAGTACAATTTGTATGAAGCTGAATGCCACTCAAGTGCATGGAGCTGCTTATCGAGCATACCGAGGCAGGGATATCCGAAATGCAGGCCTATTATTAAAACAGAGATAATAAATCAAGGCACAAACAATGAGAAGTATGTGAGATTAAATAAAGCTTGCACTTGTGCTTAATAATCAAGGACTATAGAGGAAAATGAAAGAGGAATTTTATAAATGAACACACTTGTATATTAGCAACTTATTTATCTTTTATTTATCAGTGTATACGTAAAATGGATATATCGCTTTATCAAATGACAACAAATAAGAATTAAAAAATGTTTATAAAAAAGCTCCAAACTTTTCTTTTTGTTGACGTTTATCATAAACCCGCTAATAAAACTTATGGCGTTAACAGAAGGATGCATGGGTCCAAATGAATGTGTTTCATTCAAAAGAGGAATAGAGATTAAGTGATTGGCAAATAAGGCAATGCATTACAATGCAACATGCCCTTATAATAAGCCTAGCTGGAAGTTTTGTTTTTACGGTAGCCAGCAAAATAAGTTCCCATGGCATCGCACGACTGGCCGTTTAAGGGGAAATATTTTTCTTTTCGAACACATTTATAGTGCGTGCTCGCCCTTGTAAATTGGACTTGTAGTATTAAAACAACCTCTCCGTAATGTATTTGATGTTCCCCTTTAATGAACACGAGCTCTAAAAAAAGAGTCATCCAAAAAATCTTGTAAATTACAAGCATGCAGGGTCTTTACTGGGCCAGGTTTTTTCACCCTTATTTAAACTCTGAGACTTTCTGGCTAAAATGTGACTCTTAGAAAAAATAAAAAGAGACTGGATGGCTGGAAAATTTCGAAATGGAATGAAAATTTCCGAGACACAATTTTGTACTAAGTATTATTTTGCCAACACGTCGTTACGCTGAGATTATATTAGAGGAACGTTGATCAAATATTGAGCACATAATGGAACCTTGTGCTGTATACATACAGTGTATGTAACTATTTGAAATTTACTAATTAAAGGGTAAATGTGTTTCGTCTATATAGAGCTAGCTTACTTCTGACAGTTAAGATATATGGTGGCTTTAAATTATCCAAATAAATGGAATTTCCAAATTGTTGTTGTTCTCGTTGTCGGCCAGCGGATCGAAGTTTTTGTTCTTTGAAGCAACCGGAGCATTCAGAGAGCCCCTGTTTCTTGTGTTGTCTGAAACATTCTAAGGCTTATAGGGATCAGTTCTCTTATGATTGCTTTTAACCTTCATTTTTCTCTTTGTTTGATATAAGCTGTTAATGTAAGAAAAAATGATCCGAACTAAGGACATTTCCGCGAGTTTCAATTAAAACTCTCACTTCCAAAACGAGGCCAAGTACAAACCTTTTTTTGTGATAATGCGTTTTACTCCACTCAATGAGAATAAAAAATCAGAATCTGTTCATTAGCTTTGCACTGAGCCTCGCTATAAAAACAGAGGCCTCGGGCGGCTCAGAAATGGCCTATCAATCAATTTACCATTAAAATTTAAAATAAAGTAGCATTATTCGTTATAACAATTTACTTATTTCCTCTTTTAACAATTAAAATTATTAAGGGAAACATAGATAAATCTTTACCAGCAAACGAAAGCGTTAATCAACTCGAAACGTACTTCAGTCGCTCGCTCCATCTGGTGATAGTGTAACTATAAAGTATAACGTAAAACCCGAATATAAGAAGAATAAATTGAAAAATTATTTTTTTTAACAGTGGGATATCTTTTGATTTTTTAACAATAGACCACACTTTCAATGGGTTTACCGGCGTGATAACCCACTTGGGATGTTGGGAGAACACGAGAAAAGAATCACGAGTCGAGGCGAGTGATTTACAACCTTTTGTCGTGTTCTCCTAACATCCCAAGTGGGTTATCACGCCAGTAAACCCATAGAAAGTGTGGTCTATTGCTTTTATAAAATAACTTTAAGTAAACTATGAGTTTACCGGCACAATAAACCATAGGTTTTTACCAATCAGAACGCGCGTATTATCTTTAGTTAGTTATTTTATAAAACTGAGTAAGCGCGATGCAGATGTTGTTTAAGTAGCTTGCTGATGGCGTGACTTCAGCTTGGACTTCCTCAAAAGTGTTATTGACTAAATATCAGAAGCTTTAGAACTGATATATTTCGTGTTAATTTAATCCCAGTGCCATTCTACTATGAAATACATATCCCTGGTGATATGTGTTTCCCTACACGGGAAACCCATATCCCTAGTGAAATGTATTCCCCTATCCGGGAAAGCCATAGGCCTAGTGAAATGTGTTTCCCTACCTTGGAAACACACATCCCTAGTGATATGTGTTTTCCTACATGGAAAACCCATATTCCTAGTGAAATGTGTTCCCCTACCCGGGAATCCCATATCCCTAGTGAAATGTGTTTGCTTACCCGGGAAACACATATCCCTATTGTTAGGTGTTCCCCTATCTTGGGAACCTATATCACCAGTGAAATGTGTTCCCCTTTCCGGGGAAAAAATATCCCTTGTGATATGTGTTCCCCTACCTGGGAAACAGATATTCCTAGTGGTATGTATTCCCCTACGTAGGAAACATATTACTAGTGATATCTGTTTTCTAACTGGGAAACAGATAACCCTAGTGTTAAGTGTTCCCTTGTCCAGGAAACACAGACAAAAACGCGTTGTTTTTAAAGCCTAGAGAGGCGTTTCTTTGTTCTAGAATATCAGAAAACACATTATCCTGGGCTATATTGCCTAAAAAGAAAAAAAGATTGAAAAATAGCGAATTTTGGACCAAAACCATGGAAATCTCAATTTTTCGACTTTTTGAACTTCTTCTTTTATAGCTTTGAAAGGTTGTTCTAGAATATAATAAAATACATTTCCTGGCCTATATGGCCCGTATATGTAATGTGTGGGAGTACCTCCCCAGGTTTAGAAGTCCGAGGTCCGAAGCTCAAATCCCAAAGTGAGAAGTCTGAAGTCAAAATTCGGAACTTTGAATTCTGAATTCTGAAGTCCGACGTCAGACGCCTGAACTCTGAAGTCCGACGTACGATGTCTGAAGTCAGTTTGAAGTCTGAAGTCTGGAATGGAAAATGGGGAGTCTCTCTTTGGCTTTTGTACAAATTAAATAATGTGAAGCGGGTGATTGCATGGCAAGAAAGGATCGAGTTGGTAAAGGTCCAATGTCCAAACATAACTGAGCTTGTAGTTTGTGTACTTTATTTGTGGTTATCTCAGCGCTTAAGACTAAAAGCAAAACAAAACAAAAATAGTTGCGGATGGGAAAGAAAACTTGTGTACATGAGCCGACCCAGAGCAAAATGTTTTTCCTTTTCAGTTTTGAACGCTTTTTCATCTGGTCATCTTACTCTTTTGGTGGAATATTATTCCTAACAAGCTTATTAAACTTGCAACTAAACAGCTCTCTGCACCCTTTACTGAAATATATAATGAATCAATATTATCCGGAAAGTTTCCTGAAATCTTTAAGATATCAAAAGTAACCCCAATATTTAAAAGTGGTAGTCTATCTGAGTTAGGAGATTACAGGCTAATAGCAGTTATTTCTCCCTTTAGTCCTATCTGGAAAAAGAATGTCTACTATTTAACTTCCAATTTGGCTTTCGAAAGGGATATTCCACTGAATATGCCATTCTAGAAACTGTGGAAAAATCAAAGTCAGCAGTTGATGATGAAAAAATAACATGTGGTATCTTTTTAGACTTTTCCAAGGCCTTTGATACAATTAACCACCATATTCTCTTAGAAAAATTATATAAGTATGGGATCCGAGGGCTCCCCCATGCATGGTTCTCAAGCTACCGTATATAACTAATCGTAAGCAATATGTCAAAGTTGGTAACACAGAATCTAGCCTGAAAACCATCACATGTGGTGTACCCCAAGGCTCTACACAAGATCCACTGTTGTTTCTATTGTATATTAACGACTTGCCCAAGTCTTCAAAGAAATTAACTTTTAGGATTTTTGCAGATGATATACAAATATATTTTATTCTTCAAAAGATCCAGAACAATTACAATCAGTAATCAATGAAGAACTTGGAAAAGTCTTAAAATTCTGTGCAGCAAATATGCTGTCCATTAACTTTAAGAAGACTAATTACAGGATAATTACTTCATCTAAGAAGAAAACAAATATCAGAATAACAGCTTGTAATATAGAGCAAAAGCCCCAGGTTAAATATTTGGCTGTCTTTATTGATGAACATCTAAAATGGGATGCTCAGCTCCAGCACATTAACAACAAAATAACAAAAAACATTGGAATTTTATTTAAGCTTAGGCATTATGTGCCTCTAAGTACACTCAAACAACTGTACTATACTCTCATATATCCGTATCTAACGTATGGATTAATGAGCTGGGGTACCGCATACCAAACTAAGTTAAATAAAATCAAAGTAAGTCAAATAACTGTATTCGCTGCATCTTCTTTGCAAACAAAAGAGAAAGTCCCACACCGTACTTTACACTATTAGAAATCTTAAAGTTGGAGAATATCTTTAAATTAAAAATTGGCGCTCTTGTGCACAAAATTCAATATCAAAAAAAGGATACACCTCCTGCCCTCTATGACTTAGTTCAACCGGCTTCAGCTGTCCATAATTATAATACTAGGTATCGGCACTAATCAAAACCTGTGCAGACCGTTTTCCAGAATAATTATGGCCTAGCAAGGTTTAGTGTAGTGGCATGACAGACCTGGGAAGCAACACGTACGAAACTTAAGTGTCTCCCCTTGAAGAGTTTTAAAAAAGAATATAAACTCTTTCTACTTGACAGTAAGGTATCTTGAACAACTCTAATCTGTTACTTAGTTCTACTTATTTAATTATTTAATCTAAATAGTTTTATTATTATTATTATTATTAGTAGTAGTAGTAGTAGTACTGTATAACCTCCACCCACTTGTAACCGCTATGTGGTAGTAGCCAACTCGAACGCTTGGCTCCTTTGGCTGTTACACACTTTTTCCTTTGTTATGTTTAATTCGATGTATAGTTAGCTCTGTTTTTTTTTTTTTTTTATCTCTTCTTCTTTTTTTTCCTTATTGTTGTTGTATTGTAATTGAATAAGTGTGAATAAATGAACTTGAACTTGAACTTGAATATATATTATCCATGCACATGAATTGAAACGGCCAAGAAAATTAAATGTTAAGAAAATGAAAAAGCGTGATTTACGTTGGCTTCGCTTCTTGGCTAGATTTTCTTACGCTTCTCTCGACGTGCTCTCTCCAAACAGTCCGGCTACGCTGTTTACGTGCATCCATAGCACGATATACACACACTAACTAAGCACGGGAACCAATCCTGAAATGTACTTACGTGTGTACATTTAGCAATTTTAAGTTATGATCGATATTTAACAAACATTATTGTTTCAAAAATGTCCTTCCTACATTATAAATTTTTCGTTCTTTTCTATAACCATAATCGTCCAGACTTTTCTGTTCCTTTTACTGCCGATTCTATACACTTTGCGATTATCTGTACATTAAGCAGGCTTTTTTAAAGGACACTCAGAGATGTTTCTTCACTCCAAATTCACTTCAACTGTTTGGCCGTTCCTGGGAGGTTTTGCTTATTTATGCCGAGGTCTTTTTTTTTTTTTTATCATTTAAGGTCAAGATAGCCCGTATATTTGATACACATACATGTGTATCTACAGTCCTCGTTAAGAAAGAATCAGATAAAGATGGTTAAAAATAGACACATACACAGGACAGAAGCATATATATCATCACCCAAAGGACAAAGAACGAAAAAACCCTCTCCGCTTGCTATTTTTTTTTTCTCAAAGAACGTTTAATTTATTAGTTTTGCGTTAGTATTTTGCTGAAGGCGTGACTGAGTGTCTTCAGTGCCGACTTCCTCGATCCCTTTATAAAGACAAAAGTGTGTCATTACCATGGAAAGAACCGAAATAGTTGTAAATTATTATTTGAGTTGTTAATTATTCTTTGGTATATTTATTTTGGTCCTAAAATTCGTCAATTTATTACGGAAAAAAGGAAAGCGAAGAAAAAGCTCACCTGCACTATGCAAACATCGAGGCGTTCTTGTAAACATGAGATGATTTATGAGAATATGCATAATGATATATTTCTGTCCCATAATCACAACGTTGAGGAGTAAATGATATAGAGTGTTTTCACATGACGTCATGGCGGCCATATTGGTGTCCCAAACCAATCCTCTGGGAGTTGTACTCTTTTCTTATGCAAATGCTTTCTTTTGTTCTAATAAATTTGCATAGATGCTGGCCACGTGAGTGAAAACACTCTATTAAGGCAACAGTACTAGGGAGTGTAGCGGAACATGTCTCACTTGTAAGTGTTCATCTAAAGGGAAACAACTTATTAAAATTCCCGGCCCCAGCTCCACTAAAAGCGTCTTTAATCCTCAAGCACCAACCTCGTTCCCAGGTTCTCTCTCCGTAGGGACGGGTAGGAGAGAACCCTGGGAACGAGGCTGCTCAAGCACTATCAACTAGAAATACATGTATCATGATTATCGGCGGCAGAACCTCGCGTAGCCCGGGGGGTAGAGGCCCATAAAATGTCAGGGTTGGGAGGACGGGAGAGAAATGGAGTACATTATGTAACTGGGGTAGACGGGTTTCAATGCTAACTCCGATCTAATATTGGAAGGTGATATGTACTTGATCTCCTTTTGGTTGGAGTAAATTTAAACCCAGTGCTGACTGGCTTTAAAAAGGATCTTCTGAAGCTTAAACATAATTTTACTGCGTTTTAAGACCAAAAACGAACTTTTAAAAAATGTATAACATTTTTGACCAAAATCTTGAGTTAACCCCCTTGGCGGAACAAATGCAATTTTATCATCATATTCGATTGATGTACGTTATAGTACTAGTCTAGAAATAATTGTTTTCTATGCCAAACGTCTTTAAATAAAATTTTATGGTATTTTCAACCAAGAGAGAATTATCAATAAATTAGATACCGTCCTTTCGGATCCAACCCAAACAATGTCTTTAACATTTGACAAATTAAATTAAATTGAATAAGATCGATGAAGTTTTAAACGGTGCGAATTCACTTCGGTTTGCTGTCATCCAGAAATTTTGCTACCATGGCTACGTGACGTAACGACCTTTCCTCTTTATTTTGCCATTATATAAGATCGATATATTTTCTGAAATACTTTTCTCCTTTCTAAAACATCGCAAAGCATAATTTTAATTTATTGCTTTTTTAAGTTCCTAATTTTTGGCTGAAATGAATTTTGCCACTATATAAGATCAAAGTATGTTTTAGTG
Source organism: Porites divaricata (assembly GCA_038088405.1). Classification (NCBI taxonomy): domain Eukaryota; kingdom Metazoa; phylum Cnidaria; class Anthozoa; order Scleractinia; family Poritidae; genus Porites; species Porites divaricata. The sequence goes on from JBBMOI010000003.1 coordinate 42,115,851, forward strand.
TAGAAATACTAATGTTTTGTATGATCGTTTTTTATGTGATCCTGATGAATACCAAGGTCCCCATTCTCTTTGCAATACACTTGTATCCAAGTTGTCTAAGCATTGTTTAACAGTTACAGAAATAACTGGTTATTCTGCATTCGTTTAGAATTTTTTTTCAAAGGATACAGATATGTTGTAGTTTCATATTGTTGCTTAAAGAGCTCGCTGAAGGTGTGGAATTTGACTTCCTCGAAGCTCCCAAAAAAATAAAATCATGAACATCTTAGTGTGGAGACTTTCATTTTGACAAGACTTACTACAACACAACATTTTAAAGCGGTAGTTAAAAATATCCTTTAAGAAGTCTTACCTCACTTTGGATACCGTGGAGGAACATGTAACGAAACATGCTTCAACAGGGTAAACGTTCGCAGATAAGGGAATAGGTTTCGATTCCCCAAACTGAGAGTTTTTCCCGTACAAATCTAAAATAACTGAAGCTAATAGCGTATTCCTTTAAATATAGATTACTGAAAACAATATGCATTAGAATGATATAAAAGACCGGCACATTTCCAGTGAAGTATCACTGATTTTTAACTGTTAAGACCCAGTACACGAAACACGAAGAGATAGATTCAATTTATATTTTACAAGGACGTGTTACTACCTCAAGATAAAAAGACCGTAAAATGAACTATACCATGCAATCAAAGGTAATACTGTATCCATTAACTTATTTTCAAAGCCTTGCTTCTATGCCAATGAATTTTGTTTAGGACAACGGGTAAGTATCTACTCAGATATCAGTTTGGTGTAAGGCGCTTTAATTTACAACTACATTGACTTTAAAGAAATATGGAGAATTATTGGAAAATTTTCCACAAAACTGATGGAAAAAGATTGTACTTTTCAAGGGCTGACTGTACAAATCTCACGAAAGCACACTAAGATCAAGACAAAACATATAACGCCTGTTAAAAAAACTTGGTTAGCAATACAATAACGAAAAATTTGAACGTATGCCGGCTTTACACTAGAACTGAAAGCTAATTTGATATTCCTCTGGGTAGACTGTGGACAAAAAACTTCACAAGTCCGAAATCTAGAAGTATATTGGTAAACTGTAGCTGCTAACTTTTTTTGCTCAGTAGCGCTCCCTCAGATTTGTTTCTTCGAGATCACATGACATAAGAGTGAGAAATGTTGCAAAAGTAACTGGTTAAAAAGCACTAGGTAAGGTCCCTCCATCAGATGGCTTGAGTACTACTTAAGTTGCAATTGTGATATACAAACGTCGATTTAATGGAAGCCGCTTTGTTATGGCGACCTCCTTCTTTTAAAGTCTCTTTCGCCAAATGTTCAGCAACAGTTTTAGCTTCTCCTATTGGGTATCAAGTATTGTCGGTAAACGTTTGCATTATGTTTGCTGCACTACTCAACGTCAATCGTTCATTCATTGCAGTTGTTGTTTGTCGTTTTGGTTTGCCTACTTATCCAAACGCAAACCTGGGGGAAACCAGCTTACATCGCTCAAGGCCCAGACGAACAACTAGAGCCAAGCCAAGAATTGAATGAAACCGAGGTACTCAACCGAGGAAAAAGACAAGTGACGTTTACCTTGGCAAACCTCTGCCCTGCTATTATCACTTCGACTGGATCTTCAAATTCACCGTCAAATGGCAATCCATGTGTGAAAAGGTGGCTTTTTTGCTCAAAGTACAATTTGTATGAAGCTGAATGCCGCTCAAGTGCATGGAGCTGCTTATCGAGCATACCGAGGCATGGATATCCGAAATGCAGGCCTATTATTAAAACTGTAACAATAAATCAAGGTACAAACAATGAGAAGTATGTGAGATTAAATAAAGCTTGCACTTGTGCTTAAGAATCAAGGACTAAAGAGGAAAATGAAAGAGGAATTTTATAAATGAACACACTTTTATATTAGCAACTTATTTATCTTCTATTTATCAGTGTATACGTAAAACGGATATATCGCTTTATCAAATGACAACAAATAAGAATTAAAAAATGATTATAAAAAAGCTCCAAACTTTTCTTTTAATGTTGACGTTTATCATAAACCCGCTAATAAAATTTATGGCGTTAACAGAAGGATGCAAATGAATGTGTTTCATTCAAAAGAGGAATAGAGATTAAGTGATTGGCAAATAAGGCAATGCATTACAATGCAATATGACCTTGTAATAAGCCTAGCTGGACGTTTTGTTTTTAAGTAGCCGGCAAAATATGTTGCCATGCCATCGCACAACCGGCCGTTTAAGGGGAAATATTTTTCTTTTCGAACACATTTATAGCGCGTGCTCGCCCTTGTAAATTGGACTTGTAGTATTAAAACTACCTCTCTAATGTATTTGATGTCCCTGTTTAATGAACACGAGCTCTAAAAAAAGAGTCACCCAAAAAATCTTGTAAATTACAAGCAGGGTCTTTACTGGGCCAGGTTTTTTCACCCTTATTCAAACTCTGAGACTTTCTGGCTAAAATGTGACTCTTAGAAAAAATAAAAAGAGACTGGATGGCTGGAAAATTTCAAAATGGAATGAAAATTTCCGAGACACAATTTTGTACTAAGTATTATTTTGCCAACACGTCGTTACGCTGAGATTATATTAGAGAAACGTTGATCAAATATTGAGCACATAATGGAACCTTGTGCTGTATACATACAGTGTATGTAACTATTTGAAATTTACTAATTAAAGGGTAAATGTGTTTCGTCTATATAGAGCTAGCTTACTTCTGACAGTTAAGATATTCAAACGTCGTCAGAAAAAAGCACATTCTTATATGGTGTCTTTAAATTATCCAAATAAATGGAAATTTCCAAACTGTTGTTGTTCTCGTTGTCGGCCAGCGGGTCGAAGTTTTTGTTCTTTGAAGCAACCGGAGCATTCAGAGAGCCCCTGTTTCTTGTGTTGTCACAAACATTCTAAGGCTTATAGGGATCAGTTCTCTTATGATTGCTTTTAACCTTCATTTTTCTCTTTGTTTGATATAAGCTGTTAATGTAAGAAAAAATAATCCGAACTAAGGCCATTTCCGCGAGTTTCAATTAAAACTCTCACTTCCAAAACGAGGCCAAGTACAAACCTTTTTTTTTTTTTGTGATAATGTGTTTTACTCCACTCAATGAGAATAAAAAATCATAATCCGTTCATTAGCTTTGCACTGAGCCTCGCTTTAAAAACAGAGGCCTCGGGCGGCTCAGAAATGGCCCATCAATCAATTTACCATTAAAATTTAAAATAAAGTAGCATTATTCGTTATAACATTTTACTTATTTCCTCTTTTAACAATTAAAATTATTAAGGGAAACATAGATAAATCTTTACCAGCAAACGAAAGTGTTAATCAACTCGAAACGTACTTTCAGTCGCTCGCTCCATCTGGTGATTGTGTAACTATAAAGTATAACGTAAAAACCCGAATATAAGAAGACTAAATTGAAAAATTATTTTTTTTAACAGTGGGATATCTTTTGATTTTTTAGCAATAGACCACACTTTCAATGGGTTTACCGGCGTGATAACCCACTTGGGATGTTGGGAGAACACGAGAAAAGAATCACGAGTCGAGGCGAGTGATTTACAACCTTTTGTCGTGTTCTCCTAACATCCCAAGTGGGTTATCACGCCAGTAAACCCATAGAAAGTGTGGTCTATTGCTTTTATAAAATAACTTTAAGTAAACTATGAGTTTACCGGCACAATAAACCATAGGTTTTTACCAATCAGAACGCGCGTACTATCTTTAGTTAGTTATTTTATAAAATTGAGTAAGCGCAATACAGATGCGTTCGAGTTTTCGTATTTTTAATGATGTTGTTTAAGTAGCTTGCTGAAGGTGTGACTTCAGCTTGGACTTCCTCAAAAGAGTTATTGACTAAATATCAGAAGCTTTGGAACTGATATATTTCTTGTTAATTGAATCCCAGTGTCATTCTACTATGAAAACCAACTACATATTATATTCATTTCAATTCCTATTGAAATTAAAAAATAAATCTGTGCAGACAACGCTTGAGAACACTGCGAAACGGAAGTGATAAAGTTGCCTTTAGTGAAAATGCTCATAGTCAAAAATGTGTAGCGGAACATGCTTCACTAACTGAACCCCGGCGGAGTTTGCAGACAACGAAATAGTGTTTCCCCACACTGAGACTTGTCTTTCTCTGATAGGAATCTAAAATAAAGTTGTGCTGTACTTTTAAATATAGATTACTGAAAAGCAGTATACTAGTGCACTATAAAAGACCTACATGTTCTTGTTTAGTATCACTGATTTAGCTGCGAAGACTTACACGAAAGCCGAAGAGAGAAAAGGGACGTGCCACTAAGAAATATAAAGAAAGGTAGATGAAGCTCATTATGCAAACAAAGGTAAAAAACAAGATAGTTTTGTAAAAGGAACCTTTTAATTTCCTTTTTTTAAATGTTGAAAACAAGATAATCCTTTTAAAAAAGGCTGTGTTTCTATGTCCACAACAGTTTCAGATGAAAACAGTCCAAGTTCCTCAGAAGAAAAATTCGTAAGGCCCTTGAGACGACATAACCAACGAAATAGACATCTTGCCATTGGAGTGTTTTCGTTCCTCTGTCAACTCAGTTGAAAGGGACATGTCTGGTCTTAGCTAAACGAGAGACAAATTTTACATACCAAAAGAAAGACGTCATTTTAAGCTTAACAAACGGCTAATTTGATGTTACTGTTGACAGAGAACTAGGTACAGATATTGGGAAATTAAAATTTAAGCATATATCGATTAAGATTTTGTCTTGTTCAGAATTAATGTCAACTCCACTTTATTTGTTTTGTTTTGATCATGACAGTTATTATTCGTCGTTTTTGTTGGCCTACTTCTACAAACAGAAGTCCTGAGTAAGCCTTACCAGTCACAAGACGTCCTAAATAACAACAAGCAGTGGTTCGAGGAGGGAGAACAAAAGCCAAGCCAAACGATGAATGAGACAAAGCCAAGTCGAGAAAAGAGACAGGTCACTACATTGGGGCGACTGTGCCCGTCACAATTAGTCGATACTTCGCAGAATTCTCCGTCAACTCTGCCATGTGTGGAAAGAATCCTTTATTGCCCAGCATATGATTTGAGCGAGTTTCAATGTAAGAAGCAGCCTTTAAGTTTCCGTTGCTTAGAGAGCATTAAGAGAACAGATTATCCACGCTGCATTGCCCAGTCTGAGCAGTTTGACCGAGTGATACATAAGGGCACTCCTAATGAAGAAAGGGTCACCGTGATGATCACGACAGGATGTTCCTGTGCATGAAAGAGCGATTATAAACTTCAAGTGAATTAATATGTAAATTATCTAGAAGAGATATAATATAATGTATTTGATTAATACAATACGTTTACGTATTATTTAAAACTAGATTCATGTTTTCAAAGTATGCTGGATCGTTTGAAAAATATCATTTTTGCTGCCTAGTCTTATTGTAAGATATGTAAGAAACAAAAAGTGGTAAAAATAACAAATAAAAGAAATATTTCTTCTATCTCCTGTCTACTCTTTTCTAGGTAGAAAAAGAAGGAGGGGAATGTCTTCCGTTTTCTGAAATGTTGAAGATAGAATTTAACGCATCATGGCACGAACTCTAAAACTGGCCATGCATGGCTTTGAAAATAATCTTGAATATTTGATATTTACAAGGATTAGCTAAATCCAAAGACGTGCAACAAAGTTAACAATGTGAAATAAATGAAATAATTCATTTTGAACTGCGGTTATAGATGAGAGTGAAGAATGATCCTCGCAGTGAATTTTCCAATTTAAGCAATTGGAAAGAAGAAGCCTGAAAAAATTGACCTCGCTCCCAATGTGTGGCTTCATAGCTCAGTTGGTAGAGCAACGCACCGGCAACGCGGAGGTCACGGGTTCGAATCCCGTTGAAGCCCTGATTTTTTTCAGGCTTCTTCTTTCCAATTGCTTAAATTGGAAAATTCACTGCGAGGATCATTCTTCACTCTCAAAGTTAACAATGTTGGACTCTAATTTGTCCAGGCTGTTAAATATTCAGACGGCGGGGGTGGGAAGAGGGGTGCACGATATGGCGTTGAAGTTTTAAAATGGCACTAAAAGACGCTTTAGGAAACCTTAACACTCAAAAGAGCATACCAAGTATTTTGTCAAAAAATTCAGAAAATTGAGAACTTATAATTAAGCAAAAATTTGTGCTCAAGACTTTTCAGTACGTGGAGTTTTCGATACGATAACCAAGTCACAAATAATAAAAAGGTGATCAAACAGTATACTCTTGAAAGAAAGGAATAATTTCACTTGCTATTTATCCAAATTATAATAATTTTTAAGAAGCTGGACAAAACGCAAGTGAAATTATTCCCTAATTTCATGCGTCAAAATAATAAGTAGACATGCGTGTAGTAATTTAAATATTACTAAACCTGATAACTTTGAAAGCGAGAATTTCAACTGACAAAATTCAAGTTGAGTTGAATTTATTATAAAATTGATTTTGTTACTCAGACACAATTTTGGCGGCATGCAGTAAACTGCCTATCTACGAGATGGTGTTTTTGGGCACTTTTTGGCACAAAAAGTCTGAAAAGTCTTAAAATCAGCAATGATAGCAACACTTTTTAAGACGACATTATTTTAGAACTAGAATCCGCGGAACTCCGCAGCAGACACGGCTTATATATATGCTGAGCGTGTGCACATAGTTCGTTTCTAAACGCTTTTAATTATACAGTAACCATTACAGCTATTTTGCTATTACTCAATTATTCTCTCTTTCGATCTCTTGTATTCTCTCTTGTATTGCTGTAATGAGGGCACGGAAAAGTTTGATATTTAGACTATATTGCTTATAACTTCAGATTTGCGTGCAGTTTTCAAGGAACTGCGCTCAAAAATGTTGTACTGAAAGGGTTCTCAAAAATGCCTCGAATCATAACTCGTTGGCAAAGCTAAAAATCTGTGCCAAAAGGTCTGGCAAGCACAAAATAAAATCGAGCGAGGTAACTCGTTGGTTTTAAAGACAAGTAAATACTGTTTCTATCGGTGGCTACAAAATAATATAAATTTCGATTAGTCACCATAAAATACGTACTTATCAGAAGTACCAAATATATAATTGTAGTTTTAAAAATCAAAATAGTTAAAAGTATTTATTATTTCCGTGTTTCGAATGGCGTTTTTTGCTAATTATTTTGTAGGGCATTCTTATTTAGAATAGACCGGGTTTATTATTATTATTATTATTCAGATTATTATAATTATTATAATTACTAATATTTACCATTATCATTTATCTATTTTTTAATTATGAAGTAATTTAATTTTCCCCTGAAGAACATGCGTGATTTATTTACCTTTGAGCGATTTGCTGAAAGTGTATCATTCTATTCCTGGTGTATGGGTGAAGAAACTATAACCTTCCCCCAGGAAAGAAACAAAGAGGACAAAAAGATCACAAATAAAGTACCATAACATTTTGTTTACAAATAATAATTAATCAAAACTTAAATGTTAGGCTAATAGGCTAAAATACCAGTAGACTGATTAATTATCACTTTAATTTGTTATTTTGTTTGTACTTTATTAGCTAGGTTGTCACTGTTGTTGTTATTATTATATTATTTTAAAAGCCAGTAATTTATTCTGAATGTATCATTGGTGAAGAAATGACGGAACACATTTTGACGCAAATCAGATGTTAACCTGAAAGGGATGCGGAACTCCATGCAGTAAACTCACAGAAGAAGAGCAAAAAATAAGACAAAAATCATAATTTCAAATATAGAAAAAAGTTCCTATATAGTCCTATATGGTTCTTATATAAGGCTGGCTAACTTGAAGAATTCTAACTCACACAAGCTAGGTTCAATTAAAGACTTGATAACAATCACTACGGAGAGGGCTATCATACGAGACCCTCAACCAGCACTTTTTATCTTACCTTACCTGTCCGAAAATGTGTTCAAAGGTAAACTATCATTTTATAATAACAAAGAATTGAATAACTATTTTGTTTGGAAAAAGGGGCTGAAATAATTTTCCCAATTACAGTTTGTGGTTAATTTTGACGGAAAACCTCTCAAATAAAGACGTCATCATAAATATTTTTTCTTTCTGTAGGGGAGAACATTTAAGTTGTTTTATTTCTTAAAAAATGAAAGAAACATAATAATTATAATCATAATCAGAGATAACAATTAAAATATCATCACTGATAAAAGAGATTTTTTTATACCGAAAGGCTGACCGATAGCTTGTGCGCATTGTTACCGAGACGTCCTAAGTACCATATTTTATTTTGAATTTTTTTTCCATTTCTTGGGAAGACGATTTTTGTAATTTACCCGTAAGCTTACCAAGAGCCCCTCCTTAGAAATTGTTAAATCATTAAACTGCTGGGGAAATGTACTTTTCTTCGTAACTGTTCCTTCTTTTGTTAATAATTTCAGTATATTCTTTTTCTCCTGGCTGGTTTGATCCTGCAAAATGCCATAACCATGGGTAAACCACACCATCTGCAAGACAATCGTGGCACCTTACGGAGGCTTACAAATCAAGGATCAGAGCCAAGAACAGAATTGAATTTCCGATATAAACGCCAGAGGCCAAACCGCTTTAACGACATCTCTCAACTGTATCCCTCAAACCCGCCGGCTTCGTCAACTGATACTTGCGTGGAGAAGCGGTATTATTGGCCAATGTATAACATAATCCAGGCACAATGTAAACATTTTAGTTTCCGCGGCTGTTATTCTCTCTGTAAACCAGTTTTTGGATATAAAGACATATCCTCAGCCGGGAACGAAACAATAACAGTGAGGTATATAAAGAATTGCACTTGTGCTAGGCATAACTAATATTAACACTAATCGAACCGAATTGATATTTTAACATTCATGTCATAAATGCAGGATCTAAACAAATATAGAATACTACATGGTAATTGCACACGTACCCTATTTACACACAAGTTGATGACGTGTACTAGAAAACGAGCTAGTGAGCGCAGCGAACGAGTGAGATTTCTGATATCAAAACAAATAGTGCGTAAATACCGTACAAAGCACTTTTCACGGTATTGTGGTTTTTATGTACATACTAAGACATTTGTCATTCTGCCATAGTCTTTTATTTAATTTAAATTTATCCAAAATGCTATAGAGCGTTTTCACATGACGTCACGGCGGCCATATTGGTGTTCCAAAACAATAAAACTGCAGCCATGTTGGTGTCTCAAACCAGTCCTGTGGGAATTGAACTCTTTTCTTATATAAACGCTTTCTTTTGTTCCAATAAATTTGCATAGTCGCTGGCCACGTGAGTGAAAACGCTTTATACGACATGGAAGAAACTGATGGTAAGAAATTAAAAGGGTAAGAATAAAAGGTAATACCTGAATTATTAGGAAAAAATATTTTGTGATAAGCCTACATTTTATTAAAATTTAGTTATTAAAAGTACAACTGAAAATATGTCTTGCTCCGTTTTTTTCCCTTCCCCATGTTGGTTTTCTAGACGGTAAAATAGTCCGTATTTTGCGTTTTCAAATACACGCGAGCAGTCAAACAAAAGATCTGGAACGAGATTGAAAACGGAGAGCGAGACTGGGGAGAGACGCTAAGGGACTGGTCAAAAAGTATAGTGGGGTGGGGTGGTGGACCGGAGCAGAGAGGGGTTGAGGCATGAGGTTTTGAGCCTTGTGCAAGGGGTGGGTCGTGCAGTTTTCAGCTACCCATAGGGGGTGGGTCACCCTATTTTATTATACATAGATAGGCACACGATACTGATACTAACGAGACAGTTGACCACACTTGTTACTAAGCGACGTCTCAAAGACAGATTTAACGAACATAGACGCTCAGTTGACAAAACTGAAATTAAATCCAAACCCATCACTGTTTCTGAACATTTTCTTTTTCAACCTAACCACTGCCACACTGACATGCAGCTAATCCCACTTGAACTCATCCACTCCTCGCGTGATTCAATCAGGAAAGCCAGAGAGTCGACTCTTATAGATTTAGCAGGGACCTTAGAGCCCCACGGTTTAAATAGACGTGATGAATTGTAATTTTATTTTATTTTATTTTTATTTATTTATTTATTTTGTTACTTATTATCCTTTTGAAATACCTTGTATACGTCATTTCCGCCCCTCCTATTGCTTGTGACATTCTCCATAATATAATATTGTAAAATCATTTACATAATTTAGTAACATCTAAACCTGAAGAAGGCTGGTTTGGCCTGCCGAAATATTGTTGTTTAAATATATTACGTTGTGTCAGCCTTGCAGTAGTCTTTGGACTTCTCGTCGTCTTTATAAAACACAGCTAGCTGGAATTATTGCTAAAATACTCTCAAACCTGTTGTGTGAGAAATGCAAGGGGTGACAGGCCACACATCTATACCGGCGTTAAACCCTTTGTTAACTTTTTTTTTTATTTTGCTCTAAGGAATATGTCTTTTAATGATTTTCCTTTCTTGTAAGGAAATGATAGGTGGTTCTTAAATAAAAAAAGATTAGCGAAGGTATGGTTGGTCTTGTATAAGATTCCACTTTTTCATTCAAGCTTCCTTTATGGTAGACCCTGAGGGTTGGTATTGTGTCACGAATGGGGATATTTCAGTTTTCCTCCTTGTTGTTTTGTTTAGGAGTTTAAACTCCCTTTCTGTGAATTTTGTTTCTGATTGTTGGTTCAGGCTATCAAAGTTTGTGGGTAGGCTCTTTCCATCAAGCGTTTTTTTTAAATTTGATTATTTTCCTCAAATGTTGTTTCTGAGGAGTTCTTTCTTAGGATTCTCAAGGCTTTTCCTTTGACAAATCCTTTTTTTACGTGTGCAGGAAGGTTTCCGTTTGTTTAAAATGTGTCTTTGCATCAAGGATAGATTTTTGTGCCTTTGTATACAACCGTGTCTAAAAACACAGTCTCAGTGTCAGACGTTTCGGCTGTGAGTTTAATAGTTGGGTGATGTAAGTTTGCTCGTTCAATGAAGGCCTCGATGTCTGGTTTACTTAATATGTCCTATTGGGAAAAATATCGTCTATGTAGCATTTCCAAACTGTTTGTTTAAAGACGGTTTTGCTTAGAGTTGTTGTTTCAATATATGCCATGAAAATGTTGGTAAAGAAAACTGCTGTCTTTGTGCCAATTGCTTTCTCTTCGGTTTGTAGGTAGTGGAAGAAATTTTCTTTGAGGATTAATCTAAGCATTTCCGGCAAATAACGTGTAGGAATAGGTTGTCTTTGGATAAATTTTCATATGTTTTACAGATAATTTTAATAACCTCGTTTTGCGGTGTGTTTGTGTCAAGACTCATATATAACATCCATCGAAAGAAGAAATGTTCGGTTCTTCACATTTGTCTTTTCAATGAAAGGTATGATTTCTGTGATCTTGATATTGATTGTAGCAATGTATCAAGAAATTTTGTCATGCACAGAACAAGGTTTTATTGGATTATTAAGAGAAAACCCAAAATCTCTGTTTTAACAACTTAACACTAGTAATAGCTATCGCCAAGTGCCAACGAGCAAAGATTTTACCTATACGCGCGCGCTGTTGAATTTGTTTAGAAATGTCATGAAATACAGTTATAGTTGATGAAAAATAGACTGAACTTAATTCGATTGTATATAAAGCAAACATTACCTTGAAAATACAATCTCCTTCCCAGAGGCCGCGATCCTTTTGTACGGCACGAGATTGTTGAAAATAGTGCAAATTTAAAGCAAGGGGCACACATACACCTACCTCAAGCATGCGCACAGCCATACCACGCCGGCAGTGGCAGCCACAGACAGTTGTTTCGCTCTTATTGGGGCTCACCAGCATGGTGAAGCCGTTGGGTTAATTAAGGGGAAAACTCGCGTCCCTCGCCAAGGCGAGGAGCAAAGCAGGCTATCAAGCGCCAGCTCCACACAACAAATCTGGGAGCTGTTGGTTCGGAACCGCACAGCAGTTCTACAATCACATGCGCCAAGAAGGTGGATCACGAGTTACCGTAAAGTAAAACAAGGGGCACCCACACACCAACCCAATGCCTGGCCATTACCTCACGCATGCGCACATCCATATAACACGGGCAGTGGCAGCGGTGAAGAGCAGTTATGCCCTTAATGGCGCTCATCAGCATGGCACAACTGTTCGTTCGTTCGTTAATGAACGGGGAAAACCTGTGCTTTTTTGACCAAGGCGAGTCCTTTAAGTGCCAGCTCCACACAACACATGTGGGAGGCATTGGCTGGGAACCGTACGGCAGTTCTCCCACGACATGCGCGGGAAAGGCGGATCATGGGTTTGGTGTATGTGTGCCCCTTGCTTTAAGTTTGTCTTTTGAAAAAAATGAACCAAACTGTTCTACTGTATAAAGAATTTGAACTCCCAACTTTACATAGCAAATTTTTCGAGATAATGAAGTTCTTGTTTTTGTCCGAAGTTGCGCACAAGTCATTCTGCGTAAAATTTAGTGCTCTTATAACCAAACTTAAAATCCTTCAAAAATCATATTTAAAGTCCGCCAATATTCAACGTGCAGACTTATAATTGGTCTCTTTTCAAAACAAAAAAAATTATGGTACACCAATGATGCGGCCTTCCGAATTATTTTGCTTCAAAGACAAAAATTTTCGCGGCCTTATAATTTCCAGCGGGCAAATGCGCAGCATACGCATTTAATAATAATAATAATAATAATAATAATAATAATAATAATAATACTTATATAGCGCCGATATCAATATTGCTATTTTCATCAGCGCTTAAAAATAAAAATATATATTTAGAATAAAAATAAAAATAAAATAAAATAAAAATATTAATAAAAGCATAAAGTATACATGCAAAAAGTGCACGAACCAACCAAAAAGAGTAAAACAATTATGTCAACACTAAAACTATAAAAATTTCCTAGACTACTTAAATCGTAAAAAAACTGCATAAAACCTACTAAAGGCGAGATTAAAAAGCACATAAAATCACAAAAAAGCTTTCTGAAATAAAAATGTCTTGAGTGTCTTTTTAAAAGATGCTACTGAGCGGCTACTCCTAATTAAATATGGCAATGAATTCCATAGTTGAGGAGCAGCAGCAGCAAAAGATCGATCTCCCAACGTTTTAAAGTCTTGAATTTCACAGGATTTAGTAGCAGTCCATCACAATCAGAGCGTAACTTTTATCTACATGCTTCTTTAAGAGTAATAAGTTCCTGGAGATAAAAAGGCGCTAAGCCATTGATAGCCTTATACGTTAACAATAATATCTTAAAGTCAATTCGGAATTTAATTGGCAGCCAGTGCAGATTATACAGCAACGGTCCTACATGGCAGTATTTAGATTCCAGGAAAATTAACCTAGCGGCAGCATTTTGGACCCTCTGTAGCTTATTAAGCTGGTAAGCTGGCAGGCCATAGAGCAAGCTGTTACAATAGTCGACACGACTTGAGACAAATGCGTGAATGAGCGTCTCAGTGGACCGCCTAGAAAGATATTTCCTAATTCTTCTTATACTATACAGGTAATAAAAAGCATTGGAACAAGTATTATTTACATGAGAATTCATTGAGAGAGTCGAGTCTAACCATGTCCCCAAGTTCTTAACTACCTCTTTTGGTCTAATTGCACAGTCTCCAATTAAAATATGATCAATATTAACTTTGGCTAGTTGTTTCTTGGTACCAATCATTAGGAACTCCGTTTTATCGTCATTGCAAATAAGGCGGGATGAACACGGGACTCACAAGCACGCCCACGGCTCGAGGATTCTCTGTTCTGTATCACGTGTTCGCTTGAAAATGATGCATTCTCTGTTCTGCATTACGTCATAAGTGTTGCCTTGCATCACTCCAACATTACTCTATGCTACATCGATTCGAGATTTGTTCTGCCCATGGAACAATCGCGTATGGCTCTATTAGGCTGCTCGTTGGCAACTAGAGGGTGGGTCATGTAATTTCCAACCTTGCTTTAGGGGTGGGTCAGTCATTTTTGTGCCGAAGGGAGGGGGTGGGCCATGTGTTTTTTATGAACCACATTTCCAAATGCTCCGGCCCACCCCTCCCCCCCCCCTATACTTTTTTACCAGTTCCTAAAAGTACGGTTTATTTTCTCTCGCCTCACACGTCCAAGTGTAAAGCTCGCACGCTTCGCGCGTAAGACTCTTACGCCACGCTTTACCAATTCTTTTCTGATTTTGAGGAAAAACCGACTGTTTTGCAGTCTATTGTTTTTCAGGCCCTCTACAACTTTGATCTGCGGCGATGGCTTCGAATCAGGGACGGAGAAGTCCTATTCAAATTTCGGGACAGCTGTTCACTTTTACATGCAGAAAACTATCATTTAGTCTCGACAAATTCTATGCGACAGTTTCTGTTGTGAAATGACCCCTAGGCAACATGAATTGTGGAGGCGCTGCAAACACCTAAGCGTGGAAAACTTGGGAAACGTAACTTGTATGAGAATTTGTTACCCTTGTAGCAGGAGCCCTGCCTTGCAGTTATACCAGAACAGGGCAAAAATACAAGATAAGCAAAGACTTATCTGAATAGTTACAGTAAAGGGGTTTTATCCTTAAATTGAGTGAAACAGAATACAAAATTTTACCTCTTGGCTTCTGGAGCCTACTGTGCAGGGAGGGGGTAGATTAGGGTCGATAACGCACATCTCACAAACAAGAGACTTTTCAAAATGCCTAAACCAATCAGAGCATGCGCAAGCTCAAGGGGTCAGCTTTTTCTCATATACAATGTAGGGGTGACCCTTCTGCTCGAGACAGTTTTCCTCGTAAATACGGGGCTTTTTTCAATTTAGCTGCAAAAAATGGGCACATTAACAATGTTATATGACTACTTCTAAAAGCGAATAAGACAGCGCAACGAAAGAGTCATCCCATGATCTGTAATGAGGTGTTCCTTATTGATTGATTACGATTTCATGAGGCAATAACAAAAATAAAATCAAACATTGAAGTTCATTTTATTCTTCTGGGCAAGATTTTAATTTCATCCAGCAAAATTCAGCCAAAAACTGGTATCATCCACTTAAGTGCAACTTAAAATGACTATTCCACACAATCTTACTCAATTATGTCATTTACATATACATGTCTTGGTCAAAACCCAAACTAAAGCAAATATTTATTAACAATTAATGAATGAGGCTGAGTATCTTATGAAGAATTATGGAGATCGAGGAGGGTGTTATCCGTCGAGGCCAAGGCGGATAACACCCTCCGAGATCTCCATAATTATTCGTATAATATAAGAAAGCCAAATTCAATAATTGTTTTATTATTCATTCAAAATAATTCCTAGTTGAAAAACATAGCTAAAACATACTTACCTCCATCGATGTTAAGTTCATCTTCGATAGTCCACGTTAGTCTGTTATTCTCCAAATAACAGATGCCGCCGTTCAAGTTGTCTTCTTGCCATTCTTGCCATCTTTTAAGCTATTATTTCGCCTACATGTAGTTCTTACTGTTGAAATGAGTGAAATGTGTGCCATTCTTGTTTTCACAATCAAAACAACTCAACCTCGTCACCAGGTCCTCTCGGCTAACGGTGCATTAACCTGCAAGAAGGCTGCACTTTTGATGTCATCGGTTCATTAGTCACAAAATTTTTCCAAATTTTGTCATCAGTAACTGGTTATGGTGAATTATGCGTGTGCTTTTAGCCAATCAGAATGGGGGAAGTATTTTGAATGAATACTAAATAATATTAATAACGCACGATTACAGGGCACTATCAAAATACCCATATCCCCTACGGGGTAAGTATAAGGTCATTGAATTCGAAAGGGTGTGGGGTGCGAGTAAGTTCCAGAATTGGGTATAACTCAGAACAAACGGCATTTTAGTAAATTCTTGAATTGGTTGCATTCCGTTTTGGTTTAAATAAGTTTATCTGTTGTTATTTTTTGTTGTTGCTGTTGTTATTTAAATAATTTCTCCACACGTCTCAAAGAGATAGCAAAATTACGAGACAAGTTACATGCAAAAAAATTGCCTAGTGTAAGCAGGTACTCGATGGTCGTGTTTTGTTTTGTTTCTTTGTTTTGTGTTTTTTTGTTTCCACTTTCTTTCTTGTTTTTTTTTTAAGGTGACAGTAAAATGCCGTCAGGGGTCAAGATCCATTGTTTTTTTGTTTCATGACTTTTCTCTTGTTTAAAAACTTCCAACCAGTTAGCATTTACTGATTGTTTTGTCCATTTGTTTTTATGTAAAGGTCTTTCTTGAACCATGTCAAATTAACAGGCTACAAGCTAGAGGGCTTTTACTTTTTTACTTTCGAAGAAGCGAAAGAGCACATTATATGCTTGAAGGCACACCATGAGGATGCTGTTAATATTTGCACGTCAAGTATTGGCAAATTCCAAGTTACTACCTATATGTACATGTATATTTGAAAAATTCAGCAAAATAGATATTTCATTGGAAAGCCAAAATGCTTCAATTTCAAACTGTTTATAACAAAACACATTGAAACTGTTCAGAACATAAAAAAATTGAATGAAAAAAAAATGAATGAAAAAATTAAATAATAAAAAATGTCCCTACTCAGATATTACTAACAATTTTTAAAATTAAATTGTTTTTGTAACTTGCCGCTTGGGTGGTCCACCAATGACACCTACACATGTACACCAGTCATTCTTCTTATATATCACGGCAACTAATAAACAAATAATTGCAACCAATACAATTTGGAATACAGCCACCGCTAAAAAGCTTTGCCAGGGTACAGGAACAGTTTTTCTTGTCTGTGGACCTGAAAGATAAGCAACATAATTCCATTCAAGACAGGTGCCAATGACAAAGTTGCATGCAACCCTGAAATTTAAATTTAATTAATCAACAGCTTTAAATGCTGTGCTTCTTTTTACATACCTGGGGGAAAATGTTGAACTAAAAAGATGACTAAAAATTCAAATACTACATGAGATACCTGTCACAGGTGTGAGGGGTGTGTTTGGAGAGGACAATCCCGTATGAAAGTGTTGGGGATGCTCTTCATTCATACCTTGGGTAGAAATTAAAGTTGATCCTACAGTAGTATTAATTTCTTTGGAGTAAAAAACAAGTGCCAGTAAAAAGTGTGAAAGGGATGCATGCATGTACTTATATCTAGTCACTCCAAAAATGAATTATGACACACATTATGGATCAGCTTATCATTTTATCTGTAAGGGGTGTAGTGCTTAAGGACTCAACTGCTTTGCTGCATGGGGTGGGGAAGTGGGCAGGGCAATGTGGGGTAACAGAGAAAGAGAAGAGAGAGGTACAATCATGTATTAAAACTGATGTCATTGTATTCTTTGTTGCGGCAGTTGTAGACTAGAGTGACTTAATTTAATTTAGAAAGGGTATAGCTAGTACACACAGTTTTCACAACATTACTGATGACCCAATGGTACTGCTCGGGCATAATAATTAAATAAATTTTAATTATTTAGTAGTTACATGAAGTACAGCTGTTTTAATGTCAGTGTAGATGAACAAATACAACTGCTGTGCTTCTATTTATATATCCCTAAGGAAAATATTGAAATAAGAAGATGATCGACATAAGAAATTCAAATTATAATACTAAATTGAGATACCTGTTTTAGTCGTAGGCACCGGTATGCTTGGAGAGGGCACTACCGTTTGATTGGGTAAGGAATGCTCTCCATTTGCACCTTGGGTTGTAGTCACTAGTGTGGTATTTATGATTTCTGTGGAAGAAACAAGAATTGCCAGCAACCTTGATACGCATGCATTTATTCTTGAACAATGTTAAAGCTAGAGGATCGATGGAGGCAATAGGGGTAAAGCTCCTTGGAATTAGGATTCACAAATATCTCACTTGGAATTGGCAAGCTGAACTGCAGATATAACCTCTTCAAATAAAGGTGAAAAATATTTCTATTTTGGGGCTGTCCTGTAGGAAATTATTGTATATTAATTCCCTCGTAAAACCAATTTGTGAATACTTTTGTAATGAGTGTAGACTGATGAACAAATACAACTGCTGTGCTTCTATTTACATATCCCTAAGGAAAATATTGAAATAAGAAGATGACATAAGAAATTCAAATTATAATACTAAATTGAGATATATACCTGTTTTAGTTGTAGGCGCTGGTATGCTTGGAGAGGACACTACCGTTTGATTGGGTAAGGAATGCTCTCCATTTGCACCTTGGGTTGTAGTCACTAGTGTGGTATTTATGATTTCTGTGGAAGAAACAAGAATTGCCAGCAACCTTGATACGCATGCGTTTATTCTTGAACAATGTTAAGCTAGAGGATCGATGGAGGCTGTCCTGTAGGAAATTATTGTATATTAATTCCCTCATAAAACCAATTTGTGAATACTTTTGTACGGTATGAGACAACTGTTCCAATCAAGGAACAGTTGGACAGATTAATTATTGTCAGTTATGATTTAATACAGAAACTCTCCACCATAATGATACTAATTTATGCTATAATTTTCAGGATAATTCAGTAATGTTGTTTACTAAATTAGGTTGGCTTCCAACTGACGCTATATTATTCGTACAAGAAAAATATATCTCTCCTCCACAAAATCTGTAATGGTTGTGGTCTAGAATATCTTGCCTCCTATGTTAAATATGCCAAGAGTATAGCCATAACATGATTACAACACGAGAACCTCAAGAAGAAATGATCTTATCACGCCTAAGTGCAAGAAAAATTCAGGCCTCTGAGAACATTCCATTCCAGTGCCACTCATCTGTGAAACCAAACTGAACCATCTCTTAGATACATGCATGCACACTTTCACAGAACTAAAGCACTTTTAGAGGGGACCTCCAAAGGAAAATTTCATTGGAAAACTTGGTAACTGAACATTTTAATATTAAGTATACTTCTTAGTTATTTTATTAATAATTATTCTAGTTTTATTTGCTTTATTTTATTTTAGGGATTAGGCCATTATGTAAACTACGTACAGCGTCATCATAATTGGTATTGATGTTATACCCCCATTTAATAAAGTGTTATTATCATTTTTAATATCATCATTATTCAGCATTATTACTATTAAAAATATTAAAACATGAAAGGAATAAAATGTACTTAATATGCAGTCATTTCATAAAATAATGGAAGATGATCGACACATGTATACTACTGCACACAGTTTATGGATCAGCTATTAAATGAATCATCAATATGTTTCAAGGGT
This sequence comes from Porites divaricata, assembly GCA_038088405.1. Taxonomy (NCBI): domain Eukaryota; kingdom Metazoa; phylum Cnidaria; class Anthozoa; order Scleractinia; family Poritidae; genus Porites; species Porites divaricata. The sequence continues at coordinate 42,135,051 of JBBMOI010000003.1, forward strand.
TTAGTGCTTATATAAGACTCAGCTGCTTTGCCAAGGAGTGGTGCATGGGGAGGTGGAGATGATGTACATGTACAGAGGTTACAAACAGTGAAGGGCAAAGTAAAAAATCTATCAGACACTATAGATTTAGAAAATGAATTGGTATGTCTATAAAACCTCGAGGAGCATGCTAAAAAAAATGTGGGTTAATTAATGACTTAAAAGTCCCCCCAAAAAACATTCTTTCCTATTTTTGGGAAAGACAGTACCTCATTTGAGCATTATAAGTCACAGTTGTCAATAAAAATGAAACATTTTAATGTAGTGCTGTAATAATAATCTCTTCATTTCCTTTCAGTCACATGGTGTGCTGCTAAAAATATTAAAATATGTTGTCAATAAGCACATGTAAGGTGCACATAAAATTGTTGCAGGACTGGTCAAAATTAAAATATTTTTAACCTAAGGTAACTGTAGGTTGATTGACTGACTCTATTTCCTTTGAGTCCTAGCCCTAACAAAGTTATTGATGAACTATAAGGAATAAGAGATAAAAGAATTTGAAAATCAAACTAGCTGCAGACGTCTCAGTCAAATTGGTAGACCGCAAGCGGTCGTAGCTTATTTCCTCAGAGAAAAGTGCGGCAGGCAAAACCTGTAAAAGGTAAAATTATTAACTGCCAAAAAGGCATTGAAAGATAACAAGGTAATTAAGTTGTATTTCAGTCACAAGCAATCAGTAGTTGTAGTAAGTCAGTAGCATCCATAGTGGTTTGTGAGCAACTTTCTACAGCTGTAAACTGAGCTATAATTCTGGATTTCATTTCTAATGTAAAAAGAAGCAGTTTGAATAAATACTTTTTCGGAGTGCAGTGTTTGAAAAATTAAGAGAACTGAGGTGCAGCATAGCTTTTTAGTAAACAATAGATAGCGTGACAAGCTAAGGGCACATGACTACTGCTAATAGGACTCCCTGATACGAAGAGTCACTCGAATGTCCCATTAACTTCTAGAGGAAGTGAGAAAGGAAAAGAAGGCCTTTTTGGCAACACTGTGTAAGGAACACAGCAGGAAGGGACTCTTCAAGTTAGGTGCAAGAAGTGGAAGACATCAGCTTGCATTGAGTGAGCAATTAAAATAATGATTTCAAGAGAAATACATAAAAGAAAACGTGCCCTCAGATTACATAATAACACAATAGTCAGTATATATTACTCCCCAAGACTATACCTGCCAAGTGTCATGCCTTATAAGATGTGGTTGTCACGCCTGCGGGTCAAAAACTTCGATCTGACACACGTACTCATGCCTATGGATGTGTTTGAATTTCTCATGTCTTGTAGAAATGTTTGAGCCATTACAACTATTTTTAAATGACAGATTTTGAAAAATATATTAATTTTATTAACCTGCAAGTATTTTCAACAAATTGGCCTCATGTACGATGACAAATACACCTTTAGATCTATAATTAACCTGGTCTGGAACAAATTGACCTAGGTTGAAATAAATTGTCCTAGGTTGAAAACAGATTGCCCTAATGTATGATATCGAAATGGAAAACTCCCGTGCTTTAAGGCCAGAAAAAATGATCTACTCAAATTGTAAAGTCACCATACTTTATAATTATTATTAAATATTTAGCAATTATTGGACGAGGTTGAGCAAAATATCGTGATTTGTCAGTGGCGAGCAGATCAATTATTTGCCGAAGCCGAAGGCTGAGGCAAATAATTGATCTGCGAGACACTGACAAATCACGATATTTTGCGATAACCGAGTTCAATAATTGTTTTATCATTCGATCCCTGAGTTTGTTTTTTAATAAATAATATCTTCGGAAAGCGGTTAGCGCGCGCTGCCTTCCAGGAGTAATGACAGAGATCACATAAACGAGCAAGGAGCAAGCGTGGTTTCATCTACGCATGAGCAGAATAGTATTTGCAGCCCAAAAAAGTTGAACGGCATTGCGCATGAGCACACCATTATATTATTTGTAGGCAGTTATTTGCAGGTCACGTGATGGGCTCTCGGCCAATGAAAAGGAAGAAACATTTGAATCGAATGATAAAAAAAGATATTCTTAAGTTTGACTTTAAGCCAAAAACCATGTCACATATGCTCAAAGTTTGAATTACTTATAGGTACATGTATCAAAGCGATGTTCAACATAACCATTTTAATTAGACCTAAAACATGCCTTTCCTCTTTTTTCTTATTTTCCATCACTCAGCATAAAATGCAGACTGTGGCTATTGTTTTCACCATCCAAATGAGTATGTGACAACAATAGTCCCATTGTTTTCTAACCCTAAAAATAATAGTCCACAGGCAGTCTGCAGTCTTCATTTTACACAGCCCCATTGCATTAATACTGGTCAAGAGGTGTTAGGATTAAAAGCCTTTACATTTTATTCCCCTTAAAACACTAGTCTCAGTCAAAATTCTGGACACTTTACAGTCTTCTGGCCCTGCAGCTCTCAATGTTGGTGCACAAGATTTGGTGAGTTAACTGCGATAAACAACGTCATTGCAAGGAAGAGGAGATGGGCAAGAAGGAAAAAAAAACAGCATTCAGTGGAAGTATCCCAACTATTTTTGTCTGCAGAGACTGTAGGTTAACAAATTTTGACCTGAATTTAATTTACACATACACTGAAAGAAATTGATAATTAAATAAAAAAAATTGTTCTACTTCTTATTCAGTGCCCGTGGGAAAATGAATAATGGTTACAAATATTAGTGATTGTGAAATATGTACATGTAATAATTACGACTATTGTATAACTGTATGGTGTATGTACAAAATCCTCCTTGCATGTACTGGTCTTTTTATGCACCTTATAAACCTCAGTTTTTTATTAAAACTATATAAATACCTAAGCTCACTTACCTAATATCCTAAACAACAGAGGCTCTGGATCCTCTGGTGGCATTTTTCCATCCATGTAGTACCGCACTTCATAGTTTCCTTGAATATACATGTACGATGATCCACCTTTAATTCTTATCTCAAAATAGCTTGCATTAAACAACAGCATTTGAAAATGATTCTTGTTCTTTTGTTTTTCTTCTTTCTTTTCAGTGTTTACATAAATTGAGCTGTTGTCCTTGAGTAGTGTCAGTATCTTATTGCCATCTTTAAATAATGCGATATCATAGTCTTCATTCATCCTTTTTGCAGGAATTTTGAGCATTGGTGTCTGGTTGACATACACTGAAAAAAATTGTGAGAGAAAAGTATTATAATAATATATGCAACAATTTAGAACAAGGTTGGTCCAGAAATTAGAAAATAGTTATCTTTTTTTTTTTTCCATTAAGCCCTAATAAAGGACAAAATCAATATATTAAAGGAGAATTCTCACCTGTCTGGTAAACTGAGAATGGATTTTACAAAATTAAATGTACAACAAAAAAAAGTCATGTACCTGCGACTAGTCTGCTACACAGCTGTTTTTAGTGTCATAACCCAATGTAAATGCTCCTCCCAACAAACTGCTGCTGAGAATCGAACCACATTCCTTTCCCTTTGTGTTCAGTGGTCTAATGTGTTTGTTGGGAGGAGCCGTTGCATGACGACACTAAAAATGGCTGTGTAGCAGACTAACCTCTGACAGGCAAATGTATTTTTTTTCTGGAACCACTCAATCTGAGTTAACTGTACTCACAAATACAATATAAACCAACAGGTACCAGTCAGATCAGTATTGTAACGGGAGGAAACCCATGGTAAAACTCAATGATTGTGCTGATAAAAATCAGCAGACTTACTGTGATCACCAGTAGCCCTTTTAACCTGATTCAGACCTACTTTGAAAATTGTCACAACTGCCCATGTGAACCCTAAATCCACTCCAGGTGCAGTGGAATCTCAATATAACAAACTTCTAAATAACAAAGCACTTCCCTCAAACTAGTCTTATGATCTAAACTGAAAGAAATTTTCCCCAAAACGTTTTCTATATGGCTTTGACATTTTCAGCAAAATTTCTGGGGTAAATTGGTTAAGAGTTGCATGCATGTGAATGAAAATCTAAATATTAGAAAATAAAATAATAGGATGTAATGAAATTAAATACCATTGAGACTCCAAATACTTCTATTGCTATTGGGAGGTGATGTAGCTCCATCTTTATAGCCAATGCCTGCAAGAAAACAATATACAAAGTGCATGCAATGGTACATGATATTTGAAATTTATAGCCATATGATGGCTGTGCTTTTTGTGGATTGTAGTTGAATTAATGCAAACACGAGCGATCGATAAAAATATTCACAATGTGAGCCAAAGGCCTACCTTTAACGGAAACTACCGCCGCAAAAAGACAAATCAAACAAACAACAGGAAATTGTAGTTTCTTCTCTGCTTTCGCCATGAAGATATAAGGGTCTTTTGTAAAAAATATAGTAATAAAATAGCTGAAAATATAGCTCCGCGTGCGCCAAAAACTTTACGTGCATGTGGTTGTTTAAAATGGCTGTACACGTTCCAACGCCATATAAGGAAACTATTGTTTTGACGGGTGAGAAGACTTATTTCCAGTTCCTCCTCGGTTTAAAAAATGGCGGTATTTGATGGTACATTTATAAAAAACTAACTTTGGCCGTTTATAAATCATAAGTATATGCATAATAATCCAGCGTGAGTTCGAGATGGCCTTAGCCATGTTTTACGTTACTATGGACCAATGCCACTAAAACGCAAAAACGAACGAGACTAGACGACTAGTTTCATATACATCTCGACACGATTAGTACCCGGATTAGTGCTCAGCAAATGTATTAATTAAAGCTAATAAAATCGATGCTAGAATGTATGACCAAAAAATTTGTTCTCCCTAGCGGGAACAAAGCCAAGACAATACCTCCACCGGTGGCCAAGTAAGGCGAGAGGTTTGGGGTAGCCAAGGCTCACTTCAGCTTTCATCATTTCCCTCGCCGCGAACAAAAACCCGCCATACGCCATAAACTGTTGTGACAGAATAAGACATCGCTTTGTCAGCGGATTGTCAGCGGGGGCTTTGCCATCTCCATACTCGTCCCAGGCTCGTCACTGTGAAGTCGCGAATCGAGCTCAATAAACGGTTACATTATACGCCCTTAGTTCCGTTAACAGTCCTCCTACCAGTCCGTTTTACACTGTCCTATATGCAAATCAAGTTCCTGTTTTCCTAGAGCGTTAACGCTCATTTCGCATCTAATTATCCCACATTAAGTCTCTTGAGACCCGACACTACAGTCACTTGGGCCTTTTGTCTGCTTTTCTCTGCATATTTCTCAGGCCATTATATAGAGGATATTACACGGTGGCGCGAAGATATGAATTTTATTTTCGAGTGGCAAAACAATATTTTACGAACGAGCGCAGCGAGTGAGTAAAATATTGTTTTTGCCACGAGAAAATAAAATTCATATCTTCAAGCCGCCGTGTAATGTTCTTTTTATTATATAGACAAAAAGACATCGATAAAATAATAGAGGGAAATGACCAAAATTACGTCATCGATAAACTCACTAGTGAGATTATGGAAAATAAACCACTCGGGTCCCGGATGTAGTTTTTATGAATTTTACGAGTAGTATATTTTCCAGTAAAACACTCGTGTCTATATAATAAAAAAACATACGTAACTCTGTTCTGATGTTTATCCAGGGCTCTAAGTTAAAGTAAATGTTCGGAGTCTTCGGAGCATGTTGTGTCTGCCGGTATAGATTGAGCAGCTAAAAAAAACAAAACAGCGGGGTCCGAAGGGTTGCTTCAGGAGAGTCTGTGAAGTGGGTAAACGCGGACGTCGATTTTGTTGCGAGTTTTCGATTAAACCGTCGGTTTTTTCATACGAAATCGTCGCATATCAAGAATTGTTTTCCACTGCTACAGTATACGTACTAGGCGCGTGCTCAGCGCAACCACAAGGACGATGGAAACGAGAAAATAAGAACAAAACAAGAACTCTGAACGTACAGCACACTTTTTGGCAGGTTTCTTTGCCGTCGTTGCACGACTAAGTTAAACTTTTGTCAAACTTGCCGGACTAAAAAGGCAAAGGCTTCTGAGAACTTTGAAAAGCATGAACAATCTTGTGGATTAAGATTCCCCGAAAAAAAAATTTAGATTCATAACATAAATTGAATTGAGAAGGTTCTGTTTCGTGCAAACTTTATCTAGTACTATAAACAGAAAATGACCGCACTATTTTGCATTATTCTTTGTTCATTAGATGATGAGTTCTTTGCTGTCGCTGTTGAGGATGCTTTTTCCTCTGGAAGCGAGCGAGGTGGGCCCGCCACCCAAACTGATCGATCCTTTAATTGAGACGATTTTGTACATCAAACGCGCTTAAGGGAGTGTTTACATGAGAAAACTCGCACCGGCGCGAGTTTCATACCGACATGACGTTTTGATTTCGTATCGCGTTTACATGATGACTGGGTTATTTCACATATGATCTCGTTATTTGAAGGTACACTTCATTTTGATAAAATGCACGTATGATTCAAAATCGCGAACATTAGACCGATTTCACACCGAAACGGGTGGTCGTTTCGTGTTTACATGATACCGTTGCGAGATTTCGTACTGGAGTGAAATTCTCGCCCCGGTGCGACAACCGGAGTGAACTCACGCCGGGGCGACTCGCGCCGGCATGACTTTTTGTGGTGGTATCATGTAAACAAATGTAGAGCCATGAGAGGGAACCGGAGTGAACTCGTCGCGGCGCGAAAGTCGCCCCGGTGTCATGTAAACACCCCCTAAAACTTGGGAAAGATTAGTTATTTACTGTTGTTCGAAATGACGATTTCTTTTGGGCTCAATTCCCTTAGATAAAAACACCTCACAGATTGATCACCATGAACTGCATACCGCGCTAAATGTGATTTTGACTTTTCAGATGATGCAGACTTAAAGCATCCACAACCCAGCTGGTCTCTTTGAGGGAGATATTAAATTAAAAAGAAGAACAACGGGCGAATAACATGCTATTCGCCGGAAACTCTGAGGGAGGCTCGTCACAATCAAATGGCCTAATGGAGCCATCCCTTACGAGTTTAACTGTACTGTAGGTAGTACCCGAAGCTTTTCTCAAACTTAAATCAAATCTGCTACCTAGCTATACACACAACTAGCCTGAGATCATGCCCTCTCCCTATTAACCCTTTTTGTCTCTCACGGGAAGAGGGCATGATACATTTGTTTGTCGGATCACATGTAAAAAAGCCAGAATCTGGACTTTTTTCTGATTGGATAGGAACAGAAACCCATAAGGGGTTGAAACGTGTAACTCGCATTCAATGCTCGTGAATATTCATTTTGACCATATTTGGAAATCTTAATAATTAAAATCTTAATTTTAAAAGTATATTTGCAGTATAAGTTTGCTGTGCAGAGGGTCAACGAGACATCGTTTTTTGAAGTGACACCTTCAAGAAGTTGCGAGGCCGTCAATGGGTTTCATAATGTTACGTTTGGCCAGGGTGGTAAGGCAATAATATCCTGCTCAGTGTTTCGGTAATATTCCTGGTTTCAACCTTTGAAAGCTTTCTCGGCTTTCGGGAGTTTTTCCCCCATTTCTCGGCCATTTTTTTAAGCGTGCGCGGGAACCTGAAGGAAAATTACGTCACGTTGTTTACGAAGTTTGATTGGTCAGTTATCTCTTCTTCTCGTTCCAAATATGGTACTTTCGAAATTGAATAATCACGAGCATCGGACAAAGCAAACATATGCACTGTAAAAACTGACCAGTTATAGTGACCTCAAAAAAATGGTTAAGGTTTGAATCCCAGGTAACCGTATTTCATTAGGTTACAGTAACCAAAAAAATATAGTTCAGGTTAATCATTTTTTATTCCTGTTGAAATAACTTTTCTTTATGGGTTACATTAACCCTTAAAAATGGTTGTTTCTACCACAGCCCACGCCACTTCTCATAACGTTTAATAATTGTTTGTCATAACCTCTACTTTTTGGTTAAGCTAACTTTAAATTTTTAGTTGTTATAACCGAAATAAAAAGATAAATATGTTTCAACCCATACAGATAAGTTATAATAACCATTTTTTGTGGTCATGGTAAACCAGTTTTTTAGGTACTAGTGATGAATCTGTGGTAACCCATTTAAAATAGTCAAGAGGTGGTAGCTTTAACCATTCCATATGGGTTAGAAGAAAACGGTTGTTTTAACTGCTCATAATGAATTACATTAACCTCACAATAATAGTCTTCAGCAACATTTTTAATGGTTATGTTAACCGTTCTCTACAAACAACAACAACAACAACATAGTTGACCACTAGCTTCAGAGAAAAGATAATCATACAACATTGGAAGTAAAAAATGCTCATGTTTCTCAATACAAGTATTTAAAGTAGGACAAGAAATGATTAAACAATCAGCCCTGCTTCCTAAACTATAGCAAATTTAAATTGGAATACTGCATGTCTCTCACAACACTGCAAAACAAGACCTTGTACACATTATTGTAAAGCAGAAACATCCTTAAGCAGAAAAAATTCAAGTAACTCCAGGATCAATAGTGATACAGTTCTTTGATTGAATTAAACTCTTAAGGTAAGTGCCTTTTCTGCCAAAAATGCTTTGTCAAATACATAGGGAATTAAGACTTTCGTGAGATTTAATGATATAATAATTGTAAGACCTTGCCAATGAAGAGTCAACTCCTCACCCACTGTACATGTAACTTTCTTTCTTTGGCTAATGATTGAAGCGGAGCATATGATCTGAAAACTACCATTGCCCTTCATTGTTCTACAAGCCATGTGTTTCTACCAGACAGCAAAAAGAGATCGAATTCCAAGCAGTGGCTCGTTGAGGGTAACTCATCCACCGGATCAGGACCTGTCTTGCTTGTAATGAAAATATGGGTACTCGCCGAGCTTCATTGAAAGTTGTTTACTCCCTCAATCGTTCAGATTTGGTGATATTTCTGAAATAAACCAAAATATTTCGTTTTTAATTTCAATGGTTAACGCACGAAAACGAAACATTACAGTCTTTCAGCGATACGCTGTTAAGTTGATCTGAACACGCACGCACGCGTGTGCGTGGTCATCGTGAGCAACGCGCGACACAAAGCTATGATAGCTCTGTAACAGCGGTACAATATTGCAATTAAGATGTTCATCCGAAGACTGGAAAATCTATGCAATTGTACTGAACATGAGGTTGTCTCAAAACACGTCTATTTATTTGCAAAAAGATAATTTTAAAAACGATTTAGAGTTCTGTTTAAAAATAAGCAATACATACCGGTCATGCTGTTTCAGTGAAGGTCCGTGAAGCAAATCTTCGAGATTTTGCCTGTGTTCATTTGCCGACGTGAGATATTTTGCTTACTATCTATTTCAGGCGGTCAACTGAAGTAAATTCTGCCATGATCTTCTTATCATCCTCCTTTGAATAAAAGATTTGCAAGGTATTCGTTAGCTAAGAATTTTGTAGAAGCAGTAAAGAGCTGAAATTCAAGTGAGAGATCTATTCTGAAGACGTTGTCTTCGGACTTGCAAAAATTTGAAATCACATTACCTCTTTACTTGCCACATCTCCGTTGTTGTCCGTGACTAAGAAACGAGCTCCCATTGACTTTTAACTGAGGGGCCTTATCCAGGCGAAATATAAAATGTTTCTATTCGTAGCAATGAACCAAGAGTACTGAATTCAGCTTGGAGCGCAAGGCGGTTAAAGTAAAAAACTGAACTATGAGAGCCGAATTTGGCATTGATTTTGAAATTCCAAGTCTCTCATTGGCTAGCTAAGTAGATTAACGTCAAGGTGTTAGGTAACATACTACAGTTGACAGGAAACAATGCAACATTTTCTGAAAACCCCTTGTTGTTTCTCGAGTAAACTCGCCAAACATGTTTCCAACCATGAAATAGTTTAAGCTTACAAAAAGGTTACTGAGTAAGATTTTTTATTTACTGAGAACATTTAACGCTATTTAGGGTTGGTGACGTGACGAAATAGAGTTACCTTAGGTCACTTAAAACAAATACCGGAAACCCCCTGGAATTTGGTGACCGGTGAAAAACACGAAATAATTTTTTGAAAACACGCGAGGATAGCAGTTGGCTTTTCGAGGCACTCAGCAATGATTTGAATGGCATAACCTGTATAGGACATCTTGAAGAATCATTTCACTAGATGACGATTAGTTCTCTCGGCTAGTCCGTCGAGGGAAACGTCAGAGAAGAAAATAGTCCTCGCGTCACGCGGCTTCGCCTCTCGCACGCGCGTACCAGCCCAGTCATTGAAGCAAGACGCGAGTTTAAAATATTTTAACTGTTGGGGAAAATTAATTTGGCTATTCGATCTTAACCTATCCTAAATCCCATAATAAATGCTGATTGTTTGTTCTTTCTTAAGTGTAAGGGAAAAGTCTGTGTTGAAGGTTGGGTACAAGGCTTTTATGATCTGTTGTTGTAAACTCATACTCGCCATTTGTGTAGCCATTTCCTTCTGTGGTTTTCCGTTCATTTTAACCCCTCGGAAAAGTCAGTTTTGACCATTCAGTCTTTAACCTACTTCATAGCTCTAAATAACAGATCATTATTGGTTATTAACAAATAGTTAAAGATTTTAACCAATTGATTTCAGGTTAGACGCACATTTTTACCATTTGTTTAACCATTTGATTTCGTTATTTTGACTGCCGTGAAAAGTTATTTTGACCAGTCGATATTCTAACGGAATTATAACCGTCACAACAACTGCTGATCATTGGTTAATCTAACCAATAACATAAAGGTTACGATTTTAACTAGTTTATTTTAGGTTAAAATTACCTTTTCCAACTGGTTATAACCTTTTAATATAGTTACCATAACTGGTCAGTTTTTACAGTGTGAGAGTTACACGTTTCAACCCCTTATGAGTTTCTGATAGGAAACAATACGAATGATTTGCGCCGTTCCGATTGGCCAAAATGCCGCCATCCGTTAGTTGTTGTTGATTTCAGTCTGCATTTTTTCTTGCCTAATGCGGCAGTGAATACACACGCGAGTTCGTTATGAAATTTCTGCCGGCTCAGTTTTCTTGAATAAATAGAAATTTCATCCATTGAAATATTTTCCATCTCATCGTATACTAAAAATTCACCGATCTTTTGAATGCAATTTGATGCCGGCTGCAAGTTACAGAAGAGACAAACGGGTTCACTTTTCAAATAATCAATTCATGAACGGAATCTTGACCTGGCTTGACTATAATTCTTCCATCAGAAACCTGCGAATTATTCTCAGCGATCTTCGCTTTCACACCACCTTTCAGTTCGTGAAATATGGTGCTTTAGCCTAATTTTTTTTCACTGCTTTCGGTACAGAACGAAGTCAACGAGCTTTAACCAGTAAATTCTTTATTATTTGTAGCTGTTAAATAAAGGTACGGCAGCTCCAGCTAGCAGTATTTCGTCCCAAAAACAACACATTTAAAATTTTTTTTTTAGGAAGCGCCATCTGAACATGGACGAACTTAAAATTTTCTTTTCCCTAAAATTGATTTCAAAAGACACATTATTCGCGCCAAAATTTGATTCTCTTATGGTAAACGCTTATTGGCTAATAACATGACAGGTCAAGCAGACGTTACATTATGTAAATTAGGGGGCGGTTGACGGCTTGTTAAGTAAATGTATCAGGCGTTATTTTTTTCCCTCTCGAGCCAAAGAAGCAAAGAAGCAAAGAAGCAAAAAAAAATTAAAGAAAAAAATAACGCCTGATCTCAGGTTAACACACAACCGCAGTTGTCGCCCCATGCAGTAAGAGATCCGGTACCCAGATCTCTCGCGGCCAGCGTAAGACAGAGTGAGATCTGGGTACGAGATTACCGGATTCCTTAATCCAGTAATTTTTGCTTGTGGAATTTGGAATCTGGGAAATTTTTGCTTGTTGAATCCCGAATCCTTAAAGGCTTTAGAATCCAGAAAATAGCTCAAGGAATCCGGAATCCCACTAACGATTGGAACTGGCTACAGAATCCAAGTACCATTGGAGAAAGAATCCGGAATCCATTACCTGAAATCGGGAATCGACGGCCTCTGAATCCATAATTCAAGACTGTCTCGGTGTCCCTTCATGGGGTGAACAGTTGACAGTGTTATGTCCAAATTAAGTTCCCTGTTAGTGTTCCTCTTATCCATTTAAAATGCTGCCGCGTTAGTTTATTACTGTAGATTGTTTCTGTTCCGTTTTTCAAGGGTGAGCGTTTCAAGTCACAACCTCAACGCTGAGTTAAAGTAAGTCATATAAATTCTTCAAGAATCGCCAGGAAAAAAGCTGAATTATTCTTAAGTGAGTTTCTCTAGACATTGCCAACTTAAAAGCCACATAAGGATACTTTTAGTCACTGTAAAATACCAGACGAAGATTATTCAAAAATAAACATATCTGAAGAAAACATCGAGGGTCAGTTGCCAGCCATCTCCTGATGTATAAAAGTCCATGAACCGCCACTGCTAGAGTTGTTTCCAGAAATAAAAGACGAAAGCTAATTAGGAGACAATACACAAGGAGAAAATATCTTAATACTCAGTTTGACTATTTGTGTATGTACCCTCGTTTTTCATTATTCCGCTAACATTGATCGTTCAGTGCGAACTACAATGCAGGCCATTGCTGAGTGGGAGAGCAAAACACATGTCTTAGATTTGTGAAAAGGACAACTGAAAGGAATACCTGTGGTTTCACTAAGAAAATGGGTAGTCTACGCTTAATAATCTGAGCGTTGATGACCGATTTCACTTAAAATCAATCATCTGAGATTTCTATTGATATATTTATCACGTGATGACCGGACATTCGCTTCTATTGACGCTATACACGTAACCATAACAACCAGATGGCGCTAGATTTTGCCGAGTTTTTCCTAAAATTAATTTTCAAGTGCAGCTATTGTAGAAACACATATAATGATCTACTTAATGAGTAGCCTGGCATCCGATCAATTTCCCAAACCCCGTTAAATATACAACTAAGCAGTAAGTTTTTTATTCACCGTTTTTATAGTTGCTAGTGTGAGGTTGGTAGTGTATGGCCGTAAAACGTGGCTAACATTGGCACGAGATTGCACACGCGATTGGCGTTTGGCATGAACAGAGCAGATTCCAAAGACACAACAACTTGAAAATCAACTGGGAAAACATTCTGGACAGTACGTTGATCTCTCCTTTTTAGTTCTTCAGTTTTGAACTGAGAAGTAGCGGTTATCTCAATCTAACGAAGCCATGATAAAGCTCTAACCTCATACAGCGGTGACAGATCCGGGGGGAGTTCTGGGTCCTCGGACCACCCGTAAAGGAGCCGTCACATCATGAATCCATACATAGTTACCAACTAAGGGGGTGTTTACATGAGAAAACTCGCACCGGCGCGAGTTTCATACCGGGATGACTTTTTGATTTCGTATCGCGTTTACATGATGACTGGGTCATTTCATATCTCGTTATTTGAAGGTACACTGCATGTTGATAAAATACACATGTGATTCAAACTCGCAAACATTACACATGCACTCTCGTTCAAGTCTACCGGCAGACCGATTTCCCACCGGAACGGGTGGACGTTTCGCGTTTACATGATACCGTTGCGAAATCTCGTACCGGAGTGAAATTCTCGCCCCGGTGCCACAAACGGGGTGAACTCACGCTGGGGTGACTCTCGCCGGCATGACATTTAGTGGTGGTATCATGTAAAAAAATGTAGAGCCATAAGAGGGAACCGGAGTGAACTCGCCCCGGTGTCATGTAAACACCCCCTAATTACTCAATCTAATTAATGACTTACGTAGATAAACCTTCAATAAACTTATGAAACAGGCCAATTCGACCCGAGTTCCAATAAAAACTGACTTTCAAAACGAGGCCAAGTGCAAAACATTTTCGCGATAATGTGTTTTATTTCAAAACGCCATTTCCACAATTCCCACAATGCACCTTATTTCTCTTGGGATTGCTTTAATACCCAAGGAGAAATGAAAATCAAAGATAAGAATTAAAATCATTGACGAAACAAAATAGCATATTAAGAGAAATCTTTACCAGAAAACGAAAGCATTAAATCAGCTCGAAAAATAGTTATGCTCCATCTGTTGATAGTGTAAATCAAGAAATCAAGAATAAGATGAATAAGATGAAAATTTATATTCCAAACAGTGGTATATGTTCTTATTTTAACTGAATAAGCGATGTATAGATGCGTTTTAGTTTTCGTTATTTTTTGATATTGTGGCTGTTTAAGTAGCTTGCTGAAGGTGTGTCTTTAACTTGGACTTCCTCAAATGAGCGTATTGAGTATCCCAAAACAATTTTAAAAAACGCCTTATTAGTTTCATTCTACTATGACATAATTCCTATCATTATAACTTTATAAGAACTGATAAATTATTTCATCTCCGTTAATGTTCTTATTAAAAAAAAAGAAAGAAATCTGACCAGACAAAACTGCGAAACGGGAGTGTAAAATTACCTTTATTTTGGTAAAAAAAACTCTTAAGGTACATAGTTAAAAGATTTGCAACGGAACATGCTTCACTAAGGAAAGGGTTCGGAGGTGAGGAAATAGCTTGTGCTTCCCCATACTGAAACTTCTCTTTCTCTGGTACGAATCTAAAAAAATGGTTTTGCTATACCATTAAATATAGACTACTACAAAGCAATGCACTAGATATAAAAGACCGACACGTTTTTTGAGTAGTATCAATTGATTTATCTGCAAATACTTGGAAGAAGCACGAAGAGAGAGAAAGAGAGAAATTCTTCAAGTTAGATTTAAAAGGACCAGAGCAACTACTTAAAGATAAAACAAGAACGGTATAGTTGATGAACCTCATCATGCAGTCAAAGGTAATAATTGTTTAGAATCAAACACTGAAAAGAGATACTTTTATAAAACATTTATTTTTGATCTTAAAAGAAAAAGAAAAAAATTGAAAATGAGATAATTTTTTGTTTGAATTCGGGCAAACGCAACGGTTAAACGCGTTTGTTACAATTTATCCACTTTTAATTAGTCCCGTAGTCAACACCATTAGAATTCATTTTTAGATATATTTCTCATCTACCCCTATCTAATTACACGAACCACCTTCAACTCGCCTTTTATTTTGTTTTATTCATGACAGTTATCATTCGTCGTTTTTGTTGGCCTACTTCTACAAACAGAAGTTTTGAGTAAGCCTTACCAGTCACAGGACGTCCTTAACAGAAGTAGGCAGTGGATCGAAGCAAGAGAAAAGCCAAGACAGACGTTGAATGAGACAAGCCCAAGTCGAGAAAAGAGACACAGGCAGGTCATGACATTTGAACAACTGTGCTCACACACGACAGGCGGATATCAAGTCGATACTTGGAATTCTCTGTCAAATTTGCCATGTGTGGAAAGAATCCTTTATTGCCCAGCATATAATTTACGCGAGTTTCAATGTAAGAAGCTAGATTTCAGTTGCCTCGGAAGCCTTGCCAGAACTGATTTTCCAACCTGCGTACCCAGCGGGTCTAAATTGGTTGTGATACATGAGGGTACTCCTAATGAAGGAATGGTGGAGATCACAACAGGCTGCACTTGTGCATGAACTAGTATTATAAATCTCGAGGTAGATTATATTGATAATCTACAAGATATATCATAATTATTTCATTTGAATAATACATATGTTTACGTAGTACATATTTATTTAACATTAGATTTATGTTTTCAAAATTTAGGCCGGATCGTGTGAAAATTATCATTTATGCAGCCTAGTCACATTGTACGATATGTAAGAAACATCGACTGTTTAAAATAAAAAGAAATAAAATAGCAACGTTGTTCTGCGACCTCCTGCCTGCCCTTTTTCTAGGAAAAAAATAAAGAAGTGGATGTCTGCTGCTCCCTGAAAAAGTTAAAGATCTAATTCAACGAACTCTATTAATTGGTTAGGGATTTGAAATTATCCGGGATATTTGATGTTTAGAGGGAAATGCTAAAAACAAATAACTGAATGAATCAGTAGACAACAACAACAACGCACAACAAAGCAAAAAATGTTGGACTCTACAGTGTCAAGGTTGTTCAAGATTCAGACTGTGACATGGGTTGGGACGGGGGAAGGACAGTTCTAGCTTGAGGGTCCTCTCAGACCATGCATGTATCCATTTAACATCACGTGTGTGCGTCAGTATTGACGTATCCATAGCGAGTGCGTTTTGACAGAACGGTTTTGGAAAATAAATGCATTTTCACTTAAACGCGTCCTACTTATAAATTTCCTTTGATTCATCTTTTTTATTACCTTGAACGTATAAGCATTAATTTTGCTAGCCATATTTTATAGCTGTGTAGTAATTAAAGCTAACTTGGTGACTTGACAGCATGTAATTAAAATGACAAAATTTGAATTTGTTATAACATTGCATATTTAACAATGCTCATTTCTCAGTGAGTTTCATTCGTTGCAACTTTATTTCATGTGAAGAGTATACTTTTTATCTGAATCGGATCAAGCCGTATAATCGAGTAACATAAAATCACTGATAGACTAAGCTTCGTATAATATGATGGAAACATGACTAGGATTTTTTCCGAGGATAATTAAACGACCAGTCGTTTAATCTTCATGTAAGGTTGCTTTGACATCGCAAGTTTCTACTGCTAATATAACACAAAGTTAGTAAGATAAATAGTTAATAATGAAAACTTTATTTGTGATCTTGATTGTACAATTTTGAATCTCGCTACGTATAGGCAATTTACAAATGGCTGGTTGAGATTGACTTTAAGTAGAAGTATAATATTAATAATAATAAAAATAATACGAATAATTGATTATAAAATATAATAAAAAGGACTTATTATCGTCCTGCTGACTTTACTTAAAGAAGACGTTTATTTCGGAGGGAAACGATTGCTGAGTGGGAGAGCAAGACACATGTCTAAGATTTGTGAAAAGGACAATTGAAAGGAATACCTGTGGTTTCACCAAGAAAATGGGTAGTGTACGCGTTATAATCTGAGCGTTGATGACCGATTTCACTTAAAATCAATCATCTGAGATTTCTATTGATATATTTATCACGTGATGACCGGACGTTCGCTTCTATTGACGCTATACACGTAACCATAACAACCAGATGGCGCTAGATTTTGCCGAGTTTTTCCTAAAATTAATTTTCAAGTGCAGCTATTGTAGAAACACATATAATGATCTACTTAATGAGTAGCCTGGCATCCGATCCATTTCCCAAACCCCGTTAAATATACAACTAAGTAGTAAGTTTTTTATTCACCGCTTTTATAGTTGCTAGTGTGAGGTTGGTAGTGTATGGCCGTAAAACGTGGCTAGCATTGGCACGAGATTGGACACGCGATTGGCGTTTGGCATGAACAGAGCAGATTCCAAAGACACAACTACTTGAAAATCGACTGGGAAAACATTCTGGACAGTACGTTGATCTCTCCTTTTTAGTTCTTCAGTTTTGAACTGAAAAGTAGCGGTTATCTCAATCTAACGAAGCCATGGTAAAGCTCTAACCTCATACAGCGGTGACAGATCCGTGGGGAGTTCTGGGTCTTCGGACCACCCGTAAAGGAGCCGTCACATCATGAATCCATACATAGTTACCAACTAAGGGGGTGTTTACATGAGAAAACTCGCACCGGCGCGAGTTTCATACCGGGATGACTTTTTGATTTCGTATCGCGTTTACATGATGACTGGGTCATTTCATGTCTCGTTATTTGAAGGTACACTTCATGTTGATAAAATACACGTGTGATTCAAACTCGCAAACATTACACATGCACTCTCGTTCCAGTCTACCGGCGGACCGATTTCCCATCGGAACGGGTGGACGTTTCGCGTTTACATGATACCGTTGCAAAATCTCGTACCGGAGTGAAATTCTCGCCCCGGTGCGACAAAAGGGGTGAACTCACGCTGGGGCGACTCGCGCCGGCATGACATTTTGTGGTGGTATCATGTAAACAAATGTAGAGCCATGAGAGGGAACCGGAGTGAACTCGCCCCGGCGCGAAAGTCGCCCTTGTGTCATGTAAACACTCCCTAATTACTCAATCTAATTAATGACTAACGAAGATAAAGCTTCAATAAACTTATGAAACAGGCCAATTCGACCCGAGTTCCAATAAAAACTGACTTTCAAAACGAGGCCAAGTGCAAAACATTTTCGCGATAATGTGTTTTATTTCAAAACGCCATTCCCACAATTCCCACAATGCACCTTATTTCTCTTGGGATGGTTTTAATACCCAAGGAGAAATGAAAATCAAAAATAAGAATTAAAATCATTGAGGAGACAAAATAGCATATTAAGAGAAATCTTTACCAGCAAACGAAAGCTTTAAATCAGCTCGAAAAATAGTAATGACAACACTTTTAGTTGCTCCATCTGTTGATGGTGTAAATCAAGAAATCAAGAATAAGATGAATAAGATGAAAATTTATATTCCAAACAGTGGTATATGTTCTTATTTTGACTGAATAAGCGATGTATAGATGCGTTTTAGTGTTCGTTATTTTTTGATGTTTTTGGTGTTTAAGGAGCTTGCTGAAGGTGTGTCTTTAACTTGGACTTCCTCAAATGAGCGTATTGAGTATCCCAAAACAATTTTAAAAAACGCCTTATTAGTTTCATTCTACTATGACATAATTCCTATCATTATAACTTTATAAGAGCTGATAAATTATTTCATCTCCGTTAATGTTCTTATTAAAAAAGAGAAAGAAATCTGACCAGACAAAACTGCGAAACGGGAGTGTAAAATTACCTTTATTTTGGTAAAAAAAACTCTTAAGGTACATAGTTAAAAGATTTGCAACGGAACATGCTTCACTAAGGAAAGGGTTCAGAGGTGAGGAAATAGCTTGTGCTTCCCCATACTGAAACTTCTCTTTCTCTGGTACGAATCTAAAAAAATGGTTTTGCTATACCATTAAATATAGACTACTACAAAGCAATGCACTAGATATAAAAGACCGACACTTTTTTTGAGTAGTATCAATTGATTTATCTGCAAATACTTGGAAGAAGCACGAAGAGAGAGAAAGAGAGAAAGAGAGAAATTCTTCAAGTTAGATTTAAAAGGACCAGTGCAACTACTTAAAGATAAAACAAGAACGGTATAGTTGATGAACCTCATTATGCAGTCAAAGGTAATAATTGTTTAGAATCAAACACTGAAAAGAGATAGTTTTATAAAACATTGAATTTTGATCTTAAAAGAAAAAGAAAAAACTTGAAAATGAGATAATTTTTTGTTTGAATTCAGGC
Source organism: Porites divaricata (assembly GCA_038088405.1). Classification (NCBI taxonomy): domain Eukaryota; kingdom Metazoa; phylum Cnidaria; class Anthozoa; order Scleractinia; family Poritidae; genus Porites; species Porites divaricata. The sequence goes on from JBBMOI010000003.1 coordinate 42,154,310, forward strand.
AAACGCAACGGTTAAACGCTTTTGTTACAATTTATCCACTTTTAATTAGTCCCGTAGTCAATGCCATTAGAATTCATTTTTAGATATATTTCTCATCTACCCCTATCTAATTACACGAACCAGCTTCAACTCGCCTTTTATTTTGTTTTATTCATGACAGTTATTATTCGTCGTTTTTGTTGGCCTACTTCTACAAACAGAAGTTTTGAGTAAGCCTTACCAGTCACAGGACGTCCTTAACAGAAGTAGGCAGTGGATCGAAGCAAGAGAAAAGCCAAGACAGACGTTGAATGAGACAAGCCCAAGTCGAGAAAAGAGACACAGGCAGGTCATGACATTTGAACAACTGTGCTCACACACGACAGGCGGATATCAAGTCGATACTTGGAATTCTCTGTCAAATTTGCCATGTGTGGAAAGAATCCTTTATTGCCCAGCATATAATTTACGCGAGTTTCAATGTAAGAAGCTAGATTTCAGTTGCCTAGGAAGCATTGCCAGAACTGATTTTCCAACCTGCGTACCCAGCGGGTCTAAATTGGTTGCGATATATGAGGGTACTCCTAATGAAAGAATGGTGGAGATCACAACAGGCTGCACTTGTGCATGAACTAGTATTATAAATCCCGAGGTAGATTATATTGATAATCTACAAGATATATCATAATTATTGCATTTGAATAATACATATGTTTACGTAGTACATATTTATTTAAAATTAGATTTATTTTTTCAAAATTTAGACCGGATCGGGTGAAAATTATCATTTATGCAGCCTAGTCACATTGTACGATATGTAAGAATGTAAGAAACATCGACTGTTTAAAATAAAAAGAAATAAAATAGCAACGTTGTTCTGCGACCTCCTGCCTGCCCCTTTTCTAGGGAAAAAAATGAAGAAGTGGATGTCTGCTGCTCTCTGAAAAGTTAAAGATCTAATTCAACGAACTCTATTAATTGGTTAGGGATTTGAAATTATCCGGGATATTTGATGTTTAGAGGGAAATGCTAAAAACAAATAACTGAATGAATCAGTAGACAACAACAACAACGCACAACAAAGCAAAAAATGTTGGACTCTACAGTGTCAAGGTTGTTCAAGATTCAGACTGTGACATGGGTTGGGACGGGGGAAGGACAGTTCTAGCTTGAGGGTCCTCTCAGACCATGCATGTATCCATTTAACATCACGTGTGTGCGTCAGTATTGACGTATCCATAGCGAGTGCGTTTTGACAGAACGGTTTTGGAAAATAAATGCATTTTCACTTAAACGCGTCCTACTTATAAATTTCCTTTGATTCATCTTTTTTATTACCTTGAACGTATAAGCATTAATTTTGCTAGCCATATTTTATACCTTTGTAGTAATTAGAGCTAACTTGGTGACTTGACAGCATGTATTTAAAATGACAAAATTTGAATTTGTTATAACATTGCATATTTAACAATGCTCATTTCTCAGTGAGTTTCATTCGTTGCAACTTTATTTCATGTGAAGAGTATACTTTTTATCTGAATCGGATCAAGCCGTATAATCGAGTAACATAAAATCACTGATAGACTAAGCTTCGTATAATATGATGGAAACATGACTAGGATTTTTTCCGAGGATAATTAAACGACCAGTCGTTTAATCTTCATGTAAGGTTGCTTTGACATCGCAAGTTTCTACTGCTAATATAACACAAAGTTAGTAAGATAAATAGTTAATAATGAAAACTTTATTTGTGATCTTGATTGTACAATTTTGAATCTCGCTACGTATAGGCAATTTACAAATGGCTGGTTGAGATTGACTTTAAGTAGAAGTATAATATTAATAATAATAAAAATAATACGAATAATTGATTATAAAATATAATAAAAAGGACTTATTATCGTCCTGCTGACTTTACTTAAAGAAGACGTTTATTTCGGAGGGAAACGATTGCTGAGTGGGAGAGCAAGACACATGTCTAAGATTTGTGAAAAGGACAATTGAAAGGAATACCTGTGGTTTCACCAAGAAAATGGGTAGTGTACGCGTTATAATCTGAGCGTTGATGACCGATTTCACTTAAAATCAATCATCTGAGATTTCTATTGATATATTTATCACGTGATGACCGGACGTTCGCTTCTATTGACGCTATACACGTAACCATAACAACCAGATGGCGCTAGATTTTGCCGAGTTTTTCCTAAAATTAATTTTCAAGTGCAGCTATTGTAGAAACACATATAATGATCTACTTAATGAGTAGCCTGGCATCCGATCCATTTCCCAAACCCCGTTAAATATACAACTAAGTAGTAAGTTTTTTATTCACCGCTTTTATAGTTGCTAGTGTGAGGTTGGTAGTGTATGACCGTAAAACGTGGCTAGCATTGGCACGAGATTGGACACGCGATTGGCGTTTGGCATGAACAGAGCAGATTCCAAAGACACAACTACTTGAAAATCAACTGGGAAAACATTCTGGACAGTACGTTGATCTCTCCTTTTTAGTTCTTCAGTTTTGAACTGAGAAGTAGCGGTTATCTCAATCTAACGAAGCCATGATAAAGCTCTAACCTCATACAGCGGTGACAGATCCGGGGGGAGTTCTGGGTCCTCGGACCACCCGTAAAGGAGCCGTCACATCATGAATCCATACATAGTTACCAACTAAGGGGGTGTTTACATGAGAAAACTCGCACCGGCGCGAGTTTCATACCGGGATGACTTTTTGATTTCGTATCGCGTTTACATGATGACTGGGTCATTTCATATCTCGTTATTTGAAGGTACACTTCATGTTGATAAAATACACGTGTGATTCAAACTCGCAAACATTACACATGCACTCTCGTTCCAGTCTACCGGCGGACCGATTTCCCATCGGAACGGGTGGACGTTTCGCGTTTACATGATACCGTTGCAAAATCTCGTACCGGAGTGAAATTCTCGCCCCGGTGCGACAAAAGGGGTGAACTCACGCTGGGGCGACTCGCGCCGGCATGACATTTTGTGGTGGTATCATGTAAACAAATGTAGAGCCATGAGAGGGAACCGGAGTGAACTCGCCCCGGCGCGAAAGTCGCCCTTGTGTCATGTAAACACTCCCTAATTACTCAATCTAATTAATGACTAACGAAGATAAAGCTTCAATAAACTTATGAAACAGGCCAATTCGACCCGAGTTCCAATAAAAACTGACTTTCAAAACGAGGCCAAGTGCAAAACATTTTCGCGATAATGTGTTTTATTTCAAAACGCCATTCCCACAATTCCCACAATGCACCTTATTTCTCTTGGGATGGTTTTAATACCCAAGGAGAAATGAAAATCAAAAATAAGAATTAAAATCATTGAGGAGACAAAATAGCATATTAAGAGAAATCTTTACCAGCAAACGAAAGCTTTAAATCAGCTCGAAAAATAGTAATGACAACACTTTTAGTTGCTCCATCTGTTGATGGTGTAAATCAAGAAATCAAGAATAAGATGAATAAGATGAAAATTTATATTCCAAACAGTGGTATATGTTCTTATTTTGACTGAATTAGCGATGTATAGATGCGTTTTAGTGTTCGTTATTTTTTGATGTTTTTGGTGTTTAAGGAGCTTGCTGAAGGTGTGTCTTTAACTTGGACTTCCTCAAATGAGCGTATTGAGTATCCCAAAACAATTTTAAAAAACACCTTATTAGTTTCATTCTACTATGACATAATTCCTATCATTATAACTTTATAAGAACTGATAAATTATTTCATCTCCGTTAATGTTCTTATTAAAAAAGAGAAAGAAATCTGACCAGACAAAACTGCGAAACGGGAGTGTAAAATTACCTTTATTTTGGTAAAAAAAACTCTTAAGGTACATAGTTAAAAGATTTGCAACGGAACATGCTTCACTAAGGAAAGGGTTCAGAGGTGAGGAAATAGCTTGTGCTTCCCCATACTGAAACTTCTCTTTCTCTGGTACGAATCTAAAAAAATGGTTTTGCTATACCATTAAATATAGACTACTACAAAGCAATGCACTAGATATAAAAGACCGACACGTTTTTTGAGTAGTATCAATTGATTTATCTGCAAATACTTGGAAGAAGCACGAAGAGAGAGAAAGAGAGAAAGAGAGAAATTCTTCAAGTTAGATTTAAAAGGACCAGTGCAACTACTTAAAGATAAAACAAGAACGGTATAGTTGATGAACCTCATTATGCAGTCAAAGGTAATAATTGTTTAGAATCAAACACTGAAAAGAGATAGTTTTATAAAACATTGAATTTTGATCTTAAAAGAAAAAGAAAAAACTTGAAAATGAGATAATTTTTTGTTTGAATTCAGGCAAACGCAACGGTTAAACGCTTTTGTTACAATTTATCCACTTTTAATTAGTCCCGTAGTCAATGCCATTAGAATTCATTTTTAGATATATTTCTCATCTACCCCTATCTAATTACACGAACCAGCTTCAACTCGCCTTTTATTTTGTTTTATTCATGACAGTTATTATTCGTCGTTTTTGTTGGCCTACTTCTACAAACAGAAGTTTTGAGTAAGCCTTACCAGTCACAGGACGTCCTTAACAGAAGTAGGCAGTGGATCGAAGCAAGAGAAAAGCCAAGACAGACGTTGAATGAGACAAGCCCAAGTCGAGAAAAGAGACACAGGCAGGTCATGACATTTGAACAACTGTGCTCACACACGACAGGCGGATATCAAGTCGATACTTGGAATTCTCTGTCAAATTTGCCATGTGTGGAAAGAATCCTTTATTGCCCAGCATATAATTTACGCGAGTTTCAATGTAAGAAGCTAGATTTCAGTTGCCTAGGAAGCATTGCCAGAACTGATTTTCCAACCTGCGTACCCAGCGGGTCTAAATTGGTTGCGATATATGAGGGTACTCCTAATGAAAGAATGGTGGAGATCACAACAGGCTGCACTTGTGCATGAACTAGTATTATAAATCCCGAGGTAGATTATATTGATAATCTACAAGATATATCATAATTATTGCATTTGAATAATACATATGTTTACGTAGTACATATTTATTTAAAATTAGATTTATTTTTTCAAAATTTAGACCGGATCGGGTGAAAATTATCATTTATGCAGCCTAGTCACATTGTACGATATGTAAGAATGTAAGAAACATCGACTGTTTAAAATAAAAAGAAATAAAATAGCAACGTTGTTCTGCGACCTCCTGCCTGCCCCTTTTCTAGGGAAAAAAATGAAGAAGTGGATGTCTGCTGCTCTCTGAAAAGTTAAAGATCTAATTCAACGAACTCTATTAATTGGTTAGGGATTTGAAATTATCCGGGATATTTGATGTTTAGAGGGAAATGCTAAAAACAAATAACTGAATGAATCAGTAGACAACAACAACAACGCACAACAAAGCAAAAAATGTTGGACTCTACAGTGTCAAGGTTGTTCAAGATTCAGACTGTGACATGGGTTGGGACGGGGGAAGGACAGTTCTAGCTTGAGGGTCCTCTCAGACCATGCATGTATCCATTTAACATCACGTGTGTGCGTCAGTATTGACGTATCCATAGCGAGTGCGTTTTGACAGAACGGTTTTGGAAAATAAATGCATTTTCACTTAAACGCGTCCTACTTATAAATTTCCTTTGATTCATCTTTTTTATTACCTTGAACGTATAAGCATTAATTTTGCTAGCCATATTTTATACCTTTGTAGTAATTAGAGCTAACTTGGTGACTTGACAGCATGTATTTAAAATGACAAAATTTGAATTTGTTATAACATTGCATATTTAACAATGCTCATTTCTCAGTGAGTTTCATTCGTTGCAACTTTATTTCATGTGAAGAGTATACTTTTTATCTGAATCGGATCAAGCCGTATAATCGAGTAACATAAAATCACTGATAGACTAAGCTTCGTATAATATGATGGAAACATGACTAGGATTTTTTCCGAGGATAATTAAACGACCAGTCGTTTAATCTTCATGTAAGGTTGCTTTGAAATCGCAAGTTTCTACTGCTAATATAACACAAAGTTAGTAAGATAAATAGTTAATAATGAAAACTTTATTTGTGATCTTGATTGTACAATTTTGAATCTCGCTACGTATAGGCAATTTACAAATGGCTGGTTGAGATTGACTTTAAGTAGAAGTATAATATTAATAATAATAAAAATAATACGAATAATTGATTATAAAATATAATAAAAAGGACTTATTATCGTCCTGCTGACTTTACTTAAAGAAGACGTTTATTTCGGAGGGAAACGATTGCTGAGTGGGAGAGCAAGACACATGTCTAAGATTTGTGAAAAGGACAATTGAAAGGAATACCTGTGGTTTCACCAAGAAAATGGGTAGTGTACGCGTTATAATCTGAGCGTTGATGACCGATTTCACTTAAAATCAATCATCTGAGATTTCTATTGATATATTTATCACGTGATGACCGGACGTTCGCTTCTATTGATGCTATACACGTAACCATAACAACCAGATGGCGCTAGATTTTGCCGAGTTTTTCCTAAAATTAATTTTGAAGTGCAGCTATTGTAGAAACACATATAATGATCTACTTAATGAGTAGCATGGCATCCGATCCATTTCCCAAACCCCGTTAAATATACAACTAAGTTGTAAGTTTTTTATTCACCGTTCTTATAGTTGCTAGTGTGAGGCTGGTAGTGTATGGCCGTAAAACGTGGCTAACATTGGCACGAGATTGGACACGCGATTGGCGTTTGGCATGAACAGAGCAGATTCGAAAGACACAACTACTTGAAAAGCAACTGGGAAAACATTCTGGACAGTACGTTGATCTCTCCTTTTTAGTTCTTCAGTTTTGAACTGAAAAGTAGCGAATATCTCTATCTAACGAAGCCATGATAAAGCTCTAACCTCATACAGCGGTGACAGATCCGGGGGGAGTTCTGGGTCCTCGGACCACCCGTAAAGGAGCCGTCACATCATGAATCCATACATAGTTACCAACTAAGGGGGTGTTTACATGAGAAAACTCGCACCGGCGCGAGTTTTATACCGGGATGACTTTTTGACTTCGTATCGCGTTTACATGATGACTGGGTCATTTCATGTCTCGTTATTTGAAGGTACACTTCATGTTGATAAAATACACGTGTGATTCAAAATCGCAAACATTACACATGCGCTCTCGTTCCAGTCTACCGGCAGACCGATTTCCCACCGGAACAGGTGGACGTTTCGCGTTTACATGATACCGTTGCGAAATCTCGTACCGGGGTGAAATTCTCGCCCCGCTGCCACAAACGGGGTGAACTCACGCTGGGGCGACTCGCGCCGGCATGACATTTTGTGGTGGTATCATGTAAACAAATGTAGAGCCATGAGAGGGAACCGGAGTGAACTCGCCCCGGCGCGAAAGTCGCCCCGGTGTCATGTAAACACCCCCTAATTACTCAATCTAATTAATGACTTACGAAGATAAAGCTTCAATAAACTTATGAAACAGGCCAATTCGACCCGAGTTCCAATAAAAACTGACTTTCAAAACGAGGCCAAGTGCAAAACATTCTCGCGATAATGTGTTTTATTTCAAAACGCCATTTCCACAATTCCCGCAATGCACCTTATTTCTCTTAAGATGGTTTTAATACCCAAGGAGAAATGAAAATCAAAGATAAGAATTAAAATCATTGAGGAAACAAAACAGCATATTAAGAGAAATTTTTACCAGCAAACGAAAGCTTTAAATCAGCTCAAAAAATAGTAATGACAACACTTTTAGTTGCTCCATCTGTTGATAGTGTAAATTTAAACCTAAAATCAAGAATAAGATGAATAAGATGAAAATTTATATTCCAAACAGTGGTATATGTTCTTATTTTAACTGAATAAGCAATGTATAGATGCGTTTTAGTTTTCGTTATTTTTTGATGTTGTGGCTGTTTAAGTAGCTTGCTGAAGGTGTGTCTTTAACTTGGACTTCCTCAAATGAGGGTATTCAGTATCCCAAAACAATTTTAAAAAACGCATTAGTTATTAGTTTCATTCTACTATGACATAATTCCTATCATTATAACTTTATAAGAACTGATAAATTATTTCATCTCCGTTAATGTTCTTATTAAAAAAAAAGAAAGAAATCTGACCAGACAAAACTGCGAAACGGGAGTGTAAAATTACGTTCATTTTGGTAAAAAAAACTCTTAAGGTACATAGTTAAAAGATTTGCAACGGAACATGCTTCACTAAGGAAATAGCTTGTGCCTTCCCATACTGAAACTTCTCTTTCTCTGGTACGAATCTAAAAAAATGGTTTTGCTATACCATTAAATATAGACTACTACAAAGCAATGCACTAGATATAAAAGACCGACACGTTTTTGAGTAGTATCAATTGATTTATCTGCAAATACTTGGAAGAAGCACGAAGAGAGAGAAAGAGAGAAATTCTTCAAGTTAGATTTAAAAGGACCAGTGCAACTACTTAAAGATAAAACAAGAACGGTATAGTTGATGAACCTCATCATGCAGTCAAAGGTAATAATTGTTTCGAATCAAACACTAAAAAGAGATTGTTTTATAAAACATTTATTTCTGATCTTAAAAAAAAAAGAAAAAAATTGAAAATGAGATAATTTTTTGTTTTAATTCGGGCAAACACAACGGTTAAACGCGTTTATTACAATTTATCCACTTTTAATTAGTCCCATAGTCAATACCATTAGAATTCATTTTTAGATATATTTCTCATCTACCCCTATCTAATTACACGAACCAGCTTCAACTCGCCTTTTATTTTGTTTTATTCATGACAGTTATTATTCGTCGTTTTTGTTGGCCTACTTCTACAAACAGAAGTCTTGAGTAAGCCTTACCAGTCACAGGACGCCCTAAACAGAAGTAGGCAGTGGATCGAAGCAAGAGAAAAGCCAAGACAGACGTTGAATGAGACAAGCCCAAGTCGAGAAAAGAGACACAGGCAGGTCATGACATTTGAACAACTGTGCTCACACACGACAGGCGGATGTCAAGTCGATACTTGGAATTCTCTGTCAAATTTGCCATGTGTGGAAAGAATCCTTTATTGCCCAGCATATAATTTACGCGAGTTTCAATGTAAGAAGCTAGATTTCAGTTGCCTCGGAAGCATTGCCAGAACTGATTTTCCAACCTGCGTACCCAGCGGGTCTAAATTGGTTGTGATATATGAGGGTACTCCTAATGAAAGAATGGTGGAGATCACAACAGGCTGCACTTGTGCATGAAATAGTATTATAAATCTCGAGGTAGATTATATTGATAATCTACAAGAGATATCATAATTATTGCATTTGAATAATACATATGTTTACGTAGTACATATTTATTTAAAATTAGATTCATGTTTGCAAAATTTAGGCCGGATCGGGTGAAAATTATCATTTATGCAGCCTAGTCACATTGTACGATATGTAAGAAACATCGACTGTTTAAAATAAAAAAGAAATAAAATAGCAACGTTGTTCTGCGGCCTCCTGCCTGCCCCTTTTCTAGGGAAAAAATGAAGAAGTGGATGTCTGCTGCTCTCTGAAAAGTTAAAGATCTAATTCAACGAACTCTATTAATTGGTTAGGAATTTGAAATTATCCGGGATATTTGATGTTTAGAGGGAAATGCTAAAAATAAATAACTGAATGAATGAATAGACAACAACAACAACGCACAACAAAGCAAAAAATGTTGGACTCTACAGTGTCAAGGTTGTTCAAGATTTAGACTGTGACATAGGTTGGGACTTGGAGTAAGGACAGTTCTAGCTTGAGGGTCTTCTCAGACCATGTATCCATTTAACATCACGTGTGCGTCAGTATTGACGTATCCATAGCGAGTGCGTTTTGATAGAACGGTTTTGGAAAATAAATTCATTTTCACTAAACGCGTTCTACTTATAAATTTCACTTTGATTCATTTTTTTTATTACCTTGAACGTATAAGCATTAATTTTGCTAGCCATATTTTATACCTTTGTAGTAATTAGAGCTAACTTGGTGACTTGACAGCATGTATTTAAAATGACAAAATTTGAATTTGTTATAACATTGCATATTTAACAATGCTCATTTCTCAGTGAGTTTCATTCGTTGCAACTTTATTTCATGTGAAGAGTATACTTTTTATCTGAATCGGATCAAGCCGTATAATCGAGTAACATAAAATCACTGATAGACTAAGCTTCGTATAATATGATGGAAACATGACTAGGATTTTTTCCGAGGATAATTAAACGACCAGTCGTTTAATCTTCATGTAAGGTTGCTTTGACATCGCAAGTTTCTACTGCAAATATAACACAAAGTTAGTAAGATAAATAGTTAATAATAAAAACTTTATTTGTGATTTTGATTGTACAATTGTGAATCTCGCTATGTATAGGCAATTTACAAATGGCTGGTTGAGATTGACTTTAAGTAGAAGTATAATATTAATAATAATAAAAATAATACAAATAATTGATCATAAAATATAATAAAAAGGACTTATTATCGTCCTGCTGACTTTACTTAAAAGAAGACGTTTATTTCGGAGGGAAACGATTGCTGAGTGGGAGAGCAAAACGCATGTCTTACATTTGTGAAAAGGACAACTGAAAGGAATACCTGTGGTTTCACCAAGAAAATGGGTAGTGTACGCGTTATAATCTGAGCGTTGATGACCGATTTCACTTAAAATCAATCATCTGAGATTTCTATTGATATATTTATCACGTGATGACCGGACGTTCGCTTCTATTGACGCTATACACGTAACCATAACAACCAGATGGCGCTAAATTTTGCTGAGTTTTTCCTAAAATTAATTTTCAAGTGCAGCTATTGTAGAAACACATATAATGATCTACTTAATGAGTAGCCTGGCATCCGATCCATTTCCCAAACCCCGTTAAATATACAACTAAGCAGTAAGTTTTTTATTCACCGTTTTTATAGTTGCTAGTGTGAGGTTGGTAGTGTATGGCCGTAAAACGTGGCTAACAATGGCACGAGATTGGACACGCGATTGGCGTTTGGCATGAACAGAGCAGACTCGAAAGACACAACTACTTGAATATCAACTGGGAAAACATTCTGGACAGTACGTTGATCTCTCCTTTTTAGTTCTTCAGTTTTGAACTGAGAAGTAGCGATTATCTCAATCTAACGAAGCCATGATAAAGCTCTAACCTCATACAGCGGTGACAGATCCGGGGGGAGTTCTGGGTCCTCGGACCACCCGTAAAGGAGCCGTCACATCATGAATCCATACATAGTTACCAACTAAGGGGGTGTTTACATGAGAAAACTCGCACCGGCGCGAGTTTTATACCGGGATGACTTTTTGATTTCGTATCGCGTTTACATGATGACTGGGTCATTTCATATCTCGTTATTTGAAGGTACACTTCATGTTGATAAAATACACGTGTGATTCAAAATCGCAAACATTACACATGCGCTCTCGTTGCAGTCTACCGGCAGACCGATTTCCCACCGGAACAGGTGGACGTTTCGCGTTTACATGATACCGTTGCGAAATCTCGTACCGGAGTGAAATTCTCGCCCCGGTGCGACAAACGGGGTGAACTCACGCTGGGGCGACTCCCGCCGGCATGACATTTTGTGGTGGTATCATGTAAACAAATGTAGAGCCATGAGAGGGAACCGGAGTGAACTCGCCCCGGCGCGAAAGTCGCCCCGGTGTCATGTAAACACCCCCTAATTACTCAATCTAATTAATGACTAACGAAGATAAAGCTTCAATAAACTTATGAAACAGGCCAATTCGACCCGGGTTCCAATAAAAACTGACTTTCAAAACGAGGCCAAGTGCAAAACATTTTCGCGATAATGTGTTTTATTTCAAAACACCATTTCCACAATTCCCACAATGCACCTTATTTCTCTTAAGATGGTTTTAATACCCAAGGAGAAATGAAAATCAAAGATAAGAATTAAAATCATTGAGGAAACAAAACAGCATATTAAGAGAAATTTTTACCAGCAAACGAAAGCTTTAAATCAGCTCAAAAAATAGTAATGACAACACTTTTAGTTGCTCCATCTGTTGATAGTGTAAATTTAAACCTAAAATCAAGAATAAGATGAATAAGATGAAAATTTATATTCCAAACAGTGGTATATGTTCTTATTTTAACTGAATAAGCGATGTATAGATGCGTTTTAGTTTTCGTTATTTTTTGATGTTGTGGGTGTTTAAGTAGCTTGCTGAAGGTGTGTCTTTAACTTGGACTTCCTCAAATGAGGGTATTGAGTATCCCAAAACAATTTTAAAAAACGCCTTATTAGTTTCATTCTACTATGACATAATTCCTATCATTATAACTTTATAACAACTGATAAATTATTTCATCTCCGTTAATGTTCTTAATAAAAAAAGAGAAAGAAATCTGACCAGACAAAACTGCGAAACCGGGAGTGTAAAATTACCTTCATTTTGGTAAAAAAAAACTCTTAAGGTACATAGTTAAAAGATTTGCAACGGAACATGCTTCACTAAGGAAAGGGTTCGGAGGTGAGGAAATAGCTTGTGCTTCCCCATACTGAGACTTCTCTTTCTCTGGTACGAATCTAAAAAAATGGTTTTGCTATACCATTAAATATAGACTACTACAAAGCAATGCACTAGATATAAAAGACCGACACGTTTTTGAGTAGTATCAATTGATTTATCTGCAAATACTTGGAAGAAGCACGAAGAGAGAGAAAGAGAGAAATTCTTCAAGTTAGATTTAACAGGACCAGTGCAACTACTTAAGATAAAACAAGAACGGTATAGTTGATGAACCTCATCATGCAGTCAAAGGTAATAATTGTTTAGAATCAAACACTAAAAAGAGATAGTTTTATAAAACATTGAATTTTGATCTTAAAAGAAAAAGAAAAAAATTGAAAATGAGATAATTTTTTGTTTTAATTCGGGCAAACGCAACGGTTAAACGCGTTTGTTACAATTTATCCACTTTTAATTAGTCCCATAGTCAATACCATTAGAATTCATTTTTAGATATATTTCTCATCTACCCCTATCTAATTACACGAACCAGCTTCAACTCGCCTTTTATTTTGTTTTATTCATGACAGTTATTATTCGTCGTTTTTGTTGGCCTACTTCTACAAACAGAAGTCTTGAGTAAGCCTTACCAGTCACAGGACGTCCTTAACAGAAGTAGGCAGTGGATCGAAGCAAGAGAAAAGCCAAGACAGACGTTGAATGAGACAAGCCCAAGTCGAGAAAAGAGACACAGGCAGGTCATGACATTTGAACAACTGTGCTCACACACGACAGGCGGATGTCAAGTCGATACTTGGAAATCTCTGTCAAATTTGCCATGTGTGGAAAGAATCCTTTATTGCCCAGCATATAATTTACGCGAGTTTCAATGTAAGAAGCTACATTTCAGTTGCCTCGGAAGCATTGCCAGAACTGGTTTTCCAAACTGCGTACCCAGCGGGTCTAAATTGGTTGTTACTCCTGATGAAAGAATGGTGGAGATCACAACAGGCTGCACTTGTGCATGAACTAGTATTATAAATCTCGAGGTAGATTATATTGATAATCTACAAGAGATATCATAATTATTGCATTTGAATAATACATATGTTTACGTAGTACATATTTATTTAACATTAGATTTATGTTTTCAAAATTTAGGTCGGATCGCGTGATAATTATCATTTATGCAGCCTAGTCACATTGTACGATATGTAAGAAACATCGACTGTTTAAAATAAAAAGAAATATAATAGCAACGTTGTTCTGCGACTTCCTGCCTGCCCTTTTTCTAGGGAAAAAATAAAGAAGTGGATGTCTGCTGCTCCCTGAAAAAGTTAAAGATCTAATTCAACGAACTCTATTAATTGTTTAGGGATTTGAAATTATCCGGGATATTTGATGTTTAGAGGAAAATGCTGAAAACAAATAACTGAATGAATGAATGGACAACAACAACAACGCACAACAAAGCAGAAAATGTTGGACTCTACAGTGTCAAGGTTGTTCAAGAGGGGGATAGGACAGTTCTAGCTTGAGGGTCCTCTCAGACCATGTATCCATTTAACATCACGTGTGCGTCAGTATTGACGTATCCATAGCGAGTGCGTTTTGACAGAACGGTTTTGGAAAATAAATGCATTTTCACTTAAACGCGTTCTACTTATAAATTTCCTTTTAATTCATTTTTTTATCACCGGATCAAGCTGTATAATCGAGTAACATAAAATCACTGATAGACTGAGCTTCGTATAATATGATGGAAACATAACTAGGATTTTTTCCGAGGATAATTAAACGACCAGTCGTTTAATCTTCATGTAAGGTTGCTTTGACATCGCAAGTTTCTACTGCAAAGATAACACAAAGTTAGTAAGATAAATAGTTAATAATGGAAACTTTATTTGTGATTTTGATTATACAGTTGTGAATCTCGCTACGTATAGGCAATTTACAAATGGCTGGTTGAGATTGAATTTAAGTAGAAGTATTAATAAGTAATGGTAACAGGACTGAGTGGAGTCCAATTCGGTCTGTAATCATACGAGTGATTAATTAACAAAATCGGACGACCGAGTAGCGGGAGTCCGATTTGCTTAATCACGAGTATGATTACAGACCGAATTGGACGACAGGAAGTTCTGTTACTAATTAATCATAACTTTAACAAAATTTGTGATATAATAGCTATTTTTTGCATCAAAACACAAGAAATTCGACATTTTGTTTTGCTAGCATTGAAAAAAAAAAAGCCATTTAAGCGCGCGCTTGATGGCGCGTACTGTCCAATTACTAGGGACCTTACGATCCGACAACGGCGACGTCCATGAAAACTTCGCTGAAAAACAGACTTCGCATCATTTTAAACTTTTTCGCGATAATCTCAATTCGTCCTGTTACTCAAAAGAAGGGGATTTTGGCTGGAGCTGAAGCGAGGGGAACGCGCTCAAGTTTGGACAGAGATAGTAGAATTGATCTCCTTGCCGTTCCCGTTCCCAAGTAAACTTAAAATTTGGTCATTTCCCGTCGTAGTTGTGCGGTGAAGGCAAAGAAATGTACAAAAAAGCGTGATGCACGTGCAAAGTTTTTGTTTTGCTCATTAAACCTATTGTTTTTTTGACGTTCTCGTTGCCGTCGTCGTCAAAAAAACAATAGGTTTAATGAGCAAAACAACAGCTCTGCACGTGCATCACGCTTTTTTGTATACTTCTTAGCCTTCACTGCACAACTACGACGTGAAATGACCAAATTTTAAGTTTACTTGGGAACGGGAACGGCAAGGCGATAAGTTCTACCATCTCTGTCCGAACTTGAGCGCGTTCCCCTCTCTTCAGCTCCAGCCAAAATCCCCTTCTTTTTAGTAACACGGTGAGTTGGGATAATCGCGAAAATGTTTAAAATGATGCGAAGTCTGTTTTTCAGCGACGTTTTCATGGACGTCGCCGTTGTCGGATCGTAAGGTCCCTAGTCTTAGGCATGACGCGTACTGTCCAATTAAACTGTCCAATTAAGGCTGAAATCAGGGCAGTTGATAGCCAATCAGATTTCACAATTTTGTTATAGTTATGATTATATTAAAAATAATAAAAATAATACGAATAATTGACTATAAAATATAATAAAAAGGACTTATTATCGTCCTGCTGACTTTACTTAAAAGAAGACGTTTATTCGAGAGGAAAACGATTAAAAGTAAAGTAAATTACGTTTCTTCTTGATGGATAGCTGGATAGCTTCTCTTTATTTTGTTCATTACAGTTTTGGTTTGTTCTCCTCGCTGGTGCTTTCCTACAAAACGCCATAATCATCCGTCCCAGGTACAGTCGGGGCTCAGGTTGCAGATGAAGAAGCAGCAAAGAAGAGCAAAAAAGTAAATCTTCAATAAAAACGGCAGAAGACAGAAAATCTCAGAGACATCTTCCCAAGGTGTCCCAGGTATAGAACTAAACCGTCCTCGTCAAATTCTTGTGTGAAGGCGTGGTATTCTGGCTACAGTATAACATAACTGAGGCTATATGTGAAACTGACAGTCAAACAGGTATCCACAGAATACCGGTAGCTGGCTACGTGCTTAATTAATGTTCTCCAGTTCAAATGAGCCGTACAGAGATAACTTTACCAAAGAAAGGAAGAATACGTGTCAGATATATCGGGGACTGCCTGTGCGCAGACTTAATATTAAAAACAAGAGGCTGTAATTTGATAATCTATTTCAAGGGGAATTTATTTTAAAAAAGTAGCTACAAGTAATTTACAAAGATAAGCTTAATAAATAAGCATTTGCAAAGCTGTCTTTTTATTGAGAAAATGTTTTTGTCTCTCTCGGCCTTACCGTTCACTGACTTGCGTGTTTTAAAAAGAATTCCCGCCAAGATTATAGTTCCTGTCCAAAAATATTTGTCTTTAATGGGGCAAATATCCATGTTTAAATTACTCGACTGATGCAGATGTCCAAAGCAGGTAACAGACAATAAAACAAGACGTGACTTACTGAGTAACACTAAGTCATATATGACTGAGTTAAGAAGCCGGAAGCTCTTGTCGAGTTAGCTGGGGTCAAGAAAAATCAAAAGTAACGTCAGGTCGAATCATTTTAAAAGACAAATTGAATGGCGTCACAAATCCCTGGCAGCCTTACATCCCATACATTTTGTAAGAGATGGTGAAATAAAGGAAAAGGTGATATTTGAAGTAAAGAAAAACGAAACATCGCAAAAAGTGCAATATAAAATGCAAATTTAGCTGAGCCTAAAGGCGACTAGCAACCTCATGAGATTTGGCTTTCAATTAACTTGAAACAATTTTACTGGCGGAGAGAAATGTACTAATATTATTTACCTCTAGCTCTTAACTTGATATTTCCCTTTAAATTGCTTCAGGAAACCTCACCTTTATCATTTTACCTCTACGTCCACCGTGTACAAACGCCCGAGGCGATTTCTATTTTAATTTCGTGAGGGATTTCACTCACCATTTTGCCGAAACATCGACAAGGGTGTATAATAGAATGAGCTAATACGAGTATCTTTGCATTTTTTCCGGTGCTTTTCCATAATTAATTAAAAAACGGTTGTCGATCGAGTCAAAATTTTTGTCGACAAATGGCGTCAGCAGTAATACAAAGTACAAGGGCATATTACTCCCAAAACATTTGTTTCATTTTCGTATTCAGTCTGATACTCAGTCATACCAAGCCTCAAACATTTCTTAAACAAATTGAAAGGTCTTCCCCAAATTTTACTTCACGACTACAAAATCCGCCCGTTTCTGGTCAGAACAGAACCACCATATTAATTAAAGAGAAAGAAAACTGAGATTACACGAATATTAACAAAAATAAATTAGCAATAGATCTTCAACATAAACTGTCATGTTGTCGGTTTCATTTGCACAGTTGTCAGATGACAGCTTAAACTGGTTAACGCTTATGTCACTGTTATTTGCGTCCATGAAGCTTTAAGGCAAACAAATACATCGTTCTCTTCGAAACCTGCTGTGTTCTGCTCCGATGCCGTGATATCATGTTCTATATTCCTCTAAAGCTGATTCAATAATACAACGCAACTCATCTCTGTATAACCTTGACGAGAAGACGAACCAAAATGCTGTCTACATGGAGTGTATTTCAGCCTTGAAATGCTAAGTGAATCCTATCACAGGTTCAAAGAAAATTCCCCCAAGACTATCGAGCATTGATACACTGACTAACTAACGGCGGAATTACTTTGTGCTGAATATTAATTCACAGAAAAGGGAAACCTTCTTCATGTGCTTTAAATGTATTATTTTACCTGGACATGTCTTCATTATTTCAATCAGCTGTATTTTCACTCTTGCTCAGGTGTTTTTAAAGATGAAAACACAGTCGTGTCTAATTCTGAAACTAAACCCTGAGCTTTTGTCTCAAAAAGTAAATTCAACGTACATGGGTTAAACACAGCCTGCGTGACTGAAAACTGAGTTGATTGGCCGGAGATTCGATTAAAAGATAACCTTCCTCAGTTTGTAAAACATTTCAAGTGTATCGATTTAAAACAAGGAGGGAATAAGGTAGGCATTCTCTCTCAGTTTTTGCTGTGTCCCAGTAAAGACAGTGTGCAAGAACTTTAAAAAGTCTAAACTTGATGTTTTGGAGTAAGATAAACCGAAAAAAAAACTAATTTAGATAACATAAATAATTTCAAATGAAAGACGATGCTGTTTCATGCAAACTTTCTCTCCACTCTAAACAGAAAATTACTGCATTTTTTGGCATTTATTTATACCTTCATTCATTAGATGTTGAGTCCGTTGCTTTCGCTGTTGATGCTCTTTGTGTTTCCTCTGGAAGCGAGCGAGCCCGGCCCGGCACCTAAAGGAGCCTTTGAGGCGATTTTAGACATCAATCTTGGGAAAGGTTAGTTACGTTGATTTCCAATTTACTTTGAAGAAAACAAGCTCACAGACAATGATCACTACGAACTAAATGCCGCGCTAAACGTGATTTTGGCTTATAAACATACAGATGATGTAGATAGTACGCATACCCCAGCGAGTCTCTTTGAAGGAGATATTAAATTAACAGAAGAACAACGAACGAATAACATGCTATTCGGAAACCCGGAGGGAGGTACATCACGAGCTGCAACTAATGTGGACAAAATCAAATGGCCTAATGGAGTCATCCCTTACGAGTTTGACTGTAGTGTAGGTGAGTATCTGAAGTGTTTCTCAAGCTTTCAAAAATTCAAATCTGCTACCCACGCACAGCCACAGTTGTCGCCCCATGTCAGAGACAGTGGATCCGGATTCCGGAATCTGGGCTTTGGAATCCGGAGTACAGCTCAAGGAATCCGGAATCCCACTAACGATTGGAAACCAGAGTCCAGGCTCCATTGACAAAGGATCCGGAATCCACGTTCTGGAATCCAGAATCCAAGACCGTCTTGGAGTCCCTTACATGGGGCACAAGTAGTGGATGGCAAAAATTGCGGTTCAATTTAGGTTTCTGGAAAACTGCCCACCTACCCCTCCCCCACCCAACATTTTGCCCCAAGTGAGACGCAAATGTTAACGTTGAGTTAGGGGAGGGGTAGGAGGGCAGTTTCCCAGGAACCTAAATTGATCCAAAATTGTTATATCCGAATTGACTTCTATGCTATTGTTCCTTTTTAGGCATCTTAGATGCTGCCTTAATTTTCTACCGTAAATTGAATTGTTTCTTTTCCGTTTTCCAGGGGCGTGCAAGTCTCAACGCTGCGTTGAAATAACTCAGAAATATCCAAAAAATAGAAAAAAAAAGCTAAATTCTTCTTCAGTGAGTGTCTCTACACATTGCTAAGTTTGATGCCTCATAATGAATGCCACTATATAAAACCAGAAGAAGATTATTCATACATATCTGGAGAAAAAATCAAGGGCTGCCATCTCTATAAAAAGCCAATTGGGAAACAATAGAGATGGCGCACATAATCATATTTATGTACGTTCGTGTTTTATTCAGCTAACATGGATCGTGCGGTGCGAACTACAATGCAGGCCATTGCTGAGTGGGAGAGCAAAACATGTCTTAGATTTGTGAAGAGGACAACTGAAAAAGAATACCTGTGGTTTCATCGAGGAAATGGGTAGGAATCAAATTGCGAGTTGTTGACCGATTTCATTTAAAATCAATCAATAACATCGAAGATTTGTATTGATATATTTATCACGTGACCAGACTTATGTTACCTATGACGTTATATCACGTAACCATAAACAACCAAATGTCTCTTAATTTTGCTGAGCTTTTCTTAACGTTTTAAAGTGCAGCTATGGTAGAGAATAGTTTAAAGAAAAAAAAAATGGGTCCAACGTACAAGAAAAACACAAAAATGAGAGCACTCTAAGAGTAGTCTGGGGACTGGGAGGCATCCGATCCACTTGCCAAACCCCGTTATATATATACCGAAGTGGCAAGTGTTTTAAAAACTTTTTTATAGTTGCTGGTGTGAGGTTGGTAAAGTGTACGGCCGTAAAACGTGGCTATCTATTGGAAGTGGATGTGAATACAAGCATGTGATGACGCACGAGATTGGACACGCCATTGGCTTTTGGCATGAACAGAGCAGACCCGACAGAGACAACTACTTGAAAATCAACTGGGAAAACATTCTGGACAGTATGTTGATCCGCTCTCCTATTTGCTTCAGTTTTGAACTGAAAAGTAGCAGTTATCTTAATCTAACGAAGCCATGATAAACCTCTAACCTAGACACATACAGCAGTGACAGATCTGGGGGGGGGGGGGGGGAGGTGGGGCTTCTAGGTCCTCAGGTTCCCCGTAAAGGAGCCATCAGAACATAAATACATAACTATATACTTACAATGGTTCACCAAGTAACTTAAAGTGCTTTTTAACTGAATTGCCCCACAATGGAAAAAAAAAACATTTATCTGGTACTCTATAGCCCCTCGAGTGAGCGCAATTCCCGGCGCAATTCGCATGCTTTGGAAATGAAACAAATGCTGTGCTGTAGGTCAACCAAGCCAGCCTTCGACGAAACTGAAGTTATAATGGAGTATTATTGTTTCATCGTTTATTACTATTATTATTATTATTATTATTATTATTGTCTTATTTCTTTTTAAGACATGGCCTACAACTTCAAAAAGAAGGTGTACGGAAGTGAAGTAGTTGATTATGGAGTCCCGTATGACTACGCATCTATCATGCACTACCCATGGACGGCTTTCTCCAAAAATGGCAAAAAGACCTTGGAGCCCATCCGACCACTTAACGGAAAGACCCCGTATGTGAAACTAAGTGACGATGACGCTTTACAGGCGCGCCGGATGTATAAATGTTCTGGTGAGAAAATAAGAAATCGCCCCATATGTAAAGGAATCCAGCCAATTTTTTGTTAGTGGAATCCGAGTCTCTGGGCTTTGAATACAAGTTCAGCTTCCAGTTCAAATCTGACAGCTTCTTCGTCCAGTCTTCATAGTTATGTTACATCTACATGTAGCCTTTCGTTTTGCAAGTTGTAATTAAATTTATTGATTCCCGACAACAAAAACTGCTGAAAATTGTTTAATAGAAAAGCTACGTTGTTTAAGCTTAAAACTAATGTTTGTGTTGTGCATGCATTTGCCGACTATTAAAATCACTGACAGTATTGCATGCGCTGTGTTTGTCTATAGGACGTAAACGATCTGTTGAACTTGACGAAAGAGTCGATAAAATCAATTCAGGTAGTAGTCTTTAATTTTTTCCACACTCTTATTACTTATCAAATTTACATTATGTAACTGAGATGCTTGACTTTTCGAGGGTGACCCTGTTTTTCTTAAGGCCGTAGATACTAACTAGCCACATAAAACTTATTAACGAAACCACTGAGAAAACAACTGATTTGTACTTAAATAGATGTTTTTATGTTTATTCAAGTTCAACGCAACCTTTTATACTATATCAATCAATTAAATTTTGGTTTTTCGAAGATCGGCAACAAGAACGATGCGAGGATATTGCAGAAACGGGGAAATGTGAGGGCTGGAAAAAGTCGGGATTTTGTCGCCAACACGAAGCTCTGGTATATTGGTGCAAAAAAACGTGCAACCTCTGTTCTTCTGGTAAGAATAAATGAAAAAGTTGTAAATGAGTTTAAGAATGATACGAAGAATTATGCACATCGTTTATGGTGTTGTCTATCAGGGCCGCTGTTTCCTTTTAACGACAATTTTCCAAAAATTTTCCGGCTTTATTGACCTCAATCGTATCGCCTCATCCTTATTAGCGTACAGCATTTTTTATATTCCAACATTTCAAAACACCTTTAAGGTGGCTGAACACTTTTTTGCGGGCGGTCAGCGGTAGCGCGTGTTTTGAATTAGACAAACAAACATGGCGGCGAAAAAAGCAATGGTACACAGAAGACGATTTCTCAAAATCTACTCATTAAAATTTTGTGATATTTGGCAGAATTTTTACTTTTATCGTATTTTAAATAAAGAGAACTTTAAAATGGAAGTTGAACAGACTAATTTTTTGACACATTTAATAATTACAAATATATTATTGATTGTCTTAAAACCCCTCTGTTAAAATTTGGTCAAAATTAATAAGTTTCAAATGGTAATGATTAATTATAGCAAGCCGTGTGCAAGTTGATAGGAAAATCTTATGAGCGAATTTTATGTAAAGTGAGTAAAAGTGAAACTTTAAGGTTGTATTCAATCGTTCATGTTGCCATGGAAACTACGAAAACGTCAAATTTTACCCAGTGTCAGTCAAAATCGTTCATCAGTATATTTTTCACTTGCTAAGTTTCAGCTTGTGAGCTGCAACCTTTCTCTTGCCATAATTTGGCAAATGACCTATACTCCACCTTAACATATATGCTTTATTAACCATCAAGAGCAGGGTTTTTAGGCAGTTTTTCTTAGGTTAGCTTTATGCACATATTTTAAAAGCAGTTCTTAATTTTCATTCTACTCACTTTTAATATTTAATTTTAGGATTATTAATGTTATTTTAGTTTTAGTATTTTAATTTTAATAGAGGACCCTCCTGAAACCACTCTTAGTGATGGAGGCCTCCTCTTAAAATATGTATTTTATTATTGGTATATAATTAGCATTTAAATTAATGAGCTTGTTTTGTGGTCTCAGGGGAAGGTGTTACATTGCGTGAATGTTATTATATCCGATTTTCAATTGCAGACAGTTGCATGGACACAAAAATAGATTGCCTCAACTGGAAAGACTCAAACTTATGCACGGACGATCAAGTTAAGAAAGACTGTCCACATTCATGTGAAACGTGCGGCAATACAGGAACAGGCTGTAGTAAGTGTCAGTTTAAGTTAAATGTAATAATGTAATACTATGTTATGCTTTAGCTTTTTTCTTTTAGCGACAGAACGAAATGTTTCATAGAAAAATCGACACTGAGAGATGCATGAAAGAATAACTAGCTGAAGGGCACTTCAGACAGAGATTATCTCAAGCCTAAAACTCGCTTTAATATTTTTCATTAACAATAAAGTGAGAGCAAAAATCACATGTCAGCTGCTACATAACTAGTCTAGCTATTACTCGACATCAGTTCCTCTAAAATATTCCACTTCTATCTTATTGCAGATTCAACTCCACCACCAGCGACGACGCCTTCAACAAACACCCCTGCTACCAATAAACCAGCCACATCACAACCAACAAACCCACCTATATCGCCAAACAGCACTGCTGTAGGCAAGTCTAGATACAACTGTATTGCTCATAATTCGTTACCGTAGCGTTACTCTTAGTGGTTGGCAAAGCCTGGTTTTGAGCTTGCCTAGTCCTTGCGAAGTGCTGAGTCCCTGTATGGCGTTTTCCCAGTCCCAATCGGTTAAACGCTTTGGCCGCGCGGAATAATAAGGCCTAGGGAACAGCGGTCAGCACTCGTTAACATCCGTCGAAAGGCCCTTGGACACCTTATGAAGTTTACACAAGGTAGATTAAAGTACACATAGCATCAATCCCAACCCAGAACAGGAACCTAACCAATTTCGAAACAGTGCTTAACCCTAATCAGTAAAGGTAGTGCTTAACCCTAATCTGTAAAATGCAGTGCTTAACAGGCTAATCCAAAACGATAAGGAATACTACGTTGTGTAAACTTCATAAGGTGTCCAAGGGCCTTTCAACAGGTGTTAAAAAGTGCTGACCGCCGCCATTTTCATGATGACGACATTTGACTACAACTACCAGAATTCATTTTTTTGCTTTCTTATTTAAAATTTTCAATCCCGCTGAGAGAGCAATAGCTCTAATTTGCACAAGAACTAAAACAAAAAAACTGAAGAATTCTGGTAGTTGTAATAAAATGATGTCATCGTGCAATTGTCCTATTCCGTCAAATGTCGACGTGCCAGTGATTTGTCATAATGGGAGAGACAATTCTTGTGAGCAGAGGCTACTTTTTCGTAGTTATTTATCGTGAAAAAGAGAAAGTATTACTAAAAATGTTGTTGGTACTGGTTGCACGGCTTTGATGGGTTTTAAAGTCATCACTTCGTAAATCTCGGGCATGAGGAGAGAAAAAAAAAACTGGGCAGGGCGCTCTTCGAAAAGCAGTTAACAGCACTGAAAGAAATAAACCAACAAATGTGCTGTACATGCACACAAAATTGTCGTTTTGCCAAATAATATTAAAACGACTGCTCTTTCGTCGTTCTCGTTAACGTCGCCGTCGTGAAGATCTTAATCTCAGAGTGAGGCTGAATTTTCTTCTGTGATCGCCTTTTCTTAACAGGCTTGAGGTGCTTGGATAAACGCAAAAGTTGCAAAGACTGGGCTGATCGAGGTGACTGTATCACCAATGGTTGGACTGAGATAACATGTCGGATCAGCTGCAAAACACGCTGTGATAACCAGCCAATAAAGCCGAAAGGTACTAGCAGTAGTTTCCCTATATATTTACTAAAAAGAGGAACGTAAGCTGTGGTTCTTAAGCCCCGTGTAAAAGGACGCAGCAACATGCAACATGGTGTGCAAACGGATGCAGCATGTAACATCCAACAATGTTGCGTCCGTTTGTACGGAGCTTCAAACATGAATATAGTCCAAACTTGTGCAACTAAGCCGCAGTGATGTATATAGGTTTAAATCAGTGTGGTTTTGGTAGGTGTAAAGATCAATACATAACTACAGGAAACAGCCTAACAGTTTGCTCGACATGTACTCACTCATGTGCAACAGATAAGGTTATTCTCATGCGCAGTTTGATCCCTCTCTTTCAAGATAATCGGGGCTCCACCTTCCCCAGAAATAAGGTCGGAATTAAGAGCGCAATGATTGAACAAAAAAATAATTGAATCGTGTAACAAAATATCGTGATAGTTCTCAGTGAATCGCAGACAACTTGATTATCCGTATTTGCCTCTCCTTTCGGCTACTGGCCAGCGTCTGGGTTCCCCTTGACCAAGGGTCGGGAAACGATTTTGTCAAGCCAGCATGCGCAGAACAGGACAAAGATTCTAGTACGACATTGAAGTAAGAGTAACGTGAGTATGTAATTTGTGTTCAGGTTCCTGCTCTGATGGCCTTGGTCTAGGGTGGCCTGGGGACTATAAACTGCCTGACAGTGCATTTAGAGCTTCGACCGACTACAGGCCAGGTGAGCATAACGTTAAAACCAAATGCATGTGCAACCATTAACATGTAAGAAATATGTTTGAAATTAAGAAAATGTTATACGGGCTCCCACTGAAAGATTGCGATTTATGTATTCTACACCTGTAACCAATAGTCCACTTTCGAGTTCTCTATGACCGCTGAAATGAAGAAGTGAAGACGCATTTTTTACAGCCTTAGCCTCCATCTGAAGTAATATATTCACAAATTCCAACGAGAAAAAGACCTGTTTATTACTCTGTCTATTGTGTATATTCAAATTTCAAACACTTTCTTGCCAAAGTTGCTGAATATTTACTTTACGTCGAGGCTAACCCTGTATGAATGTGTCGTTAATGTTTGTATTCAGCGGTAATTTTTAATTCGAAACTGGACTATTGAAGATAATGCAATAAGCAAGTATGAAGTAATATGACAAGAACAAATGTCAGGTGCTATAACATAAACTTAAATTTTCTGATTCATACATACAGGGAAGTCAAGATGAAGGTGTGATTTAAGATACTGTGGGGAATATGGACCCTGCTCTATTTTTACAAAATACCATTAAAAGAAAACTCCCGTTGGCTCTATAATTAGTCATCCGCTAAGTCCTAAATGACAACTTTTGTAAAACCGAAAGTGATCTTTACGTGGTATTCGCCACTTTTAGAAGCAAGCAGGGAAAGAGGACGAGTTAACTTTCGCAGAGACTTCTGGGACTTTTTCTAGCGACAGAGAAAAAATGGCCAATAGCTGACTAGCGCGTCCCCATTAACAATCCCAGAAGCAATTACGGGACGCATTTAGGCTCGTTTCTAAAATGGGCGATTTTTTGTAGCGCGAGTCTGGAACCGAGAAGTAACCGAGAAATTGGTATTAAATGGTAAGCAACATTCCGTTTGGATTGTACCAAACGGAATGAACGGACTACCTCGAAAAGTACTCCCGGCAATTTTCGGTTGGAATTTCCGAAAAATGACTTTACCATGCATTTACCTTCCATCAGGAATTTCCGAAATTTCCTGTCAAATGGTAAGCACCCGCGGTAACTCGAACTCTGAAGGGAAACGAAAAACAGTTCGAGTTAGCGGGGATTTCTGGTTACCGGGGTAAATTTCAGTGAAATTTTGATCAAGGAAAAGGAAATTTAGTCGCGAGTTAGCAAGGAATTCGAGTTATCCGAGTTCGAGTTATCGAGGTTCTACTATACGTAATTTGCTCAAATACATTTAGGAGGTAGCTGGCGAGCATCCGCGGACAATGCTCGTCTTTACTTCGAGGATGATCACACGAACAAGAGGATTGGAGCTTGGTGCGGTAATGAACGAGATAATCAGTGGTTACGCGTTGATCTGGGAAGAAGAAAGAGGATAAGAGCTATTGCAACACAAGGTAAAAAGCACGGATAAGTCAAGAATAAATATAAAAAGGGTGTGTTTGTTGTTGTTGGAGAGGGGGCTTAAATTGATTCTTAACCTGCGAACTGAGGTTTGTATTTTCTAATATATATATTTTTTATTCCAATGTAATCTTATCTTTTTTTATAACACACAACCGGATAAATGTAGCCAAATGTAGCCAAACAAATGTAGCCGAAATCGATTACAGTGCATTCTGAAACACCATTACATTACAAGGTATAATTCGAATTCCGTTCGAAGAACATAAATCCCAATGTCCAGTCAACCAGAACAGAAGTGAATAAATCTGATGTATTGTCTGGGCCAACCAGAACGAACAACAGATTCTGGCCTTTTTACACGTGATCTGGTACTCAAGACAAGTATATCACTAAATGTAGGGCATCACGTCTGTGAGCTAAGACTTGCTTTGGGGTGTTGAGACAGTGTTCGTAAAGGAAGCCCTTCATCCTTCCAGGATGATCGTGTTTATCAACCCAAAATCATAGTTTTTTCCAGAGCAGATGGTCATAGTTAGCAGCACTCTTTGAAAAAATTCTTTAGATTCTGTGAAGGCCGGGTTTTAAATTACTGCAGTATTGAGGTCAAAAGAAATGTCGTAACAAAGCTTAAAAACGAGTTTTATTTGACATAACTTAAGGTGTTTGTTTTTGAAGGTCGTGATGGGTTCCATGAACATGTCAAGGAGTACAAACTGGCCTTCAGTGACAACGATTCCAACTACCAGGTGTATCAGGAAAATGGGAAAGACAGGGTAAGTTTCTTAGCTCATTCTCAGCCTATGTTTGATATGTTTACAAGACACGCTGGAGTTTTTGATTGGCGTTTAGGTGTTCCGGTCACACATCTTAACGGTCCGTAAATTTAGACGCCAATCTGTTCAAAAATTGAAACGTCAAAATAGAGAAGATCGAAGCCTAAATTTTTAGCCGAAACTTTGACCCGCGCTGTGTGAGAACCAAAACCGCCTAAATTTTGTACTGCAAAGGCGTGGTTGCATTAGATGCATGGTAACTCAGCTGGGAGACGCCGTTGTGGATTTGGTGAAGCAGCGCTCTGCACAAGAGCAGATGATAAAACCACTGAAAAAGTTAAAGTTAAATCTGGTTCGTCAGAGTCCGTGTGAAGAAAACAGAAATATGAAACAGCTAATTTCCTGTCAACGAAGCCGTGGTGGTCAAGTCTTTCGACCGCCGGTCGAAAATTAGTCCGGTACCGTGTAAACGAAGCATCAATATTCCTTTTATCGCTTCCCCCATACGCCACTTACAAATCTCCCATAATGCACCTTATTTTCCCCCTAAAATTTTGCATAACCTTTCAGTTTTTCATTTCTCCTGGGTATTACAGCCGTCCCAAGAGAAAACGGAAACAATGCTTATGCAAAATTGTGGAGGGTAAATAAGGTGCATTATGATATGGGAGATGTGCAGGTGACGTATTTAAAATGAGATTGGTGTATTTTGTTTATGAGGTCCTAGATGCCCTTTTTTTTCACAGCTGAAAATAACTTATTTACGTTTTGCTTATTTTTTAAAGGTCTTTATTGGAAACTGTGACCATTTCACTCCTGTTTTGAATACATTTAATCCCGTTACGGCCAGATACGTCAAAATCATTGTCGTCAAGGCCAGCTATCCTTGCATGAGGGTTGAATTGTATGGCTGCGACGCCTAAGGATAGTGAGTATTAATAAACACAATTACATAGAGTCACTAATCATTGCAGACCCCTACTCGACTTGTTTAATTTTCATCGTTGCCCTATTTCTTATCATAAAACCCCTGTTTAAGGGAGACTTATCTCTGAGTAGGCCTCAGTATTTTTATATCGTGAGATGTCCTCGTCAAAAGGCCTATATATGAAAGTAGAGCAGGAGAGGTTTTCATTGAAGTCGGCGCGTGCGTACTTGTAAAAAAGTTAGTTTATAAATAAATAAGTATACCTAAAGTTTTCCTTACCTTCCAAGAAAATTCGAATTTTTATTTCTGATGTTCTTTCCCGAACGAAAACAAAGCTAAGATGAACGATTTTTTAGAAAAGACCCTTATTAATAAACAGAAAGTATGATTATTTTTTTCTATTCTTAATATCCACAGATCCACCAACGGAATTTTTTCAGTCAGACTGCTGATAGCGAAGCAAAGTTGTAGAATATTTTAGAGTTATGGTAGATGCTGTCTAAGGGCAACTTAAATGACAAATAAACTGCTCAGTGTAAAACTACTCTTTTGTTTGCCTTTTTTGGCTTATTGAAGGACATCACTTAACGCGAAATGTTATGTACGGGTTTACGCGAGTATCAAACACACTTCTCATAGATATGTACAGAGCAATCATGTCCTTTTTAAAGAAAGGTTAATGTTCCCAGGTTGCAATGAGCTGTTTGGTTTCAATTAGTTCCACTGACAAAGAGATATGGAAATAGGCTGAAGACAAAACGACATAAAAATGAACCGCAGTATATGCACATTGCGACAACAACAACAACAATCTTTATTTCGTGCCCAGAAAAGTTTACAATAGATAAATACATGCAAAGAGAAAAATTAACAATAAAAAAATGAGCACAGCCACTTAGAAATAGCTAAGGCTAATCGAGCTAAGTGACTGGGCCAAGCGGAAAAAAGTATTGCAATAAAGTTACAGAGTATAAAAAATACACACACACACGCACAGAGAACAAAACAAAAAAAAAAAAAAGAAAAGTGGATGTGCACGCAGAAAGATGAAAAAAAGTACATCAATGTACCAGTTAGTAGTTGGATATAATCAATTCTTTTAAGAGATTTTTGAAGCAAGCACGACTCTTAGATTTAATTGAGTCATCAATGGAATTCCAAACTTTAGCACCGAAAAAACGAATAATTTGCCGTAATTAGTCCTTGCTTTTGGCAGATAGTATGAAATCTTACTCGCCAGTCTGGTTTGATATTGATGCACTTTGTTGATACTCTTAAAGAAATTATCAACCATGCGCTCACCATCAAGAATAAATATTACAACATACCGCTATGATTACAGTGCGACTATTCAACCCGAGGCAACTGGAAGAAGATTATACAATGACAACGTTTTTTGAAAAGATTTTCAAACGTTGTTTTGCAAACGGACTAATTAAATTCAAGGATCAACTATGCAACCGTTCAAAAATATAAAACCGTTTGAACTAACCTGAAAACTCTGAATGTTATTGGTCCATTTGCAAAAAGGAAAAAAACTTGAGAATCCTTGTTTTTCAAAAAACGTAAGTTGTGATTGGATAAACTCCTTCCAAGTGTCCCAAATCGAGTAGTCGTTCTCTAAGGACTAGTCGTGTATGTCAAACTTAATTACATTTTATCTCAGAATAAGTCAACAGTTGTTCGCGTTTATATATTGCCAGCCTGAAAAATCAACACAGGATGTTTGCGGTTCAAACCTTTTGGTTTATAACCCTTCTGATTTACATTTCTTTGATAAAAACTATCATGAAACCATTTAATAACTCCAACATAGAACAGTCATGTTTTTAGCCAATCATATTCCATCACACTCTTATGAAGGCTACTTTTGAGTCAGATACAACCATTTAAAACAACTAACACTGATGTAAAAGAAAAGATTATCTTCTTTTGACTTTCCCCTTTCTTTATATTACCCAACGTGATGAGCAAAACCTCATCAAATATGAGGTGAATTCGTTATGTTGATTCGAGACTCTGTTGACAAATGCTTTTCCCAGAAAAGGACACGGATTATCTGAATTATATTTATTATCAAAATAACAGATAAATATTTCATATTGCAATATTTCGGTATTAGAATTTGTTTAGCACAACCTCCGAAAATCGTAGTTAAGCTATTAGAAAACCTCCGAATAGAGTGTTTTCACATGACGTCACGGCGGCCATATTGGTGTCCCAAACCAGTCCTCTGGGAATTGAACTCTTTTCTTATGCAAACGTTTTCTTTTGTTCTAACATGTTTACATAGATGCTGGCCACGTGAGTGAAAACACTCTATATCATAGTAGGTTGATTTTGATCGTCCAGATGAACGTAGACCTGAAAAGGACTGTTGTTGACAGTGACTGACGTTTCGACAGCCTGTACAGTAGTCATCGTTAGAGTCAAATTGAGTTGTAATCACGTCAGTTGATGGTATTAAACTCTAGTTATTGATCATGACCTGACTGGTCAATTAATTCGTGATGTTATTGGTCGTCTGTAAGTAAAACCGGTTTGTTTGTTTTTGGCTTTTGTAAACGTTCTCCTTGTCTTTGCTTTCATCATTAGATAAATCATGATAACTTAGCACAAAGCAAAAGAAGTCTTAAATTGTGTTTTTTGCTGACCTTAAGTACATTTTCGAACAATTGGAAGTAATGTTGGGGTAATACCCTATCGAGGGATTATTCGCAGTTACATACTTTCAGGCTTTCTTGCAGATTTTTCCCCCTGAGCTTGAAGGATGGTGGGTTAAGGATTAGGAAAGAGTGTTAAACGTTTTGCGTCCATTTCGAGCGTTCATCTTTTGTTTTGTACCTTGTCATCTTAAACGCCACAGAGGAAGCAATTTTCCCCATGTTATGTACAGTAGATAAATGGAAACAACGGTTGTTAAACGTTTCCCCACCGCTGAGTTAAGACACCTATAAAAATGGTCATCATTGCTGTTCAGAATACATTCAATCGTGAGAGTAAGTAGATTACTTGGACCTAAGAACATCAGTGGATCATAACTAAAAACTCAGACTTACAATGGTAAAGGTATGTTGTTTCATCAATGTTAATAATTGAAAATCTAGAATATCAGTTTCTTGACAAAGCAATTTTCTCGAGTAGTTGTACTGGTCGGACGCATGTTTAAGAGCTCTCCGAGTTAAGATTATAATTAATTTGTCTTTTTCCCCTCCCAATTATGACCGGGTGTGAAAAGCTAAGGAAGGAAAACCGATCTTTACGAAATGAGATAGCTGATTCGAAAGGAAAACTCCAGAAAATTTCGGAAGATTTTTTGTCAAAGAAAGCGTTTTTCCTTAGATGTAATGGTAATTAAAATAAAACTATGATAGAAATAAGAATTATTGTAACTTAAGATATTTTTTCTTCCTCTCCTCTCATTTTATTTTTTCTTTTAACCGGGCCGCGTAGATAAGCAATTGCTATTTTACTGCTCAGTCTATTAACTGTACTACCATTTTAAATAAATAAAGTTGAATTTGAAGTTGAGGTTTAAAATAAGGAGAAAAGGTGTTCAGGAAGTGGACAGTGGCGCAAAATGGATCCTTCCTCACCCCTCGCTGTTTTTCCTGCTCAAATCTCTTTACGCCGTCCCCACGATCTCCGCCATTCTCCACTATCTGAACTCCTCTTCCTCCTTATTTTTTTCTCTCTCTTTAATAGTCTGAATTTGCACCGCGCTCCACTATCTGATTACGCCTGAAACAGGCTAATGATGAAACGCATCTTAAAGTATATTGTAAAGTCAGCGGATGCAATCTGCGCTAGCACCAATGCTTGTAACAGAACTCTACCTGCTAAATGCGTCTAGAGAACATTACTGACGTTAACGGGACTTCCTTGTTATAGAAAAATATTCTTCTGCCACTTTATCGCCTCTTATTATCCAATCGGTCCGAAGAAAAGCAAATAGTTCCATCTAACGAGACTTCCTTTTTACAGGGAAATATTCTTCTGGCACTTTTTCTCCTGTTGTTATCCTACGAGGTATCTTGTAAACCAAAGGAGGACATTACAAAAGCCGTTCATTCAAGTGCGTTGGCTCAGCAGAGTTCTTCCTTATCGCCCAACTCTTCAAGAATCTATCCTTGGTCACGTGTCAAGCGACATTCACTTCCTGAGTGTATAAATAATACGTTTCTGGTTAATGGAAAAGTGGTTCTTGAATGTAAGAGAGGTTGTTTTGAATGCTTTAATCCTATGCTTGGAGCAGGAGATGGGAAGTGTGAGGGCATAAGAGATAGAAACAACGATGTTGTAGAATGTCATTGCAAGCAATAGCCTAATTGAAGAAAGATTGTACACGTTAATTAATTGTGTTATGTAGTACATACATGATTTATTTAAGCTGAATAACTTAACAACAGGATCGAAAACCCACATGTATTTATCATAGAAATTTGTTAATAAACCCAGCTTTCGAAGTATTAACGAATGTTTCATCCAAAAAGACTACTTGTGTAAAGTAACTTCAAGTTCTTCGTAGCATTGATCGCAGAGCACCCGGAAGTAAGTGCCCAGTCAATCTGCTACTTTTTTTGGATTAAATCATCTATTTCTGTCAAGAGAATACTGACTTAACGTCGATGGCGTCATAAACTATTTGGTCCCAGTCCTATATGCACAAACGTAACATTTATCTATCTTTTATAAAGCTACAGCAAACAATAAACGAAACACTGAGTGGTTGATAAACTCGATAAAATTGACGCCTTTTGCCTAAAACGTTCTCCTTGCCTTTGTTTTCATGCCATGGGAGGCAACAAATGCAGCTAAGAATTTGCACATTTTAGCCTGTAAACTGGATTTACAGTGTTTTTAAACCTTCACACTGCATTATATGTATGTATATTTTCATAAATGTCTTGCTAGCCTCCTAAATACATGTTTACAACAAGTACATGACTGTACATGTTAAATGGATTGAAAACTTCAGGGTAATACCATAAACTATTAATAATGTTCAAGATGCATACTCATTGTTTGTTTTTTGTTTTTTTTTCAATAAAATGTCATTGTTGGCCTTTGAAGATGCCTCTTTATTGAAACATGAATGTACCTTCACAAATGTATCATGTACTTTTCAGCCCAGCTATTGCTTCTTGACATGATATTTATAACTTTAACACGAAAGCCACGAAAAAACCTTGTTATTTTTTTGTCCTTTGTTTACATATTTTATGATTTGTCATTGTCAAACAGGCTTACCAAGCTTTTAAGGTTTAAATCAAACCAGATTACTAGAAAAAGGTCTGCACAGTAATTTTCAAGGAGTTATAATAACTCCTCTAGTGGGGCTAATTTAACTACTTACAGTGGAATTATTTTTTGGGGAGTTATTTTAACTCCAAAAAGGAGTTTAAAGAACTCTTTTTCAAGAGTAAAAGTGACCCCAGATATTGAGGAGTTAAAATTTTTACCTAAAAATTTTACTCCACTTTCAGAGTTAAATTAATACATCTGATGTATTGTCTGGGCCAACCAGAACGAACACCAGATTCTGGCCTTTTTACACGTGATCTGGTAGACAAGCATATCACTAAATGGAGGGTATCATGTCTGTGAACTAATTAGATCGAAGACTTGCTTTGGGGTGTTGAGACAGTGTCCGTAAAGGAAGCCCTTCATCCTTCCAGGATGATCATGCTTATCCGACCCATAATCTGCTTATCAACCCATACTCATAGTTTTTTTTCCAGAGCCGGATGGTCATAGTTAACAGCACCCTTCGAAAAAATTCGTGAGATTCTGTGAAGGCCGGGTTTTAAATAGCTGCAGTATTGAGGTCAAAAGAATTGTTGTAACAAAGTTTAAACGAGTTTTATTTGGTATAACTTAAGGTGTGACGTGATGGGTTCCATGAACATGTAAAGGAATATAAACTGGCCTTCAGTGACAAAGATTCCAACTACCAGGTGTATCAGGAAAACGGGAAAGACAGGGTAAGTTTAGCTTATTCTCAGCTTATGTTTGATATGTTTACAAGACACGCTGGAGTTTTTTATTGGCGTTTAGGCGTTCCGGTCACACATCTTAACGGTCCGAAAATTTAGACGCCAATCTGTTCAAAAATTGAAACGTCAAAATAGAGAAGAGGCCAAAATTTTTAGCCGAAACTTTGACCCGCGCTGTGTGAGAACCATAACCGTTTAAATTTTTCTACTGCGAAGGC
This sequence comes from Porites divaricata, assembly GCA_038088405.1. Classification (NCBI taxonomy): domain Eukaryota; kingdom Metazoa; phylum Cnidaria; class Anthozoa; order Scleractinia; family Poritidae; genus Porites; species Porites divaricata. The sequence continues at coordinate 42,188,732 of JBBMOI010000003.1, forward strand.
GTCGTTACTTTAGATGCAAGGCAACTCAGCTGGGAGACGCCGTTGTGGATTTGGTGAAGTAGCGCTCTGCACAAGAGCAGATGATAAAACCACTGAAAAAGTTACAGTTAAATCTGGTTCCTCAGTAGCCTGCGAACCGCAGACATACTTCTGTTTTTAATGAAGCCGTGATGGTCAAGTTTTTAGACCAACGGTCAAAACTTTTGCCCGGTGCCGTGTAAACGAAGCATCAATATTCCTTTTATCGCTTCCCCCATACGCCACTTGTAAGTAAATCTCTCATAATGCACCTTATGTGTCCCCTAAAATTTTGCATAACCTTTGTTTTTCATTTCTTCTGGGTGTTACAGCAGTCCCAAGAGAAATTGAAAACAATGCTTATGCAAGATTGTGGAGGGTAAATACGGTGCGTTATGATATGGGAGATGTACAGGTGGCCACTATTTAAAATGAGATTTGTGTATTTTGTTTATGACGTTCTACCTATATGCGCTTTGAATCGTAGGTTTGAATAGGGTTGAATTGTATGAACACAATTACAGAGTCAACAATCACTGCAGACCATTACTCGACTTGTTTGTATTGCTGCCCTATTTCTTATGATAAAACCGGGTGTTTAAGGGAGATACTATTTCTGAACCGGCCTCAGTTTTTTCTATCGTGATATGCACTCGTCAAAAGGTCTATTTGACAGTAGAGCAGGAGACGTTGATCAAGTCGGCGCGTTCTTAGCTATAAAAAAGTTGCTTTGCGATCAATGCTACAAAAACCTTGAAGCTACTTTACACAAGTCAAGTCTTACGGGATGAAACATTCGTGAACACTTCGAAAGCTGTTCAAATGTATTTTATTGACAAATTTCTATGATAAATACATGTGGGTTTTCGATCCTGTTGTTAAGTTATTCAGGTTAAATAAATCCTGTATGTACTACATAACATAATTAATTAACTTGTACAATCTTTCTTCAATTAGGCTATTGCCTGCAATGACATTCTACAACATCGTTATCTCTATCTCTTATGCTCACACACCTCCCATCTCCTGCTCCAAGGATAGGATTAAAGCATTCAAAACAACCTTTCTCACATTCAAGAACCACTTTTCCACTAACCAAAAACCTCTTTTTTACACACTCAGGAAGTGAATGTCGCTTGAAACGTGACCAAGGATGGATTCTTGATGAGTTGGGCGACAAGGCAGGACTCGGAGGTAACGGACTTGAATGAACGGCTTTTGTAATGTCCTCCTTTGGTTTACACGATACCTCGTAGGATAACAACAGGAGAAAAAGTGCCAGAAGAATATTTCCCTGTAAAAAGGAAGTCTCGTTAGATGGAACTGTTTGCTTTTCTTCGGACTGATTGGATAATAAGAGGAGATAAAGTGGCAGAAGAATATTTTTTTATAAAGAGGAAGTCCGGTTAATGTCGTTGGTAATGTTCTCTAGACGCATTTAGCAGGTAGAGCTCTGTTACAAGCAGTGGTGCTAACGCAGATTGCATCCGCGGACTGTACGATATGCTTACGATGCGTTCTATCAATGACCTTTTTCAGGCGTTCAGATAGTGGATCGCGGCGCGAATTCAGACTATTAAGAGAGAGAAAAAATTAAGGAGGAAGAGGAGTTCAAATACTGGAGAATGGCGCAGATTGTGGAGACGACGTAAAGAGATTTGAGCAGGAAAAACAGCGAGGGGTGAGAAAGGATCCATTTTTCGCCACTGTCCACTTCCTGAACACCTTTTCTCCTTATTTTAAACCTCAACTTCAAATTCGACTTTATTTATTTAAAATGGTATAACAATTGATAGACTGAGCAGCAAAATAGCAATTGCTTATCTAGGCGGCCCGGTTAAAAGAAAAAAAAATGAAAGGAGAGGAAGAAAAAATATCTTAAGTTACAATAATTCTTATTAATTTCTATCATAGTTTTATTTCAATTACCATTACATCTAAGGAAACACGCTTTCTTTGACGAAAAATCTTCAGAAATTTTCTGGAGTTTCCCTCTCGAATCAGCTATCTCATTTCGTAAAGATCGGTTTTCCTTCCTTAGCTTTTCACACCCGGTCATAATTGGGAGGGGAAAAAGACAAATTAATTATAATCTTAACTGGGAGAGCTCCTAAACACGCGTCCGACCAGTACAACCACTCGAGAAAAATTGTTTTGTCAAGAAACTGATATTCTAGATCTTCAATTAACATTGATATGAAACAACATACCTTTACCATTGTAAGTCTGAGTTTTTAGTTTATGATCCACTGATGTTCTTAAGTCCAAGTAATCTACTTACTCTCACGATTGAATGTACTCTGAACAGCAATAATGACCATTTTTATAGGTGTCTTAACTCAGCGGTGGGGAAACGTTTAACAACCGTTGTTTCCATTTATCTACTGTACGTAACATGGGGAAAATTGCTTTCTCTGTGGCGTTTAAGATGACAAGGTACAAAACAAAAGATGAACGTTCAAAATGGACGCAAAACGTTTAACACACTTTCCTAACCCTTAACCCATCATCCTTTAAGCTCAGGGGGAAAAATCTGCAAGAAAGCCTGAAAGTATGTAACTGACAATAAACCCTTGATAGGGTATTACCCCAACATTACTTCTAATTGTTAGAAAATGTACTTAAGGTCAGCAAAAAACACAATTTAAGACTTCTTTTGCTTTGTGCTAAGTTATATTTGTCTACTAATGGTGAAAGAAAAGACAAGGAGAACGTTTACACAAGCCAAGAACAAACAAACCGGTTTTACTTACAGACAACCAATAACATCACGAATTAATTGACCAATCAGATCAATAATCAGAGTTTAATACCATCAACTGACGTGATTACAACTCAATTTAACTCTAACTATGACTACTGCACAAGTCTGTCGAGACGTCAGTCACCGTCAACAACAGTCCTATTCGGGTCCACGTTCACCCGGACGATCATACTCAACCTATATACTTATGATATATTTATCTATTATTTAAATATAATTCAGATAATCTGTGTCCTTTCCTGGGACAAGCATTTGTTAACATTGTCTCTAATCAACATAACGAATTCACCTCACATTTGATGAGGTTTTGGTCATCACGTACTGAGGTAATTTAAAGAAGGGGGGAAGTCAAAAGAAGATATTCTTCTCTTTTACATCAGTGTTAGTTGTTTTAAATTGTTGTATCTGACTCAAAAGTAGCATTACATGCACAAATGTAACTTTTATCCATCTTTTATAAAGTTACAGCAAACAATAAACGAAACACTGGTTGATAAACTCGATAAAATTGACGCCTTTCTGCCTTAACGCTCTCCTTGCCTTAATTTGCTTTCAAGTTACAGTGTGTTCCCTATATGTAAGTGGAAAAGGAAGTTACTTACAAGACCGTAAATTCAAGTATGGGGAAAACTTTTTCTTGTTCCTTATTAACGTTCCTAAAATATTTAAGACGGCTTTGATTATATGGCTTAGATGACTTTTATTTAGAGAATGGATGGGCTGATGGATTCTAAATGCTTACCTATTAACAAAAATGTTTAACGAAAGGGTTTTATTTTAGAACAGCTTAAAGAAGCACATTCACATTATAATAAACACAAAAGACTGCTCTTGAACAGTGCAGTTTTTTTCTAAAATAATTTCATTGTTATTAAAATTGAATGGGGATTTTGTTATATGCATTAGTTTCCAGAATTGTCTTTGAAGTAAAGCTGAATTTTTCTAATTTATAAGCAAGGGAAATTAAAACTAAGTTATCATACTTGTGCGTGGTAAAGAGGGACGCATTGAACTGATAAAATTAATAAAGCATAGACACGTAGTTTAAAACTATAGGACCTCTTTATCGAAGACATCCCAAGAGTACGCTACAGCATCAGCTGAAGTATATTTCAGTTTATAGTATAACGGTTCCTTAATAGAATCGCAGTATGAGATACATATGATTGTGACTCAGGACTCTTTTTCACAATCTGTTCATAAAAAGGGATCTATTAGACATCCTTTAGTTTTTATTTATTAAAGAATTTAACTTTAGTTTAGTGCAAAATTGATGACATGATACACTCATTATTGCAATAATGTCCCCAATTATAAAACCGGTTTTAGGAGTTAGAGACTTGGCTGAATTTCAAAGAATGCTTTTGTTAGGTAACTAAATAAAGCTTTTCTTTTAATGTGAAAGTGTTTGGGGGCTAAGGGACCGGTCATTATTTATCGCCTGTTGGGGGGGGGGGGGGGGGGAGGATGTTGGGGGGATCGCTTGATTTTTAGGAGAACAAAAGGGGGGATCAGTCGTAACCGACAACCAAAAAGGGGGATCACTGAAAACTTTGGAAGGATTCAGAGGGGAGACCACTCAAATTTGCTTGGAAAATGAAGACATGAGGGGGGAGGGATCGAGAAAGTCATCAACTGTTGTTAGGGGGGATCACTTCAGTGAAGCAACATTCAAAGGGGGGATCGGCTAAATTTCACCTTGTCAGTTTAGCCCCAAATCTCCCCCCTCCCCTCTCCCCAGGCGATAAATACATTTACAGAGAGTGTTTTTTCTTAATTTCATTTTTTTTTTTTGCAGATTATATAGATATCTTTCCTTGATCAAATTTTAAGACTTTTGCCAATTGTTTTTCAGCAAAACTGCGAATTGGAACAAAAGAATGTAAAATTCAACAAGTACTCTAACGAACAGAACTGTCATCTTTTTAAATCACCTCTAGCCATCATTTCTTCAGGCAGGGAGAGTAACTCACCAGATAATTATTATTTCATTATCATATCAGCAAACACTTAGCATATCTCCGAGTTGTTATGGTTCCTTAATCTAATAGACAATTTTAAAATGATAACTATAACTCTTCAAAAAACCTGTTATAAAATAATACCAAGAATATTTAAGAGTATTCCGAGGTTGTTTTCTCGCAAAAAAAAAAAAAAAAACATTTCTCTATGTTATTGGATAGTACTAGAAGACCCGGTGACTAAGAATTCAGAGAAGACGTTTCCTTTTTTCTACCAGGAAATTGAAACTAGTACTGTCTTCCACGATGACGCAACAGTTTACTTTGCTGGTTAATCTTGTTATTCTCTTGATGGCCAAAGGAGCTACAGGAAAGAAAGGAGCATTTGAAAGGATACTGGATATCAATCAAGGAAAAGGTTAGTTTCAGTGAAATTAGCGTCAAAGTATGGAGCTCAAATAGTCGATTTAAATGGCTTGACCATTGACTAACTGTGAGTAAGTTATTTTTTTAGTTACAGTGGTGTAACTGTAGTATTTTATTATATTGCACTGTAGGACTGTTCTAAGGGATGACTTTTAGCCCAGTTTCCTGTTCAGCCAATAAAAGAAGACATAGCGTCCACTAAACAGTCCCATAATGCAATTCGACACAACACCGACCCAGTCTCCTATCAACCATAAAATGGCCAATGAAAATGGTGAAATCCCTTTTTTTAAAAAAAAGAAAAAAGATCGGGCCCCAGTTGTTCAAAAGTTGCATATCTCTATAGCTATCCACTGGCTAAATCTCTATCCATTGGATAGCGCAATTGGTTTCCCTAATACTTATCCGTTGGATAGTGATTTATCCGGTGGATAGCGCTATCCAACTTTTGAACAACGGGGGCTAGCTAATTAATGAAAACAATAAATTATATTTATCTTCTAATCAAAGATATAAACCTTCCGTCTTCACATCAGTGTAATTGTGCAAAAAAGGTAAATTGTCACGCGAATGGAAGGACAATAAAATTTTTAAGGTTATATCAACACCAACCTTTATTCGAGGAAAAGCAAAAAGTATTTCAATGGTTTTGGGGCCACATAGAATGTCTTCATTGCAAGTTTTTGTTCTAAGATATCAATGCAGGTTTCGATTTATTGCTGGATATTTCCTAATGTAACATCCACTACCTCAGCGACTTTGCATTGCTAAGGGCACCATTTTCACTTCAATTATAAAATAACCCTGTGATACTATGACCTCCTTTGCAGATAACACGGAGAGTCCGCAGATTTTGTCCCATTTATACAAAGGAGACATAAAGCTGACTGAAAGGCAAAGGCTAAATGACTTGGTCTTTGGTGACCGGGATGGTTCCCCTGCACGTGCGGCAACTAATGTGGACAAGATTAAGTGGCCCAATGCTGTTATTCAGTACGAGTTTGATTGTAGTGTAGATGAGTTTATCAAAAAATATATATAGAAATGTTGGTTAATAAGGCCGTTAACAAAGCCATGGAAAGGTGTTTTTTTCTTGGGTGGGAGAACGATACATTTCTTGGCCTTTCAAAATTTTCGATGTTCGTAGGCCAGGCTTCCAATGAAACCAACTAAATACTATCTTATATGAATACACCAACCCATGGACAATAAGACCATACTCCAGCACATTCTGCCCATAAACCTATATAATTATATCTCACTAATAGTTCCTCTAAGAAGGGGAAGATAATGCATCTCACACTACGCATTCCCCCGTGTATACGCTGGGAAAATTAAGTAGATCATTCTCTCTTGCAATGAGAGCTCAGAAATCCGAATTATGCTCATGTGACTAAGGCTAAACACTAATTAAACTATTAAATATTTCCCACAAGTATTGATCGTGCGGTACGAACAACACTGGAAGCTATGGCGGAGTGGGAGAGCAAAACCTGCATCAGATTCGTCAAGAGAATAACTGAGAAGGAGTTCTTATGGCTTTATCGAGGACAAGAGTATGATCATATATTATGAATTCAAAATAAAATCAGTACAAACGAAAATTTGAATGGGGTACATGTTAATCTGTTTCTTTGAGACATAAGTAAACCTAGTAGTGCTGCGTATAAGGAGGGCAAATGTCATTACCTCCTTCGATTTTGCTTGGTTGTTTGTTTTGTTTGTTTTGTTTGTCCAAAACGGTTTTCAAGCTAAAACATCTTCCCTTCTGTAGCATCACAATAATCTCTGAGGAGCACCTTGCACGAATGTAGTTCTGAAAGGTCACGCGATATGACGTCATAATTGGCACGAGTTTACGCCATTTTTAATATATTTGACATGAAAAATCTGAGGACATTCGATATATGAAACGACGTAAATGCTGTCATTTCATTTTTCCACGTTCAATGAAGATTTTTTAATTAAACAGAATCTTATTGCTCATTACGACTTTTCACTTTTGACAGTTGTTGGTGTGAGGTTGGTAAGATTCCAAGACGAGAAACCTGGCTTTCCATTGGTCATGGCTGTGAATACAAACACGTCATGACACATGAGCTCGGTCACGCCATTGGCTTTTGGCACGAAAAGAAGCAGACCTGACAGGGACAACTGCCTGAAGATACACTGGGAAAACATTAACGAAAGTAAGAGACAGATAGCAAAGTTTCAAGCCTTATACCCAAGGGATAAGGGAACTGTATATGGACTCTGTTAGGGCAAGGAATAGTTATCAAGGCCGAGGACTAGATACATGTAATTTAGAGAAGGGACCAGAATTAGTGATTCAAAAGAGGAACCGCATTCGCCTCTAACCGATTGAACTTAAAGGTTCCAAGAAATATGGTGAACATTCGAAGTCCAAAATGAAAAAAAAAAAAAAAATAGCAGTCATAGACTAACAGTACGCATTAGCCGATGACACCAAATATTATGCAATGAGAAACGTTGCAGTATTTAAATTTCCCGTGATCTCAAGCTAAGGACAGCTCATGTTCTGGCAAAAAAAAAAAATCCAACTATATAGGTAACACTGACGCTCTTAACTTTTTGTTCTAAGTTTTCCAAAACAGAAAAGCAGATATCAAGTAATAGGACAAGAGAATAATGTTCCTATGATATTGATATTTACATTTTTGGACATGAAGTACAACTTCAAGAAGAAAGTTCAAGAGTACGGTATGATTACGCTTCAATCATGCACTACCCTTGGAATGCAAATTCGAACAATGGTCAAGACACAATGGAGCCGATCAGGCCTCTACATGGAAAGACCCCAAACTCAGCAGCGATGATGCTTTGCAGGTGCGAAGGATGTACAAATGTCCAGGTAAAAATTTATCGACGATGATCGATACAATATGTAGAATTAGCTAAGTCTAAAGGCGGAGCTCCTTAAAATTCTATCCGCCTCCGTTACTGTTGCTTCCACAGCAAACTTTGAACGTCAAATCACTTAGCTACCGCACGAAATAGGTTGTTTATGTTTCATAAGGGGAAGTCCCACTCGCGATTTCATGTGCGTTCGTGAAGCTCTGCTATTAGCCTCGGTCTAGCTGGTGCTCGAAAGGAAAAAAGAGTAGGGACAAATGGAGCGCACGAGGGGGGTGGGGAGTGTTCCTCTAACTTTTCTCGCTTGCTCAAGCTGCGTTTTCTAGCACCAGCGCTTCTCTCTCGCTGCTATTTGTCGAAATACTGCCACACAGGGGATACTATAACCACAGGAACAGAACTCAAAATAAAGTCCTGTTTGCTTGTTTTCACTCCTGCTGTTTTGTTATTATTCTGTTCAAAGATTTACTTTTTTTCCAGCCCAAAGCAAAGTTTCTTCACTTGAGGAACAACGAACAGCAGGTATAACATTTGACGCGTTGAATGTTTTGCTTTTTTTTTTTTTTCACAGAATAATCTTGCCCTTGAATTACTGCAAAATTATCATCATATCACAAGCAAGATTCACTTGTTATAATAACGTTGACGAACACTTCGTAAACAGGTAATACAGTTGATGACAGAGCTGGAGAGCGCGACTACCTCAGAAAAAATATATTAAATTAGTGGATTCTTAGTAATGAGATTTCAGTATAGACTTTGTACAGAACTACTTCTTCCTATTCTTCGCAGCACGAAGAGAACTTAGTGGTGACCGTTGAAAGCTGGGGAAGTTAAATGCAATGGCCGGAAGGAGGATGGGTTTTGCGAAGAGCACGATGCTACTTTACTTTGAGGACGATCAGGATAGCAAACGAATTGGAGCTTGGTGTGCTACAGATCGAGAAAACCAGTGGCTGCGGGTCGATTTAGGAAAAACAAGGAAAATCAGTACGAGCAATTGCGACACAAGGTAAATAATGCAATTGAATACACCGTCAGGCCAGCGTCAAAGACACAATTACCAACCCCTGTTTATAACATTTACAAGTTCACTTTGCCTGTATTTTTGTTCCTTGTTACTGTTGGTGGTGGTGGTGTTTGGATGTTGTTATTATTGTTTGTTTGTTTGTTTTTTCTTTTCATTTGGAAAGTAAGAAAGGCCTACATGTCTCGTCTCTGTTTTCCCTTCAGCAAGTTATTCTTATTCTAGACAGTTTCATGATTTGTATTTTAAATGAAGAAAATAAAATCGCAGTTATATACGCACTTAAATCAATTACGAAAAGAAGACTGTAACAAACTTGGGGCTTGCATCTATGTAGGGATCATTCAGTGTTTTGATCGCCCTTTGATGTCTTTGAAGGTCGTGATGTTTTCCAAGAGCATGTTAAGGAATACAAACTGGCCTTCAGTATAATGACGGATTCAACGTCGAAGTTTACAAAGAAAATGGAAATGAGAGGGCAATGTGGCACTTAGAATGAGTGTATCCGATTGCGGTTTCTCACACAACACTGGTAGCCATGCCAAACCGACCGCCGCAGCCTGACCTTTACTCCACATTCATAAAAATGTACACATAACATACCCCTAGAAAGTGGGGACACTAACAAAATTACACATTACATTCAATCTACAAAACTGAAATCTTAGGGTGGGTGGGTGGGAAGGTCAGTAATGGCGGACGCAGCAAAAGCCACTGCCCGCCTTTTGGTCACCAGCATTTTGTACATGATTTTAAGGTGGAACCTCGATATATCGAGGGTTCCTTGTATCAAAAACCTCGATTTAACGAATTTTTACGAAAACAAGCAAAATGTTCGTAAATCGAGGTACAGTTAATGATTAATTTCCAACGCCCGGCATTTCCGGATGTGAACAATTTCTGTAATAAACATTTGAGTACGAAGCTATTGTCTCAGTTCAGAGCTGTACATAGCTACGCCTATAGACTTGCTACAAGTCGACCTCTTATAAGTTGTTAAAAGTGAGCGAAGCGAGCTTCAATGCATGAGGTCGCCAGCGACCGAGCGAGCGACGAAGTCTCGAGGTTAAAATGGCATAACCAATCAGGACAAAGAAATAAAGGACTTTTAGAAAGTCTAAGCTACGCCACTAGGAACACAAGAACAGGCAAAAAAAACCGCTCTACACATAAATTTTATCTAATCTCGTTTGTCTGTTGCGCATTCATCTTTAGCTATCTTTCGGTCACATGTTGACATTTATTCGTTATATCGAGATATATTCTACGTTTGCGTTTCTGGATTGTGTTCATTATAACGTTGACTAAATCGAGGCTCGTTATATCAAGGTTCTGTTCCATATATTTTATTGTAATTTAGACCGGGATGAAGAAAATCGTTCGTTATATCGAGGACTTCGTTATATAGAGGTTCGTTAAATCGAGTTTCTATTGTATTTTCCTTTACAAATGCTAACAATAACGTTTTGCCACGACAAAGCAAGAACCCCATCAACCATCAACCATTTCGCATTAAATGTTTATTATTTTTTTAAATAATATAATGTGTTAAAATGACACAAAATAGATTTAATTAACTGAATTTCAATAAGTGTATATTATGTTAACTAGTTCAAGGTAATTCTTTTTCAATACAATATTTTCAAAATTGCTTACAATTTTTACTTCACTGATATTGCTTTCCATCAGAAAAATTCAACAATACTATTTCCACTTTATAAATTCAAGAAAATTTATTGTCATTAAGTATTTTGCTCTTAAGAGATTTCAAGAAGCTGACTATGTACAACTGAATTAATACTTTATCCATTTAAATCCGAAAACCGCTCATATAATATTATTCCTGAAAATGCGTTTTCAAAAACTTACATTAAGAAACATCCTCCAGTAAAGTCAAACATTCGCCACCAAAAACCTCAGTGGCACAGAGAACTATCGATTATCAAAAATTTGCTTCATCCTCAAGTGGCAATATTTGGTACTAGATGCACAACTAAAATAAACAAACTCAACCTCAAATTGTCTCTTTATATTCTGCTTCAAAGCAAGTGAAGTGGCACGCGTAACTCTCGAGCGGTAAGCGGCAACACCGCGAAAAACATAAGAGAGAGCGTGGCTATTTTATTTTTTTCTAAAATGCGCGTGTTTCACTTGACGGACTCTAAGAGAACGGCTGCTCGTAGCCTACCTTGCCTTTAAAATATGGAGATATTCTTTTTAGGTGGCATAAAGCATACCAAGCAACAGAGTTTAAACCGTAGGCAATCTCCAGGACGTTAAAGAGGCTTTTGTACAGTAGTAAAAGACAGCAGAAGTCCAAAGGAACCTTAGAATTTCTCAAAAACTGAAGTAAACATTCAACAAGGAGGCACAAAATTTAACAGGTGGAAGTTGTGCCTTTGGACAACCAACATAACCATCAGCTTGCATTGTTTTCAGACATGCCATTTTCAGTTCCATTTTCTTGTGCCTCAGTTCCATCTGATCCTGTGAAGGTCACTTGAGGGAACTTTGCCTTGGATGCACCTTCCTTTGCAAGATAGAGCTAGAGGAATTGCACAGAGTTTACTCAGTGCATGTATAACGCCTTATAGTATACAACTATCCCCCGAGGGGGGAGGGTGCGTCGAGGCATATATCTCCCCTAAGGGGGATACTTGTTTTAGTATTTACCAAATCAGTTGGATAAAAATCAAAAGGAACTTTCTGTAAATAAAAGGCTTCACTTAGAGTTTGTTTACGCTGCAATTGACAGTGTTTCGGGGATCATTTTTTATGCCGGATTTTGTTGCAAATTTTTTTTTCTACCCGTAAACGCCCGATAAGCCAAATTTTGTCTCGTTCTTGGTATTTCAGTTGTTGGTGTAGCTGCTTCATTTACCGCTTAAATTTCATCTTACGAAACTGTCGCTAAACGAGAAGCCATCTTGAATCCCGTCCCAAAACAGTAAATATCCAAGGTTATTCCGAGTAATGGGAGCCGATCAGAACGCGCGAAAATTTGCTATTCGCTGATTTGGTGAATACTAACCTCGTTTAGTCTGTTAGGGACCAATTAGCCTCCAAGCAATCCATAAATCCCCAAATGTTGGTTGCTCGTTGCAAAGTTAACCTTGAATAACAGCCACGCATATTTAAGACGTGTAGTCCCGTATATTTGTTTTGGTGCATAATTCGACTTTGGATGCTAACCACAGCGACAGTAAATCGACTGCAGGTGAACCATACACCGCACCGCTCACTCGCCGGTTGTAGCTCGGCCAGTTTTTCCCGCTTGTGAGTCAGAGAGACTGTAAGCAGTCTCAATTTTACCTTAACTGCTCAAAAATGCCCTTTAACTTCAACTCAAAAGTTGTATGACAATCTCTAATAGCATACAAGAAACAACGCGCAGGGTACGTTCAATACCGTACTGGAATATACTAATTGTCTTCAAAGGAAACTAAATGGGCCCCGAGAATGGCACGTTCCCAGATGTGATACAAAAATTTGAGTAAGTATTCACCTTTTCCATCCTAAGGATAGATTCTCGGAAAATAAACAAAATGACCGACCTCGTTTTCTAAATCCCGTGCTCTCCTCGTCATATCGTTAATAATTTGATTTGTATTGGATTCCCTTTTCTTGCACTCTTCCAATTCTGCCTGTAATGCAATAATCTTGACATCCCTTGGGGAGGGGGGAGAGGTGTCCTGGCGTGAGGCCATCTCATTAATAATATGATTCTACAAAGAAAGGCATTTCATTAACGATTTCAGTCAACAGACATAAGTCAACCCAACAAAAAAAGATGCAGAGCTTCTGACCGATAATAATACTTTTAACTAATCAGTACAAATTGATTTTATTTTAAAGGAAACTGACTACTGATGAAAATCACGAATCGGGTTGCGTTTAGATCAGTAGAATGTATGTACTTATAATCATGCAAGGCCACCGATTAATTTTCACGCAATTTTAGTTGCTATTTTGGATCACGTGGTGGCAAATCGGAGGAAGGCTTTCCGGCAAAACACCCCGTCCACGTCGATATTTTTCGGTCGCAAGAAAGCAGGTACTTCCTTTGCAATGCAAGCGGCTAAATCTTCGCGTGTCTCGGATGACCACGTAAAGTGGCGGTCCCGTCTCCAGTTGGAGACGTAAAAAATAGTTTCCCCAATTGTACTTTCGTGCCAAATACTCTGACACTCAAATAAAGTGCATTTTTTTAAGTCAACAAAAAGAGTCTCTTTTCAGTTTTCACATATAAGGACGGACAACACTTAATATGGATCTCTTCACATCTACTTTGACTTTTCATAATCAGTTTGACATCTTACTGTAGACCGGCAGCTTACATAGCAACTGTGTTTCAAACCTTAAACATGATGAGCTCCTCTATGCGTCTGTTGGCCTCCAACAGAGCCACCGTTGTGGCCTCGTCGTGTTTTCTCATAACTACAAGATCTCTCCTGAGAGCATAAATTTGCTCTTGCTCTTCAGCTCGAGTAATTTGGCCCTAAAATATGAGGAGTTAGATCGGCATAAGCTGAGAAACCCAACAACAGAGTTAAGTTCAACAAAAAAATTAACCGTCAACTATCGAGCGCTAGCCAAAAGGAGAAGCGGGGTGCCGACACTAGAATCCGGCCAAAATCGTAGCATGCTGGCTCAAGCAGTATTGTTTCATAAACCGACGCAACACCAGCTTGATGTGGTCTTTTAGACCTTAGCTGGCCTGCACTGAAACTGGCCTTTTACATCCAGGTACATGTGCGTTTAATTAGACGTTTATGTGGCCAGGCTACTTCACACTTCCACACCGAACGAAGTAAAGAATGACAAGGGATTGATTTCGTGACTGGGTAAAATTGTGACAATATCCTGACTTTGCCACACTATTCACTACTTCCACACCTCTGAGAAGTGTGGAACTAAGTAAGAAGTGAAGAAACTCTGGATTTCATAGCCAGGGTTGGACATGGCTCTGTCGCCACTAAAACTTAGTCTGAAGACAAACATTATAGTGGTGTAAACTTGCGCCTAAGTTTAGTCACGGTTCTAAACTGAAACACTACCTCTCCATCTGCACAGAAAAAGCCGTCTTACCTGTATTAATCTATCGGCTAAATTGGCCCCCTCCTATAAAAACAAAAACAAAAATGAAAAAAAAATGTACGTATATCAACAAAACTCGTTTTAAGATTTTTTGAGAATGATAGGTAAAGTAAATGATAACCAAAGAAGATCGATGATAATTTCAAAATACACTGAAAAATGCTACCGTTAGTTCGTCTCCGATGACTGATTACGTTACTGCGTCAATGGTTTACTTTAACTGGTTGAACAAAACATTCCAAAACGCATCCAAAATCCAAAGATAATAACAAACAATAGAAAACGAAAATAAATAATGAGTTCATGCAATTGCCAACAATCATATCCAGCTCACCCGTGTTTCCTACCTTTTCAAGCTCGTCTATTCTCTGAAGTAGTAGTCTGTTTTCGGTTTTTAATCGCCGCAATTCCTCATTATCTTCTGCTTCTTTGTGTTTTACACGTGTGTATTCTTTCTCTAACCTTTAAAAGCAGAAAAATATTCAAACGTATTTCTTACTGCCAGTACTAGGAAAAAACGATTAGACAGATCAAGTATGGCGTTTACGGCAAACGTGAGATTCGAAGTTGAGAAAGTTTCAAAATGAGAATTGAACAGATAAAAACAGCTTAAAACAGTTCTTAAGGATAGAATTGTAGTGAATCTACCGATTTTCGTGTCGGGAAACTTGGTCGTAAGGTACAAATTCACGTTTGCCGTTTGCCGTTTGCCGTAAACGAGATGCTTAATCTCTCCATTGAGAGAAAGGTGCCAAGTCGAAATCAGGGGTCAACCGTCCCATAACGTCACTCGTAAAAACGCTAAAAAACCATCTCGTATCAAAACAGAACCTAAATTCATCTTTCCCGAACACAGAGGCATGTCGCCTGATCTATGGTCGCTTCACTTAACATCGTTTCTTTGTAAGTTATGTTACTCAGAGTAACATCAATCAGCGCGTAGTCAACTTTGCGTCAAGTGATAACATACCTCTTTAATTTCTTCGAGCTCACTTTTACTTCAGCGGCTGCCTTCATAAGTAGAGTCATGTCCTTTTCATATTTGTCCGGCATATCCTTCTGAAAATACTTAAAAAGGGAACAAAAAACACGACAGATAAGGTAAAAATAATCTTGCCGCTACGTACGGCATACACTGTAGAAGTTTAAGGGTATGTTCACTCTGTGCCGGATAGCTTATCGTGCTGACACCAAAAGTTATCACCTGGTATCGTATGAACACCTATCCAATATTTGACTCTCCAGATCGGCGCCGAAATCACAGTTCTTACGTGTGAACAGAAGCCCTATCTGATATGGTTTTCGTGTCGGCGGAAACCGCTACGTATCCTTTATAGAGTGAACATAGCCTGAGATGTGTTGTGGGTTACAGAGAATTATAAACCTGCGAGAAAGCTCTCCACAACGGTCTGGCGGCGGGGAATGAAAAGAAAGGAGAGCTTGCAACTACGTCTCTGGAATTTGAATTTCACCTCCAATTCCCCTGTGGCTCCCCGTCGATTGAGCTGTCAGATTTCCGCCAATTAGCGCGAAGCGAAAACGAGCGCAAATGTTAACAAACTTTTTCCGCCCCTCCGCCAGAGCGTCCCGGAGAGCTTCCTCCAAAGCAAAAGAATTATCGGTTGTCTGACTGACTTACCCTAAGCATTCCTTCAATATCAAGTTCCAGTATTTCCTCTTGTCCTAGTGTAAGCATAGCCAATATCACACGAAAGAGGCCTTCTCTTCCCTTTAAAAGGACAACAGAACCATTAATGGTAAGGCTTAAGCAAGGCCACGTCACAACCATCAAACTCAGTCTACGAACAGTTCCAAAACAAAAAGAAATGCCATGCTAAAGGAACAATACCGTTAAAAAAAAACACTACACTGAAAAAGAGCAGAAGCACACGTTACAAAGGCCTAAGTTAAAAACCAAGAAAAATGAAAATATGTCTATTTCCCATTCATAACTGATAACGGCGTTCCCATACGAGAGAACAACGAAGAGGTCCTTCGCTATTAATAGGCTGTTCATTGCCTAGTAATTGTCAAGTGCACTTCCTGTCCTGGGACAATCCAATTATTTGTGCATGTGCTAGAAGGCAAAGATGTTACCGAAAAAGAAAAAAACTAGCTCTCACAATTACTAGGAAAGAACAAAGTGTCAAACACTTCAACATTTTTATTTATTTAAGTGGCATGTGCATTGCAAAACTATCCTGGAGCCATACCTCACAAATGAAAACATCCATTATCCTAAACGCAGCATTCAGGGGAAACACAGAAGCAAAGAGTGTCAAGAACCATGATGATGCATACATAGCTGTGTGGAAACCCTACGATAACGAACACCTAATTTAGTACAAACAGTACAATGTATTTACAGAAGATCTGTCGCAACATTTTGAACGTACAAAATCATCTTGAAATTGAAGAAAAGCTGGAAAAATGTGAAATTGGGAGAAAAACTACTTTAAACTGTATAAAGAATTAAGAAGGGTTTACAAAAAGGGAGATTAAAAGCAGTTAGAAAAATTTCACTTAAAAAAATAATTAATTTTGCCTTAAGTTTTTCAAGATTGAGAGACCGTAACTAGATCCTTTAAATTATTATAACGAAAAAAAGTTTCCATCAATGTTATGTACAAATTTACATAGATCTGTTACTCCAGAAAAATATCCATACTCCTTCCATGAAGGGATTACTGCTTTGAAGGCGGGTGTCATACTTTTCTTTCACAATTTTGGCCACTAAGACCCTTCTCCTCCCGGGCCCTTGGAATTTTCAATGATTCAACCTGCATGGCTGGGGAAAGGGGACTTGGAGCCAGACACTGGGATACTGAATGGATGACAATAATAATAATTTCCACATACATTTACATGTACTTCTATCAATTTAGGTAACACTGTAGGTACAAAAAACATCTTCTAGAGCGATTTTCGTATGACCTTGAAAAAAGGTTTCGGTAAGTGTTCGTTCTTTGTTTCATCAGCCAATGGATGAAAAGATCAAAACATGGCCTCTTCGTTTTCCCGCCAAAGAAACCCTAATATGGAGAAGGCATTGTTCGATTGGCCAATCGTGTTGCAGTATGACGTCAAAGAAATTTCTAGAAAGTTCTTCGGGCATGAAGTTTGTTTACCCGCGCGTTCGCTTAGCCAACCAAAACCCAGGTGCGTTTGTATCCGTTTCATACACCAATCAAATCGCTCTATTTCCGTTCGTTTGTTGTTTCTGTTTTGTTCGCGCGTTTTCATTTCAAGGTCATACGAAAATCGCTCTATCAATGAGCTGCTTCATTACATGCACCACACTATGTTTACTACAGAACTAACCTGGGCTTGCAAATGTGAAAACAACAAAGGCAGGCTCTCCTTTAAGGAATAAAATAATACGAAACTTAGATTTATTTAATGCCAATCTAGGACATCCCCACAACTGGATTTGACAATAGCAGCACCACTGATATCTTTGTATTAAAGACACAAATAATACTGGTCTACACTTTCTACCACTGAGTTCTTAAGTTGAAAGCACCATTCTTTTATTAAAAGCACTAGTACATGTATGCATGAGTTATAGGGAAGCAATCATTTCCATGAAAAAAGCAACAACAACAACAAAAGAACCATAATCGATGAACAGTGCCTTATTGTTGCTTTTTTATCAAAGCCATAAGCATGAATTGCCATTCAATAAACACAGACCTTTTAGCAAAGAGAATTGGCTAATGCAATACAAGAGCGCAAGTTCTGGATAGCTTTATTGAATAAATACAATCACATGAAAAATGATCCTCACATTTGTGAATGCAATTTAAGCAAATGCGTAAGAAGCCTGAAAAAAACATTTCAGGACTTCAATGGGGTTTGAACCTGTGACCTGACAATGCCGGTGCAATGCTCTAACAAACAGAGCTATGAAGCCACTGATGTTGGGAGCTGGTAAATTTAGACAGCTATTATTTTCTGTACAATGTATGCACTAGCCACCACTGGTTTCCCTTCAAAATGGCAATGGCAATGTGCGAAGAAATTCCATACTGATGACGCATTGTCATTCCATACTGATTGGTTGAAGCAAATTTCCCAAGTGGCCAACCAATCAGAAGCACCCACCTCTGGGTATAGTCACACATCTTTAGTACAGAATCTCCTTGCTCATTTCGCAGACATCATTTCAAGGCGAAACTAGTGGTGGCGTCGTGAAACATCGGCTGTTTTCTCAGGCTAAGTATGTACATACAAAAACACAAAACAAAATGTTGCCTCTTCTTTCAAACTGTCCATGTACCTGTAAAAAGCTTTCTAGTTGAAATATACAAAGGCCCAGTTCTGCCATTGTTGGTTTAAATATTTCCCTCATTCTGTAATCTTGCATAAGTTTTACAAATACACAAAATGCCTCTTCTTCGGGCATCTATAAAAGAAGAACAGAAATAATTACAACTATTTACATAAGGTAAGTGCAGAGATGCCAACCTCTGGAGACCTAAAATCGGGAGACTGTCTTTTTTTTACTCCCCCCCCCCCCCCCCCTCGGAATTTCAATGACCCCCTGCCAAAAAATTGACTCAGCCCCCAATGGGAATGACTTAGGACATTATATGATGTCTTACATGATGTACATACTATCAAAATTCGAATGCTAGAAATAATCTTTGTCGATGACAAAAATGCCCCAGAAACTGTACTGTGAATAAGAAAAATTCAAGTTTTGAGCTAAAAATGGGCTAAATCTCAAACTACCGGTAAGTCTGTTTTATTTTTTACTGAGTATTCAATATTTATAGTGGATGTGAAAAGCGGGAGATTTATGTACCAAAGCGGGAGAGTGGGAGACGAGGCAAAAAAGCGCAAGTCTCCCGCCAAAAGCGGGAGAGTTGGCATCACTGTAAGTGTGTAATCTTGCTGAGAAGGAAGTTACTAGTTACTGAGTGTAATCTCAACTTAGTGCTGTACATGTGCGATAATGTCAATAAATGAAAATAACTGATTTATGGTACCGCTCAAAAAAATTACAAAAAATGTACCTCGTGCCTTGTTTCCTGGGCGAAGCGATTGCGCTCTACACCATTCTTGTAGCTCGTGATAAGAATCATGTAGCGCAAAAATTGTCAAACCAGAAATTTTGGCAAATTTGCATTGAAGTGAAGAGAGTGACATTTAAGATGCTCGTAGATCAGATATCTCTTGTGCAAGACATTAATTTTATAGTATAATTAGCCATTAATGAACGAGGCTCAGTAGAATATGAAGAATTAAGCAGATTGAGGAGGGTGTTAGCCGCCGAGGCCGAAGGCCATGGTGGATAACACCCTCTGAGATCGTAGATCAGACATCTCATGTGCAAGACATTAATTTTATAGTATAATTAGCAATTAATGAACGAGGCTCAGTAGAATATGAAGAATTAAGCAGATTGAGGAGGGTGTTATCCGCCGAGGCTGAAGGCCATGGTGGATAACACCCTCTGAGATCGTAGATCAGATATCTCTTGTGCAAGACATTAATTTTATAGTATAATTAGCAATATTAATGAACAAGGCTGAGTAGAATATGAAGACTTAAGCAGATTGAGGAGGGTGTTATCCGCCAAGGCCGAAGGCTGCGGTGGATAACACCCTCCGAGATCTGCTTAATTCCTCATATCCTATGAAAGCCGAATTCATTAATTGTTTTATTATTCATTCAAAATAATTCCTAGTTTAAAAACATAGCTAAAACATGCTTACCTGGATCAATGTTAATTAAAGTTCATCTTCGATAGTGTACCTTTAGGTTTGTCCAGCTCCGCAAATATTCTCCAAATAGCAGATGTCACCCTCTGAGTTGTCTTCTTGTTGTTTTTGCCATGTGTTAAGCTATTATTTTGCCGAGTTCCAGCTGTAGTTGTTACTCTTGAAACAAGCGAAATGTCCACCATTTTTTTTCACAACCAAAACAACTCAACCTCGTACCCAGGTCTTTTCAGTTAACCGTGCCTTAACCTGTAGTGGGCTGCATTTTTGATGTCATTTCCTCTTTAAACACAAAATTCTTCCAAATTTGGTTATCAGTAACTGGTTATGGTGAATTATGTGTGTGCTTTTAGCCAATCAGAATTGGGGAATATTTTGAATGATTAATAATCATGAACTGAATAACTTTTCCTGATAAATTTATCTTTGACTTGAATATGAGGAACAGACACCGAGGCAGAGCAATCAAGTTCAACAAGCTGTAAGTTCGATATGTGTCACAATTTTCAGCAAATTTGCTTACACTCCAAACACGTGAATTGTGTAATTTGAAACCCACAGGTTTATTGTTTGTTCAGTTAAACTTTGACCAGAAATAAACCCATTAGCTTAAATGTAAACTGCAAGATGCTAGTCACATAGCGTGCTATGTGATTTGCATCTCATGAGAGGGTGGTAACTTAGTTTTGAGCATTACTGTACTGGGCTTTTCAATGACACACAAAAGTAAAAAATTTAACAAGTGCCACTTCTGTCAGTCACCCTAATTGATCTCTCAGAAAACAAAGGTTTTCTTCATCACATAAAAATGGTCACATTTGTAGGTGATTATTTGTTTAAATTCATCATCATAATGTTATAATATTGATGGAAGTGAGAAACATAATCATTGGCTAGATCTTTTACTTTTGACTTTTAAAATATTAAAAAGCACAACTATTAATTTTCAGTTATTACTACAGCATTGCTCCCAAAATGCCAACCTGCAAGAGTCACTTCAATCTTTCCTAAATAAAAGCTGTACATGTACATGTAAGTCAGAAAAGAAGTTGACTTATCAAGAATAGATTAAAGCAACTCCACTTCTCCTGAATACACATACATGTTATACAATTCAGACACAATTTTACAAAACTTACTCTTACCTGCATTAGCAATATGCCAACAATGAATGCACTTCCTTGACAGTATCCAACCTCTTTATCCCAAATGGAGTAAGCCTATTACAATTTAGCATGAATAACATAATAAAATTTTCTTTTTCATTTTTTGTACCAATCATGCACATGATTTAACCCCTTAAGCCTTAAGAGTGATCAAAATTAAATTTCTCCCTGTAGTGTATCTTATGTTTTAAAAAAACAGTGGGGTAAGGAGAATTAAGGGTATGAACACACAAGAAGAATTTGCCTGATCTTTTCTTAACTTCACCCCACAAGTTCTATAGGAAATGAATGGACTCGGCAACAAATGAGAATGTTAATTTTGAATTTAGGGTTGAAGGGGTTAACCACTAAATAATTTAATTTAAATAAAACCTGCATTTCTCAAACATAGAGTTGTTTTATAAACACATTCATTCTCATAAAATGATGCTTTTCTGTTTGACAAGTTACATATACAGTGTATGTGCACTTTTAAGAAAGATGTTTATCAATGTAGTGATGCCGACAATTAGTATCCATGGTATTGGCTCTATTTACCGGGAAAGTTACATGACATTATTATAAATACATTGTACTATTTTAAAACTGCAAATGAATATCCATTTTTTAATCTGAAGAAAACATACACCTGCTACCCAAGATGGTTCTAATATTGTTATTTCTTTAGAACAAATTAATAATAGTGTCCTCAAATAAAAAAACTCAATGTCAGAATACAATGTACATCAAACCAAGAAAAACAGCCAGCTCCAGAAAAAGTTCACAACCATGCTAGGCTCAATCATGTAGAAGGCTGCAGCAACAACATGTAAACTTTACTGACTGACAATAAATTGTCCGACAATAATTTTATTGTATTCTGAACATTGATGATCTTAACTAACAAACAATCCATTGATTGCCAAGCAGAATGCATAGTTTATCACAAAAATAAGTCAACCACTTCATATCAAGTTACCTTTATGACATTAAAGAGGGTTCCTTGCCCAATTCCATCCTTGTCTTTAAAGAATGAATGATCAGGAAAAGTCCTAGCAATGTCACGTTTGATCATTCGCTCACAGGCTGAGTTGCTCTACACAAATAACAGATACTGAACATTGTACATGTACATGTATCACGATACAACAACTAAAAAAACTCCAGGCAAGAATTATTAGCTACAATTTTGAATTTAATAATACTATTTATTCGTAAAACATCAACCAGTAGTAGATTCAAGAGCCTTAAACACCACATTTTAGCACAAATTAAGAAATTTGGCTGTGCCAATTTCACAAGCATGCTAGCACAAACAATATTGTGATAACAAACTGACATTATACATGTACATCAAATTCATATTATAAAATTGTACAACCTATTTGAACAGGAAGTATGTAAAGAAGGTTTTGCAAACTTAAGATAAACCTGCTATAGTTCACTCCTAACATAAGACATGTCCTTACACTGTACTAGCAATGACCTCTTTGGGATACGGACATCAGTACCTGGCTGGATAAGGCGAGTTTTCTCCAGTGTGTTTTTAAGAAAGAAGTAGACTATTCTCCTTCCAAGATGCCTTAGTTTTTTACGTTGGAAATAAATTTAACAATAAATTATTTGTCACCTGACTTTGAGATCCAAAGTCACTTTGGGTCACATTGCACACAAATAACATACACTTAATAGGCAACAAGTCACCTTAATAAGTTGAGGATATTGATCTTTGAGTGGAAGATCCCTTGCTTCACAAAGCAGCTGCCAGACCATTCCACGCAAAGCATTAGGAATTCCTCTCCTCACCATCTCTCTTACTAGTTTGGGTTTCTTTTTGTGTGTGTCATTCCAGTTGCCAATGAGTTGTCCCCATTGGTGATAGGTGTCTGCCTCCACACAGACTTCTTCGTAATTTTCTGGTGTCTCTGGGGAATCTGCGGAGGCACCATCTACGGAATTACTTCCCACACTGCATGATGACCATCTTTTGTTGTTGCTGGTGGCTGGTGATAATGTGCTGCCATCAGGAATTGTTGTCAAGGCTTTTGCATCATTGCTAAGCAACCTGGCATGGCAAGTAAGACAATAGACAATTACTGGATGAGATTCTTGTGACATTCTCAGAATAATCAAGGTCTACAATGTAGGTATGTTTTATCAGCCAAGGCTGATAACACTTACCGAGAGCTTTACAGTGTGAATTATTATTTTGGATATCTACATTTTCCCCATGTACCAAATTTAGTGCAAATGAGTGAGTACCACTCAAAAGAAAGTTACCAGTCTCATCTTGTTTCCTGTGCGACGAGAATTGCATTGCATGCAATGTGATTTCAGTTTTTAGACATGGAGAAAATGACAAAAAAACACACTGTCACATGAAATGCAGCAGGTTGACATATATTGCTCTTGGAAATAATAATTATAGATGTACTGTGCATGCAATCTATAGATCATTTTCACTGTCACGCAACAAAAAAATAAATTGGCAACCATCCAGTGGAAGAAGCCAAGAAAATGAAATTTTATAAAAGACTAATATATAGACAATTTGTCCAAGTCTCAGGTCTTTCTGGCCCACAGTTTCTGAGTTATTTGCCGACACGTTTCGCGCACCTTTGTAGAGCTTTGTAAGGAGACGCCATATTGGTGTACCCTTTTGGTGCGCCGGTATGGCCGCGGAAATCAACAAAAACATCTTGAGTTCACTTTTTCTACAAAAAGCTCTTTCTTTTCACTAGAGAACTAGCATAAGTGTGCATAAACATATCTTCTAATACTTGAAATGGTTATACTGCTGAAAATCAAGAGGCGAGACTATAAGAAAACTGCACAAATTAACATAATCAGTAAGATATTTTTAACACCAACAACTGTTTATAGTGTGTCTCCCTTGAATTTATGATGGAGACGGTCAAAAATAAAATGACCTTTAATGACCTTTACTGATAACAATCATTATGACTACTGTGATGTACTTTAAATGATGCAGCTTGAGTGATGCTTGATATTAATCCTTATTAGAAATCAAAATAACAGATAAAAAAATTCATCCCTTTAAAAAGTGCTCCCACCACTCAAAGGTTAAAGTTTTAAACAAATTGAGTTTCTGTAGTGTTGACTAGGGAAAATTTTAAATATTGAAAGCTTACATGTATGCAGATGTTATAGTTAATTTTTTTATCCTTGGCAATTTTTATTTTTCCTTTGTTTCAGCTTCATTAGCATGCCAAAAAACAAAAGGAAGACAAAAATTATCTGGGATAAAAAATTAACTACAACATAGATATTGCAAGAAATAATAACAAAATGAATTTTATTGTAATTACAGTAATGGTACTTAATGTTTGAAACTAAAAAGTTGAAGGATGACAAATTATTTAAATAATTGAGCACTCTCAATAACAAAATTTGTTGTAAATAACATTCAAGTGTATGACAGCCGGACTGGCACTGATCGAATGTACAAGAGTTTATGTTCACCGAAATGAATAATGTATTTTGAGTAGCACTCTTCTCAAACCAGTATAAAGATAAAAGAAGGGGAGATATTGACAATGCAGAATAAAAGACGTTAAATATAAGCTTCTGCATATTTCTGGCAAGCTAGGCTTGAGGTTCTACCCGAGGAAATAGAAAATAAAGGTTATTATGAAGCTGAGCAAAACATGCGACCTCGTCAAACTAAAATTGCTTTCGCTTTCTCTCCGTTTCGGCTACCTCTTCAAAAAAGAATTAAGAGGCGTTTATTCTTATCTACCAGCAAGAGAAGCGGAGAATGTAGGCTAGATATTCTCACTTACCTGTTTTGCTCCTCCAGTTTAGCAACAAGCTCGTCCATGGACTTTGTACGCGATTTTGACCGCGGGGGAGGCTTAAAAGTTTCTGGACTGTTATTTTCCACTGAATCTTCGTTAATATTGCTCGCCATTATGAGAATAAAAGACGTCTATCTGATAAACAGTGAACGATGCCATGAAGTTGAAATTCAAGGTCGCATCGATGATAGCGGCCGATCCCCGTGATTTAGTCGAGGTTTAAAAAGCGAAACGCCATGATTTCACAGGCCCTGGTTCTCTCAACCTGTCGCATAGTTGAGATCTACAAGCTTTCACCTTTGGTTGTCAAATTGACTTTCTCAGTCATGAAAAGTAAAATCAGGGAGATCAAGAGGAAAACTGTCCACAGCTCAGATCAAGTTGCATTTAATATCCCCGAGCCCCGAGCTGCTCGATTCCCAATGATTCCCGATACACTTTTACTTTGTTCAGCGGATTTCTAATACTTGTCCCCAGGGTCTTCTCATTTTGGATAAAGAGAAGACCCTGGGGACGAGATTTTCAAATAAGGATTGTTTCGATTGCGGTTCCTCCTTGGAAGATTTTGGAGTTGGTATCGTCTATTATCGATGGTATCGTGCACAAAATTGTTATTTTAAGGTATAGAATGTATGAAACCACTAAAACTGGGCACAGAGCTTTTTTTTCGCATTTCAATCTCCAACCGCCTCCACAGAGAGCCCATAGATTGACTACATCATTCAACAGCTAAAAAGGGGTTCCCAACTGGTCTATAAAACCGCCCGAATAGCTAATTAGGATGTATTTCTCCTAAAACTACTCCTTTACAAATTATTCTTGGGGACACTAAGCCTCGCGGAAATCGCCATACAATTCAATTAGCGCAAAACTTCCCTAAACGAAAAAAACTTGAAACGAAATAACTATTCACCAGAATTTGTAGACTTTCTTTTGCAAACATCAGTGCAACAGCCAGGACAGCATAAGTCTGCAAATAAGGTTAGCCAGTCTTAGTTTTTATTCTTTTCAAGGATTTATTTAATTTTCTGTTTATTTATCATTTTTATTCATTTATTAATTTAATATACTGATTTAGAAACGGAAGTGCTGTTAGCGCCTGTCAGCGCTACTACTGTTTGGTTTGTTATAACATGAATAATAACATGAATAAGCCATATTTCTTTTAATTTTTATTGTTATCTTTGTCATCGTGTTTCGGCCTTCGACTACAAGTACATGTACTGCTAGTTATCCCTCAGGGAGAGCCAGATATTAAAAAACATTGAAGGCTGAATTTTGTTGAAGTTTTCCAGTAAAGAATGGTCTTCAGCGAAAGGCGATAAACTGAATTGGCGTCATTTCCAAGTTGATTATTATTGTTACCTCTGGATATTGAACTAGGTTAAACAATGTAAATACATTATCTTGGCAATCCTGAAAGTATGCAAATAAAAAAAAAACGCTTGTGAAATCGGACCAATAAGCTCAGTTGAGTATCGATCTCACCAAGAACTGATCAAACATCAAATTGTGCGGGGCTAATTAGAATTAACTGATTTAAAACGATTACTCCATTACTGAAGAAAGGGAATTAATAAAAAAATGAAACACGGATCTTAGGCCGCCATGCAGCTTTGAAAGAATAAAAACTTAAAGCTAATATTTTTCAAAGATCTTATGGCTGTGAGTAAATTGCTGTTACGGGGAATCAACTGTAAAAGTTGCAAGATAATAAATAACAAGGCAACATGATAACTTCCTTTTTCCTGCGAGGTGATCCGAGAGAAGTTTCGTCGACATAACCGATGATCCGTTGGAGTCAAAGGGTTAAATTAAATTATTAAAACTTATTCATGGGACAAAGAATGATATAAAACCATTTCAACACAGACATCAATTCATTCTGTTACCTTTATGACTTTTACCAAATAAACGAAAAACATCAAAAGCTGAATTCGTTTGTTTTGAGAGATGATATATCAGAGTTCGTTTTCGGAGGGGCAAATATACCTCAACGGTCGTGATTTAACCAACACGATATATCTCCATCAGCTCCTCTTGGATATGCATTTTTTTGTACTGAGCCTTAAGAAGGGGCAATTTGGTCGATTGATTTTTAGAACTGTCGATCATCAGTTAACAGCGACAACTTTACGATGAAAAATGGGTTAGATGTACGGCCACGCATTATGGACGTTTGATTCCACAATGCACAAACTATATATGCGCAACTTGTACTAATGTTCAGTCAAATGGCAAGGAATTCGGATTTCGAGGGAATCGGATTGTATATTGACTGCTTAACAAATCATAATAAACTGTACTGGTGGGTCAAGACATGAATCATGTAATGATCACTGTGAGTCGTGACCTGTCAACGGTCAATCTTGAGTTTCCTTTTTTTTTCTGGTTAAAGGGACATAGTCAACTGATGCACTTACGCATTAGATACCATTTCTTAGCTGATTTGCATGTCACAAGACGCGCGTGAAACAAAAGCGTATCCGGAATACTCTAAACAAACCTTGTAGAGTTAAACTAGTTACAAGTTCAAAATCGTGATTATAGGCCCTAAGCCGTGTCAGGGCACTCATCTTTTTATATATCATTGAAAATTCACCGATGGGTTTTTCCAGGGAAAGCCAAACATGGACGAATACTTCCGAATTCGAACATCAGTAGAAGTGAGAAATTGCACGAAGTCTGAATCATTCTCCGAGGTTCACGATCGAGAAAGCTTGATTTTCCAAATATATATAACCTTTTCGATCGATATTCCAAATATATATAACGATTATTTGCTCGCCCATGTTGCTGATTCATTTTTCTTGATATATTGGTAAACGAAGGCGGCTTCTCCCACCCGGCGCCTACGCGTTTCTCACCTCGTCTGTTCATGTTCCTTTGAATACTGTTTTTAAACAAATATGATAAAATAATGTAATAGGATGATTAAAAGTTAGCTCAAAGAGAGATTTTCAGAAAAGGTCGAGGATCGAATGAAACATTAGGCAGGATTGAAGCGGATTTTGGTGTATCCGAAGCGTAGATTTGATTTCGGGTTGAGATAAAGACTAATTTCAAACTGGCAAAAGTAGTGTCCAGGTCAGCGCAATCCCATAGCTGACTGTGTTCCTAAATAAAATGACAATATTTAAGCGTCAATAAGTGTTTCAAAGTGGAAGTTTCATTTTATTATACCGTATGTCTTTTCATGTTGACAGCAAGATCCTCACCCGTTTCAGTAAAAAATATTGATTTTCATTTCCTTTTGCGTGAGAAAGACAGCATGTGTTTTATTTTGCAATTGCTATTACTTCTTTTTAGATATATAGCATAAATCTATTCCATATCCTGTTGTTCGATTATATATTCGCCAAGCAGCTGGTTTGTAATGGTCAATTAAATCCTGGTAAAGTAAAGAATCATTTGAAACATAGCCATAAGGAATCATTTGTGCGGTTTAAAAGTGCAAAATGAAAACGATTGATGTCATGCAGACTGGAAAGTCACGGTTTTCATGCACCAAATCGTATTCATTTAACTAATCAGCTTGTCCCATATAAGCCGAAGTGCAGGCGTTTCTTCAAAGAATTTAAGGATTCAAAATATACAGGAACGAGTTAAAAGAAATCGACGGTGATTTTCAAGTTGGCGTCAAGTACATTAATTGCAGTGCCACAGAAAACCATTTATTTTGGGAAAATCGGCTACTTAGCCTACTATAGCTACGAGCGCCTTGCCGTGAACTTCGCGTGGTGAGTCGAATCGGAGTCTGAATTAAAAGCCTACTACGATAAAATAAAAGACTGCTTTTGAATCCCATCCCAACATAAATTGAAGAGGAAAGGATGTATGCAATAGGGAGGAGATTTCAGTCATAAAAATCAACGGAGCAACAGATTAATTTCTTAAATGAGGATTTATGGCGCTCTCCGATCAGAATCTTTGTGCGGCTGCTCGTCCTCCAACAGGGCTATCTTACTTCACCGCATCCTTCTCAGCGTTTCTGTGTCTTCTAACCATTCCTGGAAATTTTCTCGTCTGTTTAGCCATTATAAAGGATCCATTTAGAAACCTAAAAACACCTTTCAACTACTTCTTGCTGAGTTTGGCCGGGACAGATTTGCTGGTGGGGTTAGTCATGGATCCTGTTTCGGTCGTATACCACATCAGCGAGGCCCTACAATTGACCATAGTATCTATCAAAATTCTACATATCTTTTACTTTATCCTGAGCACCGCTTCAATCTTGACGTTGGCAGCGCTTACGGCAGACAGATATTTCGCTGTAGCTTCACCTGTAAAATACAAGACCATGGTTACCTCAAAGCGTGCGATCAATACGTCGGTGACGATTTGGGTAGTCGCATTGGCTTTCTCTTTTATCTACTTAAAAATCGGATTCATTTTTTACTCTTTTTTTTTTGCCAACACCGCTGTGATCAGTACGTTTGCTGTTCTGATCTTCGTACACATTGGAATAATCAAACGCTTACGGGCGCGGTCCAAATACTGGCGAAATAGAAGACTCATGAACGACTCGGAACCTGACAAGCAAAAAAATCAAAACAACATGAAAACGTCCAAAAAGGAGAGCAAGGCAGCGAAGACATTGATGATTGTTCTTCTTGTGTTTTTTGCCTCGTTTACGCCTGCCTGTGTCATGATTTACTTGCTAAATTTTTGCTCCAGCTGTAGCTGTTTATCAATACATTGGTTACGTGATTTACAGTTCCTTATCGTCTTGTGTAACTCGGGTATTAACCCTTATCTGTACGCCTGGCGCATTCCCCAGTTTAAAAGAGCCTTTTTGAAATTTCTCCAACTGCAACGATACAGAAAGAAAGTGACTGACATTTCCTTATCAACAACGCAGGGCACAGAAGGGCCAAAAAGTCGCGATCCTAACTTAGAAAAGGGAGAGTAATAATGGTGAAGCTGCAAAACAATATCTAAGGTGTATCGCTTCAAGCCATGACTCGACATATAAAATCATGATTTCAGGTTTTCGTCAATATTTGACTGATTATGAGGTATTGAAGGAATACTGAAAACGCTCAAATCTGCTGCTCAACATTAATTTTATATAATTTTTTTAAGGTTTAAATTAAGCCAGCGTTTCTTAAAGTTCTGTTCCGAAATCCGTGACTTGTCAAATTAAAACACAATGACTGTACAGATGTGTAGACATGCAAAACGTCGCGTTTTTAGCGGTAAGGATTATATAGGTACATAAACGAAAAAAGATGCAAAACGAAAAATTGTTAATCTGTAGCTAAGAA
This sequence comes from Porites divaricata, assembly GCA_038088405.1. NCBI lineage: Eukaryota > Metazoa > Cnidaria > Anthozoa > Scleractinia > Poritidae > Porites > Porites divaricata. The sequence goes on from JBBMOI010000003.1 coordinate 42,218,855, forward strand.
GGCTTCAATTATCTGATCATCTGATAAATTATCAGGGACGACGCATAAAAATCTTAGACACAGCAATTTTAGCTCAAAATTTAAAATGGTTGTCTTGTATCATCATAACAAAGTCTCTTTTCCTAGCCTTTTACATATAATCATGGCTTTTCTTTTCTTTTCTTTTCTCTTGTGCTTGTGTAAATATCATTTAAATTTATTTTTGGTTTCTGTTTTGTTTAATTTCGTCTTTATCCGAGCAAAAACAATAAACTCTTATCTTTGGCACCGAAATAGTCAACCATGTCAGGTTTCAAACAATGAAACCAATTTGCTAAATCAGGATCGAATTTTATCATTTGTCACAGCATGACAAAATAAAGCTTATGATATGATATATGTGGTGTATAAAGAGGGTATATTGCGAGCAGCTGGTAGGTTTTTTCATATTTCCTAGCAAATTCGGCAATCCAGAAGTCGAAGAAAAATTATTTTACCGGTTCATTAGTTTTCTTTTTATAATGAAGATATCACAATGTAAAGAAATGATAACTCACATTCTTCTTTTGAGGAGTACAATCAGGCAATGTAAACTAACTTACTGCTTTGTTTATTGTATGATGTCCTATAGTGCATCTGCTTTTTCAATTCTCGATTTACTTAGTACAATTACTAATTATAAATTTTCGTATCAGTTTTTGCAACTCCAGTCCTCATCGTCTATATACCGTCTGTATGGACCAGTTTTGAAATCACCTTCGGATGAAGAACACAATTTTTATCTGATAACCTGCGGTTGGTTACTTAAAAAGTGTTATCTTTTTTGTGATAACGATAATTGGATTTTATGACTATCATAATATTAATTATTTTATTAAATAACAATACCGTAAAACCGTGACTTCGATCAGTCTTTTTCCATCCAGTCGAGTAGACGTTCGGCAGGACTATAGATTGAGGGAAAGGAAAGGGTCGAGCCAGGGGCAGCTGGTGGAAGGCGGGGGGAACCTTCCCCTCTTTCCGCCTTCTTTCTAGTTTCCCCCTTGACTAGCTTTCCTCGTTCTCTTCGCTTGATTTCTCGCTGAGGCACGCGCTTGGCCTCCAGACAATACACTAAATGACTTTCCCGGGAGGAATCGCACATCGGCCGGCCCTGAGGCACCCACTTGAAAGGGACCAGCATATTTGAGGTAAAACTGTAATTCAATTCCTTGCGGATACCAAACTAAAAGATGCCACTCTAAGAGTCACGTTGAGTTTACATAGCGGTGACATCGTCAAAATAATTGTCTGTCCTTAATTCTGAGCTGACAAACTAAGTGAGATAAAAATGAGACTGGCTACCGCTTCGTGGTCAAACAAGAGCAGAATCGGCAGTTAGGCTCCAGTTTATTACCGAAGAACATCTATCACTTCGAGTATGAAGACTGTTGTTGGCTAAATTTGGCCCTCCCTATAAGGCAAGTTAATTACGGGAAGCAATCTATTAGAATAGATAATCAATCCGCACAGCCACTGGCAGGTGTATTCTGGCTGTTTAAGAACTGACCTCCCACGGTCGAAAAGTTCTTGGTGTAAATATCCCTAATATCAAAGAAGAATCTGCTTCAGCAGAAGATACACTCCTTGAAAGAGGCCAAGGTAAGGATGCAGGGGATGCCAACGACGGTTTCCTCCTAAATGCTTTGAAAACACTTTTTAGGCTATCCAGAGTACTTTTAGATCTCTAGAAATGTATTCTAAGTGGCACTAAAAAATTTCAATATATCTGTTCGGTTATCCTGAGGCAACTCGAGTCTTTTCGAAATTACAAGGGCTTCAGTATTATTTTCCCGAAAATTTTTAACTGCAATTTAAAGTTTTACACAAGTGATAGTTTTTCTGATTCCTTTCTGTATCGCATTTTCTATTCCGAAAAAGGTTTCCTTTCTCTACGAAAAATAGCCTAACCTGGGGAGCGAAATGGGAAAAATTAAACTTCAGAAAATCGTAGGAAATTTATTAGATAAGCTTCGAAAACTGTACATGTCTGAATGGAATGGTCATCTAGAAATTTTTAGCCTTCCTCAATTGCAAGCTATACAAAGTTCTAGGCAATTTTTGCTTATCTGAACAGATATTTCACAGAAAACGTCGTTGGGTGCCCCTTTCGATGCATATCTAAGTACGTACGTGTTAGAGCAACCAAAAGCCTTATAAAAATGGCAGCCCAAATAATACGTGGGGATGAAAAGGTTTTAGTTGTGTCAGGATAAAATTCTGGTATCGATTAACCGCTAAATATACAAAGTTTCCAACTTTTGGCGGCCACAAATTAACCGAAGAATCAATCACTTAAATTCTAAAATTCTTTCTCCACTTTAAACTTACTAGCCGACGGCTAAAGAATTGATTGATTGGTTTTTTTTTTTTTTTTTTGCAAACTAGAAAAACATTTTGATCGTAAAGCCATCAGTTTTACGCCTTAATTTCTTTTGCAGCCGGTTTACGGTAATTTTCTCAACTGATTACAGCATGCAAATTGGCTGTTGCGTTAGATCTTCACTCTCTGACGTTGTCCTCAGTTTAAGCTTTGACAATTGTTATTAACTATATATTGACTTTTGTTCTACTCTAAACGGTTGAGAAGGTTTTGTTGTACACGGTTCCTACTACCAACTATTCATAACCATTGCTGAACTTTATAATAACTTTGTCGCTCTAATTTGAAACACCTGTGCTCCTTTGTCAACCCTCGCTTCAATTTTTGCATTTTGAAATAAGTGTTATTGTTAAATCTACAGTTGGTAATAACTCGTGCATACGGTTTTACCGATTCGCGCGACAGATTACTTAATTAGAATTGTGACAGCCTATTATTGAAAAGTGCGACAGCTATCCATCCATAGAGCGCGATAATTTTATTGTCGAACAGGTTGTGACTTCTTGTTTTCAATGCTAGCTCAGTTTACATATTTAAATTCTTTGCTTTTAAATTTCTTACTAAGGCTGGATACCAAAGAACAAACCTACTTAACCCAGAGGGTAATAGGAAACCGGCCTAGTGATTCATATTGATAAGCTGAGGAAAAATTTAGAATTATAAGAGTTTGTCATTACCCCGCGAGTAGAGGTTTCTTTCTTGCATGGCTTCGCGTTTACGAAGTGGTTCGCAGAAACTCTAAAAGCCACGCGAGAGTGAAACTCAGAGTGGCGGATCCAGGATCCCCCGCCCCCTCCCCCCTCCCTTATCTAAGGGTCTGGATCCGACACTGAAACCTCTACTCATAGGGTAGAGTTTGTTAGTTAAAAATGCTTTTGATTACCGAAGAAGGTACTAGTAATCTATTAGCATAAGATCAAACACAAGAAAAAACCCTTTAATGAAAAAAAGATTGAAGTTCTTGTTAGAACAGAGGCCGAGCATTGATTTCCGGGCTGCCTACTGAATGAAACGTTTCTTCAAATATTAAAAGAGGTGGTCGACCTTATGCTCTCAGTAAACCGCGCCACTGAAATATACTTAGGAAAGGATTGTGCTCATTATTGTTTATTTGATGACAATTATTTATATAAGCTTTGTGGAGAAGGCTGGATAAATACATGGTAAACCCGTTTTGAAAAGCGTTTTGTAGTTTTGAAATTGAAACAAAATCAACGAGAAAGATCCTTTTGACTATTATTCGGCCCCTTACAATGTAAATATAAATGAATGTCTTCTAAAAATATGGTCGGCGAATAATGTAACTGACTGTTTAAAACAAAAAAACATTTGAGGTTGAGAACAAAATATATTTGCTGATCACAAGCATTATCTTTTGACTTACAGCTAAACAGCAGGATATTTCTTAAATATATTGTTCCTGTTTCTTAATGAAGCTATTCAAGGTTTTCTTTCCAAATTAACAAAGACGAGGACAGCCCCTATTAAACTAATGCAACTTGAACTTATCAAAGTGTAGTCAGTGTGTCTCGAACACTGATTATTTTGCTAAAAATCGTCCATTATTTCTTGTTATCCTAAACTTGCGCGCAGGTGCTATTTGTGCAAAGGAGAGAAGGAATGAATCATTGTGTTTTCGTCACAAATTAAACTAATACAAAAGAATTGACTGGGGTGATCGTTAATTTGTCTTTTTTTCTTTGCAGTTCGGAGGTTTAACGTTAATACATATAGTAACAACTAGCTACAAAGGCAGCTTTCGGGAAGAAATTGGAGTTAAAAGAAGCTATTTGTAGTTGCTTCTCTGGCAGGCCTCAGCGGTCCGAGGTAGATAGGGCCCCCTTCGGCTATCTGCTGGTAAGCCTCAGCGAATTGAAGTCTCAACATACTTTTTAGATTAGTCATCGTCAGGAGAAGAATTCTTGGACCCAAAAACTGGCGGCAAAGTAAAGAGGGATAGCATTTAACACTGGCCACGGAAGCCAGGAAAAGTTCACTTTGGAAGCTCAGAGATGTCAGTCGTTTTCTAAGGAAGCAATACAAAACAGCTCGCCGAGGAAACTTTGATGCAGTTAATAACTAAGGTGTAATATAATCTATGTTATTACTAGTGGTTAACACGAATCCGTTTAAGAACATGTAAATTAGTTATGTTAAAGTCTTTGTTTATAAGCTGGCAGATGTATATCTCCTAAAGGAAACGAAATAATTCATCGTCAAACATTTCTTTGGACAATTTTTTCCGAGGCAATGGCGTTCTCTGATCCAAAACTTTGCGCGAACACCCATTTGCACAAAGAAATTTCGTTTTTTACCGCTTCACTTGCAACTCTTTTCTGCCTTGCTACTGTTATTGGAAACGTCCTCGTTTGTTTAGCCATTGTACGGGATCCATTTAGAAAAATGAAAACGCCTTTCCATTACTTTTTGCTGAGTTTATCCGGGACAGATTTACTTGTGGGATTATTACTGGACCCCATCATGATATTTGTCCACATTAGAGAAGCACGTGACACGCTAAATAACGTTGATATCTTACAGACTTCGCATATGGTCCATATACTTTATTTCATACTGGGTACGGCATCAGTCTTAACGCTAGCAGCCCTTACGGCCGACCGGTATGTCTCGGTAACATCGCCAGTCAAATACAGTACAAAGATTACGTCTAAACGCGCCATTGTAACTTCGGCGGTCATTTGGGTTATGGCGCTTGGTTTTTCTCTTTTATACTTCAAACTCGGTTTCTTTTTGTACTCTTTCATTTTTGCCAACACTGCTGTTTTTAGCACTTTTTTTATTCTCCTGTTTGTTCACAGAAGTATTCTTGGACGCTTGCGTGAGCGCTCGAAATTTTGGCAGGATCGGAGAACTGTTGAAAACACAATATGTGAAAAACAACAATCCGCAAAGAAGATAAAGAACATAAAGAAAGAAAGCAAAGTAGCCAAGACGTTATCGATTGTTCTTCTTACTTTTCTTGCTTCCTTTTTACCTGCCTGTGTGATAATTTACTTGCTTAATTTCTGTTTAAGCTGTAATTGTCTGCTGGTACATTGGTTAAGGGACATTCAGAAATTAACCATATCCTTAAATTCTGCTGTCAACCCCTATTTGTACGCCTGGCGGCTTCCACAGTTCAAAAAAGCCTTTTCGAAACTCCTACATCTACAAATGACTCAAACGCAAGTCAATCCTGCACACGTCTCCTCAGTTGGACAACCGGATAATATTAATCAAATGCAACTTACTTAGTTTCAAACAAAGACTTCAGCTAGACTTCAGTTCAGTCCTTTCAGTATTTTTTTCCTGGTTGGTTATGCCATTTTAAAGGACTTTTCGTACCTGTTTGGCGCGAAACTCACCGGTCGAAAATTCTACAGGTGACGTCATGACAATTGAACAATAGGACGGTGAGTGATGTTTCACGCCGCTCCCGACACAGCATATGTCAATCATTACAAATTTTAATTTTAATTGTACAATACAGTTTTTCTAGATAAGTCTTTGGCTAGTCGTGAATAACTGGTTTTGGTTTTCAATTGCAATTAGATGACAGGGAAAAAAGCCAGGCAAGAAGATATCGTAGAACGTACGAAATGAGTTTGATGTACAGGCCTGGACCTTCAGTACCAAGCAATGTTTGAAGCACAGTTTGTGCATTATTTTTACAACTAAGTGTAATCTGTTCATCTGTAAGTATATTCAGGATAAAATTCCCACATAGGAAGTGCGTACCATAATTGGCATACATTTATTATGATGTTCATTAATGAACCTTACAATATTAAGTAAATTTTGTGCTGTTATGGTTGTACTAGCTACTGTAGTTGGAAAAAGTCGAATTTGCATTTCAAACGTGCGAGTTTGTTACTTATCTGTGATGTTTATAACTAAAGACAATAAATCAATTAAAAGTGTGAGGAAAAGAAAGCAATGTTTCGGAGGTCTGAACCTTGCCTCCTACATCATGTACACCATGCTAGCTCTTGCTGTCTTGTCAAACACTCTTTCGAAGCAGAAAACTCTCAGGGAAAGCTAGCCTGAGACAAAAGCCGACATTTGGCTGCGCTACCACTGGTTTCCCCACCAAATGACGTCTGAGAAACGAGCGCAGAAATTCCGTACTGATGACACGTCATTACCCAGATCTGGGTAGTGCTTCTGATTGGTCGTACTGCGTGGGAAATTTGATTCAACCAATAAGAAGCACTACCCAGATCTGAGTAGTGACGCATCATCAGTGTGGAATTTCTGCACTCGTTTCTCAGACCTCATTTGGCGGGAAAACCAAATGGCGGCTGTTTTCTCAGGCTAAAGACAAGCGATAGTTCTCTGTTTATGTTTTACTTTTATGCGACTTGCTTCCACATTAAGGCACCGTCCATACATGTACATCAGTGCACTCTTTTTTATATAAGGATGTTGTTTTTTCGGGCCAGGCTGAATATTCTTATTTTTCTGCCGATTATAGCCTGAAAATGTCCTTGTATTATACTTGAATTATAACTGAAACAGAAAGAATTTAACATATGCTTTTTGCGGTTTGTTCATTTATTTATTTATTTTGCTGTATACTTAATAGATGTGCATTTCATGAACCGTTCATCAAACTGACATTAACACTGAACATTTGGCTATAACTAATGTAGGTTTCTTCGTTTTGTTGGGTAGTTTTGCCGTGGGAGGAAGCAATAACTTGATACGGTTAAGTCGAAAACATACTTTTTAGATTTTTATCACCCAAAATAATTATCTTTTTCGAAGTCTCAGCCTCGGGTTTATTCTTAAAATATTCTTAAAATTTTGCACATTTCAGCCTCGATATTCTTAATAACATTATGTTCTTCTAGAAAAAAATGTATCCCGGCGTTTGTCCGTTTCAAAATGGATATTTTCTGTTTCGCTGGATTTGCGTTCTTTCCATACGTATCCACTGAAAAAGGTAATTGAAACAACGCTTTTTAAAAACCAATTTCTAGGGAGAAAAATCTTGAAAAAATTCTGAAACGATGTCGTCATCTCTCGGAATCATAACATTTTACTTCACTTAGCCATACATTTTTTTACACAGGTTAAATGTTTCAGCTTATTGCAACAGTAGATGATTCATATACTGATAGAGCTATTTCAAAAAGGTTGTCGGAGAAAATGGCACACTGGCGAATGTCGAACGGAGGTTGCAAGTGGGGGGGGACAGGGGGGTCACAATCTCCCGCCTCCCGTACCCTGTTCTCCCGCCTCCCGTACCTTTTTGTCCCTTTGTCTCCCGACTCCCGCCCTTTATTGTGTTTCTCCCGTTATCGTGTAAATGACGCTGTTTGACTCCCTATTCAGATTCTATTAGGAGTGCTTTGGTCTTGTTTAAAATAAAAAAATGTGTTGTAAAAAGTTGTGTTGTAATTCGAACACTCAGACGAACGTCAACTCTGGCCCTGTTACGACAGCGACTTTACCGTACATCAGAGGCACCTATATTATTACAATATACGTGCTGCACACAAACCCATAACCACCTTACGACGTCTGCTTACTAAGGTCAAGGACAAAGACAAACCGGTGGACAAACAGGGAGCAATATACAAGATCAAATGCTGCGACTGCCTGGCTTCTTACATTGGTGAAACCTGCAGAAACCTTAGCACGCGACTGACCGAACACAAAAAAGTGACGAGGAATGGTGACGCCAACAATCACATTGCTGAGCATCATTTACAGACGAAACATCAAATTGACTGGTACTCAGACCACTATCAACGTCTTACTTTAGAAAGCTGGTTTACTAACTTAGAACAAACGCCACTGAATCGTAGCCAACAGTTACCAGCGCCGTACAAACAACTTATTGACGAGATCAAGCAGAACTAACTACGAGAGAACGACTGGAGAACTGACATTTTGACTAACAACAGACCACTGTTTAACTGTGACAATAGACGGATCGAAACGAACCAATTATATCCTCGGAGACCCTGGGGCAGATAGTAGGGGCGAGGGAAAGTCTAAATGGGCGGAAAATAACGGCACGAAGAAAAGTAAAGAACGGCGAGAAGAGCCCCTGGGGACAATGTCTTACCAGACCAGTTCCAAACGGTCGCCGCCGTTCTGGCTTCTGATTGGTGCCAGAAAACACATTGTCCCCAGGGGCTCTTATCGCCGTTCTTTACTTTTCTTCGTGCCATTATTTTCCGCCCGCTTAGACTGTCCCTCGCCCCTACTATCTGCCCCTGGGTCTCCGAGGATGCACCAATTACTGATTACGAGTCTTCATAGCCAATAACATCGTGACGTAATTGACCAATCAGATCAATAACCAGAGTATAATACCATCAACTGACATGATACAACTCACTTTGACTCTGAAGATGACTACCGCACAGGTTGTCGTAGCCTGCGCGCAGACGATAACTAAACTCTGATTAGTACCGTCTGCGAAGCAGCGCAGAGATCCTTGTTCTGGACCCCCAACGGACTCAACGAATTACCAGAAGTGCGTTTCGAATTTCCTTTCAACCTGATTGGCGATCACGGCAAACAAAACAAAGGCCTTTTTTAACTGGCCAATCGTGGCGCGTACTCAAATCTGGGTACACAGCTGGATGTCCAGAACAAGGATTTCGGCGCTGTTTCGCAGATGGAATTAACCAGAGTTTAACTTCGTCTGCGCGCAGTCTAAGGTTGTAGAAACGTCAGTCACTGTCAACAACAACAGTCCTATTCAGGACTACGTTCACCCGGACGATCAAACTCAACCTACTTTTGAAATCGAACCACTCCGCACTTTCCAACGCAATCAAATAATTGAAGCGCAATTCCTTCGACACAAGTTTACACCACGCGGCAAAATCTTCACTGACAGTGTTTTGTGAGCTACAGTCGTAAGGAGCGAGCTCCAAGGAAGGTCTTCCATGGAAGGATTTTTCCCCACCAAACCGAAAAATACTAAGACCGATCAAAATGGTCTTTAACGACATTTGACCTGACTCGCTTTGTCGTTCTTACGGAGAATTTCGACGGCTAGCGAGACAGACGAGACACTGACACGACTGACACAGTCGACACACGTGTACATATATCATGCTATCTCATTCATGTCCTATGATGTAAGCGACTTGGAAAGGTTTCCAATTTCACAGGAAGTAATGCCGTTTTTTATTATCCCGAGCACGAATTTTCGTTTTTTGACTTTTCTCGAGTAAAAAATTTTGCTTTAAGCCTCGGAAAACGTTAAATGGAAGTCAAGAAACGTTGTTGGGTTCGTTTCTTTGACTGGAAGTAAGCAGTAACAAAAAAAAAGCTTGACTTTTTGAATTTCTCTCCCGCTTCCCGCCATCGTAGAGATCCCGCCTCCCGCCCTTTCTTCTCCCGCCTCCCGTCCCCCTCCCGCCCCCTGTTCTCCCGGGCTCCCGCCCCCCTGTCCCCCGCCACTTGCAAGACCAAAGGAACTGTGGTTACGCTATTTGATATGCAAATTTCTTTAGTTGCGTTCATCTTGCGTGAAAATGAATACACCAACCATGAACGTTTGTTCGAGGGTTCTTCTGCAATCTCTGCGAGTGTTTTATCTGGATTGCTAAGTACAGCTTCACAAATAATAAGTTCTTCGCGTGACGCAAAATGGATACTGCCTTATGAACGGCCAATTCAGGTCTCCGACTTTACATCTCCAGTCACAAGAAATTTAGAAATGTAGCGCTCAAGCGATCAACTGTTCTTTCAGAAACGCCCAAGAAAAATGAAGCCTCTACAAGTGAATGCTGAAGAACATGGAGAAACCATATAACCCCCCATCGAAGGTCTTCCCTAGGTGGAGCCGGCATCATTGACAAACCTAGATTATTTCGCATCAATATTCAAAACCCACAGTTCCTTTCAGTTGTACAATCTCCATTCGACAATTGCCATTCGCCGTTCTCTCCGACAACCTTTTTTCAAATAGGTGTATTATAACAGAACGGACATGGGCAACGGGAAGTAAAGAATCTCAAGGCTTTACATTATTGAAAAACGACTGAGAACTGAACTAAAATCGACAACGAAAAAACTATCCTTATATCATGTGTATCCGTCAACCGGTATTCATGCAACATTATTACCACTGTTTTTCACATTCAAGCAATGTCCTGTTAAAGTTACAGAAGTATTCCACCCATTTCTCGTCAGAATTGGTGGTAAATATTAATTATATCGATAAAACTTGTGAAGTTGTCTACTTCAAAGACTAAATGCATTTAGCATCAGCCGATTTGAATAAGATGTTACTTCCACTGCTCGTCTGGTTAATCGATGAAAAATCGAATCAATCATGAACAGCTGAGGTCGGAAGGTGAGATTCAGTATCCTGTCCTTGGTTAGACTAGGATGTAACAGTGCTCAGGGTGACTGGTGGGACACCAACTTTGTCTAATACTGAAGCAATGGGGGGGGGGGGGGGGATAGAGAAAGAGAAACTATCCTAAACCACAGAACATCTCCAAAGCGCCAAAACGTCTATAGAGTACTGGCCGATCATCAAGTTAGTTTAGTTCTCGTCGTGTTTCTAACTCTCTTTAACCTTCATAATACTCTCATTGGTAGAATCCAGACAAAACGTGCAATCATTTATAAGGGAGGCTAGTTTTAAAGAGGTTCAAAACTAATACCGATGTCGAGAAAAGGGAGCGAAGTTCAACGTTTAAGCGCAACTTTTTATACATAGACTCTCTTCTGTGCCTAGAGGCAGGATATGGCACTGGTGTCTCAGGACCGTTCATGGGGTCATACATGAACTACTGACCCTGTATTTTCATTTACGCACGTAAAAATTATGCGACAGCGGTAATCCACTCTAACACAGCTGTTGTAACCTTTTTATGGTAGTCGAGTATATATGTCGTTTCGGATGAAGCATAGCTTCGAGTGTGAAGATTGTCATTGGCTAAAATGTCACCCCCTGCTGGGCAGTAGGTATAAAAGGAACAGTATCCCGTTAGTGCGCATGCGCCAAACTTCGATTTTTGGAAAGGATGTCGCGAAATCAAAAGATGCGAGGAGAGTAAGAGAACCTTGTAAAATCCGTTTGCTTCATGCTTGACCGAGTTCGATACTACACTTACTAGAACTTCTCAGGATTACAGATCAATGATATATTGTTCCCGTTAAGTTTCGATTTTGGCGAAATCGGGAATTTTTGGCGTTACTTTCATTGCCGTTGGCCGGAGGACCAAAAGATGGGAAGCACTTTGATGCCCATTGAAGGCTTATTTCTACTGCCAGCTTCCATACAAGCTCAGATAATTTTGAAAGGAATACGCAGAAATCAAACCTCAACAATAAAGACTCAGTAAGAAAGAAACAATTGAGACATGGACGTAACCGACGAGATCTCGTGAAATTAAGCTTCGTGAGGCACAATGCTTTGCAACGTCGACGTGTTAGTGAATTTAAATGAACCTCCCTACGGCCGACAAAATAAAAAAAAGGCGCAACATGTTTAGAAAAACTAGTGCAATGAAATCATAATATAATTTTTGACTAACCCGCTTTGCGATGATTCATCGCGTTGAGGTTGCATTTTTATTTATGTCTCTCGAACGTTTGAGGCTAGAACGCGAGCAATTATTACTGGACTTGGAACAATTGACCTCTGACACGAGTTTCACATTAGAAAAGCTGTTTTTACAGCGAGAAGAACGAGCTTTTCGGGGCGCGAGGCGGCCCTGCTAGCGACAAAATCGCGATAGTCTTCGTGCCGCGAGCCAAATTTTAAATAAGAAGAAAGACTTCTTCGAAAGTCTAAAATATTTCTTGAGAATGTAAACAACAAATCTCCATCGGCGGTGTGGTCCGGAAGGAAATCTTGTCGAGTCAATATGACAGTTCTATAAAAATTGTCTTTTGATGAAAAAACAGATGACGCTCGCGCGTGCGCATAATCCGGACAGTCCCTTATATAACCCTTATATAAGGAAAGAAACTCGGAATAAATTACCGATCCTCACCTCAGCCGCTGGCAGGTGTGACCTGACTGTTTAACTGAAATACGTCTCCGTTTAATTTGGATTTTATGAATTCTTGTGCCTTTGATTTTAAAGAACAATTCTGCTTTAGCCGAAAGGTTTGCGGCTCATTGAAATAAGCTGAGGTAAGGACCTACTTGTAAATGTTTGCTGGTAATAGGATTAGGATGCGGGTGTTAAACTTAAACATTTCTTAACCTCTTAGAAAAGGAAACATTGAAAGCTAAACGAAAATTGCTCAGTACTTTTCAAACTCCATGTCATTGATATGTGCCTGACAGTATTCGCGCGATCTACATGATCATGCAGTGTCACGCCATTCAAAGGAGATCAATATAAAAATCAAAACCGTTCAATAGATAGAGTCCAGAATCTGGCAAATGAAAGGAGGTACATGTAGAAAGACCCTCGCCAAGATTCAGGTCAAAGGAATATTTCGTATACGAGATATCCGAAGAAAAAGTTTTCACAAAATTAATAGAGATTTGTATGGAGACGCCATGCTGGTGCCCATCCGGATGAGCTCCAACATGGCGCACGGAAACCAACAGAATTAACATCTGTTACCGAGTTTTGCTACAAAAGCGTGAATTTATTCTTGGAGAAACTCATAAACACTAACGTAATACTTTTTCTAACACATGAACTGCTTAGATAGCAATATTTCCTGAAATAAGGCATTTTTTAACCTACATGATAGCTCTCTTGGCCGTCATGTAAATGCTGCATCACGCAAAAGCTTAGAAATCCAAGCGTACACTATTATGCTATTACAAAACCAAGAACCCTTTTGAAGCGAACATTTGTATGAAAATTAGTTTTCAACTACTCTAATGCATCGTGAAAGTAAAATCTCGGTAGGATCGATAGTTTTTTAGTTTGAATTTTAGTGACGTCATGTGAAAACCAACAATTCGCGCGATCTACAAAAGCACGATCCATAGTCGTTATGCAGATACAGTTGTATAAGTTAGGGAATGTACGTTTTTAATTAGGAGGCGGGGGAGAGGAGGGGCTTCAGAGGGGAGGGTCATCCAAAAAAATTATACCCTTGGGGGATCAACCTATATATTATAAAACGTATTGAGGGAGAGTCAAGCTTTTTTTTACAGTGGTTTGTGTGTAACCGAACCGATAGAGTGACGACAGTATTTTTGTCCCTCTCCCCCCTAAGTGAGTTTCGCTTTGAGGCAAGTGTAACCCTTGCCCTCCCCCCAAGGAATATAGTCACTACTTGAAACTCGCCGAAGTTTCAAATTTGCCGCCTCGGTAGTCATTGGAATTTTGCATGTGTAAAGACGCCATTGTTTAAGTCATTTCAAAAACGACCAAATATGGCCAATTTTACAACAGAAAACAATACCTATTGTTTTCGAATTGGACCCGCTTTTCTTGATACGTGTTCAGTTACCACATTGATGTCCTTTTTTCGTATTTTAAAGCTTCGTACCAGTCCTTCCTATTAAACTTGCAAGTTCCTGTTAAACAGCAGTTTTATTACAATTCATTCATCAGATTCATTCACTCTTTCTGTCTTTCTTTTTTCTTCTTGTTCTGCCATGGCACGTATCTGTCTCGGAAGACCCGTGTTGTTATTCGGCCGTACCTTAGTCTGCTACAGAGCCGTTTTTTGTGTCGTCACGCAACGTTGTGGGGAGGAGCGTTGCGTGACGACACTAAAAACGGCTGTGTGGGAGACTTGCCGTACCTTGACGTTGATATAACCACTGTATGCAATATACGGGGCTGTCATTTATATCGCTCAATTCTCTCGATGATGTTGACAATGTTTCAGAGCCAACAATCCTTTCCTCTTCAACATTTTTTGAGCCCGAAGTTGAAGTTTCTTCACGATGTGGGGTCTCTTTCTCCATGCCCGACAAGATCCTGTTAGCGATATGTGCTTAAAAAATGCAACTTTCTCTGGCTGCTTGAGAACAGCAATGCGAACAAGCATCGAAACTGATCGGAGCGGGATTAATTATAAGGAAAAATGGAGGAGGGGAGGGGGTGGTGAAAAAGAGGAAAAGGGACGCCTGATATATAAGAACCACCTTTCCTTCGTTTCTGCGGCCGCTGGTGGCTGTAAATTTCCATTTGGTTCAAGTTTTAGTTTTAGTTTTAGTTTTACCCTCACTGTAATCCCTCTCTGATGGGCTCCCTTTTCGCCACAGGTCACGTAGCTACAGTTTGTTATAAATCTCAGGCTCTTAATTTGTAACATCCTTGCCACTTTGTATGTGTCAAATTTTAGTAATAACCCTTGCAGCAAATCGCAATAAAAGACTGTCACATTTTTTTAATGAACGTCTTCACACTTGGTAAACCTGAATATATTTTTTACCGATTTGTGTGACAGCTTTATTTTCTATCAAAAAATTGTAACATCTATTTAATTTCAAAAACGTGTGAATAGGTTATTGCAAAGCAAGGAATAAACTCGTTGTTTTTAACGTCAATTCCATTTTAACTTTCGTACTTGATCTGAAAGGAAGATACCTGGCGATCCTTACTGAAAGAAGCTCGGAGGCAACGCTGGTTCAAGAAAGAAAGCTTAAAACAAAGGTACTAGTTATTCATCAGCATGATACAAACTATTATTAAAACCAAGAAAATTTAACATTTCTCAATTTTATCTTGAATAGGCAAATTCTTTATACTGACTCTTAATGACTATTCCTAAATATAAACGAGTACTAAGCTCGATTATTTCCTTCAGGATTCTTAGTAAATACGCCATAATGTTTCTGCTGATCTTGTGACAAAGAACAAATATAACGAATGTTCACAAAGACACTTCATTTATTGAAAACCAAAAAGGCAAGATATACAGGTATTTGGTTGCCTTTGGTTATTCACTGAGTAAAGTATTTAGTCCTCCAGACTAGAAAAAAGCCGGCAGGGTATAAAAGACCTGAAGAGGCCTTGATTTTCTACTTTATTTTCCTCCAGTTCGAACAGTGTTACTGACAGCGACAGAGGAAGACTACTTTTCATGTCAGGAAGGAATTGAAAATCTGACTTTGTTACATCCCTCTGGCAACTCAGCGAAACCGGAGTCTCAACGTTCTTTTGCCATGATCGTCAAGGAAGAATTCCAGGACTAGGGAAAATGGAGCGAAAGTATATTAATTAGTTTCCAGTGGTATTATTGAGGCGAAGCAAAATTTCCCGGTCACACACACAAGAAAAATAACACACTGTGGAAGCCGAGATATGTTCAACGATCCATGTCATGAGAGAAAAAGATTTCTCATTAGACACGGATAAAATAAACCATTTTTAAAATACGCGGAACAAAGTGAAACTGGCCTGAAAATTGAGAAGTGAAAATATAGTTTAACAATATAGAAAGCTAAGTGCGCTTGAGTAAAACGTTCTGTGAAAGTCTTCAAAAGAGAACAATTAAGCAATCCGGATGTCAAAAATTTTTTTATCTGACGATGGCATTCTCTGATGAAAAACTTTGTGCGAGCACTCATCAGTACACAGGCTTTTCGTATTTTGCAGCTTCCCTAGCAGGTGTTTTCTGCCTTATAACCGTTACTGGAAACGTCCTGGTTTGTTTAGCCTTTGTACGGGATCCATTTAGAAATTTGAAAACGCCTTTCCATTACTTTTTGCAGGCTTATCCGGGACAGATTTACTTGTGGGATTATTAGTAAACCCCGCATTAACAGTATATGCCATAAGCGAAGCACGTGGTATGGTAAATATCGATGACATCATATGGACCTCGCATTTAATTTATTTCATTCTGGGCACGGCATCAGTCTTAACGCTGGCAGCACTTACCGTGGATAGGTATGTCTCGGTAGCATCACCAATCAAATACAAGACGAAGGTTTCGTCTAAACGCGCCATTATTACTTCAGTGTCCATCTGGGTAGCCTCGTTAGGCTTGTCCGTTTTATACTTTGAGCTCGGTTTTTTTCTGTACTCTTTTATTTTAGTCAACACTGCTGTTTTTAGCGCTATTATCATTCTCCTGTTTGTCCATAGAGCCACCCTCAAACTCCTACGTGAGCGATCAAAATTTTGGCAAAATCAGAGAGCAATTGAAAACACAGTAACAGCCAAACAGAAATACACGAAAAACATAAGAAACATAAAGAAAAAACAAAAAGTAACCAAGGCGTTATCAAGTGTTCTTATAGCTTTTCTTGTATCCTTTGTACCTGCCTGTGTGATAGTTTACTTGCTTAATTTCTGTTTAAGCTGTAATTGTCTGCTGGTACATTGGTTAAGAGATATTCAGGTGTTAATTGTGTCCTTAAATTCTGCTGTCAACCCCTATTTGTACGCCTGGCGTCTTCCACAATTCAGAAAAGCCTTTTTGAAACTCCTCCACCTACAAATAAGGGCTCAGGTTCGAGTCAATCCTGCACCCTTTGCTCAATAAAAATCGAGTTGTTAATACTGATCAGCAGACCGACCCTTGAGAACAGTGAGGAAAGAACACTTTTGTTTTTGATTTCGATATTTATACTTAAGGTCCAATTTTCGGTTCGGGTTGGAATATTATGGAGAAAACTATTCTTCCTTTTTGCAATTGCAGTTTTTCAATTTAGCTATATGTCACTGGCTGATTTTAAGTAGCACTAATTTTTCAGTATTTTTTAGATAGCAAACAAATATTGTTTGGCTGTCATTATTTGCTTTTTGAGCTCCACCGCGGTATCACGAGACAGGTATTTCCTTAAGTTTAAAACCCCATAACCAAATGAGTGTAGTATTAATAGTTAATTTTAACAAAAAATTCACTTGATTTTAAAAGTTAGGGGCGTGGTTTCTTTTATCTTATTTCGTGAATTTTATTCGTAAAATGGATTGTTAGCGATGTAAAGTTTAAACTGAGAAACTGGAAATTAAAGGTATGAATACAAAACAAAGCCAATGCGATGTGTACAGCCCTTCCTTTCCCGGCAGTCCCCGGGGTCAGCTGTAGTTATAAAGCAGCCAGCCACGGTTTGCAGAAAGGCGCTACCAGCTTGCCTTTTCCTCAAACACATATAGTGTATTCAATTCACAGAATAGAAAACCTGAGGAGTATCTGTTCAAGAGAAGAGTCAGCAGGCCATGGAAATACTTTGTCGGGCTCCAACATTCCCCGCGATCTGCCGTCCATCTTCATCACTTGATAAAGATTCCGCGATGGAATCGAAAGCCTGGGTATAATACGTTTTCTTTTCTGTGAATTGATGGATCTTTTGTTTTATTCAAAATATCATCATGACAGGATTAAGCAACTCTTTCATCGCTAATACATACAGTGTACAGTGTACAATGTACTTTGTATATTTTGTGGTTCAACATTGTCTTTCCACCGAATTCTCCCTTCCTTTGTTTTCATATCATTATAGAAGGTACCAGAACCAAAGAAAAAATTTCGTTTACTTACTGCAGATATTACTCCAACTGGAGCCGAAATACGTCTCGCAAGAGTTTCTGGGAACGTTACAGGGGAAGCGTCGGTCAGTTATTGGCCAGGCCCTAGTAACAATCCCAGAAGTCTTTGCGAAAGTTAACTCGGCTCAGTCTACTTCTCGTTTCTAAAGTGACAAGTTGAAATCATTTACGTTACAAAAAAGATTCACAAAACAAGAAGTCTATGCCAAAGACTACTGCTCTGGCCATACCAGCGTTCCTCAGGTTTACAGATGTTACTGAATGGTTTACAGGTTGTCAGGTGTACAGATGTTACAAAAAAGATTGTTCGAATTCGTTCAATTGATATTATTGCTTCATCGTATCTAACGTTCTCATGAGAATAAAAACAAAAAACCGAGAAGCACTCTGAAGTCGATGCATTGACGTTTAGTAAATATCACAAAAATGAAAAGAGCTTGTCATGAGTTGTTTATCTTCGGAAGGCGGAGGTCATTGTGAGTATGTTCTTTTGTCTTCCCTGCTATGTCTTCTGTTGAACTTTCAGAGGATGAGGAATCGCAACCTACGAAAAAGCAAATAAACAAATACCTAATAGTACAGTTAAGTTAAATGATAGAGCTGATCCATGTTAATCAGCGGACTAGTCTTTTTGATGTACTAGAGGTCACTTAACGTTCTAACCATCGTGACGTATCGGAAAACAGTCGACATTTCACGACACTACCACTGGTTTCCCGCGAAATGATGTCTGAGGAACGAGCGAAGAAATTCCATACTGATGGCGTATCGGCTACCCAGATCTGGGTAGCGCTTTTGATTGAATTGTAGTTGAGGCAAATTTTCCTCGCGGTACGACCAATCCGTGACAGTCACAAGCAATATCCATGCATATCTGGGTATCGACACGATAGCAGTTTGGAATTTCTGCTCTCATTCCTCAGACTTCGTTTCGCGGGAAAACCAAATTGTCGGCTTCTAAGGCTACAAAGCTTTTTCCTGACGTCATTGTTTACATTTTTGCTTGTATTAGCAAAGGTTAAAACCAGCAGAAGGCGCCGCCGTATACGCCGTATACAAATTAAGTTTTAAAATTCCTGAAAGAGCTGGATTACTTGATCAAGTTGTATAATTTCAGCACTTTGCAGACAATATCTAAGAAAATAGCATACATCAAAAAACGGTGAGAGACGTTAATGAGCAATTCACTCTCTTGTTCATGTAAAATTTTGGATTTTTTAAAAAAGAGATTCGCTTCCCTCCACTAGAAAGACATCTATTTGGCTAAAGAATGAGCAACTGGTTTACTATGTTTAACCTGAGTCGTCACTGAGCAAAGGTAAACTTTGTAAGGATCCCTCAGTTTGATACCGAGTGTCGTCCTTTCCTTTTTTCTCGAAAATGCTTATAGCTCAGAAACTAGACTTGCCTACAAGTCGAAATCAAATTTTTTCACGAGCGCGAAGTGCGAGCGGTAGATTTTTTGTTTTCTGCGACAAAAGGGAGCGAGGGAGAGAGCGCTCGACTTGTTTCCGTTACAAAAAATCGCATCAAGTGACGTCATTTTGGCGCGAACTATTTGCGTCACTGTCACGTGTTGTCGCGTGCGTGTGTCGTCGCGAGCTTTCAAAGTAGGTTGATTTAGCAACAGAACGGGAACGTCAGTTGACGACGGCGCGCGCAAATCAAACAACTGGCTTGAGCAATGGCAGAGCGGCAAATTGGGCACCGAAAGCCGCGTTTAGTCCTCTCGGAGCCCATTCCCGTCGTCAATTGACGTTCCCGTTCTGTTGCTAATTTTCAGCAAAAATATAAAGCAGCTTACAAACTTTAGTTAAAAACTACGGTATGACTTAGGCCTCTCTAATTTTCAGCAAAAATCTACAGCAGCTTAAAAACTTCAGTTAAAAACTATGCCTTAGCTATAGTTCTCTCTAATTTTCTGGCTTTTTCGAAGGTTTTGACATCTTTTTCCGAGGCGTCCCACATCCGGTTTTTATCTTCTTCATTTCGACACTGATGCGAAAATGCTTTTAAAACCTCAGCTGCAAAAGAGAAAAAGCAACTTTAGTTGAAAATAAACAGACGAAATAAAGTACATGTATCTTACCCAGCTCATACAATTACTTAACCCCTACGTTACGCACGATTTTTACACTACAAGGTAGGAATAACTTAATATTAAATAAACCTTTTTATAACTTGATTTCAACAATTTAAGGAGCATTAAGTACGACGAAAGATTTCGGAACGTTAAAGTCACCATGGAATATGCTTTAAGATAACGAATTACACGACGTTTACACTACTAGGTAGAAATAACGTAAACATTTTTATCACTTGATTTCCACAAGTTAAGGAGCATTAAGACGATGAAAGAAGACTTCGGAACGATAGACTCACTGTGCATGGTATATGCTATAAGTGAACGAATTACATTATTTTTATATTAAAGTTAGTTACCTTTTATCGCGGATATTTTGCCGCAGTCCAGAGCCGGAAAATCTTTTGTGCCGGACCGTTGATTTTGGCAACGGAAGAGCTTGTCTGCTAGGCGGAGAGCAAGAATCGTCGGAGGAAGGAGGGTCACCATCGAAAAGTGCAACAACTCATCACGTTCTATTTGAAGCCATCCCAGACGTTATTGCTGCAGGCGGTGGGACGACAAAACAAATTTCTGAAGGCTGCTGCGTACTAATTTCCCACAAATGGCTCCTTTAGGAGCCACCACAGTCATTAAAAGTCAATAATCAATAAAATTTATTGTGCGTGTGTCTTTCTATAAAATCAAATGACCTGCAGAAAAAACTAAATGCGCAAACAACAGGGCATAAATCGAACCTTGCGCTAATTGTACAGGGCTGATCAATCATCCTATCAGTTGCTTAAAAACAAACAACTTTACAGTCCTAGACTGAATTCTTTGCCTTCATTGTAAGTTGCTGTTTTCATTTACTGCCCTTGAAAAAGGAAACGTTTTTTTCTTTTTCTGTGAGAATAGCAAGTGCTAAATCTACCCATAACACCTCAAGAAACTGACGTTTGTTACTTCTAAAAGTCTGATTTGCTTAGAACTCTTAAAAATCATGCTTACCGTTAACGTTTGTGTTACTGCGAGTGTTATGTTTCAAGACGTCATGAATGCGGGCATTTAAGGCAGCAACGTTTTTCACTCGCTTGAGGAACTTCAAGCGAGAATGCTTCATGTAGTTCGATAATTACATGTTGAGCAATTAACTATATGACGAAGATGCATTTGTAAGAGAGCACGTGCGCGCGTGAATGCATTTAAAGTCTCTTTTGGCCGTACGTGGATCTGGCAATTGATCGCTCCATAAGAACCAAATTGGAAAAGGCCGGTAAGAAAATTATATTTATTGCAGTAGAATGTTCTCAATAGTTTTTTTGAAAGGTTTTGACGGTTTTTAAATTGAAGTGAATCGGCGAACAACAGACAGCAGTATCGAGAAAACCTCGCGTTTATTTAGTAAGATTAAAACACAAATAAGAATATTAGATAAGTAGTGTCGTTCCGTCTCAAATTTTCTTCACAAGATTTTCTGCCTGCTGATCATGAGGTTCATGTTGTTACTGGTGCAAGTACATGTAAGTCTGGTTTCGGTATGATTGATACGATCGGTAAGATCGTTGAAAAACGGATTGAATGGAAGCAAACGTTCAATTATCGTAGCGCGCCGTTTGTGACGAGTTCCTGTTTCTTTTGCTCAACAGCGGTTTTTATGCTTTTTTCGACTCGTGATTTTAGAGCATCCAAATATCAAATAGTAGGCAAAAAGAATCCATATGAATCTGCTTTGTAAGCGTTCAGAATTGAAGTCAAATTTCGCTCTAATCCTGTTTAAATTATCTTAATCCTGCTTTAAACAACCGCGCCCTGGTCATTTAGGAACTTTTCAACAAGGAAATTTCGTTTCGCTCGCACGAAATTTCGGTTCAATCACCTAGCCTCCGAAACTTAGCAGGGACCAGAACAGTAGATGCGCCGAAAGTTCGCAATTTGTTCGCCGAAATTCTTAGTTTCTTTAAGGATAAGTACGTTTGGGCAGTTTAACCTAACTGACTGCGTCGTTTGTTGTATGATGTTCTATAGTGCACCTGCCTTTTAATTCTCGGTTAGTACAACAATTATGAAACTTTCGTATCCTTTGCAACTCCTCATCGTCTTTACTGTATATATGGACCAGTTTTACAATAACCTTCGGGGCCCGGTTCCTGAAAGATCGATTAGTGATAATCCGGGATTAAAATTTTGTTCCAGTTTTTTGTATTTACCTTCCTATGAATTGCTTAGAGTAAAATCTTGAGTTATGTTGTGAAGTATTTATGGAAAAGTTATTTTTAAGACGAGTTTATCTCATCTTTTAAGTTTAGTTCCTGAGTCTTTTGTGTAGTATTGTCCATTTGAAGTGTTTGTTAGCTTAGTTTTGGTTCTTTGAAGTAGGCTTGTACAGCCAACCTTGGGTTTAAGTTACCCACAATCGAGTTCCTGTTTTGTATGCTTGGTCCTCCCCAGCAGTTTCACTGTTAACATCTAACTGAATGGCTCTTTGGTAATTGTCGGTTGCGGCTGTGTAGGCTAATCTAACAATAGCAAAACTGTTGAAATATAAGCGATAAGCAGGCGTGGATCCAGGGGAGGTGAAATGGGTGAATTTTCACTCCCCTTTTTCTGAGCCCCTCTTCAATCATGCTGATGCACAGACCTCAAACACCTCAACCAGGCTTTGGTTCTATTACATTATTACAAAAATTCACCCCCCATTTCAAAATCCTGGATCCGCGCCTGATAAGATATTCAATAGAAGAACTCCCGGTCAGCTAACCCAAAACAAGTCTACAATTTGGGTATTTAATTCGCCGCGTTAGCTTGTAGAATGGGTAGTAGAAGTTGGTAGAAGAACGTTGGTGACTAAGTGGAAGAGTTAGAAGAGTAAGAAGATTAAGATTGTTAGCATAAGTCTAAGAAGAATAATACAAGATGCAAATCCTGGTACCCCATCGTGTAGCGAGCGAGTTGCTCGAACACACCTCTACAGTTATCATCTGACTGTATCTACATACATACATACATGATCTTTATTTAAACACGATGATTTTTAAAGCTATAAAACTTGAGCTTGTGGGGTCGTGTGTTTAAGAATTAAACTAAGCTTATCTACATCAAAACATGTATACAAATTATACAATTCATATTATATGGACACAGTGATCAGTAATATACAAAATTCTGTTATCTGCATCTTGTAGCAGATGCAGAGGTACATTCAAACTTGAAATCTATAAAATAATCTTCAGCACTGACACGCTTCGGGTCGTAGATGCTTCCTAATCATTGTAGTTAACAAAGTTCCATAACGATGCACCTGCATATCTCAGAGTAAAGGGTCAAAAGTATTTTGTAAACTTGAGTTACATGTTCTTAGACAAGAAAAGCGTGCTTAAAACTAGGCTTAATCTTGGGTTAAAGTTAATTTTTACGCTGTAACCTGAAGTAAAAATTAATAGGAGTTAATTCGCCGTTAACTGATAAAAAAAGTGTTTTCTTTTTTGTGATAACGATCATTGAGTTTTATAATTGTATTAATTGTTTTAATAAATAACGATAGCGTAAAACCGCTACTGCGAGTACTCTCTTTTCACTAAGTCGAGTCGAGGCACGGCAGGACTGGAGAGAGCGAAATGACCGGTGGGGAGAACTGTAAACCTTACTTCCTTTACTTCGTTAGCTTTCCGCCTTCTCTCCAGTTTCCCCTTTGACTGGCTTTCTTCGTTCACTTCGCTTGATTTCCTCACTCACGCACTTTTACCTCTAGACCTTATAATGACTTTCCGGGAAGGGCACGCACAAGGCACATGGCTAAATTTGACCCGCCCCCATAAGGCAAGGAAGTTACTGGGAACATGGCACATGGCATTGACCGGCCCTGGGGCATCCACTTGAAATTTGAGGTAAAATTGTCATTCAATTCTTTACGGAGACCATAGGGAACCCACACTCTTATTTGTAAAGTGCAAATGGAAATTTCTTAAGTCAGAGATAAATCTTGCCTGTCTTGTTCTATCAGTTCTCGTCGCTCGCGGTCGGCCGCTTCGCGGCCAAAAAAGGAGGTCAACTTGTAGCAAGTCTATCTGTCCTTCTGAGCTGACAAGCTAAGCGAGATAAAAATGAGACGGGTTAGCGCCTCATAATCAAAGAGCAGAATCGGCATTTAGGCTCCAGTTTATTACCGAAGAATATCTATAATAATATCACTTCGAGTATGAAGACTGTCGATTTCGTTGGCTAAATTTGACCCGCCCTCGTAAGGCAGGGAAATTACGGGAAGAGAGTTTAATGTCCACATCTTCCCGCAAATCTATATTGTAAGTGCCCGCAATTAAGGTCCCGTCTAGATTCTCCCCGCAAAATTTTCAGTCAAACGCCCGCAAGTCGCTAAGAGGTCCCCGCAAGACACGCAAAGGGACACAATTCTTACCCTCCACCCCACAAAAACAAATCACGCAACCTGTTTCAAGTCACACAAGTCCCCCCCCACTCCCCCTCCCTCGGGATATGTTTTTGAGATAACGACATACAGAGAGTACGTGACACATTTTACACTTTGTGTGACACGAGGATCTGTCAATCAAGCAATAAAAGAACAAAATAAAATGTCAATTATTATAATAACTTGGGAAACTAAAAATAGATGAATAGTTTCAACATACCCCATGACGCGAGTATGTAACAGTTTTTGTAACATCATGTCCTGTCAATCACAGAACGTAAAAGAAAATGTTAATAAAATATTCCGAGAAACTAAAAAAGGACTTGGCTGAGCGTAACCTGGGACCGAGTACAGAAACAAAAAAAAAACGAAGCGTACCCAGATTTGTGATTAAGTTATTCAAGTTCACGTCCACCGAATATTTCATTTTTAATTGATCCCAGTAAATCATCGATACTCATAATAAAGATAATACGATGGTCATCTATACTGCAAAATTAATATACCCGCTAATTGTTTTAAAAAAACCTCAAGACATAGCAACATCGACACGGCAATTATTTATTAAATGTCTTAAAACGACACGACAAAACACGACCTACTTAAAATCACCCTCGGTTGTTGCAGTTAAAAAGTTTGTTACAATCAGGGCATTTGACTAATTCGTTCAATTATTTATTTTAACGCTTTAGCCAATAATTTTTTTTCTAATTTATATGACCCAACCTTAAAAGACTGAACACTGAACACTGCCACACAAACACTAATTTCTAGTTGGCTAGTTGGCTTCCTTCCTTCGTACATGCTTTAAAATTCAAAATCAGTAATTGATCAAAAGGCTTAAAGTCTTGCGCGTTTACCTTAAAAATGTAGTCCTCAATACCGTGGCAGTCGGCAAGGTGGTTCCTGAGATAATGCGATCAAAAGATCCAACTTAGCCTTTAAACTGGCTTGAGATGTGGACATTAAACTCTCTTCCTTTAATTCAAGAGCGTATTTTCTTTGTCTTTGCATTTCTTCTTTCCTTTCGGCTTCCTCTTCCTTAAACGTCTTTTTTTTATCCTCTGGCCAGTTAATTATCCATCTCTGGCAAAAAAAAAACAATATAATTGGCATCGTTGTGTCCGGTATCGGGTATAGCAAATGAAACTAAAAAGGTTTATATTCTCGCTTACCTTTATCCGGTAACGAGCACGCTATTTCATACGTGGAACGTTCCGTTAATTGACAAATTACTTCAAAGTTTGACAATTTTGGAGCATTTTCTCTTGCCACTCGCGATTGAGCCATTCTTTTTTCGATCTTCTGTGATTTTTGTCCTTTTTACTAATAAACCTTTCGCACTGCTTTAATACTGCACGTGTGATTATTTTTAGGCTAAGCTGATATACTTAAACCTCTGGCAAATTACGTTTGTTTTCTCAAATGACGAAAATGACAAAGAGGAGAAATAATCCCCGCCCAAAAGGAAAACAAAAGAAGGGGGAATTTTAGTGACACGGTATATTTTTCACGTCAAATGACAAAACGAAAAATGATCCACCCTCCACTAAACATAAAAAAACAAAGAAGGAATTATCATCTTACTTTTTTTTTCCTTTTTTCGTGACGCGGTATATTTCCTTTTCTCGAAACGTCCCGGGAAAACAGAGAAAAAACCAAATGATTTATGACACGTAAAATTTGTTTGTTCAGCCCGACTACCGTCCAAGGCGTTCAAACACTAAATGGCCGGGGGTTTACTGAAAGATGATGTTTTTTGTGACACTTAAAATTTGTTTTTTGTAGCTGAACTACCGCCCCACTAAATAACACTAAATGACCGGCAGATTTATATTTTCACTAAATTTCATAAAATTAAAAAAAAAACTGTCATAATTATAAAAGCGCCTAATATTTTGAAAACCGTACCCGTGAGTCCAGATTTTTAATAACATGTTTAATGCAAACGCGGACAACAATACAAAACCTTTATTTAAAATCGCTTGGCATTTTTGACAAACATTAAATACTCTGGTGAGGTTTCGTTGATAATGTCTGTGGATATTCATCTGAAATTGACTTTGTGTGTCAACAGTAAGTATTTTCAAAAAATTAGAGGTTCTAAAACGTTCCGATTTTAGACAACTAGAATTGGGTAAACTTATGATTTTCACCTCCCTTTTTGTAGAACAAACCTTCGTAATTTTTTTGTCAGTTTCCAAAGACCTACTATTGATAGACGCATTTGGATATTGAATGTTGGGTTAAAAAAGCACATGTTGATTGATGTATTACATCAGCTTTTCCTTAACATTTCTTTTAATATTTACATGATAAATACTGAAAGACTCGTTTGGATGTTGGATATTAGTAATCCTTTATTAATACCTTGAGTTGACAAATCTCGAACATCACACTGACCCAGTTGTCTTTCATTTTGTTTTTCTTGCTTTTTTGACTTACACGTAATCCTTTATTAATACCTTGAGTTGAATGAGAGTGTATGATGCTTTTTTGTCTGTTGCCGCGATTTCAGTGGAGCGTGTGATTTTTGCCGCGAAGCACGTACAGTTGTAGTACGAAAAAGTTAATTACCTCTTAAAAGCGAATGCAAAGAAAAGAGGGGGTTTGTGAGTTGTGTACATAATAAAATCGTCAGATCGTGTATTTAATGAACTATTGTGACCAGTAGTTAATCCTGGCGAAAAAAGTTTTTAATCCCATCAAAAGACCATTAAATTTTAATTACAACATGACTCACAAACGAAATAAAGTGTGCACGAAAATTTTAATTTAAACAGTTTTGGGTTTTTACTACGTTCACATGACAATTGTAACTAGTTCCGTTTAAAATTTAAAATCAGTAATTGATCGAAAAGCTTAGAGTCTGGCGCGTTTGCCTTAAAAATGCAGTCCTCAATACCGTAGCAAATGAAACTAAAAAGGTTTATATTCTCGCTTACCTTATCCGGTAACGAGCACGCTATTTCATACGTGGGACGTTCCGTTAATTGACAAATTACTTCAAAGTTTGTCAATTTTGGAGCATTTTCACTTGCCACTCGCGATTGGGCCATTCTTTTTTCGATCTTCTGTGATTTTTGTCCTTTTTACTAATAAACCTTTCGCACTGCTTTAATACTGCACGTGTGATTATTTTTAGGCTAAGCTGATATACTTAAACCTCTGGCAAATTACGTTTGTTTTCTCAAATGACGAAAATGACAAAAAGGAGAAGTAATCCCCTTCTGCCCAAAAGAAAAACAAAAGAAGGGGGAATTTTAGTGACACGGTATATTTTTCACGTCAAATGACAAAACGAAAAATGATCCACCCTCCACTAAACATAAAAAAACAAAGAAGGAATTATCATCTTACTTTTTTTTTCCTTTTTCCGTGACGCGGTATATTTCCTTTTCTCGAAACGTCCCGGGAAAACAGAGAAAAAACCAAATGATTTATGACACGTAAAATTTGTTTGTTCAGCCGGACTACCGTCCAAGGCGTTCAAACACTAAATGGCCGGGGGTTTACTGAAAGATGATGTTTTTTGTGACACTTAAAATTTGTTTTTTGTAGCTGAACTACCGCCCCACTAAATAACACTAAATGACCGGCAGATTTATATTTTCACTAAATTTCATAAAATTAAAAAAAAAACTGTCATAATTATAAAAGCGCCTAATATTTTGAAAACCGTACCCGTGAGTCCAGATTTTTAATAACATGTTTAATGCAAACGCGGACAACAATACAAAACCTTTATTTAAAATCGCTTGGCATTTTTGACAAACATTAAATACTCTGGTGAGGTTTCGTTGATAATGTCTGTGGATATTCATCTGAAATTGACTTCGTGTGTCAACAGTAAGTATTTTCAAAAAATTAGAGGTTCTAAAACGTTCCGATTTTAGACAACTAGAATTGGGTAAACTTATGATTTTCACCTCCCTTTTTGTAGAACAAACCTTCGTAATTTTTTTGTCAGTTTCCAAAGACCTACTTTCTAACTCTTTAGAAGATAGTATTAAAGAATCTATTTCTCTCCACTTATTCAAAACGAAATCGAAGAAAAAAATTATATGAATTATTAGTTATAAATCTTGTAGTAAATACTTGCCTTTCTTCGCATGTCTGATGTTATTTTGAAACTTACTGTTACATGTACCATACTTTATTACAAAGTGTAAAAAAAGTGTAACTTGAATATTTTTTTGTGTCGAAAATATTGAGATTTCACTCCATTTCCAAACTCGTCAATCGCTTCTGCATTTAACCCAAGGCAATATTTATAATCGCTTGCGATTTAGTCGCTTCCACTTTTAACCCAAGGCAATATTTATAACCGCTTGCGATTTTTAAGCAAATATCTTATGTTCTTGGAGGAATTTAACGAGCTATTTCGAGAAAAACTGATCATAATTCCTTGCTCCCGAGTATCTACTTTTTTTTTTACAAAAAAAAAACACCTCCCAGCTGCCGGGTATCGCTTGCGGTATTTCTGAGCAAAACACGAAATACTATGGTGATATTTCGTTGATAATTTTGGTAGATATTAATCGGGAGTTGACGGAAGCCACTTTCGGAGTTTTTAGTCTCTGATTGTGAGTTAAATACTCGAAACCAAATATCAATGGTTAACCACCGGAATATTTATATCAAGAAACATCAAATTCAAGATCTCACCTTCGATTAATGTCAGCTTACCGGATTTTACTGGGTTTATCGCAAACCAACCAAAAAATCGCCATTTTTGTATTGATGTTTACCTGCGTAGATTTTGTCGGCAAACAACACGCAAAGATGTTATTGTTCTCATCACAACATCGTTTGAAGCATTAACACTGGAATGTTCACATCACAGACCAAGACTACTGTATTACTAAGGCTCTTCGATTCTCAAGATTTTGCTGAAAAGAGCAGATAGTAAGGCAAGGTAAATTTTTTAAACAAAAGTTTATTATTGGTTTTAAATTCCGGTAACCGGTCGAGGTTTTCAAAATACTAAACTGCCGGCAGTTTTATATTCTCAGTAAATGTCACAAAATCGAACGATTCCAGCTAATGTAAGATAATATTTCACGACACTTGTAATAAAAAATGGGTCGTGATTTAGCTGCACGTTCGAGTAAATTTTGAAAAAAAAAAAACAGTAGTGCGGGGGTCGATGCTATAATCGAAAGATGATATTTCACGACACTTGTGTTAAAAAATGGGTCGTGATTTAGCTGCATGTTCGAGTAAATTTTTTAAAAACTGATCGTGTTTCAGCTGCACGTTTGGGTAACATTTATTTTTAACACAAAACAGCGCGTGATCGCCGAGCGACGTTATTAAAAAAGATGTGACGTTTTAATGGCACTTGTTACAAAAATTGATCGTGTTTCAGCCGCACGTTTGGGTAACATTTATTTCTAACACAAAACAGCGCGTGATCGCCGAGCGATGTTATTAAAAAAGATGTGACGTTTTAATGGCACTTGTTACAAAAATTGATCGTGTTTCAGCTGCACGTTTGGGTAACATTTATTTTTAACACAAAACAGCGCGTGATCGCCGAGCGATGTTATTAAAAAAGATGTGACGTTTTAATGGCACTTGTTACAAAAATTGATCGTGTTTCAGCTGCACGTTTGGGTAACATAGGAGATAATATCACACTCATATTGAGTCATAATGGCCCATTGAGATGAACAACGCGCAAGAGGATGTGATGCAATATTATCGGTCTCGTTTGAGATATTTTTTGCGTGTGAAAACATATTTTTGTGATAATGATCCGGTTGCGTGTTTGATTTCGTAATATCAACAACACCGATTACAATGTTTGTGATCTGCCTCGAGAGTATGGATTAGCAGATAATTTTGCTATTACGTTGCCTCCCACACCATCAAACGTCACCATCACCCATTAAGTAACAATGGTTAGCTGACGCAAAGGAAATAACGAGCTAATATTACCGATAAGAAAGACAAGTGTTTTTCATGTGGTTTGTTCATGCGAAAGTTGGCCGATCGCCATTGGGTGAAAGATGACGCGACGTGATCGCCCACCGCTTGTTCTCGGCTATATAAAAAGCTTTGATCGAGGCTAACTCAAACCAGTTGAAGCTGCTAACCCAAGAGCAAAGAGCAAAGAGAGAAGAGCAAACCAGAAGACTAAAGTCTACGAAGAAGTTCGATCATGGCAGCCCCAAAAGAAAACGTTGGTCACATCTCAACCAAGTACGTTGAAACAAGTTGTGAGGCAGCCATGCGTTGTTCAGAATGTGATTGCATGTCCGACTTGGAAAGGTTTTACTTTTTTGATAAGCTGAAGACTCACCGCCATAGACGGAATCTTCTGACAAGATGTTTATGCGAGTATCATTGTTCGTCAAAGTGGCAGTTTTATCTTTGGAGCAAGATCATCGAGGCAGAAAATCCCGACAAAGCAGATTTTCTAAAGATGATGTTCGCTCTGGGCAAATCATCGGTCGATCTCTCGGCGTTCAATCTATACGTTGGCTGCATGTCGCAGTGGGATTTTTTTGAGACATGTAGAGTTCCACAAACAATGCCCGAGTTTGCATCGCAGACGATGTTATCTCGTCCGTGTAAAACATCTACCGTATCATGGGAAAAGACCATGTTGAAACTACACGAGGCATTTGAAGTCGAGACGCTTTCAGGTGAGGCGTTGCTGCGCGGAATGTTGGCATGTCGAGTATTGATTTTAATCGAGGTCACGGAAAAGACGCCAGTCTTACGAATGACCGAAAGGGGTCGACAATTGCTGTGTCAAGTTTTGCCATGTAATCTTGTGACAAACAGCAAAGTGTGGCCTGCAAGCGGTCTATGTTTTTACCCAATCTTCCATTGGATTCAACACAAGGGATACATATCTCAGGCCGAGCAGCAGTTTATCCAAAACCATGAAACGACGCTCAATCAAATTGGTCATCGCTTCGCCTCGGTGACGGTGAGTTCACCAAACTCCATCACCATTGACCTGGAACCTCTGGATGGTAGTTATGATCACACAAGAACAATAATCAGCACCTTTGATCTTGAGAGAAACAGCTTCCCAGTAACGGTGGAGAATGGTCGAGGTACAAAAGACAGCCTTTTCCTGTCCATGACCCCAATGCTCGGACAAATTATGTTGATCTTAAAAATGACATATGCGTACCTAGACAACAACAACAATGGGGACTTGCACAGAGAACTGTTGATAGCGTGTCTTTTGTGCGTATTGAAGAGTGGGGTAAAACAGATGAACAGTTTAAAACTACATATGCTGAATCAAGACTACGAAGAAAATATGAAGCAAGTGCAAAAGACAAAGCCTGGGACCGTGAGACCACCGCTGATCGCGTGTGATTACCGTACGTCCGCGGGACAGCGAAGAAGAGAAAGGGGAGACCAAATGAAGATATGTTTTCCATCGGAGAAGCAAACAATAAAAACTTTTGTTGCAAATCTCCGTCGTTGTGAAGGGCTGCATTCAACAAGGCCAAAAAGGCCAAAAAGGCCAGAGTCACTTTTCAAAGATGCATGTGACGAGGTTGTGGAAACTTTGTCGAGATCTAAGTTCGAGAACTTTGACATTGTCATGTCTAGTGTTCCAAAACAAATGGCGCAAATGGCATCCTTGCCATCTCCCTCGCCCGAGCCATCGACTTCAGGAAACGTCCGCACGAAAAGAAAGCGCATTATTGACAGTGATGATGAAGGAGACGATGTCATCGAGGTAACGCCGACGCGGGAATTGGCTAGGAAGCCAAAGGTGCCAAAACGAAGACGCGATATAGACAGTGGTGACGACATTGAAACCGAGTCAGTGGCCTTGTCTCAGCCAAGGATGGAGCATATCATCCGACCACCAGTAACCATACCCGTTGCAGCCGTTGCAGGCGCGCGAAAGGAGCAAATAGTTTTGGAAAGTAAGAAGCCAGCAGAAAGCCCCAGTGAGAGTGGACACGAAGATGCGCAAAATGATGATGATGATGATGATGGTGATGATGATGATGATAACGATGATGATGATGATGATGATGATGATGATGATGATGATAACGATGATGATGACGACTATAAAGGCGACCAAGATGGCAGTGAGAGTGATGATGACAGTGGTGGAGAAGAAGGGGAGAAGAGACGATATTCTTCACCGCTCAATACACCGATGACGGATACGAGTGCAATACAGTTGGCAAACTCAAATGAGACAGGCACGAAAACTTCCACTAGCGAGACAGCTCGTCCCGTTGCACCGCCCCTTACCATCCAGTTGACTGTAGACCAATGCGATGTCACATTGGATGGTGCCACGATCAGCCAAACAGTGGAGCAAGTGGTTGCCAAAGAGGGTCCGATGGCCAGTTCAATGATCGAGAAAGACACTCCAATGTTCCCAGTACCGCCTTTGACCCTTCGATCGACTCAGTCAGCAGACCACCCAGTGGTTGATGATTCAGTATCCGATTTGTTTAACGGTGAACTGTGCAACAACATCGGTCTCGATGATGATGATGACTATGATGTCACGCATGCAGACAAATCCTTGTACCTCGGATCTCCTCAAGGCCCCATTGCTTCCGAGTTGATAAGCAGAGGTCAATCGGTACAAGGACCAGGAACCACGACCGTGGGTCCGATGAACTACGACACGGCTATGAGGGGCAAATGCCTGGTACGGTTGCTGAGAGAAGTGGGAGAACTGACCGAGGTGGTACCTGAAGTGAAGGTGGTTTCCACTAGCAACGGCGAGTTTGCCTTTAAAATATATACTGATCTGGACAAACTGTATACCCTCGGTACATACCCCTTGGATTGGATCCAACTAAAGAATTGTGCACAGATTGGGCGGACTATTTTTATGGTGGCTGCATTACAGTCGTTGGATTCTAGCGATTTGAGCAAGTTTGAGATATCGGCAGACAACAAACTGGCTTGGTTCCCGCCGGTCAAGGGTCGTTTGGAAACTGAAATACATCCATTGGAGGTGTTACAGTCGTCGTCTTTGCTTGGACATCAGTTGCGGAAAACAGTGCGACAAGATGAGAACTTTGGCGCCTGGGCGAAAGCCATTACAGAGAAAAAGCGGCCATTGGTGGAGTCGATAGTACGACAGTCTAACCTAGCAACGAGAGACCTCGGTAAAACTATAGACTTAGATTATTTTGGTCGCTTTTTTCAAAAATTGTCAAACGCGTTGCCGTGGATTGACCAATATTGACTTTGTTCAATCAAATGCTGTATAGAGTCTTGATTTTATTGAAAAAATTTTCTTGATAACTTTGAATGTATCACGAACATGTTTGATAGGGTAGTAGTTTTGGTGAAAGTTTATTGATTTGAGAAATACAAAGCACAGATAAAACATCGAGAGTCTTAAATCTTTGAGAAATGTACAGCTAAGAATTGGTCAGTGACTTTGATTTGCCAAAGATTACTTTTCCTTTTATGGTGTAAAATAGTTTAGCTAGGCCGATGGACTGCACTCTGAGTAGCTGAAAGTATTATCTCGATATTATCGTTTTTTGACAAGATTTCTTCTAACAAGTTTTAATGTACCATGATAATATTTATTAGGGTAGCATTTGTGGTTAACGCTTGCTGATTTTATTATCACGAGATATAAACATGAAATAAAATAACTAAGTTCTTAAATCTCTGAGAGTTTTTAAAACTTCGCGCAATAGCAAATTCGACCGGCTGAAAAACAAAAGAGAAAAAACACTGAGAGTTTGATTCGTAAAAAGTCTTATGGCAACTTTATTTCCTCATTGTGACACGTGCTCTCTCTCAAAACACTGACAGTTTGATTCGTAAAAAGTCTTATGGCAATTTTATTGCCTCATTGTGACACGCGCTCTCTCTCCTTCGTGGGTAGGGGAGTCAAAGCAAAAACGAACATTTCCTTTTTTTTTATTGGACATTCTTTCAATTGGCAAATTCAAAATGCAATTGTTTGATATGGCATTTATACGTGAACAGTGTAGTATTTGGGTCTTTTCTATTTTATGGCAGATACATGGAGCTTCTGGGCTCGGGGAAACGAGAGGTTTGTCATGCGTATCCGGACCCGGTGGTGCTTGGAGACGATCGCGTTGTTTGAAATTTACTTACCCGCGAGGATAAATATATCCCCAGTTGTCGATACTTTGACATTGTACAGAACGAGATTGAACCACATATGAGACTCGTGGTTACGACATGGATGCATGACGTTTGCAAAGAGTAAATGTGCGAGGAAGATGTATTTGTCTTAGCAGTGAATTATTTAGACCGATTTTTATCGATTGTACCAACGAGAAAATGCAAACTACAATTACTTGGTGCCGCGTGTGTGTTAGTCGCTAGCAAATTTTTTCCAACGCCGGTGCGATCAGAAAGGATGCAGCAACTTTAATCGCCTCGTGCTATATAGATGACACGTTTTTTATGTATCCGCCCTCTTTGCTGGCTATAGCTTCGGATAGCATGGCATTTACTAGAGTTGGAACAAAAGAGCAAAAAAACAAAAACAGAATCGATGCTTTTCGCGTTGTTTCAACGACTAACCAATAAAGGAGTCCACTATTTACAAAATTACGAAAAACTCGTAGACGAGATTATCAAACTGAATAATCACTACAATTAAAGAACAACCAATGATCGACAAAATATTTGTAGTAAAAAAAATCGTGTCGATTTTATTAATTCATAATATATTTCTTCATTGAATAGTTACAAAGAGTCACATTTGTTGCGTTCTTAGTCCCCTTCTTTACGAGATCATCTTTAGGGTTCATCGTCATCCAACCAGTGACGGGAAAAATCGTCTGTCTTATTAAACCAGGCTGTAAGGCGCTCGTAGGCGGTGACGTTTTCATTACCGCCCCAAATCTCTTGCATCAAGCCCAGTGTTTTTTGATACATCGTTTCCGTACACATCACGGCCGTTTCATGTGTCAACTTGTCCAATACTTTTTCGAGCCACTTCCAAATGTTCATCTGAGAATCTTCTTCCTTGATCACAAACAACCGGTCCACCGAGCGATCGTTTACAATTTCTTTCAGCTTCTGAGGCACAAAATCATAACCGTAACGAGAGTCTAGAGGTTGGTGAATTTCCATGATGAATCAAACTCGAAGACTTTACTGAGATTTCAACGAGGGCTAATGTTTTTATAATCTTACAATTCGACCATACTACAATTTTACCTTGACGAAATAGAGCAAATAACACAACAATCTAGTATCATTTTAGCCATTTTATACAGTGTCCGATGTTTTGGCCGCTCCTTCGACTCTTTCCTGGCTTTGAGCTTTCTCGTCTTGTTCGCCCTCGTGCAAGTCGGGGAGGTGATAATAATCCATGGGCTGGTACGGAGTCGGTCCAGTCAACAAACACGCAAACGAAAAAGCCGCACTCTGCAACCTGAATTCGGACGATTTTCCTTCCCATGCTCGTCTTACCTCCTCCGAAAAGAACTCCAAGTTTGGCGCGTCTTTGCTTAGGTCCATGTGGATTAATTTCTTTTTGTACCCTTTTTTTTCTTCTCTATCTATCACTCCTTCTCTTGCCGATCGCTTCGTCTCGTCTGGGTTTTTTGAACAGGGGAGAAGGTTCTTTATATCGTTTGGTGAGAGCGCGACGCAAATGTCGTCAATGGAAAACTCCCAGTTACGTAGATGGTACGTGGTCTTGGGGGGGGGGGGGGGGGTGTTTCTCTGGGCTGGGTATTTCGACACGTTGACGTAAAGCCATTTCCTGTGCATGGTGCTCGCGTCAGCGCAGTGTAAGCATAAAAAGCGCAACAAACGGGCCGTGGTACTGCAATCAGTATATCACTGCAAACGCGAAGAGCAAAAAGAAAGCATGGCACCCGCAACTCGTTCTCAAACGATTATCTTGCGAAGCTGTAAACTTTGGATACCCGGCACTGACGAAGATTACATGAAAATGTATGCTGACATCATGACAAGAAAGAGAATATCTTTATGCAACGCTCTACGGTGTACTAGAAGGTGCTTGCATTGTGGAAGAAGGTTTTCGCGCGAGAGACGTCCCAGGCCGTCCATGGCCGGACATGACGACAATATGAGGTTTCCCCAACTCTTTGAGGCTCTCGCGAACGTTAAGACCGGACAGCACGCCAAGACCTTCCTAAAGCAATTAAACGAGGCAAAGAGAGCACGGTGCGAACTACAAAAGGTCCACAGAGTTTGTAAGGCGTTCGAAGCAATGGCGGAAAGACGATGCGTGTTTTGTTACAAGTGGTGCAGGTCGTCTCCATTCGAGTATGAGAAAAGACTAGCGCAAACTCATGTGATATCTTTCGAGAGTAATACTAATGTGATGCTTATCCGGAGAAAGGTGTAAAAACATACAATAAAATTATTGCAAAGTGTTGCATTTGTAGCATTATTCGATGATTGTGATTGTATCAATATGGATTGGGATCTAATATCTGTTTGCGTGTGAGAGGCGGCGAGGGTGGAGGTGGGGGTGAGGGAAATGGAAGTTGATGCCAAAGATTTAACAAATCGTGAAACTGCCTGCTCTGGGCAAAGAAGATTAGTTGGTATGCATTATCACTCGTGTCAAACCACTGCTTGACAAAAAAAAAAAGAGGTAAAACCCCAACGCGAAAGCAGCGCATTGCGCATTGTACAGCCAAACAGAAAACAATAGGCGTGATGAACAACAAGTGTATAATTTAATCACAAAAAATCCAAACTAGTTTTACAAGACACTTTTTGTTTGATTGTTCCAATGTGAATGTCACTTTTTACAGCGTTTGCTGTTACTTCCTCGACTATCTTCGGCGTTTCGTTTGACCGATGATCCTGTAGTAATTATTCGGTCTGGTTCGACCTTGCACTTTACCCAGGCGTGATACGTTCGCGATTGATGGACACCAAACGGTATCAGATCATACAAGCGGCGAGATGCTTCCCTAAATAATAGATTGGGTTCCTCTTCGACACCCTCTGTGCGCTGATTAAGTTGCTTCCAAAATTCCTCAAGCTCGGGTTGAACGTTTGGTGGCCCATATGGCGAGTTCCTGGAAGACGTTGGCAGGAGATAGGCACCTGGGACAGTTGTCACGTTTGCAGGGTCGCAAGGAAGGCTCGTCGTGTAATCCGTCTCGGGATCTTTTGGTACTCCCTCTGCCAGCACTAGTAGCGCACTCATGGCTACAAGGTCCAACGGTGCCCGCGGGTCAGAAGCGCAACAAAAAGCCAGCTTAGCATGCAACCGGACACACTTCTCCACTTTCCTGTTCATTTTATAGTGGTTTCGTATCATCCAATCGAGGGGTGCAGTCATTGCAAGAGTAAGTGGCCGGAAACTCTCGGTCACCGCCTCGACATTCCACAAGGCGTATCCAGGCTGAAAGGCTCTCAAGCGATCCCTCTGTATCCTGATCTCGGGATATTTACAGTCCCAACCAATCAACTGAGTAATGGCAGCGGCCAAGCGCAGCACGGCATCTTTTGTCATGGGAAAATTGTTCGACACAGCCCTCACCTCCTCGTACATAAAAGCCATGCTAGCAGAAAACCACCGCCGCGAATCTTGGTCTGCATCAGACTCCAACAACTCATCAAACTTCACGGGGCATTCGACCGTTAGCGATGCCCGCTCTTCGTCTGACAGATGTCGAACGAGATTCAAACAGGCAATGCTCAAGTACGCGGCAGAGTGGTCCACCGGTTGTCTGGTAATGATCCATGCCAGCTGTCGAAAGTCATGTGGCACGGTGGACTTTTCCGGGTCCACCAGATTCACAGCCGCTCGAAGAACTGCCTTGGGGCAACGCCTGGCACCCTCCATCAGTAGCCACACCATCTCTATGCCGGGATTGTCTACAGAGTCCACGTACTCCTCGAAAAGGTAAAAAAACTGCCTCCACCCAAATGGTAACACTTTCGGGTTGCGGTGCATGATTTGAACAGCGAACCATAACTGGGGCATGTCGTAGTGACTGCGCTCGCTTACTCGAGTCATTCCCCATCATCTCCTTCCGCTCCCTAACTGAGGCTCGTAACCGATTGGAACGAACTGCCTGATATGTGCTCTTTTTTATACCAAGGACCGCGTCGTCCTTATTCAAAACGTCATTGTGACCTCACCCAACGGCCTATGATGTCAAAGGACACGTCACGGTCTCTTTGACGCACGTTTCGAATACGTCAATTTCTCTGACTCGTTGTATTTGCATGATCTTTTAATTTCTTATTGCGTCATTACTCATTGCGTCACAACTCCGTCTATAAAATGTCGGGGCAATTCGCTTTGCAGTTAGTTGGTTACTTGAATCCCAAACGAGTAACAGCAAAAGGACAAACGGGAGCAAAAAAAAAGTTGGAAAACAACAAATGGCGCCGAAGA